>CM061920.1:65430835-65632628 GCA_031002005.1 Vandiemenella viatica
ATTTTATCTGAGTCACCGAGCGTACTTCGAAGCCTTTATCTACTAGTTCCTCCTTGATGTCTGAGGCCGGCATACCTAGTGGGATTCCTCGTAGGACAACCTTCAGTGGCTTTTCTGCAGCTGAGTGGAAAGTGTAGTAAGGAACTCTTCTCTGCAGCTCTGTAGTGACTGCTAGGTAATCCTCAATACAGTTTAGATTGAGTTTTATCTTATCCCCTCCTGCTGATTTGGCTCGAAAGGGGCGTCCTTCCAGTAATGTCTTCACCATCTCATACAGCTCTTTGTAATTGTTGGAAATTGTATGACTATTGGTGGTAGTTGCAGCCTTTGCCATTTTGTTGCTGCTGCTGTTGGTCCGTTTCCACTAGCGGATTGAATGGATTTGATACCTCCATTTCGTTATTACTTGATCCTAGCCCCGCTTATGTAGAGCGAAAAGCCCTGCGAGCTGGCAAGAATCCATCCTCTTGTTGCATCTGTACTTTGTTATATACATCAGCATTTGCTGATGCTTGCTGTTGGGCTTGCATCGCGGATGCATTAGTGAACATAATGTTATCATCTACTATTGCCTACTAAGCGAAGAAGAAGCTGCAGTCTTCATTTTCTTCGAGGCAAGTTCTGGTTTCTTCTTTTTAGTGATTCCACACGGAACAGCAGGGACAGTGTCCTTGAGGAACCTCTTTTTATTTTCCTTCTTCCTGAGAAAACGTTGTCCTTCGGCGCAGTGGCCGAGTGCATTTTGTATAAGGATTTTATTGTACATACCTGTATATTGTTGCGCAGCGCTCTGCTGCACTGAAAGATGGTCTGTACAATTTCCAGAAACAGCGTCTATCTTCACAGCAGAGGATGTCATCAAGTAGATGTTTGAGTTTTCGGAATTATCCAAACTGTATAAATGGGCTGCATTATCTGTCTGGTTTTCTGATAGATGTCCTTTCTTAGGCTGGACATTCATCTGTTCATTCATAGTCATCACATTTGTTTACATTTCCCACCAACTTGGCTAGTTTATCGTTGGCTCTCCTGCGGCTTGGGTAAGTTGATTTTGCTGATCGTCTGGTGGGGTGTGAGTTGCTTCCATTTGTACGTTGTAACTGTCACCACGCACGCGAGTAACAGTGACAACTGCAGCAGGCCTAGACGTCATTTTCGTTGCCGATGTCGTTGACACGGATCGGTGCGTCGCGGAAGCCGACGATCGCGAACGCGACAGCGGATTCGACCCAGCGTTGCTGCCCGTGCAGCGCGATGCGTTTTTCGGCTTCGTCGTAAAAACACGATAGAAAGCACTTGAACAGAATCACAGGCTAGTTATTTATCTACGAAAAGAATGACCGATACGCGAAATTGTATCTCACGCACTCATAAACAGTCACAAGTCAACAATAAAAACACATCGAAATTCCACGTCACAATGCAATCACATGAATCACACAATGCATAACACTTGAAACTCTCGAGATTCAAATTTAGCTCATGAATATTTTCCACTGGTACATTCTTTAATATATATATATTATCATTTCATTCATCTCCCTTATTGGGGGAGGCGGGCTGGCAGCACACATGTTGTGCTCTTCAGCCAAATGATAATATGGTTTACAATAGATTTTCGTAAAGGAATGTTTACACTTTTACAAAAATAATACAGTAGATTTGCATTTAGATGTTACATGATCAGAGTTGTAGTTTTTACAATATTTTGTTGCTTTTCTTGCAGATTTGTGGCTAGTAGTAGGCGATTTTGATGTCATTCACAGAGTGGGGTAAATTTTTGTTCTTTCTCTTGTTGAGGTATGGTAGGTGGTCGGTCTCTGTGCTGGGTTATAAAAAGGATATTTTGGAGGTGCAGTGTTGGTGGGATTTTTTGTAACAGAGGGGAGTGAAGTGGTTCTTTAAGTAGGCAGTGAGTTATAGGATTTTTGTTTAGAAGGCTATTGATAGCATATTTTAGCCGAGGGATTCTATGTGGATCAGTATGTGAGGAAAACGCATTCTGGTATATAGCTGTTGGGTAGGAGAAGGTAGTCTTATTCGGTAGGCGATTCGGAGGGCGTGGCGTTTATTATTTGGAGTCTATTGTAGAAGTATCAGGGCGGAGAGCCATGAGAGGTGACCATAAGTTAGGATGGGGGAGAAATGCTTTTATGTGTTTATGATGACCTTGCTATGTAGTCCCCAGGATGTTCCGTAAGTAATTTTAAAAGGTTTAGGCGGGTTTGGGCTTTGGAGTGATGGTTCTAAGATGAGGTGTCCATGTAAGATGTCGGTCGAGGGTGATTCCTAGGTATGTAACTGTGGGTTGTAGTGGATGGGATGATTGTATATGGTTATGTTAAAATCAGCGAGCCTGTATCTTTTACTAGTTTTTCCAAAAAAATGGCTTGTGTTTTATTGGGATTAATTATTAGTCGCCAGCGGTTGCACCATTTGACAAAGCAGTCTAGTATGATCTGTAGGGCTTTCTCCGACTGTTGAAGGGTTTTATGAACGGCGAGGTAGGCGGTGTCATCGGCGTACTTAAGGATATATGTAGGTGGTGCGGGAATGGGTATATCGGTTATGTACATGATGTATAAGAGGGGCGACAGGACAGACCCTTGGGGACACCTGCGGTCATGGTGAAGATGCGGGAGAGAATGTTGTTTATGGAAACGAAAGAGGTACGGTTGGTGAGGAAGGAAGCTATTGTGCGAATGTAGGTGATAGGAAGGGCGAAGGTTTGAAAATGAGGCTGGCATGCCATACTCGATCAAAAGCCTTTTTCTATTAAGTAAGTATTGCTGATCTGTGGGTGTTGATGTGGGTGGTCAGATGGTGCATAAGTCTCAGGAGGTGATCTTGGGTCGATTAGTTTTGGACGGAAACCGCACTGGGGCGGGGGATAGAAGGGAGTGTTGTGATAGATGTTCGTGTGGATACGTCGTGATAGTATGGTTTCAAATGTTTTGCTGAGACAGACGGTTGAGACTGATGGGGCGGTATGAGTTCGGATCTGATGTGGGTTTGTTAGGTTTGGGGAACATTAGGATTTTTAATATTTCCATTTTGGGGGATAGATGCCAGAGTATAGTATGTTGGTATATAGATGAGCTAGAAGTTGATGGAAAAGAACGGGGTGCTTCTTTGATGTGCCGATATGTGATTGAATCGGGCCCGGGAAGTATTTTTCTTGGTGCTGAGGACGGACAGGATGTCATTAGCTGTGATAGGGGTGTTAAGTCCAGTACGGCTGACGGTTTGAATGTAGTTGAAGTCGGGTAGGAGGTGATGTAGGGTTGGCACGCTGTTCGATGAATGGGAGTCTGTGTAGTCGAATTTGGGGTCGTTTGGGACAGTGTGGATGGTTTCAAGTAGGTTGGCGAAGAGGTTGGCTTTTTGAGTGTTGTCGGGGACAGGAAGTTGTTGTGGAGGAGGTAGTTGGGGGCGGGTTTGAGACCAGTTAAGCGGCGGAAGGTGGACCAGTATTGGGAGGAGTTTTGCGAATATTTTTGGCTTAGTTGGTTGCAGGTGTCCCTCCATGTGCGTCTTTTCTGAGCGGCGATACAGTTGCGGACTGTTCGCTGGAGTTGTCGGTGGAGGGTGAGTAGCTGACGGTCATGGGTTCTTAGGTAGGTGCGGAAGAGGCGACGTGAGATATGAAGAAGTTGAAGGGCTCGTCTGGATAGTGATGGTTTGTGAGGGGTGATAGGAGTCAAGGGGATATGAGCGGCAGTAGCGTCTGTGATTGTACGTTGGAGGTATTCGGCGGTTCTAAGTAGGCTGTCTGCGTCTATGATATTTGGGTTGTCTGTCGCTATCTGGTCGTCTATGTATTTCCTGTAGTCTTTCCAGTTGGTTTTATTGTAGTTTTGAATATATATGGGGTGTGGGTTGGGTGGGTGGGGGTGTGGGGGGCATTGTACTGGATGGAAAGCATAATGGGGAGGTGATCACTGCCGATTGGATCGAGGACATGAAGGGTGGAGCGGGTTAGTATATTGGGAGAAGCTATAACTACGTCAGGGGTTGTGTTTGATTCGGGACGTGTGGGTAATGGGATGTTAATGATGTCACCTCTCATGGCGGTTAGGATGTTATGAAATTGATGAAGTTCTTGCTGGGTGCGGCTATGGATATTGATATCTGCCATGATGATGTATGAGCTGTAATGTTTATCTATATATGATATAAAATTTAAAGGGAGGGGAACACCGGGTCGAATGTATGGTGACAAGGGTGACTGTGAGGGATTTGAGAAAGACTGTGGCAATGATATGTTCAGATGGATGGTTGAGTGGTGGGTGTATTTTGATGGGGATATGATGCTTATAGCCAATGGCCACTCCCGCCGCGCTATAGGCGCTGGGTTGTCGGTTCGGGTGAGCTGGTAGGGTGACATACGGATGTGATGGTGGGGTTGGAGGAAGGTTTCATTGAACATAAAGCAATGGATGTCGTGTGTGGTGAGGGTATGCAGGACGAGGTTTTTGTTGGTTGGAAGTGATCGGATATTATTGAAAAGTATATTGTGGGAAAGTGGAATATTAGGAATAGTTCTAGTTGTGGAGTTGGTGGGTTTAGACGAGGGTTTCCAGGGGAGAAATTGGAAGTGGGCGTTATTGTGAGAGTAGGTTGCGTTTATTTGTATTCCAAAGAATGCTTTTGCTGCAATTGAAATTTGCGCCAGGTGTGTTCACGGAGAAGGGATTTAGGTTTTGTAATGTGATTGTCATGAATCTTAGGATATCTTCTATGTCGGAGGAGGACGGATGGAGTTTGTGGATGGTGTGGGAGGATCAATGGGTCGGAGGGGTACTGTGAGTTCTGCTTTGGTAGGCGCTGGCTTTGATTGCATTTAATGGAATAGGTAGGATGGTTTTGGTCACAAGTATTGCAGGTGGGAGTTTTTTGAAGGTTGGGCAAGCTTTTAAGAAGTGGTTTTCTTTGCAGTGTGGACAGATAGGGTGTTCTTGCAGTTGCCGTGAGGTGGTCATTGTATTGTAGACCAGCGTGCACACAGTATGGATTGGGGGGAAGGGGTTTTTGATGGTTCCACTCTATGTTTTTGATGGTAGATTATGTCTCCATTGCTAAGCAGTTTGATCAATTGTTGATGCGTCTTCAGTTAGTACTCTGATCATGTAAGTGGGTCCTAAGCTGTTTTTGATTCGGAGGGTTTTTCGAACATGTAGTTCGTCGTTCGAGTTGAGTTTGGCGACTACTTATTCTTCGGTTATTGTTGGATCTACTCCACGGATGACGGCTGTGAGTGTAGGAGGTCTTCTAGGTGGGGTTGGTTGTTTTGGTGGGGATGAGGTGACTGTAGTTAATGTGGCGTTGTGGCCAAATGAAGGTAGTCCAATTTTGTTTTTAAGTAATTTGGGGAAGTCTGGTTCATTGCTCCTGATGATTATACCGTTTTTAGTGGGGATAAGTTGATGGATAGATATGTTGGGTATATGTCGTTTATGAATTTTGTTAGGGTTTCATATATTCAACGAAGGTCCCTTTCAGTAGGTATGTATGAATTGTCTGTGACGTGGATGGAGCTGATGATGAAGTGTCCATAACTTCGTATGCGGTTGTTACACTATTGGATAAGGAGGTTTGTGGCGATGACAGTGAGCCACTTTTGGTCTGGTCGTAGGGTTTTGAATTATTTCTGGCAGTTTGAAGATAGCTGGTGCCACGTGGTGGTTTCTGAACCTGTGGAAGATTTTGATGAATGCCTTCAGATGCAGCGGGGCGGATGATTGATGAGGAGGTAGTGGTGGTTGTAGTCATAAGTAACTGAAGATGTAACCATGGTGTAGAAGTGGGGGCTAGTAGTGACAGTGGGTGGGAGGATTGTAGGATTGGTGTCTGAAAGGTTTATGGAATTACCGTACATTGGTGTGTCCAGTGAAATATATATATATATATTTATTGTCATTTCATTCAACCCCCTTAATGGGGGAAGCGGGCTGGCAGCACACATGTCGTGCTCTTCAGCCAAATGATAATATGGTTTACAATAGATTTTCGTAAAGGAATGTTTACACTTTTACAAAAATAATACAGTAGATTTGAATTTAGATGTTACATGATCAGAGTTGTAGTTTTGTACAAAATTTTTGTTTGCTTTTCTTGCAGATTTGTGGCTAGTAGTAGGCGATTTTGATGTCATTCACAGAGTGGGGTAAATTTTTGTTCTCTTCTCTTGTTGAGGTATGGTAGGCGGTCGGTCTCTGTGCTGGGTTATAAAAGGATATTTTGGAGGTGCAGTGTTGGTGGGATCTGTTTGTAACAGGAGGGGAGATGAAGTGGTTCTTTAAGTAGGCGGTGAGTTATTGGATTTTTGTTTAGAAGGCTATTGATAGCATACTTTAGCCGGAGGGATTCTATGTGGATCAGTATGTGAGGAAAACGCATTCTGGTATAAAGCTGTTGGGTAGGAGAAGGTAGTCTTATTCGGTAGGCGATTCGGAGGGCGTGGCGTTCTATTATTTGGAGTCTATTGTAGAAGTGATCAGGGGCGGAGAGCCATGAGAGGTGACCATAAGTTAGGATGGGGCGAAGAAATGCTTTGTATGTATTTATGATGACCTGGCTATGTAGTCCCCAGGATGTTCCAGTAAGTAATTTTAAAAGGTTTAGGCGGGTTTGGGCTTTGGAGTTGATGGTTCTAAGATGAGGTGTCCATGTAAGATGTCGGTCGAGGGTGATTCCTAGGTATGTAACTGTGGGTTGTAGCTGGATGGGATGATTGTATATGGTTATGTTAAAATCAGCGAGCCTGTATCTTTTACTAGTTTTTCCAAAAATAATGGCTTGTGTTTTATTGGGATTAATTATTAGTCGCCAGCGGTTGCACCATTTAACAAAGCAGTCTAGTATGATCTGTAGGGCTTTCTCCGACTGTTGAAGGGTTTTATGAACGGCGAGGTAGGCGGTGTCATCGGCGTACTTAAGGATATATGTAGGTGGTGCGGGAATGGGTATATCGGTTATGTACATGATGTATAAGAGGGGCGACAGGACAGACCCTTGGGGGACACCTGCGGTCATGGTGAAGATGCGGGAGAGAATGTTGTTTATGGAAACGAAAGAGGTACGGTTGGTGAGGAAGGAAGCTATTGTGCGAATGTAGGTGATAGGAAGGGCGAAGGTTTGCAATTTGAAAATGAGGCCAGCGTGCCATACTCGATCAAAAGCCTTTTCAATATCTAATAGTATAAGTATTGCTGATCTGTGGGTGTTGATGTGGGTGGTCAGAAGGTGCATAAGTCTGAGGAGTTGATCTTGGGTCGATAGGTTTGGACGGAAGCCACACTGGGCGGGGGATAGGAGAGAGTTTTGTGATAGATGTTTGTGGATACGTCGTGATAGTATGGTTTCAAATGTTTTGCTGAAGACGGAGGTGAGGCTGATGGGGCGGTATGAGTTCGGATCTGATGTGGGTTTGTTAGGTTTGGGGAACATAAGGATTTTTGAAGATTTCCATTTTGGGGGATAGATGCCAGAGTATAGTACGTTTGTATATAGATGAGCTAGAAGTTGATGGAAAGAGCGGGGTGCTTCTTTAATGTGGCGATAAGTGATTGAATCTGGGCCCGGGGCAGTATTTTTCTTCGTGCTGAGGACGGATAGGATGTCATTAGCTGTGATAGGCGTGTTAAGTCCAGTACGGCTGACGGTTTGAATGTAGTTGAAGTCGGGTAGGAGGGGAGGTGATGTAGGGTTGGCACGCTGTTCGATGATATGGGAGTCTGAGTAGTCGAATTTGGGGTCGTTTGGGACAGTGTGGATGGTTTCAAGTAGGTTGGCGAAGAGGTTGGCTTTTTGAGTGTTGTCGGGGACAGGAAGGTTGTTGTGGAGGAGGGGGTAGTTGGGGGCGGGTTTGAGACCAGTTAAGCGGCGGAAGGTGGACCAGTATTGGGAGGAGTTTTGCGAATATTTTTGGCTTAGTTGGTTGCAAATGCATTCGAATTTTTTATATAGATGGGAATAAGCAATTAGACTGCGAGAAGATACTTATGTCTTGCTGATGGTGATTCAAGCAAAACGCTAATGAATGGATAGTCATGAGGTTACTGAAATTTACTTTCCAAAGAAACGTTCACTTCTCGATAGACTGCTCAGTTGTCAGGAGATAATGTAGCATGGCATGCGAAGCGTCTCTACCTAGTAATCATACGCAAGAAAATATTGGCCTTTCACCGTCATATCACAGAAAAAGGGAAAAACCTATACCCGATTTTACGCATCACGAACAAGACAGTGGAATGAAGTAAGCATACAAACCTACCGTTCACCTATACTATCAGCCATCTTTTAAATGGAAATCAAACGTTTATCTCATTCAAAGGATTTAGGGCAAATACCTTAAAACTGTAGTTAAAATACATGCTACCACTGGTATAAACATGGTAGATGAAGAAAATCGATTAGAAACAAATAAAATACTACACGATGAAAATAGACTGGAAATATTAGGAACTCTTCAACGAAATATATGATCAATAGTACATGACCAGTGTAACACGTGCGGAACTTGGAGGTTTTTTTTTTTTTTTTTTTTTTTTTTTTTTTTTTTTTTTTTTTTTTTTTAATTAAGGACTTCCGGTCATAGCCCTTTTCATCCTAAAGCGCAAAAACAGAGACCTAAAACCAGTTAACTGCATAGTAAATTAGGGTGCAAAAGCAGCGGAATTTTACACATTTGTGTGAGTCTCGTCTTCCGAAACAACTTGGAATTTTGTTACAACACCAAACCACTAAAAAACACCAAATAATGCTACCACATAATTACGGAAGTAGTTAAAATGGCAGTTTGGTTATGATCTTGAAAGAAGTTCTTAAACTGGTTTCCCCCAAGCGAAATACTAGAACGGACAAACGCTGTTTGCAGTTTGCTATTATTTACTTTGTATTCCGTCCCCAAATAATGTAAACTACACTGAATATAACATGCTTTCGCTAATAATTATTATTCTGAAGGATCAGTCGTTAGCCAAATCATTTGTTTATGACAACACTGCGTTAGAAAAAAATAGATTTGTGAAGAAACCGCAATTTAACTAAGATGCAAACTAACCGCAAGGAGTGGGGAAGGGGCAGGGAGGAAGAAATACTTTTTCTTACACCCATTGAAGATGCCTTACTAAAGTTTCCGTAGGATCTTTGAAAGAAATTTATGATTGCGGTAATAATTTTTTAGGGTTTCCTTAAAAAAATTTCGATCAATCACAGTAGCGGGAAGTGAAATAATATTGGTGATGTATTATGATTCAAGCACAAAGACCTCTAGTTATAGGACCTGCAGTAAATTCTGCTGGATACGACACACAGTGAATTCAGACGCTGCCTCAACGACCATTTCAAATGGAAATCATGGAAGGATTACTCCATATCCGTGGTAACAGACTGAGTGAATCACCCTCCTAACACAGTGGTACCAAACATTCAGGGTGATGTGTCGACAACATTTCAAATGCTAAACCACTACTTCATAGAAGTTTTTTTTTAAAAAAAAACTGGTCATCGATCGAGATATGCGTTGATAACGCTGTTTCAAAACGTCCAATATGATTTCCGTGTTGTGCTTATTTTAAACTCCCCCGTTGTTGTACTTACGCAGACAAACTTGTGTTTAGTTTCGTATGAACTTGTAACTGACCTTATGTTACATTTTTCTTCCAGATCAAAATTATTAACACACAACACAGTTGATATTTAATACGTGATAAGTGACCAGTATCTCATTGCAAATTTTATTTATTTACCATAGAGCACTTGCTCCTGTGGAAATTTCCTGCACACACATTTTTCCACTTTCCTCTTCCAAGTTACTTTTTCCTTCTACTATTTTCAGCTTCAAATTCGTTTAGCGTTTTTGGTAAATTATTAACCACTTCGTTTGGTAATTTATTCAAGTCCCTGACCCATTAACTATTAATAAAATCTTCTCACACCCTTAAGCTTGAAATCGAGTGCCAATTTGTGGTCATGGTGAAACTTTTCTCTTCCAAGCACTGCTCCTAATTCTTCCACCAATATCTTTCCACGCCGCATCACCAATAAACGCCTTGTACAGTCCCATGATTCTCTTCACCCTTCTTTCTTTCCAATGAATCCTAATCCAGCTGCTGATATGATAAAGTATTGAGATTCATTGCATTATTTTAATTCAGCAAATTACCCTCACTGAAAGCGTAACAGTTAGTATGCAAACAACGGACTTGATTTAAATGATTCTCTATTGCTCTGCATTTGATTACGTATTTTCAAACAAACAGTACAGTTAGAAACAAACACAGTAACCATACTTCGAGCGTGTTACCTTATCGTCTACTCCACCTAAAACAGCTATGCTACATTTTATCCATACATTTTTATTTCGTGTGGAATTTAATTTAACAAAAAACCTTGTTATTTTATAAATAAATATTTCACAACGATATCCAAAACTTCCAGGAAATAATTTAACGTATTGGCTATAAACTCCTTACCTTGGCTTTAATAATTTACTAGCGGAGTTCCGGGCGTTTGCCGGTATAGTTGGCGTAGATTTAACCGTACCATATTTTTATTCCCGCAAAACATTTGTACAAAGTTTCATAAAACACAAGCCAACTTTTTCGGAATTAAAGCAAACTTACATTCACCCGCCCCCTACCAAGAAACTGGTGGGCTGAAGTTTATTTGCACCTATACTTTTTTCATTAGTCCGAAAAGATTCATGTATAGCAAGCTTCGATAATTTGGTTAAGAAATTTCATTACTACATTACTGAACAACCCTAGATTATGTTAAAAACTCACATTTGATTCAATTGCGAAGTGAATGGATATACTTGTGGCTCGAAACGCCAGATTCTTTAACTCTGCAGATAAAATATCAAATGTGAAATTATCGTAAACAGAAGACTAATGCTGAAGGCCAGAGATATTGCCCAGAGATCGTGCATTAAGAAAATCTATGTTGTTTTTACTGCTATCTGTGTCGTTTAAAAATTGATATCCCGAATTAAAGGAAAGAATACTTCAACCTATGGCTTTTAAAAATTGAATATATCGAATTAAAAGAAATAATACTGAAAGTTTTGTTTAGTGTGCAAAATAGTTATTACTATAAGTTATCTTATTGCTTTAATTAAAGGCTATGGTCAGAGACATTGTGTTGTGTGTTTAGTGCGGAGTATGCGGCATCTAGTGAAACCACCTGTGGAATTTCTCACCATATGTTCAGAATTTCATTTAATGCTCCTACATTATTTAACGTTGAAACATAAGACATGCCAGACAAGTGAGTTAAGATTCTAAGCTTTAAAACGGTGAAAACTCCATCGAAATCTGCCCCGTAGTTTCCGAGTTTTTATACGACCAATATGTCCGGTTTTCGTTTTATAGATATATAGATTAGACTAGCTGATGTATTTAAGTGAGCTAGATTTGACGTTGCAGTTGTTAAAAGTTGCTTTTCGTAGCGGGTTCTTTCATCTCACTGCAGATTTCACGGAGTTAGGGCACCGCACTCCCAATCGACCTTTAGCAGTAGAGACGAAAGTGACGGGGTTGGCGCTCCACGGTGCTTATCAGATAGCAGGTTGGTTTGGCCTACGAAAATCCTCGGCTTCATCAGGGATTTAACCCCGGTCTCCCGGCCACAGTCAGGAGCACTACCACCTGAGTTACACGGCTGCCGTTAATATTTTTCAACTCTAAAATTTCACACCTGAATCATTTATGCTTGTATTCTAACATGGAGTTTCGAGGAGAGCCTGCAAAGAACACACTCCTAGATTCTGTACTGTCCAGCTCGTAAGTGTTCAAGAAGTGCCGGTCCTAATACCACATGAAGCTATGCTTAAGACGTGGACAGCGTTTAACACGAGGAAAGTATGTCAATTAGTCGGATTTTGATGCGTCACTAGTGTTGCAAATTGAAAAAAAAAAGTTTTTTTTCAGATTTGTGAAAAAAAAACATGAAAAAAAAACCTAGCACCCTGGTTTTTTTTCTAAATTTGTTTTTTTTTCAGAAAACAATATATTTGATAAATTATTGTTTTATTTACGGAAGTTACATTTTACATGTGTGTTTTAAATCTTATTAAATCATATAATGTCTTACATAATGATTCATAAATGTATCTATATAGGTAACACAATTTTTATCCAACCTTTTGGTCAGTACCACATTCACTAGTATCAGTACTACCAACACTAGTGCGGTCGAAGTCGGAATTTTCTGTTTCTTCTTCTGTCTCCTCTATATCCGTAACTTCAGAAGTAGTTACATTTTCTTTTACTGGTTATTCTTGTACTGTACACAAAAGATTTTGAGATTGCAATTTTAAATTGTGAGCAAAGTACGCACTGTGCATAAAGTCTGCGCCGATAGTTCCATATTACGGTCTTTTAAGTTTGAATTTAAATCTATTATCATACAAAATAGGAGCTTTATTTATTTTCAATCGTTGGTTTATGCCAACGGTAGCAAGGAAATGATTCATAATAACTGACAATTTAATGACTCAGTATCACTATACGCTGCGAGTTTAACAAGTATACGAATATATGGAAAGGACAATAAGTAATAAAAAGAGGCAAAAAACCGTTGATAAATTTAAAATTCCTAATTTTTTTGAAAAGGTCCGTAAGTCTACAGATAAATTTGTAGGGCTGGCAGCACTAGTTCAAATAGTGAGTATCAAAACAAATAACGGGGATTCCTTCTCGTGCAACCAAGCCTATTCGGGAAATCCCCGTTCGTAAAAGAATACTTCAGTCAATGTTGCCAATATTTTTGTAATTTTTTTTTTTTACTGAACCAGAAAAATATAGTAATTTAAAAATTAAGATAAGTACTTAGTATAAACTCTAAAACAGTCATATTAAAGTATGAAATTTAGTGATTATGAAAAAAAAAAACATGTCCCAGAAAAAAACATGTTTTTTCACAGTTTTTTTTTTTCAAGTCAGAAAAAAACGTTTTTTTACAACACTAGTCACGACAGTATAGCAATAGTAATGATGGTTTTCCGTGATGTAGGCTCGTTGGCGACTGGAGTCAATCAGCGCTGTAAGCACAAAACCCTCAACTGAGGAAACCCTAAAGGCTGAACGTCCATGCAGGTCCATTCGCCAACACTTTACGAAAGACATCTTGGGGGCGGCAAGCTACCGACGGACGAATCACCGTCAACAGTGTTATATCTCTTCACTCGATACGCAATGCGGAATGATTTGGGGTTCCATAGACGACTTTGGTTCACAGTCTGGTGGTTTGGAATTATGCACTCCTACCCTGCAGATCAATTCCCAATGATGTAAATTTCCCCCACCATCAGGACTCGAATAAGGTATCCACCAGAGCAAGCAAACAGGACATATATTTCTGGTATGTCGACAGTTAAATTTAGTTTGGTAGGGTACATTCACAGGTAGTAGAGTCTACCGCAGAAAGTTATGAAGCGAGACGCCAGAGAGGTAATGATTTGGTAAATGAGCTCCATTGAATGTCACTGGAATATATAACATATGCTACCACACGAATTATGTAATTATTTATCATTTAAATATTATTTTGTTAATTGTAATTAATTATCATTTAAATATTGATTGTAATGATGTACATGATATAATTTCTAATCTCGAGGAAGTCCACAGATTAACAAACATTGTCAGTGGGTAGTATATCTTTGAAAAGAATGAGATAGAAAATCTTTGGTCTGATGTGAGAGTTTCTTAAAAGAAAAAGAAGAAGGAAGGTGTGTGTGTAAAAAGCTGTAAGTGTTGGATTGTGTCGCAGTAACATTATATGAATGTATAGTAGTTCGAGAAGTGTTGTACTATGATTGTATTTTGTTTTGGTTGCGAGCTTTGAATTGACTATTTATTAAAAAACAGTTGAGAAAATACGCTAACAACTTGGTGTTGTATCTTATGTAGAATTAGTGACCATTTGATGAGCTATTTTATTACCATTGAATATCTTTAAATATTTTTAAAAAAGGTTACCTCTACTCTGTGTTCGTGGATCAAAAGACGACTTATTTAGGGCCATGTCGCCATAAGATCTACAGAGTTTCGAGCAAATAATTAATGCGATTTGCTCGACTTCAATTGGATGAATTTTAACTGTTTGGAGGTTACAAATATCGGGATAGGAGGCGGCGAGGGGAAGATAGTGCTTGATGTGATCAAGGAATAACTAGGCGATGAGTTTTAGATAGATATTTGGTGGAGAGTTGGAAGCGTTACGTAGAAGGGAAGAGATCACACAAGAGCGGAAAATTTATCGTTTATATGTAAGGGATATAGGGAATTGCATAAATGGTGGAGGGGGATACTAAATAATTTAATTCCCAATAACGAAAGAATTTAAACCAAAAATTCTTATAAAGGAAAAATAGTTGTACAGATAACAGTTCAGCTATAATATAGTTGTCACCGTGAAGTATTTGGCCTTAACAGTACAAAAAACTTAAAATTGGACCTGCACATAACTTCGGTCATAGGCAGGGCTAATTTTAGGCTGCGGCTCATAGGCCGAATTTTGAAGACTAGTAACTGTTATGTAATGGAGTAGGCATGTAAAAACTTTCCTTGCGTCCACATTTGGACTACTGTGGTGCCATTTGGGATCCGCATCGCAAGGGATTGATTGCTTGTATAGAGAAGGTACAATGAAGACTCACTCGATTTGTGAATGCGTGCTAGTATGCTTACGAGAGCGTCACAAAATTGTAACATAGAACGAGCTGGGATTGTGTGGCAGACAGATGACATACGTTGAGATTGAATTTATTAGTGAATATGCGATTATCACCTTTTACTTACGAATGCGACCAAATACTTCTTCAGCCAAGCTATTTGGGACGCAATAGCAGAAGAGATAAGATTAGAGAATGTAGGTGTCGTGCGGATACTTAGATGAATTGTTTGTTCTCTCGCGCTATTCGCGATCGGAATGCACAGAGTTTGTTCCTGTGCAAAGTACCCTCTGCTACACACAATTTTGTGAATTATAGATGTAGATAATGTAGTACCGGGTCATAAGTTCCATGGCATTTAATAAGTGGAGTTATTTCGTGTGTGTTTCACGACGTAGTGAGAAGGTTTTCAATTGTCGCTCATGATGCCTCTCACGTGATTGGAACTACATTTTAACGTAGAGCATAAGTCACAGATCGTTCTCGGGGTACTTTCCCTACTCAAAGGAGGATGGTCGAAAGTCAAGTAAATTTGTTAAAAATTCTTGGGCTGATCAGGACTTCACTTTGGGATCTGGTGATTTGAAAGAGCACACTTTATCAACGAGTAACATACCAATTATAAAAACGTTATCAGACATACTGTTTGTTTTTCACATAATAATTATCTATGTCTTTTTAAGAATGATCAATTAATATACGCGTAAAATTAGAACCTAAAAACAGAAATAAAATTGCTAGCTGTTATAAGATGAAATCATTTTAAAATATTGTTAGTGGAATGAGAAGTAAATAATTAACTAGAGTAAAATTTTCTAATTTGATAAAATCCTACAATGAAATGGGAATGAATTAATTATTTAAAAATTATATCATTTATAAATTAAGTTTTTTTTAAAAAATAAATCCTTTAACATTTCTAGTACAATTTACGATGTATTTGCTCCGTTTATTCGAAATATACTAGCTAAATTATCAAATTATTAAAGCGTTTACTTTAACATGACCACAACCTGTTTCTAATACTGCGATGAATTGTATTTTATGGACCTATCACTACTTCGAAACGTATCTTTACTTTATTAGTTAGTAATATTGCTGCATACATTAATTGATCATCCCATAATAAATTTATTCCCTATAGGAAGCACTATTTGAGCGATACATGAAACAACTGTGGATTTTTAATAGAAGTTTTAACTGTAGCTCACTTAACAGCAGCCGTTAAATAGACCTCAATAATACAAAGAGAACAATTTCCTTTTTTCTGAAAACACAGAATTTTGTATTAGATTAAGCATGCTAAGTATGTAATAGTAATTTAGTACAGCGTTTTTATAACTTTACAATTCTCATGGTGTCATATAAAATGTGTGGAAGTGAAGCAAATGTTGAATAACTAAAAGTTTTTTTCCTCATGTAGCATTCTTGAGTGAAAACTGAATAGTACAGACCAATACTACTAATCGAAATGCTTGATTTTGTTCTTCGCTAAGAATGTCAATACCACTCCAAGGTGCGAAGCATGCTCATTTCGCAATACGCATAAGGCACTGAGAGCGTATTTGGGATCGTTAAAAATATCTGTGTGGTGACCTACCTCCCTTGGCATGTCCTACTGACACACCTTCCATCCGCTTGACTCCGTTTACTGGTGCTAACGAGGTCTCGCGGGACAGCTGCTTTGCAGGGGCAGCTTACGTCGACACTCACATGCAAGATCAGCCAGTGGTTGAGAGGCTTAGTTAATCCATATGAATAATTTATGGCTGTCTGTAGAAATTACTCTCTCAGTAAGGAAACGAATAGGACGAGCCAGTAACAAAGATGTACTGATATAAATCCAGCATGTAAACAATATAAATTTTATTGAAATTTCATTGGAGTATGTTATTTTTTATGTTCATGATTGGACAGTATCTTGATAAAGTAATAACAATTTTCTAAAAAATGTAAAGATAACAAATGTTACATTAAAAACCACTACAAAAGTTTTATTTTAGATATTAAGAAGATCTTACGTTTTCTCGATCACAATATTTTAGAAAAATTTCTATTCTAAAATTTATCGGATCCCTGAAAAAATAATTGTAACTTTTATTTGTTTTTCCAACGAAATTATTCTGCCTCACTTGCCTTGAGCTCCTTGGATTTGCAGGGAAAGACTGTGATTTTAATTTATACGTGTTTTCAAAGCAATGATACATTACTAGATGAAATACCTCCAAAACTAATTTATACGTGTTTTCAAAGCAATGATACATTACTAAATATCTCCTAAACTTTTTAGATTATTCGGATAGAGGAGTGTTTCTTAACCACGTTCCTGTTTTCTCGCACAGATCGTAGCTTCCTATTTTACTGCTTCAGTTACTGCCCTTCTACCAATATCGACAGTAAATACGTTATATTTTCTGATTCATTTGGTGGTTTATTCATGTCAAATAATTTAACAGCGCAGACCAATAAGTGTTAAAAACAAATCCATCCAGAAATAACTATTTTGTTGAATTACTCATTTTTTTGGCTGACAGTTTATTGCCTTTATCTTCATTCCATGTTGACCTACCCACCAAGATATCCTGTCCAGATAGCCGTTCAGCGGTACGCAGTTGTCCTCCGTTTTAATCCTGTTATATAACATAATGTCATTTGCAAACAACATAACTTTTGACTGTAGACTGCGAACAATAATTTTTTACTCAAAAAGAATCATCAAAAGAATCGATCTGCCCATCGCTAGTTAGTAGCACCGTTAATTAAAAGCAAAAGCATCACGTCAAAACAGTAGTTAATCAATCAAAACTTAGTAGCACTGTTTGTAAAATCGTAGTTAATTGATGAAAGCTGTATCAAGAAAGAAAATCTCTTAACAACAATATAATGTATTACGCTTTTATATATAATGGGCAACAAGCATTTCGACTGCGAGAAGTAATTTCTGGTTCGAAAAATTGCGCTTACCGTACATACCTTTTTCGGAGTTTGCACTGGGTTATTTTTTTCCTTTTTCTAATGCCTACATTTCGGCTTCAAACTGATTTGTTTAAATAATGGAGCCTTTGTCATGACTGCTTCTAGTTATCCGCTTGCTTTTCGGGTACACGTGATGGTAAATGGAAAAATAGGCATTAAAAGAAAAATAAAGTAGCGCAAACCCCGAAAAAGGCAAGTAAGATCAATTTTTCAAAATGACGCCTAAGAAAAGAATTAAGTTTTATACAATTTCTGTTTTGTTGAAGGCAAGTATCGCAAAAAAAAATAGACAGATAATCGCTTGATTTCAAACATTGTATAGGAGAAAGAAGGAAAATTGAAGCATATAAAATGCGGTGCTTTGGAAGGATGCTGAAAATAAATTGAACAGATAAAGTACGATATAAACGAGTTTTGGTCTGGCAGCATCCTGGCAAGGAGTCGTGAGAACTCAACGGAACGAGGCGCCAGTGAAGAGTCTGACTTCAGAGAACGCAGTCCCTTGACAAATTTCTTGTTTCGTCATGGCTTCTTCTTTATCAGCTGTGGCGAGTATTGCCCAGCAGACAGCCGTAGCTTATTTGTAAGCTATTACTAATCGCGAAACCGTGATGAATGAGGCAGTGAGAACAACCCGTGAATTTAACATTTATACAAGCATGAATTTACCTGTAAAATTGTAACTGGTTTATAATTGCTTAATCGGATTACCATGTGGATAAACACAATGAACTGTAAATTGTCGCAATGGAAAACTGAAAGAATTTAACTTCAGTGCTAAGATTCCATCAGTCCTCGCTGACGAATCCTCTCTCAGGTACAACAGCCCTTCATAACCTCACCAACATGTTTCACACACCACAGTTTTCTACTAGCGCTCGGAAGCGTTCTTCTCACATGACAGACGGTTTTAACCGTTATCCAAGGAAAAAGATACCTCTCCTTCCAACTGCTAGCTGATTACTCCTATTGAGGAATATTAAGTCGCCAACGTTGACTTTCCTACCATTGGTCTGGCAAGTCTTCAGTGTCAACCCGTATCCGAGTAGGTCTAGGGGTGACGTCGCACGCGCAAAGTATTTGGGACTGGACCGGCAGCCTACGCGCGAACAACTAAGACCAACAAGTGCACCAGAACTTTCAATCAGACAAATTGTAAGTACAAAACGGGTGACAATATCATTAACATTCTGCTAAACACGTAAGTGTAATTTGTGTGTAATACCTTGTTGTCGGTTGAGACATGTTGATATAATGCTCAGAATATCTAACAGGAGCACCACATGTTTGGCCCACAACTTTCATACGATAATGTGGAAACCAATCCCGATGGTTGAACTGTAACGCTCGACCTGGCATTCGGAAGAGCGAGGGTTCAAATCCCTGTCAGGAATCCATGGTTTCCTGAAATCACTCCAGGCGAAGGCCATGGACGAGTTCCATTCCGTACTCCAGTCCTCTCCTGCCTCTAAGGACAACAATAATGGCGAGGCGTAAAGCACTAATAAAAGTTGTTTAACGTGGAAATTGGAACTTGTAACATTACAGTTACCTTCCGCCGCTACGAAGTAGTGCGGAGCGGAGAGATACATTTTTTCTAAGTCAGTCGTATGCGAATCGTCGTAGAGCGCGGATCGCGGCTCACGTAGTGGAGGCATTGATCTTACTATATGAAGTATTTTCGTAAGTTTAACTGTATTTAAGAAGAACTTCATGTCGTCAATAGTAAATGTGATTGTAAAAGTGAAGTTTGGACAGTATTTCAATGAACAGTGAACGTCAAGTTGTGATAGCAGATGATATAGCCGGAAGGAGATATGAATTATAATTTTTCTTTTGTCTCAAGAACTCTGCAATCTTTCGGATACCAAGTTTCGATTAGCGTTTTACTTTGAAATTTTATGGTGGCCAAACCGTTCACAAGTGTTAATGTGCTTTATTAATAAACTTGTCATGACCTTAATGAAATTAATGACCTTTATTAATTTTTCTTATAATTACTGCTTAGGACGGCTTTGGTTTCATCATCTGGCGACCGGCGGCACAACGAACTATACAAAATTAGTTTGCTTAGAGAACTGTGTCTTTGAGTGAAAATATTTCGAGAGGTACCAAGTTACCAACCACAACTACATACAATATAATTGTCTTACAAACTATTGCTTACAAGTCGGTTCTTTTCATTGTGGTGACATTTGCAACAGAGTCCGTAGAAACACTATACATTATATTTCATGAGTAGGAAATATAACTTAAACTAAAAACTTACAGAAATATTGAATTACCAGAGAAAGCAATGAATTCGTAAGACATCATGTTGCACAATATTTGCTTTTAAATTTAATATAATACATTGCTGTCATATATGTAAAAAAAAATTTGGCACTAATAATTTGTTTAGATTGATTATTTCTTTTTGACGCCGCGTCGTAACGGTCTTTTGAATGTGAAGTGATGCCTAACACGTTGCTAATTATTGTTTAAAGGTTAGTTACATAGGATTTCAAAAACTGTAATCCATTTTCAGTGCAAAGTTATCCTGCAAACACAGTAAAACTGCAGGTTGACCAATAAAACTGATTATGATTTCCAAATTTTTGTTATTGGTTACAGCAGAATATTGCTTTAAAAGAAAATACCCATGTGATCAGCAATTGTGAATAACCTTGTATTTACATACCAAAATCTGCCGAAGTAGTTAAGATTATTCCTATAATGACCTTTCCTTATATAAGACTGGAGATTTTTATAAGACTACAGATGTTTTATTCACGACCTTTCCTTATGTTAGTTTCGCAGCCTTTATAGCACTAGGGTGGATAAAATTGCAAATGAGAAATGTTTAGCATTCGAAAAACTATGTTCCATTATTAGACCCCCACTTACTGATCAAAGGTTTATGGTTTTTTCTCAACCTAAATATATGGAAACGTAGGGTTTTATCTGTGAAATAATCCCGTTGACGATTCACTTCCTAATTCTCGCCAACCAGTTGCTTCTGAATGTGTGCAGTGACCCCAATGCCACATGTTTTATAGTGGCTCGATTAATAAATTTTCCAACCCAAGCTATTGCTAAAACTCCGATTACGTGAACCATTAATGCACGGACCACTCTCTTAACCCAATGATTTGGGTAGGTTCTGATTCTTCAACCTTCGCCCGAACCAGGGAACTGAGTAGAAAATGCTATTAAGTTCAGTAAAGTTGATATGTTTTAGCAGTCGGGATAGAATGCAAAAACGTGTGTGGAAACAATATTCAGTTGATCAGATTCTTTTGCTGTGTGAAAGTGAAACAATGCAACGCTGCAGTGAGTGTCAACATCACAATCATCATTTGTCTCCAGTTTCGCGGTTGCGGTGTTAGAGCGTTCGCCAACTTTGTCTGCGCAGATATATTTCTTCTTTTTGGACTCTAAAACATGCTACACGTTTCTCCTGTAGGTCCAGTTTTATTAGACAGAACTTCCTCCTCCTGGAACGGCTTTAACGTCCTTTACCCTTCAGTTCTTTTTTAGCCTTGCTCTTCGGGTAAGGCCCCTCCGTTTAATATGAGCCAGGCATTGGTAAGTTGTTTTGGTAAATTGTTTTCAGAGGGATTCTCTTTATAGAATACTTTATTGCTGATCTTGTCTCAAAATACTGGGTGGTTATAATTAACTTTCCCTATTTAACACGTTATAACACGGAAACTAATTACTGTACGAGTACCAAACTTGGTAGCATTAATGTCAAGGATATGGGGTAGAGAAATAATTCAGAATCAATTCATTTGAAACACTTTTAATGTGCTGCTACGGTGCATCATACCATTACACACCGGTACCATTACCGCTACGAAAGGGGCTGAATATGGCACCCATCAGTGTCGCGAAGAGTCTGAAAGTGCAGGATTACATTCTGCACAACAGAACGAAGGTATGCTGGCTATCTGTGTTGATATGCTGCGCTTCAGATCAGCATATGTGTGAATGTTCCCCTGGTAAACCCTGTCCTTCAGGTAGCCCCACAACCAGAAATCACAGGGAGTGAGGTCAGGTGATCATGCCGGTCAAGCATTTGTAAACGATCGGCTGATAATTCGATGACATAATTCGATGATATGAATCACGATGACTGATCACGGCACCTGGTGGACATAGTTGGAACTGGACGATGGCGTTGTGACGCATGGTAATAATGCACCCCATACTCTGGACATTAATGCTACCAAGTTTGGTAATTATTTTCCGTGTTATAACTTGTTAAATAGGGAAATTTTAAGTAGAACCACCCGGTAGATCAAAACTTGAAAATGTTTGCGGGTCTCAATTTGCTGCCTTATAAGTGGTTTTTAGAAAACAGCTAGCACTCCAGTAGCATGGTAATGGTATCAGCCAGCGGGCGTTATGACAGGTAATTGAGTGTGCCACACGTGACAGCTCTCGGGGTCGGCGCTGTGGCTGTTGATAATGACGGACGCTCCTGTCTGTGTACTGGAGACCACGCCCACAGTCCGGCAAGTGGCTGCGAGGGCTGCGGTCGTCTTTGATGTGGCGGCCAGCGGGCGCTCCGTAGAGACCGTCTCTTCGGCAAGACCACTCTACGTACGGAACGAATATTCCGAGCCAGTCATGCGTCAAAACAGTAAGACCCTTGAGATGTTACGGAAGATTTCGACATCTTCTAGCTGGTGAATGATCAATATACGAGATATACAGTGTCTCATGTAGACAGCAGACCATATTACTTCGTTAAAGGAAGAAAATTGTTCACTGGTGAACCAATGTTTCTCATAGTGCATTCAGACTGAATGGATTTATCACAAAGTCCACTCTAGTCACATTTATCATTTGGTTTATTACTACAACTATAACCGGCAGTAAGTAGCATTTTCCACACTAACCGTGTACCATATTTCATATTTTTGTTCTTGAAACTGTAGGGCATCAAAATGGATAGCAGACAAAAGTGAAAGAAATAACCATAAGTAAGTGACCGTTTTTTCTATGTCGTAGTGATCATATTTCCTATTTTTTTTTTTTTTTTTTAATGGCTACAAACTTTTCAACACAAACCAAAAAGAGTTATAAAAGAAAAGCCTTTAGCTTCCTTTCATGTCAAAAGTACAATGACGAGACGTGTGGAGGACCACTAACTCTGCCCTCGTTGTGTGAAAGTTTGATTCTGCTGAAAATTTATATGATTATTATTATTTCGTATCAGAAACATACAGTTACACAGTCACAATCATCAAATTATACTGGACCAGTACTTGGCCACATACAGTGTATTTTCTGAGGCCTCATACAGTTCAGCTGCCGAGCAGGATGCTGGACACAGTCGACACTGGATAGTCTGGTCTTCACCGTAGTCGCACTTGATATCATTGATCTCAGCATAGCCCTATCTTGTCAAGTTCACTTTGCATCTGCCCACTCCTGATCTCAGCCTATTCAAAGACTTCCATGTCAACCATCCCTTGTCATAACCAGGTGGCAAAGATTCAGACACTCTTCCCCAGCCATGCGGAAGGGGAGCCTTAGTTTCCCATGGATGTAACCTGGCTTCTTCAGTTGTCTTTGTAAGTCCCTGAGATATTCTTAGGAAACTTTTTCTGGACTTCAGTCTTTGTCTGTGAGGAGTATGCCCATATAGTGGATGAGATTTTTCATGGTTCACTTTCCTCCTTTCCTTGTTCACTGCTATTTCCCTTCGAACAGAAGGTGGTGCTATTCCTGCTGGACGGTGGAGCCATTAAACTGGAGTTGATTTTAAGCAGCCTGTTATGATTCTGCACGTGTCATTAAGTGCAATGTCTACTTGTTTGGCATGGGTTGAACTGTGCCATAGAAGACAGGCATACTCTGCAGCCGAATAACATAGTGCTAAGGCAGAAGTTCGAATTGTTTCAGGTTGGCTGCCCCACTGCGTTGGTAAGGGTGCTCTCCACTGATTCAAAGTCTTTGCTCTGTTATGATGACACATGTTATTGGAATTTTTTGGACACAAACTAATACATAATTTCGTGAAACTAAAATGTTTGTGTCTAGAAATTTCTGCAGATCTTGTGCAGTCATTTGTGGAATAAATGACTGAAATATCGGTACCTAATCAAGTAAAGATACTACGGATTCTCACAAAATGCTACTTTGGTCTACGATTATGTAAACCTTCCTCCAATGGAGATGTTTATTATAGAATTTTAATTCACAGTCAGCGAAATTCTCTGACTCAGACATCCTTGAAGAATAGTGAAATAGTCTCCAGACCCCACGTATTTATAGATTTTTTCCATCGAGCGTGCTTCAAATTAAATAAGATTTTTCCCAAAGATGCTGGTGTGTACATCTCGAAGTTTACTGTCGCTGTAGAATACAAAAAAGCACTGTGTCTAATTTCAGTATAGACTGTTGGTTTTAAATTTTCACACAAATGCAGCCAGTAAGTTGTTCTCCAAGTAATTAGACCATAAATTTGTTGTCTAAATTTACTACCTTTACTGTAGCCGCTATTCTTCTATATATTGATCTCGACGTCCATGGTAGCTATTCCACTGTACCTTTATCAGATGCATGAAATAAACCTGACAACTACTTCAGGAAGATTTACACACATATATTTCTAATGGGCACTGAAAACAAATGTAGTATTAGTAACGACAAGTTGAATGAAGGTTTATTCCTTACAGATGTGCCGAATGAAGGAAATATATTAACTTACACTATCACGAACAATTTTAGTAACACTGATTAGAATTTCATAAAATTTCTCATTTAGTATTTTATACTGATTTCTTTATATTAACAGGTTTGCAGCAATTGCAAAGTAATTTTTTCATAGTATCAGGTTCGATAATTTTATGGAATAAATCCAAATCTCAAAGCAACTTATATTCCATATTAAGAGAAATGGATGAGTTTTGACACAGACATAAATTTCATAAACTTTGGTAAAAATGAAATTTTAAGTTTTTTAAGTTAAGTTTTTTTTGCAGATAACAGCGGAAGTGGTATATGGTCTTCAATGTCACAGATGTTGATGTTATGAAGATTACCATTTGTAAGCTGAATATAAAACAGATGTTTCCAAGTTAACGATCATATGTTACACGAATTAATAAAGACTGTGACCAATCGTTCGACGGTATAGTCGTAAAAGCGTTTCTGCTTCTATCAGCTCACAGTAAAACAATACGACCGATGGAAGATACACGTAACAACAAAAAAATGTTACAAAATCTTGTCGGGTGTCCCACCGGATGGTGGTGTAAAAACACGACGTTTCGAAAGCTGACTCTGCTGTCTTCATCAGGTATCTGGCAGTCTAGGTAGAGATAGTCAGCTGAGAAGAACTGCCAGATACCTGATGAAGACAGCAGAGTCAGCTGTCGAAACGTCGTGTTTTTACAGCACCATCCGGCGGGACACCCGAGAAGATTTTGTTGCATCGTTACGCCGGGAAATTCTCCACTCACACATCAAAAAAATGTTATACTTCATGTGGTGGATGTATTACAACTTTTAATATCTGCTACGAAGTATTTTCATAATATTTATATCTCTGTACCGTTAGAGAAAAACACCAAAAAAAACCCAACGGTACAGAGATTATTAACTATGATTCGTTGTCTAGAATTGGAAGCGAAGAAACGTGAAGTTATAGTAACCAAGACGAATAGAGAAGACTTGACTTTCAGACACAAAAAACGCTGCACTCCCGTGACAAATGGCCGTCCTATTCACCTTCTGGCGCCTTGTGATGATATATCGATATAGGAGTATCAGCCACTCCTCGGCGCTGTGAACATTTTTCTTACGCGTCTACCTTGGAATCTGAATACCGTTTCATATTGAGGCGATTTATCAGCTGTTGCCACAAATTTGAGTGAAGTTTAATAACCTCGTCAATGAGTGCTTATTCAGTGTCCTGGCAAACGACGAGGGAGTGTAACGAACCATTATCAGCAGATACATCAACCTGAAATAGCTCTGAGAAAGGCCACAGCTTGGATGCCGAAACGTTGGCAGTAGTAACAACACTGACACAGCTGAAAATTAGATGTAATTTCACTTATTGGATTTTGTTTCTAATTAAAGATTATTTGTTTTCATTTTTTCTTAAGATGTTATTTTGCTCGTTCATAAATACTGGTGCTTTGAATTTGTTTTATAATGTAATTTTAGAAGAATTATTATTTCAGCGTGCTGTAAAAATTATCTGGCAGACCGCAAAGCTAAACACCAAGAGTGACTGACCACTAGCCAAACGACTGAAGTGCAAATATAATCACACACATTTTTCCAAAACTGAAAGTACCTCCACCCACTCACTTTGGCTGTTGTGATTTAAGTATTGGTAAGTGGCAGGACACCGATGTCAAACAATTATCTTTTTCCTGTATCAAGATCATTGAATGTAACATATAGGGCCGTTTCTCTGTCAGCGACATACTGGGCTCCATAAAGAACATTACAAAGAAGATTTATTCATAATTACGGAAAGACTACGTTTGATTTTTTATCGTTGACTGTTTTCCTCTTTCTAAAATAGATTCGCAAGACACCAACGAAGATGTGAGTTACTGTGCTCCATGCAGTCCTAACGCTGAGAAGGGTTAACTGATGGCTGTTTCAATGCTGCCATACAAATTCTGGATAAAGGATAAAGCGTGGAATGAGGATGTCCATTGAAATTGGTGTACATTGAAAACAGATTCAAAACATTTAAAGTAGACTGATAGAATTAAATACAGCAGAATTTGGAGAATGTTTGTAAAATTTCCAATGTTGAAAATTGATAAAAGGATCTACCTCCGGTACCATAAACGCAAAGGGTTGTTACTGTACAGAGTTTATGTCTGGTTCTGAATGAGAAGTTAGGGTGGATACTGCAGCAAAAAACATACAAGGTTAGAAGTACGATCCAGTTCGTTCACAGTAAATTGGGAAAGGTAAAACAAGGTGTCTTCGGAGGAAACAAGAATTCCAACACGTTAAGCTCATTCCACGTACTAACCATCATCAACAATTTCAATTTCCCTCACCAAAAATGCACTGTGTATAAGTTTGGGATTTAAACCACAGCTCTGGACACAACCCGGCGAATAGAATTTATGCATAATCACCTCTCCCACTCTGTATATTTCGTCGTATCATAAATTTCTTTCGTCAGCGATTCAAGAATCAAGTTATAGAAAGAAACATGGTGGGTGCAAACCTCTCCCAGTACAGAAAAATCTCGTCGTCGTTGCAGTTTACACCATTTTGCAACAAACTGCACACTTTCTTCAAAATCACCGAACCCAACGGGTGAGCGATCGGGCTTGTCGTTGAGGAGGACGTGGGTTTTAAATCCCGTGCTGCTACCCAGCTATCGAGATTTCGGTTTTGCATAATTTCCTATATCACTCCAGGCGAATGCCGCGAAGATTCTTTCAGAACGTAACGGCCGAATCTCTTATCATCTCTTATTCACTGTCTTTTTCCACTTCTAGCGACCTCGATGTTGAACTACGAGGCATGAAAGATGAAAAAACAAACTTTTACGACCATTACTAGACTGACCGCAACACAGCGTCAAAGGGCAGGTAGTAGGAAAAGGTTACAAAATCCTTAATTCACTGGATAGGGTGATGAGAGGATGTACCAGAGAAGTTAGGGAGTTGGGTTACAAAACTTTGGTCAGATCATTTGTTGAATATGGTGGTGTAGTTTGGGACCCACATTTACTATCAAGTACAGGTGTTGGAAGGTGTGCAAAGAAGAGCAGTTAGATTTGTTTGTGGAAATCATCGCAGGACCCAGTCAGTAACAGATATGATAAGGGAGCTGGGTTGGGACTCATTAGGGAAAGGAGGAGGGTGAAGCGAGTGTTGGGAATGTATTGGTGATGGGGTTTGCAGGGATATTGCTCAAAGAATTAGGAATAGTGCATGGAGGGGACCATGACCACAAGCTTGCGCTCGATTTCATGCATAAGAGAGTGGGAAAATTTTCTTTTGTTAGTAAGGGTGTCAAGGATTGGAACAAATTACCAAGTGTAGTGATGTGTAATTTTCCAAAAACATTAAGGAATTTAATATTAAAATTTGTAGATCAGAATAGTAAGTGGTAGAGCAATTTAACATTCCAATTATAAAAGAAAATTTAAAAATATATGTATAAAAGGGGAATTATCACTGGAGTGTTAGTTCCATCGCAATTAAATTATTAATAATAAGCGTAAAAACGGCGCCACATTTACCAGGGAGGAACAATGGCCCAAGTTCAAATACTGGGTCCCACATACCGGCCTTCCTGATTGCGATTTTTAGGCAGTTTCTCGTAGTCACCTAATCAAGTGCTGGAACTTTCAATAACTTCTGCCTCATCAACTACACATTTCACAATACACTTACCATACAGAACACATCTTTTGCAGACCCATGGCAACACTTTGATCCTCAGTAGGACCACAAATCTGTCATTAAGACTTAATGACATTTCTGTGACTCTAAAGAGACAACATAACTCGTTACTGAAATTAGCTGGGGGAGGGGGGCGATGGAGGAGGATCAGTGCGACTGATCACATTCACTTAAACTCATGACATTATTCTTTATTATCTAATCTGCAGTTGGCACCACCACTGGTACGATTATCTCTTTTAATTTTGGTAGTATATTCGGTTCGCACACACGAAAAATTTAACACGTAGTTTCCATAAACTCTCTAAATTGACCCCAATACTAATTTTTGTTTCCGTTAGAAAGAAGAATACTTTTATGTTTTCAGTACTTGCAATGATGTTTTACTTATTTTTAAAGTGACAATGCGTTACTGTAGCTCCTCTCGATATCCTTTGAGAGATAGAAGTTTGTAGAGAAAAGTTCAGGGCGGAGACATCTGAACTCCATCACCAACGGCTCAGGCCAAGAATAAGATTCTGCAGTTACTAAGCAAACAACGCAGCCAACAATAAAATCGACGATGTCACACAAGAACTGAATCAGAGGGTAACACCAGATGAACGGCTTTCGGCTGGCCATGGGGACGATCGGTTGACACCTGAGGTGTAGGTCAAACCAGCAGAGGTGGGGAGTCCACGTTGTGTGAATGCGGTGAAGAACACAATACACAGCATACCTCTTATTGCTCAGTACACGCAATTTGAAAGGTTGAAATTTTGCCCAAAGCGACTCCGAGCTCTCTTCAGCTGTCCAAATTTCGTTTTTTTTTTTTTTTTTTAAAAAGTGTAAATGTGTGATCTATTCCTATTTGATATTACTTGTTTTGATTTTCTGTTTATTTAGTAATACTCTTCTGAAATTTTGAGGTACTGTACATTTTCACTGCTTACGGAATTTAATCCTGCTGCTTTATTCCTGAATGGTGAAAATGTTCCTTATTTTCAGCATCTGAAATTTTTGAGGAACGCTGATGGAAAAATGTTCCTAAATTTCTTTTATATTGAAAACATATTCAAGAGAAGTATCGGCCGAATTTGGGTCATTCAAGAGAATCAGATTTAAAAATCGTATTAAGTGTAATGTTTCAAACTCTTAGTTATTTAATTGGTATAATCTATATATTGTGCGTGAAACTACTTTAAACAAAATATCAACTTCAAAATGAATCGTTGGAGAAGTCGGATATGCTAAATTGTGGCTGAGCAAAAGTGATTCACATGCGACTCCTTGTCTCCTCTGAGGCAGGCCTGAGTCGTGTGACTCCGTGGCACACTGGGTGCTACTCACCAGTAGAGTGTCTGTCCGGGAGGGGGATCAGCATGTCAGCTGATCGACTGGCCTCGTGCTGGCCAAACATACAAACATACTGCACACGTCACACGCAGCAGCTTAAGGTTCATATACAGAACTGTTACGAAAACTCGAGATCCTTTCTTCCAAATTTGACTTTTCTTAGCTAGTTTTGTGTTGTTTATAATACAGTAGCACGTCTGAAAGAATCTTTACTATTTAAAATATTTCTATGGACTATCTATTTGCCTATGTCATGAGATATATCAAAATGTTTAACTCCTGCATCTGATACATGTTATGCGATGAGTACAAAAAGAACAACATGAAAGCTCATTTTTGGCAATTAGTGTTGCTATATGATAAGAACCAGTTTTGGGTTTGTGAACTCTACCTGACGATGACCCAGATGACAGTGGTTCGATCCCCAAAAATCCAAAGATTTTCCGTCAAAGCTAAGCTTTGATAAATTAATGTCATGGACGAAGGTAAAACCATCCTGAGCATGTTGTGATCTCCCCTCTTATGGAAGTAGTACAAGGGACAGATTACAGAGCTCTACCTCTGCACATTATCAGCGCGCCGACCTGATCGTCAACTTTGAACCCCATTTTTCGTCTTTATTTTAAGTATCACTTGTTTTGTAGCTTACATTCTAATAACTCTGGTCGGCTGTAAAATTGTTTTGATATTTCAAGCAATGTCTGCGAATTTTGATAGCGGTATATTACACGGAAGTCATCTTTATTCACTAGATTTATTCTGAATACATTTGAAAAATCTCAAGCGTTTCGTTTAATTATGTTTTATTATTTATTTATTCTATTTGAATTCCAACATTATGCAGTTGAACAGGCAGATTATAATCACTGCATCTTATTATTCCAAAAGAAGAAAAACTTAGTGCTCAGAGAAGTTGGTGGTTGTTCGAATAGTTTCTGGGGCTGAGATTATTTGGAGTTTTATAAAGTTTCTCACAAAGGTGTTGATGTGAGTCTTTGAGGATTTAAAAGATGGATTGAGAATTTTGTTGAAGAAAACGACCAGTTTAGTTTAGGAATCACTTTTAAGTTTCCTTCAACTTTACAGGTAAAATGTTACATTTGGAAATGTGCTCCGGTAGTTGATGTTGATTCCAGTGTGAAACATGTAGTTAAGAAGATATTAGGATATGTATGGAATGGACTACTTTTTATGTGTTTATTTTAGGTTTTTATGACAACTTTTATGGTTTTAACTACTGTTCTCAATTTCTGTCTGTTGATACAACTGTCTGAACTATCTACTACCAAACGTATGGTCACAAGCTAATCAGTAAGACGAGATAACCATCGGAAAAGGCATCAGCGTTCTACAACTAACGTTGACAGAACTCCCTCATTTGTAGGCCACGCTTATTTTTCATTACGAGGAGGGAGAGATCTACGAGAGTTGGTGGCACGAGGCGCGACTCTCCGTGAAATTCGCTACCTCGTTAGGCGAGAAAAATAGGCCTATTAGGGGACAGGTCCCGGCCCTTGCATTATCGTGTGCTGCAGCACGCCTGAGCGTTAGCGCTACTGGGTAGCGAATATGCCAGGGGCAGAGCACCTTGTTAAAAGCTCTACAGCACGCGTACGCTCTGTACAAACAGTGCTCTGTATTGTTGTTTCGAAACGACATGTTGATTAACACCTCCAAGTAAATGCTATTAAAGTACAATTTTGTACGTAATCTTTCTTTTAAAGAGCTGTAATTGATTACTAACGTCAAAATGAATACGTGTTGCAGTTAATTTTTCTTCCATGCTGCAATCCTAACGATATTCCAATGACTAAACGGGTTTCTACTAGTAAGAAAATTTTTCAGTTTTTGTTGCTACTTCTCTCTCTCAACATTTTGTCCGATTTATTCAAAATGAGTGAAATAACTTTGTCAATCGAAAGTGAACGGTGAACAATTTGTTTAGATTAAATTCAAAACCAATTTTGGTCCAAAATAAACATTTTAAATAATACCCTTATAAGCACGTACCCAAATTATTAGAAAATGAAATATTATACATATTTATGACCACTATTTCGGATCTTCGTGTTCTCTACTAGTGTTTACGGTGGAATGTAACAAACAATGTATTTACAAATTACACTCAATTGTAGATCCTGGGTAGTTCTAACTGTAGCTTGTATGCTGGTAAGGTCAAAAAGGATGTAAATGAAAGTGGAGGAATTATGATAGGACGTGGGAAGCTAAGCAGACTAGTGATCTAGAACTGAGCTTCTTTTTTAGATTGTGAGTAAAATAATGATGCAACATCTCTGTTCATTTTTTTTCTCAGAACTTTTCATTTTTAAGTCTTTTGAGACATTTATTCTTTTTTAGACTTAGTGTCCATTTTTGAGGTTTTCTTTTACAAAAATACGGATTAAAATTATGTGTCTTTGATTAAAATTAGTACAAATATTCACAAATGAAACAGACCACGTTGTGCTCCTTTTATTCCAACACCCCTGCTAAAGTTATATTTTTATGAATCCATAGTTTTACTAGTTCATAAAATGTACTTGAAACATTACAGTAACGTCCCTATAGGGTAACGCATTTGAACTGAAAATATTAACTCTACATTCCTTCATTATCATTTCGTGTTCTTGGTCTCACCTTAATTCGGTGAATCTTGGAAAACTATTTTAATCAGTATATTAACAATTTATTTCATGTTACTACCTAATAAGGTGACGGAAATTTGAAAATTGATGAGTACAGTACATCATTTCCGTATATGTAAATAACTTCACAATAAATGGAAACATTTACAAGATGCGTGTAACAGGCATCTCTTATATTGATAAGAGCTTGTTAAATGTTTAAAAACTGAAGTTACCGGATGGCTACGTGACACAAAATTCTAAGGACGTGTACACACATTAAGTACACTTTACATTTACTATCACTGCGCGTCTATCAACTTAATAAAGTGAAACAAAAACAAATGACTGGAGGAAAAGTGTATGTTTCTCCCACGTTATCCAGGAGGTCGTTTGATGTACACAAGTTTCTTTAAATAATAATAATAATAATAATCTATTAAAAATTAAGCATTTAGTATACAAATGTTTAGTTTTATGCATTTTCCACAGTTAAATTTTGGTATTTAGAATGATTAACTAAAATAAGAAATATAATCTTCACGGGTGTTCAGCCGGATAGTGTCACCCGTGAAGATTATATTTCATCAATACGCCGGGAAAGTCTCCACTCACACATAAAATAAGAATGTTTTAAAAGATATTTTTTACAGATTTGTAACAGAATGAAGATTTTTCCACAATGAAAAATCACAAGCATGTTAGATTGATTGTGGTGTTACAGTGCTGATTGCAAATATCCCATAGGATTTACATGACATATTTAAATGTAGAAATGTTTTCTGACTATCTAAATATTTAACTCATTCCTTGAACATGTGCAGAAATGGTTACGTATCATAGGTACTTAATGCTAAAACATTTCTAACAGTTTGTAAATACGATTAAAAACATTATAAATAAAAGTATTGGAAAAGACTTAAACTTTGATCGAAAATAGGGGCTCAACCACAGGAATCAGTTTCTACTTTTCACCTGCTTCTCTCCTTCTCCAGCAAAAGGGATTAATGAATACCTCACTGCTGCACTCTTACAAGTTGTTTACTCTTTTACAAAGCTATTCAGTTACCTTAAATAACTTTGCTAACAGTCGAGAACGAATTTTTCTGCTACACGGGTTCGAAATAAAATTTATTTCTTTGACGTGATTCAGTAAAGCAGATTTCACTTCAAAAGTAAACGCCCCGTTATATTGAAACTTCATTGCGCGTCACACCTCGTTTTTCGCGAAAACGCGTTACATTTGAATTTAGGAGCCGGGTTTTCCTTTGCCTGAGAACTAAATACACTTTTATTTAACTGAAATGTTTCTCTCATACTTTTTCGTGTAAGTATTTATTTTTGTAGGATATTTGTTACAAATGGCGAATAACTAATACGGGGAACGTTGAAATGAATAATTTATCTTATGAAATATTAGTAGTCGTATAGTATTTAAAATAATGAAATAAGAAGAGGATGAACTACGTTGCTCTAACTTGATGGGAAGAGGTTCTCGTCGAATATCTTGCAATATTTACCAAACATCCATATTACTTTAACTCTATATTACTATGTATTTAACATCTATATTACTTCTTGCCCCATCTCGTCTTCCCAATATCGATGCATCATGAATCGGTCAAAAGCTACGGAGAATGAATGCAAGTTATGTATATAGAATTAAATAAAAAAAAAAACCACACACCAGAAAAAAGCGACACTTGCTACACACTAAAAATAATACTTTATCACGTTACTAGGCAAGTAAAAGAGAACTTATTTCACTTAATAAAATAAAAAATTTAACAGCTCGACTCCATCTAAACTCACAACATAAGGACATTTCATTCCCTCGTCGTCTTAAATATTCCTGCCAAATTTTTTTTTTTTTTTTAATGGTTCAAACTTCAGGATCCTTTAGGGGTTGGTATAGAGAGTAATCTGATGTAAGTACCACAACAGGGTCGCAGTATCCTCCAAAGCCCTGAAAGCGTGGTTGAAGTACGTTGGCAGCATGTGGTTAGTGGCGGAAACCAGCCGAAACTGCGACGATCCTCAGGGTGAAGAAAAGATAAATATGGTAAAAATGTTTACCTCTCCTTCACAGTCTGTCTGTGTAGCACTTTCGGTTATAGTTTCCGCCACTAGCCACGTCTCGTCTCACCCCCGAGATGCCGCGGAATGCTGCCTACGTTACACGGACGGGGGCCTATTTCAACCACGTTTTTCAGGGCTATGGATGCTACTGCTATTCTATATTCCCTGATCAAATTTCACCTGTACCATCTCCTAGCCAATCCTAAACTATTTCATATTAGCTTTTTTAAATTTAGAATACATGAAAAATGTTACAACTAAAAAACATTTCCGTGCTCCGTCAGTGAAAAGTAATTATTTTTAAACTGTTATTGTATCAAATTTGACAGAACTAGCATAAATCAATCAAATATTTTCTAAAAGTACAACTGTTATATTGAAATATAGTGATTATTTTCGTTTTGTTATACGTAATACACAAACAAGTTTCACTTCTGGCGAATGACCCAAGTACACACTTTTAGTATTTTTTTAGCTGAAAAGATTTTATAAAATGTCTTTAGAACTTCATGACAGCGCTCAAATATTTTACACACTTCTGTCTGAATATTTTTTGTCGTAAAGGATATTAAAAAGAGCTTTCCAGAACATAGAAATTTAATGATTATGTTATTCCCTTTTACTTCACGAAATTCATAAGGGCCCAGAATTTACTTTTGCTGTAATAATAATTGTGTCAGACGATTGCACAACAAACAAACGATATTTCTGCTGTAGGAACTTGTGAAGCTCATTAAAGATTCGAGTGACGGCAGTAATTTCCTTTTGCTGTGCAGAGGAGCACTGTGCGTGCGCGTGACCCGCCTCCACTTGCATTTTCTTCTTTAATTAGCGCTCTGGCCTGACCCTCCTCTCTCCAGCCTGGTGTGTTCCTCCCCAGTGACTGCAGCCTACCATGTTAACCTCCTAACATCTAACAGCATTCCCGACGAATTTCTCTTCCCTTTCTTTTCCGTCTCATGAAATTTGAAATAGAGCAAACAATCAATCTTTTGCTGTGCATGAAGAGATGAGCACACAGTAAGTGGAACTGAAATATCGCATCGATTTTTTCGAGAGACTAATTAGATTGAAACACCTCTCAAGCCCAGCTTTCCGTGAATTTTAATCCTAGGAATTAAGTGCAACGAGATGGAGTTGATTAATTATCAATTTATATATTTTATCATGTAAACCACTATTTCTTTTATGGAAAAAAGACTGTAAATGATGTTTAATACGACCAACAACAGTGTTGAAACGTTAATGGTAAGCTTCCAGTTGTAAATGTTGTGTATGACACGGTGTGACGAGGATAATGTTCAGCTATTTCGAGTGTTTGATATTGTCATTTTTATGTTTAAATGCATGTAAATAGTTTTAATTTCCATTTTAAAACGTTACGTATGATTATGAGTGATTTTGAACGAGCTGTAATTGTTTTCATGTGATTTTGATTGTCAAAGTAATTACTATCGTTCGATAAACGTCTAGCGGCACTCTTCAATACCTTCTCAATGGTTCTCTAGCGACTATCTAAACTTGAGGAGAAGGCGGGCAGCAGAAGTTTTGATAATTGTTTTCGATATGTTACTGTTATGTTTTTCAAGTATTCCTGCAGTTTGAAGAGTGAAATTTGAGTGGTTGTATAGAAACGTGAATAAAATGGACCATAGAAATGTCTAATAATTAAGAATTGCCATCAGTACCATATTCCTTAAATTAGATTCACTCTGGTACTATCACAAAGGAAATGTTGAAATTTATATTCTGAAATCATTCGAATAATGGTCGATAATGTGCAGAAAACCAATGAGAATGACGATTAACAACAAACAAATCCTCACATTTGGGAGGACGCGGGTTCGAATCCCCTTCCCATTCAGATTTGGGTTTTTCATGGATTCCTCAAATCACTTTAGGCGAATGCCAAGATGCTTCCCTCAAAAGCATGGCCAAATTCCTTCCAGTTCCTTGTCCTCCTCTAATGACCTCGACATCGACGAGGCGTAAAGCCGTAAGTAAATAAATAAAACGAAATGAAATTAAAAAAATCCATAATATTTACCAGTAAATGACGATGGAGTATTTGTTGCTGAAATAACTTATCTTATACACAATGATTTAATTCTTCCTGCAAGACGTAAATAACTTGGCTGAAGATAAATCGGTGTTTGTACAAAACGTTCTCTGTTTTCCCACCATGGAATCGTGGTGATTTGATGCGACGTTTCTAAGCCACTCCTACTTCTTCTTCCGGCGAAATTGAAGTGGGAGGATGACTTCTAAACGTCACAACAATCTGAAGCGCTCCGTCGGTGGGAGACCCAAAACCATTTTATACAGCTGATACGCTGGATAGCTTCCATTTATTTAATTGGTGTTTTGTTTATGATATTACACAAAGAAATGCTGATAACAGCTTAAAACTTATTTGCCAATACAATACTCATTTTAATACAGTTACGAATACAGTAGTGATTTAAAGCGAAAAATATTCAGAAAGAAAATCTGACAAACATAAATTTACTGTCGACGAAAGTGATAAATTCAGTACGTTCTTGGGTTTTAAATAGTAAAATAGTAGCCATATTGTATAAAATGCTCTCGGGCCTTCCACAGTGGGATTGCGGTAATTTGAAGCGACGTTTCGAAATCACTCTCCCATTTAATCTTCTGGCGGCTTCGGAGAGCGAATTCGAAACGTCCTGTCAATTTGAAGTGCTCCCCCGCTGGGAGGCCCGAGAACATGTTATATTTTTATATTTTTTTTTATTTACCATTCATTTATGCAGCCTCATATCTAGTAACCAAATTAGGACCTATTTGTTAATTTCTAAATTGTTGATTGCGTAGTTCCAGGAAATTTGGAATAAACATTTCCATGCAAGGAATTTGGCGTGTCATTCCATTACACTTTGACGTATTGTCTGATTAATCTATAATATTACATTTGGCCTTGTTTACAATTACAACAATTACAGTTTCTATTACAAACTCTTAATATTACGCCTATATATAATAACAAATGTCGTACCTTTTTGTTATACCTCATACTTACAATTTAATGTTACAATTTACATTTCCAGGAGCTGAGCTTGAACCCTCCCCTCTTGCTACTACCTAGAATCGTATCCCTTCGTTGTTTTAATTGTCAACCGATTCAGTATGTTTTGGTGATGTTTCTGTTGCTAATGCGCATTGGACGTTATGTGCACGTTTCCGTCGTAGTAGCATGAGTGGTATGCGAGAATCCAGCATTGCAGTTGTCTTTTACAGACTTCTAATTTTATTTCAGTTATCACTGACGTACCGCAGAATTACAATGTTTTTTTAGTGCAGTATGAAAGTTATTCTTAAACCGTTCATTAAACCATTGGTACATTATTAAAAATGAGTGTCATCGACTTAACTTCTTTACAAATTTTATTAGAGAAATATTTCAGTCCTTTTTTCACTAGCATGCTATTACATCATTTACGTGCTGTACTGCAATCCTGAAACATTTTCCGTTTATTATGGTACATTCACAATCTTATTAACAAATTTCGGAAATTTTAATGAAATATCCCAGATGTTCTTAAAGTATTCTATTATTCAGTTTGTTGCAGTTAGCCCGGTTAGTACACATCTGTTTGTTATCTATCATGTAGTTATACCACTGGGTAGTTGTGCCGGATTACTGGACAATGGCAATTGCTTATAAGTAACATACACTTAATTTTATGTTCTACAGTACTGAACCAGTTCGGATTTTGCAGCGTCCCGGGTTACCATCAATATGGAAATTAACTCAGAGATATTGTTATGGTTCATTATCTATTTGTGCAAAAGTCAATGATTTATTCCCTATACATTACAAACAAATTAGAACATTTCTCTCTTTTGTCGGCCGCGGTAGCAGCGCTTTGTTTGCTGTAAATGGCGTGCTGAAGTTTGCGCACTCTGTCGAGCGATCGTTCTGACTCAGGCCTGTAGTACGATCTCGGTTCTGTTTTAACAATGACAGTTTTACTTAATAAACAGTTATGCGTTTGATTTGTTCTTGCAATGACCACCTCTGGTATTACTACCCACTTATCCCCTATAAGGCCTTATCCATTGCTATGTTACAATAATTTATCTACAACTAAGCTAGCTCTGAACCTACACTACTCTATAAATACTAATCTACCCACCACCATCATCCCGGAATATTCTGCCAGCCATTGTCCTTCTGGATTTCCAGTAGAACAGGATCGACCAACACATCGGGACAAAACTTCAGGCTCCCGGAAGTTTCTATAGCATACTGTTTATTCTTTCTTTCTTGTGCAGATGAGATACTTTGATGGCCACATTATCGAGAAAAATCCATGATCGCTAAACTAGAATTATGTTTCGCGTTGACCTACTCCGTATTATGTTGATATCCGGCTTTCTTGCTTCTTCCGTTATTGGACAGGCATAAATTGCGTGTTCTGGGATTCCGTCTGCCCTGCACTCTCGTAAGCTCGTTTCTTTCAGTCCTCTTTGGTACTGTAGGCTATCATATGGGCCGTGCCCGGTGACATAATGTATTAGTCCTGTTGTGGGGTTTAAGTATTTAAATTGCAGTCGTTCTTGTATGTTCGGAAACACGCTGTATAGTCTTCTGCCCGTGAAACTGCCATCTCACCACTCCGGCCATTCAGCGAGAAATGCAGCACCGATTTCTGCCGCATTCTGTACAACTGTTCCCACAATCTCCTGCACCCTGGCCTGATTTCCATTTCATAACCAGTATATGGCACCTCTTCTTCTCATTTCGAGGTCCAGCGGCCATACACCTATCGTGATTGGTAATGCATTTATGGAGGTAGTACTGTAGGCTCCTCTCAATAGCAGCACTCTTAGGAACGCCTCCCTAGGTTTCACCAGTCGAAGTCTGTGCGCCCAGACGCTGGACGCGTACCCTACCAGAGATGCTAGGATAGCAATGTGGTATCTGCTTATGGTATTGTTAGACAAGTGAAATCTCCTTTGGCCTATACTGGTAAATGTATTAAACACAGCCTTAGCACTTTCGCACATCTCACCAATATATGATGCAAAGCTCAGAGACTCGTCCAGGGTGACGCCAAGGTAATTGGCTGTCCATGTTCTCTTAATGTTTATGTTATTCATTTTGATAGCAGAGTTATATAGTTGATACACCGGGAAAGCCTCCATTCATTCATCAATAGCCATATTGCCGAGTGAGAAATTATGAGAAGATGTTTAACGAGGTGGCGGATAAATTCATTCTTAGCACAGTGCTTATTGTTTAGATTCGGTACAAATTCTGCATCTCGGTTGTAAAATGTGCTAACTTCAAACTTGATGAACTTGAGTGCACAACTACATCGTATTAGACCAAATTAAATTAAGAATAATTTCAGATGCTTGGTAGTTTAATTAATATAGCAATTAAGTAGTCCACCATAAATTTCAGTTTAACATCTGTTTATTTTCAAGAAAACACGTCAACGATATTGTTTACATGGAGAGATACAATCAAGAGATACTACTAACGCAGTCCTTGGCAGTTGCAAAGTGAATCTGTATAAACTTAACTAACTGTCCTGCTGATTTCTTTATATAGGTTCTATCGAATTTTCCCGAACACTTCAAAAGCTTCCGCGAGATATTTCTCGAACATTAGCAATTACTCAAACAATTAAACATATTAAAAACAATCAGAAATAGTACTTAATCATGTAACATCATTACAAAACGGTCAGAAATGGAAATTAAAGATATTTAAACACAAATTTATTTACAGAAATAATTTTAAACCGTAGAAAATTGTCCTGTAGACATCGTAACTTGCATTAATACTTGGAATTACCAACATTTAAGCAATTCTCTTGCACAATTCGGTTCTTAAATGACCTTTAAATAATTTATTTTCATAAAATAAAGTCTATATACACTGGTTTACAAGAAATTGCAAAATAAACATACCAGATTATATTCAAGCAAACTTTAGCTCACTACAAATACTTTATAAAATACAATTCTATGTAAAGTTCAGGTATGAAGGCTGTTACAATAACCAATCACACTGTTCACCATTTTAATAAGAAAAATTTACGCAATTCTGTATTTATTATAACTTTGCAAATTATAATGGGAAGTGTAGTTTTAACTTTGGTTTTCGTTTATAAGCAAAAGTTGCTAAAATGGAGTCACCACACGCTACGCTTGGGATACATGATTGCATTTTAGTGTCGGAAAATGAAAGAATGAGTTTGGAGAAAAAAAAATATGGTTTTATGACTCGAGATGTTAAGTATTTTGCTTGTATACCTTGATGTGATCACTTGCAACGTGAAGGATTTCAAGTAGAGCAATCGAACAGTCTAAGATCGTGCAGAATCGTGCCAGAAGCAGTGTCCGATGACGGTGACCCGTAGCTTAGGAGGACGTGTGACACACTGCTGCCCGCTTTGCTGCATAGAAATCAGGGGCGAGATCCGCGCGGCTTCCTTCGTCCGGACCCGGGATTCGGCAACAAAGTCCACGAGCTCAACCACGGTGATGACTTTCTGCCTCGGCTGCGCACGTCACAACGCCGAGGTCTCAAAGCAGCCACCTTCCGACATGTCGCCTCATATCTGGCGCTGGGCCACCGTATGCTGAAACACTGACTTTGCAAACAACTTTCGCGATTGTGATTTACATTATTTCCAAACAGCGTAATGTTGAAATTTCAAGAAAAGATAATTCCACAGGAAATTGTTTATTAAGCGTAAAAATTTATATTTTAATTTACTAAAATGAATGTTTTAAGTGATTATCCTAGTTGTAGGTAAAGATTACTTAACCTTGACTAATAAGCTGTTGAGATTAAAGTTAAAAAGTGTAATTTCATATGTACAGTAGTAGATGACTTTGTAAATGATATAGATCCCAATAGTTTGCAAGCACCACACATAATTAATCTGTCGACTTTGATGCAATATTTAAATTCCTACCGTTTGTTAAGAAACTAAGATCATTCTCTATTTACGTGATGCATTGAAATTTGAACCCCTGCTATTTGGACTGATTGAGCACGAAATTATAGAGTATTTTGATGTTTTATCTAAGGAAACAAATAAACTGAGAATATTTGGCTTCTAGCATCTTAATACTTTCAACTGTTTTTTTTTTTTATTAATAATAATACAGTACATAATTTGGTATGAAATCGTACTCCCCCCCACCCCCACCCCAAAGAAATCCTCCATATTCACAATGATTGAGCTTTTATGAATTTTGAAATATGATCAACCGATAATACTAATACAATATATTGTAACGCTTATGAACATGTTTTTTTATGAACATCTACTAAAAGTTTCCAAATCATGTACAGGTCACTGTCTCAGTGATGTACTTGTATAGTAATTTCCTCTTACCACACTTCATAGTATTTTTGTTTAATGAGCTACAAATTCTAGTTGCATGTATTTTTAAACTGAGTAACGTTCTTTTTAATAGACTCGCCAAGTCGCAGTGCAAATGTTAAGACCTTCGTAATTCACCTTCTTAATCCTAGAAGCCAACACGTTGCCACTGGATTACTATACGGTGCGTCTTCATTTTACGGTTAGACCATTATTTCCACTGAATGATTTAAATTCAGCAAGGTCTTTCTAAGATTTCTGTATATTCAGAAACCAAAACTTCATATTTATTAATTTGAGGTCTGTGAATTGTGTATTGCCCTTGGAACAGAGATAAACCTCTAGTCGTATGCAAACGTCGTCCGCAACGATATGCTCTCGAGGTCAACGGATTTTCTCCATGCAGAAGATTGAAGCTATGAACGAACGGTATTGTATGCTAACTGAAGAAGCATCATCACCTTCCATATTACCGTATTGCAACACCGGTAAGATGAGAGTCATTGGTCTCTTGGTTCATCGTTAGTATGCTGCAAACTTAATACTAACATTTAATTCAAATATTTTTTCCAGTTTTAGTTACTAAGGTTGAACTTGCCTTAGTAATAAACCAAACTACACAATGAAAATAGTTAAATCTGAGGAAGAAATGTTACACAGTATCCTAATATTATTAATTTGGGTTTGATGGCTTGTCGCAATACCGAGGAATTAGAAATGTGAATGAGTTTGGGGCAGGGTAGAAAGAAAAATTATGAAGATATCATCCAACCATTTGTAATTTCGTGAGTAAAAACAGAAAATGTAAAAAAAATAATAAATAAATAAATAAAGAATAAAAAAATAAAAAAAAAATAAAAAAATGAACATGTTTCTGTGTTTTCAGCCAACCATTTTCCAGGATATTTGAATACGTGTATCAGAAACGTAAATAACGAACTACATTGTGTGCTCTAATGTATGCGTTCAAAGTTACTGCTAGCCACACAAACTGATTCCTCACACGTTAGATAGAGTGAAGAGTAACCCAGTTATTATTACTACTATGTCTAGTGATATCTGGTTTCTATGCTTTAATGTTCGCCAGTACCGGAGGGAAATTTTATTTGCAACATTCTCATTTAGATCTCATTCCGCAAACAATTATGAAAGAAATTATTATTTGTTTAGTAAGCCGGTACAAGTCACTCTATTCTGCACATTAATGGCTTTTCCTGAAACATATAACTTCTTTCTGTTTGGTCTCCTGGTATTAATTTTATCTTAATTATGGCGGGATCCGAATTCTTTTTTGCGATGTAATGTCTCTGACATCCAAGCGCTGTAATTACTTTTATGCGAGTGCAAAATGAACTTGAGTTAAACTAACTTATTTGAAAAGTTTATTATTTGATGCAAAAATTATTTTTCCTTGCAGTGTTTCAGCATGTCACTGATATAATTTTGCTATGTTATTAAAAATCTACCTAATATAATTTGAAGAACATTGTTTCAGGTGACAAACAAGAGATATTTTTAAGCTTTGAGTTCATACTTTGGGAATGAAGATAACGATAATGTTTGAAAAATTATACTGTATCGACAAAAATAGATTCTTTCTTGTTATAATTGTATTACATCACATATTCCTTGAGAACTGTTAAGAAAAGCAGCGCCTTGTTACTCCAGATGGGCTACGGTTGGAGTTAATCAATACTGTAATGTAAAAATAATATATCTGCTTGTCTTAACTTCGCAAAGCTGAATATGTCACTAAACAAGTGTACTAATTGTAGGAAATGACAATTTAAATATTAATTGAAAAATCAAAACTTAATTTAAATTAATTGCGATGAAGCGAATATCTCGGCGGCAATTTTTCTCGTCACCTGTTTTTACATTAAATTATATTTGTTAATCTCAAATTATTTGATTGCAATTCCCCCACTCATCTATGTTGCTCTTTACGATATTAATTTTACATTCGTTTATTGTTTCAGATAAATTGTACACCATTTCCCTTGCCAGTTCATCGGAGTCCCTCATTTCTTTACATGCAGAAATAAATTTTCAGTTAAGTTACTCTCGAAATGTACTGCCAGTTTGTGGCAATGGTAAACTATTGGTATAAAATCTTCAACAGTTCACTGACTATTCTAGAAGTAGATAATTCAAACCGAGTGTGGTGGTTGAACGGATTACGTTCTGGTCTCGCATTCTGGAGATAGCGGGTTCGAATCTCCGTCCTGGCATCCGGATTTAGCTTTTCCATAGTTTCCACAAATCACTCCAGGTGAATGTCTGGATGCTTCCTTCAAAAAAGACATGGTCGAATCCCTTCCACTTTCCTACCCCCGGTCCTTTCCCACCTTTAACTACCTCTACGTCGACGAGGCGTAAAGCCATAAACAAAATAATAATAATAATAATAATAAATATTCCAATACACAGATCGAACAACTATTCGCATAGGCTTTTACCGATATTGATTATTACGAGTAAAAACGCTATTCTCCAATAATAGTTAAAAAATCAGAAACATAGCTTTACAGAAGGTTAATCTAGAAGGTTGTACCATCTGTTATAAGTCACAGCAGCAGCCTGTGGTAGAACGATGCCCTTAAGTACGCCTAGATTTTCCCATCCTTTCGTTAAAAGTTAATGTCCATTTCTTCGATTTGAGCAGCTGATAAGACTATCCATCCAGGACAGGGCTGCTATCATTTCTGAGCCTTGTATTACGCTTTTAGAAGAACCTGGCCTGCATTCGGGTGTTGAAGGTTTCATACAGCTGGACGTTATTGGATATAGAGTTGTTGGGGTTTGGTAAGGACACTTCTGGTGATAATAAGAATGTTGTAGCATTATTACAATTGAACAGTCGGCACTACGCAATGCACGGTGGCGAGTACCTTTATAATACACAATTCAGGTCAGGAATTATAGAACTTAGGCAAGAATGGAGAAAGCACGAGGTGATGGGGCAGGGAATCGGACAGACAACAGAAAGAATACAGTCACCTAAATACTGGCTACAGCACGCAACGTACGCCATAGCGCGGCACAATGACAGGCAGCAAGCGACTGGTACGACTACAGCAGACGAAGAGGGAACAAGGTAGACAGATATATGAAGGATAACGTACACAGTGTGTAACTGTACAGGTCAGAGATCAAACTGAATTGAAAAGATCTCCTTTCCACCCAAACGAATCTCAAATTTCATAGTAGCTGGAACTAGGTGATATAGGAGCATGAATTAAAAATTAAAGGAAGTAAAACAACTGTGTTTTTTTTTTTTTTATCCGCCAATGAGGTTCAGTGCGCTGAGGCATCAACAGGGATTAGGGGGGGGGGAGGTAGGGGTTACAACGGAACCTGGCAAGACCGGGACCCCGCGTACGTTTCGTACTGACTGCGGTTATCATGCAGTTTGCTGCAATCATTTAGGTGAAACCTGGGACGGTCCCAAATATCTGCTTCATAAATTATACATTTCACAGGCAACGAATACACTTATCATACAGAATACACAAGTGTGTTTCTCTGACAGGTGGAAACATAAGACTTGCTTCGAATAGATTAGTTACGCTGAGCAGAAACTCAGTTCCCCCCTCTCCTTCTGACATAGCCAGTGTACATGTTTTCCTTGGTAACCAAATCAGGTAGGAAAAGGGGGGGAGGGAGGAGGACGGAAAGCTATGACTTTTATTTATGTATTATAATACCATGTGCGTGAAGAAATATTCTTCACGAAATGCAGTTTTGCTATTGAGAATAATTAATACAACACTGAGCCCTTTTGCAGTACAAGCTACAGGAATAGGTACCACATTTGCTACGATAACAAGTAAATGCAGTGTAGGAAAGCATTCCGCTTCACTCTCGAGAACATTGAATCAATCGAGGCGGCTTGTTTGTTTAACGGGAGTGCCTGATAGTCAACGATGTCATCCATAAAATCCCAACAACTATTCAGCTGAAAGCGTCTCTCTTGCACCGTTATTCAGAACTCTGGGAGGATTGAAGACTTAAGTGTCTGACGCCACGGGGCATCTTCCCGCAGCAAGTTTTCAAGGTTCAATCTGTTAGAAGAATCATTTGTCACGAAGAATGTTACCTGGACCGTAACCACGGTGCAAAAATGATAAGTCAGCGAGAATCCTAGCGTTCCTACCAGACCCAGTAAATGTGATAGCCAGTAAAGAGACGTGTTTAACAATTTGTAATTGTTATTAAGTAGGCAAAAGATATACGACGAATAGCGTGGTTGGTGGTTTTGTAGTATCGTGAAAGAAGAACTGGCTTGTTCGTAGCAATTGTTTCTTTGTCAACTGAAACAGGTAGGTAGCTCCTAACTCTGGACCAGTGTTGCCAACCCTGAAATCTTTCTGATGATAGAATTTATCCAAAATGAGGTAGATTTTCCGAAGTTATGTTGTAGTTTATATTTAAAATACGGTAAAAAATAAAATGTTGCTACAGCAAAAAGTAAAGGCCAGAATTTGAATAAATTACCATTTTTAATCTGAATCATATAGTATAATTGTAATATCATCATTTTTATGCATATCAATATTATGTTTTCGTATCTAGCGTTAATAGGTTTACAATAGATGCAGTTTTTCCCGTGTCGCTGTAAGGCATGATGCGAAAAAAGATTTCCCTTAATGGACTTTGATATGAGTTTGTTGCGCTATTTGTGTTTTAATGTCATTAACTTTATTGAACAATCATTCGCACCCAGCATTCGAGTGTGTAAGCTCAAAATAGCCAACAAAAATTTCGGCATGTGCTTAAACACTATCACAGTATTCTTTGTTCAGCAACCATTCTTCCCGAAACTTCTGTTTATAACGCTTTCTCTTCGTTGGTGTTGGTGTTAGGGTATCTTCTTTTCCAGAAACGCTGTCACTATTACTCACCATCTTTTCAAATTCCAAATGTGAAATAAGAATACTAACCTAACTCAAAAGTTCTTGGTATTCGTCTACAAACAAATAAGGCAACATCAAACTTGTTCGCGTAATATGTCGAAGCTCCAATTGGGGAATTCTCAAAAATTAAACGCGTATAAAGGAACAAAACAGTGTTGTCAACAGAATAAAACTGAAAAAGCAATAGCATCGGTCGATAAACTCTTGAAATTTGAAGAATATATCACAATTACCTAAAAATTACTATTCCTTAATTACGGTGTATTTTGCTACCGTAGTTATAACCCTACGGTAGGTGGTAGATCAGTGCTGAAAACGGTGTTTTTACCGTAATTACGGTGTTGTTGGCAACACTGCTCTGGAAAACACACAGTTTATCATAATCTCTGTGACACCATCAAACGCTAACGCAATCACTCCTCCCAGACCTCGGCGAAGCGTAGCAGCTTGACTCTGAACTATCGCAAACCCGTAACATCGATTGTTCATAATTTATGGATTTTTGTTAATTAGGTAGGAAGATGGCTCGTTACAAAATAACACCTTTTAGAAATAATATACAATGATCAGCAAAACATAATGACCCCCTACTTACTAGCATATTGGTATACCTTTCGAACGCAATACAGCAGCGGTTCGCCGTAGCATGGTTCCCACAAGTCCTTGGTAGGTTTCCAGAGGTATCTGACTCCAGATTTTTAAGCACAGATCACTGAATTGCCTTAAATTACGGGATGAACGTTGTGGGCGCGGCTCCGGGGAAAGAGCATCTCGGAAATCGAGTGGCTGGTCGGCTGGTCGGCTGTTCGTGTGCTACTGTAGTGAGCATCTATGGAAAGTGTTTGAAGGACGGTGAAACCACGAGAAGGCGACAATGTGATGGACACCCACGCCACATCACAGAACGTGGAGGTCGGAAGCTTGTCCACTCTGTAAAGCAGAATAGGGGATGATCTGTGGCAGAATCGCGATTCTTGTGCTCTGAAATACTTTTAGAAGCACCCGCATTGTACTCTCCATCCGATTTGTAAGTAGGTGGTCATAATGTTTTGGCTGATCAGTGTAAATGATGTTTTATTCAATTTGGAGAATAAACCTTATAAGTAAAGAAAGCTGAATTCGTGTTGGTGTTTCTGGATCGTGCTAAGACGCCGCGGCTAACAAGAAGGTGCTTTGCGTAAGGGCGAGTGAGACTGGTCTGATACTGAGGATTTGCCTACCAGCTCGGGTGCAAGCAAAACGAAAACTAAGTCAAGCTCTGGCAGCGACTATCGCGACCACAGAATATTGACTGGAGAAGTGTTATAGTAGCAAGTTGCCTTTGTGCTTGTGTTAGGTTCATGAAGAAGAGACGTTGGATTGTCAGAAATTGGTGTTGACTAATCTAACGGCTACAGTACTACAGAGAACAAATTGAAACGGTAAAGGTCAGGACATATAGTGAACGCTGTATACTTGTTATGTCTCGGATAAAACGCTAAACGTCCTAGTTGTCATCACTATCAGGATAAGAATTCACTGCTCAGCCTATAAGCTACTGCATGTGCTCTGTGCATGAGCTCACTAACAACTTATTTTTCACTTTGTCTTATTGAATTGGATTTACAATTTCTGTGGAAATCTTTCAAATGAGCTAACAGTTTTTATTTTAAGTGGTTTATTTCTTAATTAACTGCATGTTAAATAAACTTTTAATTAATTTTCAACAATAAATCACATTTTGTGATTAATTTTAATAACATTTCAGAGGTTTTATTTTGAGAGTACCAGCAAAATTAATTCATAAAAGTAAATTATAAAAAAGTTAATAAATAATAAAATAAGAATAAAATAAATACAACTGAGAGTGGATAAAGCAACCACCGCCAGAAAGACATGGCACAGTTGAGACAAAATCATATTTAATTAAATTTTGTTCCAAATTAAATATTTGTCCGAATATTATTACTTTCACGTTATTTTTAAGGTAACGAATTAATAACTACGAGTTTGATTCCAAAATGTATTACAATCATTTATAATAACACATTATGAGGAATAGATAAGCATTGTAGAGTAATAATGAGATTAAATGTGAGAACTGATCTCTTTTTATATTTATTTTTTAACTTTATTTTCTAGTTTTCTCAATACTTAATTATAGAAGTAACACGTATGATAGCCCATAATTAGAATAAACTGATATTTTACTTTTATTACACCAAGCTCAGAAGGTATTCCCTGAATTTGTGATATAATTTGACTGTATTAATGTACTGTTGTGTATGTCTGCTCACGTCAGCACCTCGCCTAATGGAATGCAGGGGAATGCTCTGTTCTCCTTCTGCCACGAATACATGTTAGTATATGCGGTACATTGTGACCATTTGGTTGGTGGCTGGAATATCACATTAACCTTACCCTCCACGGAAAAAACCACAAATTTCCTTTATTTTTTATGTAATTAATTTGTTCATTCTTTGCAACAGTTGATGGTAAATCAGATTCCTTCCATTTATGTATGACTATTACTGCGAAGTACCATCATCATCTCTGCCTCTTATCAAAGCGGGATATTCAAAATCCCTGTTGACGTTTACAGTTTTCAATAAAGGACAGTTATTTATCGTCATTGGAAGAAATCTGTACGCTTTTCCACAAAATGCCTCCTTTGTTTTTGTATCTACGTCCCTTAGTGGCAAGCTCAATTCATTATTTCCTCATCCAGTAAAACAAACTGAATTAACAATTCATAGATGACGCAATGCTGATGAGAAAAGATATTGACATTCTTAATGGTGATAATTCAAAAAATTGCCATCTGTTAAGATCAAACTGAATTTTTTCTTCGCTTAGGTATGTGATTTGTCTTGGCGGGGAGGGACTGACAAGTTATCGATGCGACAAGGGTAATGTTGAATAAAATCTTCTCGAGCTTTCTACCTGAGGGCGCATCCATAAGAGGAGACGTTTCGGAGCCTGACTCTGGTTCCAGTTTCCGGCGAAGTGTCGGGTACCGGATGTGTCCGCGCTTATAAGGCCTGTGGTTGCTAGAACTCGTCAGGTACCAGACACTTCGCCGGAGGATGGAACTATAGTCAGGCACCGAAACGTCGCCTGTTATGGACGCGCTCTCCCGGTGGAAAGCTCTAGAAGATTTTATTCATCTGATTTACCGGCAAAGCCTACATTCTTTTAGGCGTAATGTTATCCTTTTCTCTGATGTTACCCATATATAAAAGGGGGAGAAGAAATTTGTCTCCCACCCGGATCGATTCTTGTTAAGTTGGGAGAGTTAAAGTGATATCTTATTCCTCACGAGTGCACTGGTTGAGGCCTGAGAGAGATATGGGCCAATGACAGCTGCAGCCGGCCGGATAACTAAGTCAATCGGTCTCGCGTCACGACCGCTCTGTCCCGGACACAGGCTTGCTCCAGTTCCAAGAAAAGACGCGGAACTGCTGCGATTACAGTGCACGAATTAGGCTGTGGAAATTTATGACGACAGATCACGTTATTCAGGTCTATCTTTTGATTCAGTTAAAGATATTCAAATGTATGCTTAGATATTATATGTTTCTCCGAAAGCACTGCATTTACTTTCGTGTCTCTTTCTGTAGATAAGTAATATTAAAAATATGAAATTAGATAGTATATATTGCGATTTTGCAGTGACAGCAACAGAAGAGAAAAATAAAATACATTAATCGCATATTGAATTTTTTTTTAACTCAGCAGATGAGGTATCTACTATATAATTTCCTAAGTTCACTCACTCACGTCGATAGTTATTGGCTGGAGAACTGTGTCACGAGTCAGCCTTCGGTCGCAATTCAACAGCGACCAGAGATATCATTAGAAGAAATTCGAGGTTATGTTCACAATTTAATAGCCAAGCAACTACTACCAAATTAATTGCCATAACACATTCATTAAGTCTGCTTTTGGTAGGAATTCATAGTTAAAAGAATATATATAAATTTTATGGCTGAAATAACTTTGATCTGCTTTTCAGTGTTTACTGAATGCCAGTTGTCATTCCGCCTTAGGATAAATTTCAATTTAATTAAAACTTTCACTAATGTTGCTACTTGACCAAAGTTTATACATTAAGGTTTATTTGCTTCTTATTGTATTTTACTGACCACTTTCGTTAATGGTCTTTGCTCATGTTCGCTGTACGTGAGTTATTAGGTTACTGAAAGTGGACAACGGACCAAAAATGTTACCGAATTGAGTATTCTGAAAATTCATTTCTTCGGAGTTGCTCAATTGTTTAATAGTATGGAATATGTATTACGATCTCTGGCCGTTACAGACACTATGGCCATAGATTACATTATTAGTGTTTGCTCAGCATCAATAAAAAACAACATGATTCTTTCTGAGCTAACAGGAATTTTTAAAATTTTGCAAACTTTAAGGGTCAAATAAAAGTCAAGTTTGTTTTTAAGCATGTTAGAGTCTACGACTTTGGAACAATTCTACGATAGCGCGATCATCCCTGTTCGTTCTTAACACCTACGTCTATTAATACGAGTACTTCTGATTTCTTCAAGCTCAAGAGATTTTATTCATCCTAAGGGTGAAACACAGGTCAAGATCATATTGGGTCAGGTCAGGTATACCTATTATAATCTTTGACACTAAAAGCTGGAAATATTCTAGACCAGTGACGATACACAAAAAACGGTCACGGGCTTTCACTAGTTAAGTAATAAAATCACAGAGTTGGTATAAATAACAAAAACTTTACCTAACTACTTCATTCTTTTATGATTAATGTTTCGAATCCAAATAAACGCTCTTATTTTAATCACATTCATGAGACAACTACGCTCATAACCTGGAGAAATTATTTCTGCTTTATAAATTTGTGCATTCATGAAATCTTACAGTATAGTTGCCGTTCCATAATCCTAACTAAATCAGGATCTATCACTGACAACTGTCAAACCCTTCATGAGGGCAAGGATTCATTTCCATGATCGGACTTAAAAAATTAGACTCCATAATGCTAATAAACTTACTCGAGTAAAGTTTCAGACAGTTTTATCCTAACACATCATTAACAATACACGACAGAATTCTGAAAGGTACGTTGCCTGAGTTGCAGGGGTTGACTGTTAGAGTCTGGCCTCCAACATGGCTGCTTTTTAATTAAGTGCTGTGATCGTTTGGAACCGTACGCTACGTCGCGTCGTGGCTCGAGGAATGGTATTCGACACTAACAGAACTGTCACATACTTGAAAAATCAATATACATTAATGGAATCAATACATATGTTATGAGATTGACTGAATGAAAACCAAAGCCATGTTAAAAAATAGAAAAGATTATTATTGAATTTCGATCATTTCACACACAACCGACGCTCATTGGTTTCCCACAAGTAAAGTTTAGTTACATGTGAGAGGGTACAAATATCTATAATTCTCCCCATTTCCGACTTTATGTGACATGTTAGCGAAGAGCCTAAACATCTCTTATATGTTAGCTTTGAATCCCTTTTTTTTTTTTTTTTTTTTTAAACTGCTTTACGTCTCTTTTTAACATCGAGGTCTTTAGAGACGGGAAAGGATGTGGGGCAAGGATGGGGGCAAGGAATGGGAAGGAATTCGGCCATGGCCTTTTGAAGGAAGCATCCCGGCATTTGCCTGGAGTGATTTGGGGAAACCATGGAAAACCCAAATCTGGATGCCCAGACGGGGATTCGAACCGCCATCCTCCCGAATGCGAGGCGAGAACGCTAACCGTTACACCGCCCCGCTCGGTTTTGAATCCCAATTTTGTTACAAAAGCTCTTCTTCTTCTTATGAGCACCAGTAACAACTGTATCAACACTTAAAAATTACGTTTTGTAACAATCACACATTGACGAAAAATATGTGCAATTTAATATTATATTGAAACAATGAAACAATTCAATGTAACTTTCATTAATTATTTATAAATGCTTATAAATAGATGTCGCGTTGAAAAGAACGTTTTAAGTATCTCAGAATATAGAGTGCTCTGCAAAAGAGAGTAGTGTTGAGATATATTAAAACGCCATGCAGAGAATGGACTGATGTAGAGCATGTGAGCCATTTTCAGCCATGCTATCTTTGTTTTATGTATTTATTTTGGTAAAGAAACAAAAAACATTTTAACCAGGTACTGACTCAAACACAACAATAATTTTTCCTTTGTATAAAATAGAAATTGCACGTTATCAAGAGATCGACTGTTGCAGCAATACCGAAAACGTTAAAAGAATTTAAAGTTAAAATTTGTAGAGGGCAAACGTAGGTGAGTGTAGGATAGGGGGAAGTTGGGTGTGTAGGGAAATTGCCACCGGAGCCTGTGCTCCATTGCAATTAAAATTAAATTAATTTTTTTTTTTTAGAAATACAGTACTTTCCTGCCTGCTGTACAAGATTCACTCTGCACATGCGCAGCTCTCTCGACCCACCCTGTCCACAAAACTTTTGGTGTTCTTAAATTAAAGACACACATTGCAAGCTTCAAAGGAAATTTTTCGTCGACTTTAAAAAGTGGAGATAATAATTTTGTTTAATAACGATTAATTAATTACCAAAAGAAAATAGTGTAAGTTTTACGTTTAATTTGTACTATAAATAAAAATTTACTAACACAAAGTATTTCTGTACCAAGCGTGTTGGGCGAACGGTTAACGCTCTGGCTCGCATTTGGTGCGACGCGGTTTCGAATCCCCGTCCGGGAATCCAGATTTGGGTTTTCCATGGTTTCCCCAAATCACTCCAGGCGAATGCCGGTATTCTTCCTTCAAAAAGGCCATGGCCTAATTCCTTCCCGTTCTTTGTCCCCAGTCCCATCCCGCCTCTAATTACCTCGACGTCGACGATGCGTAAAGCTATAAGTAAAATAAAAAAAATATTTCTATCGTACACAATTCTTCCAATCTATATAAAGTGATATCTTTAACGTTTTCACTAGTGTACATTAAGAAGCGCTTGAAGTTTTCACCAACTTAATTCATTAAAATGTGTATTACCAGTTACCATAGGACACAGATCAAGTTTACACATTTGTTTGATAAAGTGATCTCACTGACTTTCATAAGCGGGACTTACTCCTATAAAAGAAATCTATTACAAATTGATTGAACTGAAGTAACATCTGCAAAAATTCACAAAGATTTTGTTGCTTGTGACCCACAATACCAGCAGAGGAATAGGGAGTAAAAAATGACTTATTAAGCATTAAAAGTGACGTTACTTGACAGTAATATTAAAAAATAAAGGTTTAATATAAATAAACCATCCGAGAGAACTTCATTCCATAATAATCAAGGATCTATTTTTTTTTTTTTTTTTTTTTTTTTTTTGTAATTCAATGTTAAATGCCACTTACCCCACTCCTCACCTAACTGCACCCGTCCGTTATCTACACCTGCAAGCTGACGGGTGACTTCTTTACAGGCCCAAAGCTGCAGAAGTCTGCGCAAATGGATTCGTGTTTTTTTTCTTTCTTTCTCCTGTGCACGTTGAGATAAGTGGAACGGGGGGTATGAAGCGTAGTGACCTTGAACCGCCAACTCAAAATAAACAGACTATAGACTGAGAATTTTTTTTATCAACTCACCATTTCTTTTATCCTCGCTGAGTAAAATCTCAATGTCTGCAACATTAATTCATTTGTTACAGAAGGTATGGAGATCCAAAGCAGAAACAGCAAGTAATTATGGCAGCTGCTAAGTTAGCTGTAAGTTGGTGTGCTCAACATACTTACTTTAAATAATTCTAAGGCCATAAACAGATTGAGTTCAGAGGTGATAATAGAAGTAATATACAGGTAGAGATCACATATCTGTACGAACACAATCAAACAAGGAAAGTCCTTTCGCCATAGCACAGTACAGATAATTATCAAGGCCAAACTTATGTCAGCAGATTATAAACCCACACAAAAATACTGCAGAGAATAACTTCAACACCAGAAGAAGCATTTGCGTCCTAATAACTGCCATGTCATCTAATTAGTTTTGTGATTAGCGAGCTTTTATATTCGCTGAATCGAGACAGCTGTGACATCTAACAGTTCAACAAATTTCTAATTTGAGACTTGACCAGCAATTAAGTAGAAACATCTAGTATCAGATGACAGTAACTTGTGGTTACCAACTGATAGTAAATTACTCTTTTATAACGGTGATTTCGTACCAGCCAATGATGGTTGGAAAAATTGTTGGCAAACTGCACTTAACACATTTCCGATATTCAGTTTTACTTGTTGGCCTAATAAGAGTGAGAATAGGAATTATGCCTATTCCCTCTGTGTTGGAGCTACTACATCTCCACGAAATTTAGAGGTTGGAATACAGTTATTACTCTGAGATAATTGACTGCGATGCAGTGCCTCAGCAGAAGATACCGAATAGCTTGGATCATTATTTTATGTAATTTTTAATAAACAATTGTAAATTATAATATCAACTAATGCTTTCCTACAATAATTTTATGTAGTTAAAAATACTAAAACAAAGATGTTATTGCAGGATTTACTTTTTTTGTTCGAAATTTGATAAGTTATACAAGCAAATGATCCATTTACTAAATTAAATTTTGGAAATTAAGAATGCGATTAATTATTACATATTTATCGTTCACTCACCAAGATTCGTAACCAATATTTAGAGCTAATTTTGGTGACCTTGGAGTTTACTGCTTTATAAAATAACGTCAGAAATTGTAGCATGAAATAGGGAAAGTATCATTATTTGAAACATGCTGAATTTGCTCACTAACTAAGTCTTGTTTATTTAAAATATCTAATGTAAATTGTATTTCATTAATAGCATTAAATTTCCATATTCAATAACTGGTAATTTTGCTGGAATTTATTCAGTCATTTTGCTGAATGTCGTCCTCGTGATCGTTTTCTTTCGTATTTCTAGTTATTCAGTGGTACTTAATTGATTCCAAGCAGTTATTCATCTCATTCCCGAGAAAGTTATTGAAAAAATTGTTTAAGAGATTTCAGAAAGTAGTCTTGAAACTTATTAGAGGTGGCTAAGTTTTCTTCATGGAATGTTTTGACATCTCCGATATTGTGAAAAGATGAAATAATTTACAACAATAAGTGTAGAATAGGTTTAATTAACTTTTTTTATTTAATGGCTTTCGGTCGACTAGTGTTTTGTGTGTAATGTCTTTGAGTAGACATTGTACTATTTAAGAAGCCAGCAATAACGGCATTTCTCTTCCAGACCGTTCTTGGATAGTGTAGGCAATTTCGTAAAAAGAAGTCAAAATGGGACTCATAAGACGTTGAATTTAAGAAAAATATTTTTCGAATGTTCGAAAAATCATTAAGTATTTTTCAACTCGTTCATAATCAAAACACAATATAAATTTATGTGTCCTCTATGTACCAGTATATTTCTTCTTATACATTTACGCCTCGTCGAATTCGAAGCTACTAGAGGAGTGAAAGGATTGGGAGGTAAGGAACTGGAAGGATTCAGCCATGGAAATTTAAGTAATCAGCCCAGAATTCACCTAGATTGATTTTAGCAAACCATGGAAAAACGAATTTACGTTTCGTTTAGTTAAGAAGCTAAAGCAAAACTCAAAATATATCGTCTACAGCTACTTGAAGGCTTGACTGGTTTAAATTGGAGATTAGAGTTGCATTCGTATCAAGCCACTACAATCGTTTGTAGTAAAGACCAGCAAACTTCACTACTGTGCTGCTTCGTTGAATGGGAGTAACAGACAAAAGTGAGTGATTGTGGAGTGAGAATGAGGGGTGTGGAGGGAGAGACAAAGAAGTAGGGGTGGAGCTGGGATAGAGGGAGACGTCGACACCTGCTCGTATTTATTGCGGACGTGACGGTGGCCACAATGCGCTCCGACTGCTGCTTCAGCCGCATTGTGGCCGATCGCGGCGCGGCGCGGCGCCGGCTGCGTTCATTACGGCCGCTGCAGGGCTCGCCCCCGGCTCGCTCCTTTGGCGTCTCCGCCTGTTATTGCGCTCCCTGATTAGCGTTCATTGTCCTCCCCTTTGTTGCGCTGTCCTCGGCCGGCTCGTTCAATTTCTCCTTAGCGCCGGCTCTCCGGCTTTTCTTTCTATCCAGATTCTCCCATCCGCTATTTGCTTTAATTCGTAACACCATATCGCCAGTGATTACGTCCTTTTGAAAGCACTATCCCCCTCTCTTCGTATCGGTTGCCGTTCGCTTCCTGGTCGGAAAGTGAGAGGGATGATAAAACTTTAAGAGGGAAAAAGATGCGGTTGTGAATGAATTTCTCATTAGTCTGGGATTCGAGCGTTGATAGTTTCTTCTGTCAACAAGAAATATATTTTAATTAATACTCAGTCTATTTCTGGTGGAGAGAAGGGCGTTAACTTGGTCGAATAATTAAAGAGATACGGAATAATCTGTTAAAGCTTTCAGAGGAGCCTTTATGAACAACTGTAGGGTTCTACTTTTCTGGAGTATTTACACAACTCCTGGAAATCGAAATATCATGCACATCTACGGGGCTTAGTGCTTGTCTTTAAAAACTATCTGCTATATAGACTTACATGCGAAATTCGTTTACTAATTGTTTCGGGATATTTTTGAAATGTTGAAGCACGTGATAAATTCTAAACCTTCAGTTAACTTTCCTCTACGTGAAATATTAGTGAGAAAGAGAGTATTATAGAAATTCTATTATAAAATTAATTTCCAGTTTTTGTTTTTTAATTTTAGTTCCAAGAATATTAATACTTGAACAGCCATTTGCATCTAAATGTCCTTGCTTCAATGAGCCATGAAAATTTAACTACACTATACAATATTTTACACTTGAATGCCGGATTTAATAATTTCCGAAGCTTGTGAAATTCTTATAACATTTTCCATGAATTTTTATTCCGTAGGTTGCATAAACCGTATTATTTTCTTTAAAAATATGTTTTCCAACGTAAAAAGGAAAGACGACCCCTTGATTTACACGTATTTCAATGTAATCCTGAGTGAAATAACTACAAAAAAGCAAGTACAGTAAGTTATCGGGGTCTTATAAATGATGTCTTAAATTCGTATAATCAGGCGTTAAGAACTCCGGCACTCAAAACAAAATACCATGATTTTTATAACCAGTTCTCGATATTTACAGAGGGAAACAGCATCTTGCCGCTGATTTAAGAATGAAAGTTTAAAGCTTCAAAAACCACACAGCAATTCACAACAGATTGAAAGAACCTTGTAGAACACGATGCACTCAAAACTCTTCTCCGGTGGGTAGGACCATCAACAGTGGATATAGTCAGGTGGTATATCGTAGGTTCCGATGGACATATGAAGGCCGGAATGTAGTTGAATCTTCACTTTTTGCATTAGAACCAACGTTAAAACGAATTTGTTTTGACATTAGAGAGTGTTAAGACAGAGGTACTGCACACCAGGATCAGGAGTTGGTCGAAAGTGGAAAAATTATGCATTTTGTACAATATGACGAGAAGTAACAGATTTTAAACCACTAACAATTGTTTCTGGATTTTCTTCAATGTCTCCTCTTTTGAGAATAAAGAGATTCAAATGTTTCATACCAGTTAGCCATTTTATCTTCCTGTCCGCCTCTCCTAACATATGAAAATATAATATTTTCTAAGCGATTTTTGGAAGAACATTATGTATGGAATACTTCTAATTTATGATTGGTACTAGGTATCCGAAATAATTTTTCCGTTGCAAAGATTCATCATAGTACAACTAAACATTTTCAGAGATATAAACAACCGTCCACCAACCACGGAGTCAGAGTCCACTAACTCCGCTTTGCTGGTTGTTTATATCTTGCTATTGGAGATACTGTAAAGAAAGTATTGCTTAAACGAGAAAATGCATCAACTTACTGTTTAGTACATACTACAGAGAGAGAGAGAGAGAGAGAGAGTTGGTGGTTTGGAAGAGAAAAGTAAATTCATGTGGTCCTGCAACCTAGTTTTTATTTAACGCGCATTTCTCTTTTGTCGTGGTTGCATCTGCAGCTTAAAGTAAAGTATAAATCATGGGTGTTCCTGGAGAAACCTATAAGATCAAGCAGTGTTCTTAAAACTTTTTTGGCTACACCTAGAATTAAAACCGGGACTCTTTATTCAGAAAATCAGCGCCTTAACCGCTAAGCTACCAGAATTTCGCTGGATTGTAATTGTGGTGAAAAATTTCTCTAAGATTGAAAGTTGACATAGCTTTAGGTTTGCAAAAACAATTTATAAATAAATAAATCGTCTGTACTGTACTGCAAAATACGCACACGTTACCAAGTCCAGTCCTCCCGACCCATTCTGCTCTATCATTCAGCTCTCCCCTCATTTCAACTCTGTACTTCACTGCAACATCGTTTGATGTTAAGCGATATCTTCAATTGTGTCTCTGATTACGCAGACCAGCCAACATACCAACTATAACAAATCAATAATAAAGAAAACGCAAGAACTTTTGACTGAGATGGAAACATATTCAATATACCGCAATCTACCGTATAAATATATTTATCACATTCACTGTCTTGAACATGTATCTTACAACATACTGCTACTAAATCTTCTACCAATATTCATCCAGTGTTCAGACCCATAAATCCCTTATACATCCGCCCGCTCCCTCCACCCATCTCCTATCTTCAAATGACGCCATCTTTATCACATATGATTAAAGTTGTGTTTTGCGGTAATTTCCACAAACAAATCTAGCTGCTCCCTTTACGCATCCCGTACAACGTCTGTATTAGATGCTCGTAATATGAGCCTCATATTAATGCCTAACACTGAAGCAATGGGCTGACCAAACTATTGTATGACCCTGGTGCATCCTGTCACTACCCTCTCCAGTATATGCAGGTTTTTTAAAACATTCACTAACATATGCCTGTTATCAACTGTTATGCAAAGATGTGGACATTTTATATGCCAACGAGAATTCCGTCTCTACCTGAAGTCTTACGAAATTTTTATGAACTGCTTGACTACCAACAGGATGACTCTTTTTTGCATTTAGAAAACATCCGTATATTACGTCACACGCTGACCGGAGGATGAGAGGGGAGGCCTAAACCTTTAGATATGTCGCGAAATGGCGCATAAAAAGAATTAGGGGTTCGTAAGCTTCTTGAAGTCACGATGCAACGTACCTTGATGGTTTTATGAATATAAATTGTTATCTTTAACTACTAGTATGTCATTTCAGCATATATAGATTCGTTCATTTATGGGAACATGCCACCTGTTGGACTGAATACCTGTTTATTGTTAAATGTTTTCTTGGTCTAACTGCACTATAGACAATCGTAGCAACTCGTTACTTCACAGTAGGGCATGGAATGATCTTAATACAGTTATTGATATCTTCCTCAATGCAATTGTATTTATAGTACGTTTAATTCTTTTGGTCGCTAGTCTGAAGAGACGTTTCTAAGCTATAGTAATAATAGTAATGTAGTGTGGTCGTAATGACCTGGTAACAGGGTTTCTTATTTGAGGAATCTATGAAAATCCTCGCAGAGATAGGGATTCGAACCGGACACCTTTCTATCTCCAAACAGACTCCTTAACCACTGCTGCTCTCTAAGTGCATAAAACGAGTATAAGGAAATGTTAGAGGTTGTAAACAACCACAATTAATAACATAGCAGTCGTATGAAATCACATGTGATTTAATGCACCAGAAAGGATGATTTAGCTCCAGAGTTAGCCACCAGACAAATAATTGTACAGGTTCATCACCGAAGCTGTAATTTATTAAGTGGAGATGAGTATGAGTTAGTACACATCAATTTAATCAACACACTATAGACATATTTCGTTCCATTAACAGGCTTCAACAACGTCCTAACGTTCACGCGGTCTTCGTGAATGGAACACTAAAGCTGCATCTAAGCTCGATGGTAACCGATAAACTGACTTCTTACTGAAATCACTTCCGGATGTCATTCTATGACACAAAGATCCGTTCACTGAATCAAGGCGGAGCCCCTACTCTTCCAATTGGAAGCGCCCACTCCTTCGATCCAGCGATATTACTCTACTCATCGCTATGCGATGTTCCATTAACTCTTACTCAGATATACACGGATCCTACTGTACACTGTTTTAATCACGTTCAAAATTTAAAATTGCAAAATGTGTGATGTCACAAAGTGACAGGGAAGGGGTGAGGTTAAAAACAATCCAAAATTGTGTGACGTAATGTACCCTTAATGGCCCCTTAACTTGTTTAGCTTTGTTCCTTTGAGACTGCTAGTTTCTCGTGTTTTGTTGATATGCGGGCTGCCCGAGAGGATGACATCATTAGGTGCGGCGTCTTGTCCCGCAGTGTGGCGTGGCAACTGGGCGCCCTCTACGTCACGTAGAATGTAATAACCGCCGCTCTGCTCCGCAGCACTCCTCGCCGCAGTCCTTTCAGAGCCGTCCGCTCGGAAAACGGCTCCGTCCGCCTGCGACCGCGCCGTGGCACAGTGCAGCGCTGCGGGTTGCATACTCGCTGTATTGCCGGCGTTAATGCGCGACAGACGTCCCTCCGCGCGGAAAAAGCAACCAGGGTCGCAGCACGGATATCCACCGTACCCTGTATTAGGAATCGTGGAAAAATTCACCTTCACACATTCCTAAAATCAGAGATTGGGACTTGTCAGAAATTAATTGATAGGCAAAGGTCACGGGGTACGGACGGCTCTTATCACTTCTCGTAGGATTTTTTTGTTTTTTTGTAAAACTCGCTGGGAATCTCACATTTGTGAAAAATCAGTTTGGAACATCCTCTATTGCAGTGAATGATTAAGAGATTTGTAAAACACCAGTTAAGATTGCTGCGGTAGTAAAACGCGTGAATTTTTTGTCACTCTCAAGAAAGTTCTGTATGTTTCTGTTAGTTACGGTCACAGTTATAGTAATAACTTCCTTTCCAATGTTTTTCACCGTATGTGGTGGGTGTGGGAGCTCCGGTTCTGGCCTCGCATTCGGGATGACGCGGTTTCGAATCCCCATCCAGCCATAGAGATTTGGTTTACGCATGGTTTCCCCCAAATCAAAAATCACTTCAGGTGAATTCTGGAATGGTTCTTTCAAAAAGACCGAGGCCCAATTCTTTCCGGTTCCTTCCCGCCTCTTATGACGTCGAAGTCGATGAAGCGTAAAGTCAGAAAATCAAAATTTTACGTTAGAATTCTTACAAAATACTTATCAATCCTGAAAATTTCTTACTATTATGGCATCATCTTCATAAAAACTGGCACATTCGGAAAAAATAACCCAAAATGAATGGAATTTGGCATGAGGAACCAGCACGAGTAATATTGCAACTAATATTAGTTTCACTCCAATAGATGCATAGAAAAATAACTGGGAAGTACCACAATCACGATAACACGGCGGTCGTATGACGAATTCGTGTGCTGTGTAGTCTTCTTTTGGGTTCATTGACAGTGAATTGGAAGGATGCCACGATGACACATTCCAGGAAGGTATGCAACTTATAGAGAGGACGGAGCTTTGGGCTTCTAATGGGCAAGAAGTACGTTCTGTCACATTGCATTCCTCCTGGATCGGCCTCGCCATGCTGTACAATAGTGTCTGGAGCAATGGAGTATGAGAGTGCGAATGCGTTAAGAGATCAGCGGAGAAGAGAAGACTTTTTTGTCTCCCAAAGGCACGAACTCAGCAATCAGTGTCTCTCTCCACCACACAAAAACGTACTGCGGCAATTTCCACACACACTTTTCCAAATAATTTGCAAAAGAAGAGGTACATTAGGGTGATATGGACAGCTGTGCATTTATAATACATTTTATTTAGTGACGAAATCAGATTTCACATGCACTCGAATGGTCTCCGTCCTCGGGTAAGGAGGAAAACTTCATAGTTGAGTGACACGGTGGCGACAGAGATGATGTCACCGTTGTGTGGTATTGGTATCCTTCTTCACTGGCAATTACCTGAGGCTACATGGCACCTAAACGTGTCAGCTAATCATTCGTTGATAGTTTTATTACCTTTCCGTCTTTCTTGCAGTTTAACGTAGATTAAGAAATTAACAAATTTCGTAGGCGTATATATAAATTCATAAGCCTCTTTCTTGTAACTTCTCTTTACTGTCTTGCTTAAATACCATTCAGCATATGACCAATTTCCGAGAGTCTAAATTCGATCCGATATTCTATCACATCAATGAATTTTATCTACCAATGGCATCAGATTTAAAATTCTTTTATTTCTTATTTCCGCATCTTTATGAATTCTTAACTGCCACAAATGTAAGACTTTTGATAATTTTTTTAAATAATTGTAGCTAATATTTGATAGTTTGTGCTGAAAAAAAGCCTTTTTTGCTAAGTTAAAATTTGATACTGATTTTATGCTCAAATATGCTGACAAATTGTGCTTGTCTTTTTAACAGCGAATGTAAACTTTATTCATGAAGTTAATATGGACTGAAGTATTAAATAAAAAATAAATCAAGCTATATATCAGTCAGGAAGGAAGGTGAAGTGCCACAAATGAAATATTAACAAAGGTTCAATTTTTACGTAATTTAATTTGTGTCGGAGAGAATCACCACAGAGCCATAATCGAACCAATAAAGCACCTGACACTTTCGTCAAAAATTCCATTATAACTTTATCCAGGGGTGGAATACAATGAACACTGCCATATTTTCGTTTTTCCAAATTTATCACTTAATGGCTAGGTTACGAAACAAACTATTTGAAAAAGGTGCTACTATGAGAATGCAGATTCTAAATTTCATTATTGCCAATCGAAAAAATTCAAAGAAGAATATGGGTTAAGACATGTATTGTGGTTCGTAAGGAAGTAATACTGATAATCATTATTACGCTATCGCTCATAAATCCTGATGCAAAGATTTAATACATTAATAAAGCGCCGTTAGTTTGTTCCGGAAGGCTTAAACTATAGAACCTCTTGTCACCACACGATTTTTTAAAGCTTAAGCTAGCTACAGGATCAGTAATTAAAAACTTGGTGTAGATTAATAGCTTCAAAGCCATCCCTGTAGATTAATAGCACCATAATGAACTGCGGTAGTCAGGTTACGATATAATGTGTTGTACTCGGATGCTAATGGCAGTCTCATTTTTCTTTGTTAACTACTGCAAGACAGCAGATTTTATCTCCTTTCTTCTCTTTTACACGCTGTATGTCGTTCTTGTCCCTTTTGCTAAATAAGTGAAAGTAAATGCAGGAATAATAATATCCTGCGGTGACACATACTATTTCTATTTTTTTTTTCTGTTTTCTCCTTGTAACGAATAAAAATAGTGTTTGATTTATTTGCGTCTACTCATACATAATCAGTTAACTTGAACTAAATTTAATTGCAATGGAGCGCAAGCTCCATGGGCAATCTCCCTAACCAAGTTACCGTATCATTATTTTTTATTATTATCTTACATACTTCGAATTTAAAACTCCTCCACCCATCTAATTTTGCCATCTATAAATTTTAATTTCAAATTCCTTCACCGTTTTTGGAAAATTACTCATCACTTCCCTCAGTAATTTATTCCAATCTCTGACACCTTCACCCACAAAAGAAATTTTCCATTCACTTATGCATGAAATTGAGTGCTAGCTTGTGCTCAGCGTCATCTTTACCTTTCCATGCACTACTCCTAATTCTTCCCTCCAGTTCCCACCACCAACATACTTCTTGTACAATCCCAGCAATGTCTTCACCATCCTCCTGTTTTCCGATTCAAAAGGAAAAAATAAAATTCTTTACGTAATCCGTATACAGCAAGGAAGCAGAATAATTCAAAAATTTCTTCGCCATAGTGTAATTTCTACAGGAAGAAATTACAATGCTTACAATCGTCCGTACAATATTCATAATTTTACCTACATTTCATTTCTATAACTATGTGATACCGTTTACAACCTTTCGAAATATCACTGACCAACTGTTCATTCCTAAATTTCATAGGTTTATGGTATTAGGTTAAGACATTTCTATAGTTAATAATCAAATGCTTGTCACCCACCATATAGTATTCACCATTTGACTTACGTTCAATTTATGCAATTACGTGACACAGTTCACTGAAAAAAATCTAGATTAAATCACTGACTGGATGATTTATGGCAATTCAACTTCTGTTTGGGTGTTTTAATTTGACAGTAGTTTCTACATGTAGGATGTCGTATACTCTATTTATCACAAATATTCGACTATGTTCATGCAGGCGTTCGTTGTGAACACACAGTTAGGTAGTCTTCAACGATGTTTAAAAGAAATCTTGAACACTCTGAATCCGATTATAATGAGTATGATACGATAATTTTAGGTGTTGCGATACGGGGTGAACGATTAGTTCTGTAAAATGTCACTTTTCAATATTGACACTCGAATTGATACTCTTACCGAATACACTGTGTTTTCTTCGATATTGGCCTCCGAGATTCCTAGGTCACCTCCTGCCCAACGATGGTATGACTGAGATTTGATGAAGGATTCAATGAGTGACATATAATGATCTAGTGAAGCACTGTGTGTGTTTTCGGACATTTAGCGTCAGTACGTCGTTGAAATCTGGGAATGTTTGTGTCAGGATGTTTCTCCGTAATCTTGTGAACTGAAAAAATTAAAAATGTGGTGATGAAATGTTTCTTGATGCTGTCTTCTTGCATTGACGGTGTAAAATGTGAAACTGTGTTCGGAAAGTAATTTTTTTCAAGTTCGTGTGATTGTTGAAAATAAGAACAGTAGAGTTTTCTAAAAATAGCTTAACTTAATTCCTATCCATTTGTCTCACTTATTGTACTAGTTATTGCTATGAGTAAAACACAAATCTACTGAAGAAATGATTCTGCTGTTAATTTCTCTAATTTTAGTAACTGGATTCAAGTTGTTTGTTAAAGTGGTGATTGCCAGTGTTTCACGCCTACGTAATTCGCCTCTGTGTTAGTCTTCAGTTCGGTGAGATTTAATTGGGATTTTTCGAAATCTGTGAATTTTGAAGAGGGAATTAGAACCGCTAGATTTACCATGATGATGATGGACCACTTCCTAAATATCGTAACCAGAACACTAGAGCGTCATATTAACATATAAAAGGATAAACATATCAATAAGTGAAAAAAATATTCCTAATCGATAAAACAGGACAAAATGCGCCTTCTTGTTGCCGTTGTATTTATAATTTACAAAGAGTAACTAAATATCTGTTCTGAATTGGTACTAAGCGTTGCTTATAGTTTCTCAGGATTTTGAATCATTTTGGTTTGCCGGATGAGGAAACAAACACGAAGGCGCTGTCATTTACGCTGCCATTAACTCTGGCTGTCCTGCATTTCAGAATTATTTCTTGGAACCCTGGCCTTTGATTTTCAGGCGCAGTACATAACTATCCATAATTTTTTTTATCACTGGGTTTCATATTTGATTGACACGATACTTATTTGTAGTGGAACAAACGGAATTACAAACGCCACTGACATTAATTGTGGTTAACATTAATCGTATAGTCGATATTTGCTAATTACGATTTCACAACAACCTGACCATAAGCATTTGTGTTCAAAAACCAGTAATTCCGCATATTTTAGGCCTGTTTTAACCTTATAAAATTTAGAAACATATTGCAGATTGTAAAACTATATTTATTCTAATCATTCGGACTTACGTATCAATTCCAGCGAGATGTCACTATGTAATGTAAAACCTTGTAATAGTATTAAGGTAGACAAGTGTACAGATTTTATGGTAGCTAAACATTGTTAGGTTGGTGTTGGTGGAACTGCTACCTGTGGAAATTTCCACTGTTTGGAAGTCGGTGAGGACTCAGTTACATTATTCCGTAAGCCATATTGTCTACTACACCTCACATAAATGACGGCTATGTCCAGAGAAAGCAATTATATTTTAGTTTCCTCTTTATATCTGTAAAACTTCGAGTCAGCAAATCTATGCTGCGAGGTCACAACAAATATTTTCATTTTGTTCGATTTGAGAACAGTATACAGAATGTACGACAGTATTTAAAAATTGAAGTGCTGGCAAATACATCTTTAACTGTTAATAACTTCGTTATTAATATAAGCGGCAAACACATTAAAGCTTACGAATAACTGATTGAAGGATCGGTAGGACGATCGTGATTTATTACTTGAGGCTGCATAAGTAATACAAGCTAAATGTGAAGCGCAAAAATTCCTGTAAATTGTTAAAAAGTTTAATACGATCGAGAACTTGAATTATTATCTGACATTTAAAATTTTTGACCCGTTTAATATTTCCACAACAATTTACATTTATTCAGCCCAAAAAAATCAGAGACGAATTTGTGAAGCTGATAGTTATGTTATATTACTAAGTTATGGAATTGAATTGCTACTTGACTAAGCTGATAAATCATTATGGTTAGCTGCGTTGGTTATGAACGTAGAACACCCCTCTCTGAGACGTTACCGGTATACCATAATATTTTGGAATAACATTGTCCCACTTGAAATGATGATTATTTCAATACCAAATTGGTACAGTTGATACAACAGACCACCATTACCGGGTTAAGTACGGAGGAAAGGAGCTGGCCGTCCTACCAGACTAAGTTTACTCCTTCAGGAGGGCCTAATCAATCTTCGAGTTCAGTACCATCCTTAGCTCAGCTTACAGTGAAACATAACGAGTATTCTCCTTCGAAAATTAAATACCTTTTAAATTATTAATTCTCCCCCAAAATATACAATTTTTTAACATAAAATAATTAATTTGCTAACGAACTGCCAAACAACATGTAAAACGCTGCTTACAAAGGTAAAAAAAAAAAGTATTTGTACGATGACTGATAATTATCTTGATAAAACATTCCAAAAACTCTTATGGTTTTAAAATTGTAAATGTGATTCCTATATAGTCGTCCCAGGTCATTATGGTGGGATCAGCAGAATTAGATCTTGCTATTCTTTCCTACAACTTTTTCAATAGAACTGAGGGTACTTGACTGATAGTTGCGACACATTTCACCTGAATTGTATTCATTCGACTGCGACCTGAATGGGTTGAGCTCGCAGTAGTCTCACCGCCAATCGCTGGTGTTTGATCGTCGAGTCGGATAACAGACCTCAAGCAGCTTCCCGGGTGCAAACCTAGGAGAGACCGCTTACTTACGTAGCTCACTATTTGCGATCATGATACAGGTGGTCAGATTGCGCCGGCTGCAGCTATTGATTGGATTGGAGGATGGCAATTGACGATTGATACGAAGGCCTATCGGCAATGCGCAAAATTCACTGTGGATTCCGAAGGCTTACCAGCAGAAACGAAGTTTGTTTGAATGTTTTGGACACAAGTCGAAGACAAGAAACTGGGCTGGATGCCAGTTACGAATACATAAAACATGGAAAAATGAATTCCTAATAGAATAATAGAAACGTTGATCCGCGTGGTAATGCCCTACCATACTACTGTAGAGGCGGGAGGTACAACGGGACGAGGCGAGAGTCCTGATTGCGGTGTCCGTAATTATCTAGGTGAATGCTGGGTGGTCCCCAGTCCACCGCATAAACTGCTCATTTCACGAACAAAGATTTACATATCGTAAAGAGCTTAAGTTACATGAATCGTAAACAATGCCGAGACTTAAGCTCCACTTATTACAATAGGCTCCTTCTGGCAAATGGGAAGTTCACCATTCCGCCACTGAAGCAGGCATGGAGAGTAAGTTTCACTTCATTAGAAAGTATGGTGATTAGTACTTAAGATTCCAAGAGTCCGCAAGAGATAATGATTGGAAGTGGCTGAATAATGAATAAAAATTGTAAATGTCAATTTGAAGAATTAATGAGAAAATAAAAATAACACTGTGTGCCGGTGCCACAGTTCTCATTATTAGCTTCGCCATTCAAGTCCATTACACAGAATCGAAAACATTTGCGAAAATTTCCCGTCATTATTGGATCAGCTGGTTCATTATAGCAGTTCCCATAGCTTCTGTAAACAAGCTATTATTATAATTTTTTAAGTTTAGTTTGATCAGATGAGAGACATAAAATACATTCCAATACTATAATGTTTACTAATTAGCTTCAAGATCGTCCATGATGGTAGCTCATCAACCCGAAAACAAAAAAACGTGTATCACGTAAAGTATTAATGCAGGCGGCTGCCATCAGACAAAGATGTTCATGTGACGTTTATATTATGGACAGTTTTGTTTTGACACTCGTTTTCTCACAGTACAAATTCCATATTATACTAAGATGAGAAATTCTAAACCTTCGTGTACTAGGAGGAATACAAAGACAACTTTGAGGTGAGTCGAAGTAAATAGTAACCATTTACACAGACGAACTGCTGACATTCTGACCGTCAGCGCTACATGCCCAATGGACTGGAACAATGGCTCATATTAGTGTTTCACATGTGTACACAAGAGATTAACGCTGCGCAGCGAAGACAATGGGACACAGGCAGATAGCCATACCGAACACGTTCACGTCTCCCCCACAACCTCGCACACCGGATTTGTCTTTAGGTGCCTAGAAACCAGAAGTCTGCTGCAAAGTAGAAGCCAAGTGCCAATACAATAAATTAAATATTTTCACTGCTGTCCACAAAAATAGGGTTATAATGCGATTCAGGATATATTATCAACGGAATTAAATCTCAAGATAGCTTTGTTTTTAACCGACTTCAAAAAAAGGAGGAGGTTCTCAATTCGTTTGTATTTTTTTTTCTTTTGTATGTATGACCAGCGATATCTTCACCAATTTTGAGCCGATTTAAATTAATTTTTTTAGTGCATAGGGTATACCTCCAAAGTGGTCCCATATAAATTTCATTGAGAAACCACCCCCTAATTTTTATACAAATCCACATTTTTTTATTCGATCTCGATGAAACTATGGACATATATAGCCAAAAATAAAGAGAAAAATAATGTCAACTTTTGGTTTAAAAAAACTGAACCCCTCTCCCCCTATCCACCTCCTTAATTTTTGCCAATTTTCTTTATTCAAAGCGACAGTCGACACCATTTAACTGATCTCCATTAAAATTGGCAATTACATGTAGTTTTTTCATGGAGAAGGATTCCTACTAAAAAATCAAAATAAAAAACCACCCCTCTCCCATTTACACCCCTTAATTTTATAGAAACCTAGATTTCTTATCTGAACTTTGCCCATGTATACTTTTAAAAAAAAGAGAAAAATCCTGTCAATATTTGGTCTTCCAAAGTTCAACACCCCCCCCCCTCCTTCCACCCCTTTAATTATTGTCAATGTTCTTCATAAAAAGCTACACTCGACACCGTTTGACCCATTATCATCAAAGTTGGCATATACATGAAGTTTTTCATGGAGAATCTGACAAAAAAATAAATTAAAAAACCACCCTCTCCCCTTTACACCACTTAATTTTTATACAAACCCACATTTTTATCCGATTTCGATGAAACTTTGGACATGTATAGTAAAAAATAAAGAGAAAAATACTGTCAACTTTGGTTTGAAAAAACTGAAGCCCTCTCTCCCTATCCACCCCCCATATTGTTACCAATGTTCTTTATACAATGCTACTGTCAACTCATTTAACTGGTCTCCATTAAAGTTGGCATATACATGTAATTTTTCCTGGTGAAGGTTTCTGACCAAAAAATAAATAAATAAACCACCCCATGTCTCCCTCTACAACCCTTAATTTTATAGAAATCTATGTTTCTTATCTGATTTTTATTGAACTTTGCCCATGTATACTTTAAAACAAAGAGAAAAATCCTGTCAATATTTGGTTTGACAATGCTCAACCCCTTTCCTCCTTCAACCCCATTAACTTTTGTCAGTGTTCTTTATAATAAGCTACAGTCGCAATCGTTTGACCGATTACCATGAATGTTGGTGCTTGTATGTATTTTTTTTCCACGAAGAGTGTGTCTGATCAAAAGATCTAAAAACCACCCCCTCTCCCCATTAAACTGCTTAATTTTTATACACAACCTCAGTTTTTATCCGGTTTAGAAAGAACTTAGCAAATTTTTACTCTAAAACAAAGAGTAAAATGATGCCAACTCTTGGTTTCCAAAAAATGAACCCCTCTCCCCTTTTCCACCCCCTTGATTTTTGTCAATTTCTTTTTAGAAAGCTACAGTCTACAACATTTGACCGATCTTTATTAAAGTTGGCACATATGCATGTAATTTTTATGGATAAGATCTCTGACCAAAAAATAAAAAAACTACCCTAGCTCCCCTTCCCTTAATATTTGTACAAAACCCACATTTTGATTCGTTTCGTTGGAACTTCGCATGCGTATACTTTAAAACAAATAGAAAAAGAAAAATACTGTCCACATAAATTTCACAAAAATGCAAATCCTATCCCACTTTCTACCACACACCTTTGGGCTGTAATTCCGTGACGACTACATTGTACCGACACACCGGGAAACCTCCGTCCGCAACATACTTCAAAATTTTCGTAATTTATAGTATATAGTTCCATCTCTGCCCTTTTCAAATTTTTCCAGTAAAGTATATTTTCACCAATGTTTTTTAGCTGGTATATCAAGGATCCAAGTTTTAAGGATCTTTTCCATTAAAATGGTTTCTACTATTCCTAAAAGCGGAACGTCAGTTCAATAAATTCTGTGATTCGTATATATAGAGCACTGCCTGTGTCCCACACCACTGATTGAGACTGAAAAACGTCGCCTATGAAGAAATGTCTTCCTGGTAGTCCTTATCTGGCTTAAATATCATCCTTTCGTATGTCAAGTTTTTTTTTTAATATTTTGATGCTGAGTTTGCCGTTATCAGTTTTCATTTGTTTATATCAAACCAAAATCCTGTACAATATTTTACTCATGACGCTGAATAGTTTCTTTGCACTTCGCTCCTAACTGTCAAAAGTGGAGTATGGTCACCACATTGTGGCATTTTCGTTCTCTTTTCAGTTTGTTCTTACCCTTATCGGATTTCTAACATCCGTTTTTCGGTACTGTGGTGCCCATCATTGTTTCTTTGGAAATTTGTGAGACTGTAGTTAGAAGAACATTTTTTGAGTTATCATGTATGACACCTTTCTTCTATTTTTGAAGAAAATGCGTAGGTACCTGCTTAATCTAAGTGTACCAAAAATACAGAACTTTTGTTTTCATTTTCCCTTTGTGCATACTCAGAAATTTGTAGAACATGGTTTGCGGGTGTCAATAACCATTGATGTATTCCAAACGTATCTTGTTTTTAACAAGGTCTTGTTAAAAAATAAACAAGGCTGCTAAATTGGTGAAACTTCGTCAACCTGAAAACGTATTGTTTTGCTGATTGGCGAATGCTAATCGACGGCAAATTTGTGGGCTTTAGGAGAATCGGTTTCATATTGCTCGTTGTGAGTGCTTAGAACCAGTACACAATCCCTAGTATTACATTACTTCATCGACTAAATGTGCAGCTATGATTCGCTTTACATTTTATAAAGATTTTGGGAATTAAATCAGCCGACAAAAATGATATTACACACTAAACTGTCGACACAGAAGTGAAAAATGCGGTTAAAATTTTTTAAAAAAATTAAGTATGGTAATTTTGTTACTTAACCTTTTTTTACAGTTTGTTGCGTAAAAACTATTTAGAATAGTGTTGTTTGAATGCTAATGGTACTTCATGTTGTCAGTAATTCTGTTTAAATTTTTAAATAATTGGCATAATTTCGATTAGTTGTATGTGTAATAACGTTTGACGTTTTTCAACGACCGCGCATTTCATTTCCTTTCGATTTGTGCATGGACGTTAAAGTTTGACTTTATACGGCGAAACGAACGTGTTTCGGAAATGATGGTTGAGGAAAAAAGTTTTTGGAATAATCTTACAGTCGAGGCAATGGTTGAAGGAAAAAACTGTAGAGATAAGCAAAGAGTAGAATACGTAAATCAGATGTTGAGATGCAGATGTCAGCGCGAAAGAAGGAGAGGATTGCTTCATTGCTTCAACCCAGTGGAGGGAATTATTTCAGGGGGGGGGGGGGACCTTCACACGAGCGAATTCAACAGCGATCAAGGTTAAGACTTGCATTATTTCTATAAATGTGAGGAGGATATAAATGAGGACATAAATACTTGGAGGGAGAGGAGGATATTGCTGTTATCAAATCAGGTAGTAGAAGGATTAATCTGTAATCCTTTCATAGTCTTAGGGGAATTTTACCATCCTTTAAACATTCTTGAATTTGTGTTGATGGATGAACTTATGACACGGTTGTATGACAAGTTGTCGTATTTGAAATCCTCATCTGGATTTAGTAGTGTTAAGAACACTTCTAGTCGAGGTTCTCAGCGGTGTGAACCGTGGCAAGTGTTTCTCTGCGTGGAGAGAGGTCGCCGGCTGTCGACCGTCGAGTACATAATGACAGCTGAATGACGTCACCGCCACCCGAGCCGCCAAAAAGACCCGGCACCACTCGGGAGAACACGTCGCAGACTAATTGTACAAATAAAAGAAGAATAGCGCCGGTCTTTGTGAGCGAAGCTCTCGCACATTTGAGGAAGTGGAGTATTAAAGCGCCAACCACGTAGAAACAAGAGTACCCAGACTAAGAGGACTCCTCTAGCTTTTATAACTTACCAGGAGTAGATATCTCAACTGCAGCCACACATTACTCTACAAGTTCCCCAGACATGCCACCTACTGCACAAATCTGAAATATAATAACCGAGGAACTACGTTACAGAATATTCGAGTTATACAGGTTACAAACACCTTGGAAACACTTGTATTTAAAGCCTCTTTGATTCGGTTTCATTGTCTGAAGTAGCTGTTTCTGCAGGTAATAACACCTTTCGGTTATAGTTAGTTTATACTTTCATAAATTAATTACTTATATACTCACAAGGCGGAAATGTGTGAAACAATTTTCTGTTTATTATCATACTTCTAATCGCTTGTTGCAATTTTCATAAGCAGTATTTTAATAATGGACAGAGAAAAAGACATTGTCTGCTTGTAGAGGTGGTTACATATTCTCAGAGTGTTTGTCAACCAACTATTAGTAATATAAAAAAACGATATTGAATCAAAACGACGTTTCTAGCATTAAAATTCTATGATCTACCAAAAGTAAATAACACGGTACAATTCTGCGGCTTAGTTAAAGCATAAAATGTGTCAGTAGTTTGAATGTAATATACCACAATCTGAATAATAGAAATATACCACTTAATGTTAAGAATAACATTATTTCATATTTGCTAAAAGTCTAAGGTAAACTCGTTACTGATGCTGAATTATCTAAATATTTTGGTATTAACTAATTCATTATTGTAACACAGAACAGTTTTCTCTATATCGTGGTACTAAATCTTTCTTGCAGCTGCTGCAGATAGGTATATTCGTAGCGATGTATTTCTTGTGGAATGCCTGAAGCAAACAGCCAGCAGTAATCATTCTCAGCACAGAGTTTTCGTTTCCATTTCAAATTACTTTGCATGAATATTCGCACCTTGTACCGCCGCCGTCTCTTATGCAAACAGCTTAACGCGGAGTCTTTTCAACAACTACGGTGTCACCTCCTATGATTCAAGCAAAACAGAGAATTCAGATGATCCTGAAATAAAAATTAAAAATTATTCTGTTTGTTCGTTATATACTTAACGAGAAAGGAAACTCAAATAATGTTCTACAAAGTAACGGCAGTGCTTTCAATGTTTTATGGAGAAGAGAATTGTGTGGCAACAAGTACAACTGCAAATATGACCCCGTCATCAGAAAAGAAATTTTTGCGGTATGTGAAAGGATTTGAGGGAAATAAAGACGTCGAGTGGCATGATTCATTAATTAAATGGCTCCATGATGTGGAAAGAATACAGATAACAGATATCCGAAGTCTTTATGGTCTGAAAAAAAAATCTCAAACAATAAAAGTATGAAGAGTAAATCAGCTTTCCTCTAAATTCTTATTGATGACAATGTAACGGAATTTTATATACTATGTTCATTTTTTTCTACGTAAAAAAACTGGATATAACGAAATTATTTATTTTGATAAAAATTATGTGGTTATTAGGTACCCAATTTCTTAATTAGTTTTTAATTTTTTGTACTTGATGTATATTTATATGAACTCCGAAATCTAAAAATAATGTAAAGTGTAGGCCAACGTTAAAATTTTATTTGAATGAATTTGCTTTACCATTGATATTCACTTCCACACAATCATTTAGTGATGGTTGTGCATTTAGATTGCTTCTTAATTACACTAACTAATTATACTGAACTATTAGTATAACACTTCGATCAATTATTCACAAGCAAATGATACACCAGAGAAGTGTGTGTTAGTCAACCTACTGCTTACGATTAGAAGGCGAGCAGTAAATTTCGTATTAAAAGTCCCGTGCCATTAGAAAACTCAGTCAAGTTGATTCTTAAAAATATTTTTTTCTCCTTTCATTATCATTCCAGATGCAAATCAAGGGCGGGGAGCTTCTGATGGACCACTTCAACAGAGGCTGGTATATTTTGAACATTTATTTTTATTTTCCAATTCCTTTTTAAAGTGAAAACTTCTATTGAAACGTTAGACGATGTTTGTACAGGGGTAAATATATGAGTGTTCGCAACTTCCCGTCACCGACATGCAATGACGCCATGTCACCGTCACGCTATTACCTGTTGCGTGTATGATAAGCACGTTGAATTCCTTTATTGATGGGTAAAATATTATGATTTCGTATCGGAAACATTCTAATGTTAATAGTATATCTATAGCTGTAAGTATGACGTGTTGCGCTTAACAATCATGAAAGTAGTATAGATTATACTCGTATCTAATATATGAAAAGGAATGTTTTTTTTTTTTTCAACAATTTTCTTCAAATAAACACACAGTTTTTATCCGACTCTGATGGAACATTGACTATGAATACTTTTAATAAATTGTTTACGTTTCATTCACAAAAACCTAAAGCTTCTTCCCCCCCCCCCCCCCCCCCGCCCCCTCACTATTCTGTCAACGTTGTTCATCCGATTTTGATATTACTTATCACACGTATACTACAAAAGAAGGCTCTCTGGTAGCTCAGCGCTTACTTCCGAAAATTTCTCTCCCCGATCGCGGGTTCAAATCCCGCGGTGAGGAGGTATTTGTAGGAGTTGTATTTGATTGTATGAACTATGCCTGGACGTTCGGTGGTTCTGAATTCACGTTAAACTGTAGTCCCCTGAGGAAAGGAATTGTCTTTTCTGCCTCTGACACAATAGCTTGGTACTGTTCATCTCCTTCGAGAAGATTCGACCACCTTCGGATTGTGGACTAAGTTAGAATTTTAGTTTTTGAAGTGAAAACTTCAGTGGGCGCGTTGAGCGATTGTTGAAGTGAATACTTCTATAGGCGGGCTGTAGGCTGGCGGTAAATCTGTGAACTCACCTTATCGACATACTCAGACATGTTGCACGTATGATACGCGCGTTGGAGAAGCTTTTTGGAAAACACTGTTTTTATCCGATTTTGATGGAACTTTGCATGCGTATACTTAAAACAAATGGAAAAACACTGATTACGTTTGATTTACAAAAGCCTAAACCCTCACCTTAATGTAAACTCAGTTTTTACTCCTATTTTGATAGTAGTTAGCACGCACAACAAAGGAAGGCGGTGTAGTAGATCAGTGGTTAAGGCGCCTACTTCCGAAAGTTTCTTTCTCCAGTCGCGGGTTCAAATCCCATTGTCAGCAGGGAGTTTTAGGAGTTATATTTGATTACATGAGGTACGCCGAGATCTTCCTTGGTTCTGATGTTAAATTGTAGTCCCCTGAGGAGAGGAACTGGCCTTCCTGCCTCAGACACAATGCCATGATACATCTCCTTCGGAAAGATTGGACTAATCTTAGGGTTGTGGACTAAGTAAGAGTTTTAGTTTTCGAAGTGAAAATTTCTTTAGCCGCGTTGGGCGATTTTTGGATGGGAAAAATCTTATGAGTTCACGACAGCGACATGTTAATATTAACAGTATATCTGTAGCGGTCTGGTGGCTAAGTGGTTAAGGTGTTCGAATGGGGAACAAAAGGTCCCTAGTTTGAGACCGTGTCTCGCTGGTGATTTTCATAGAGCCTTAACCCAACTTTCACCGTTGGCACATCTTGCTGTGTAATGTGAAGTACTACGTTTAACTGTAGGTCCTCTGTATCTGGTAGGACTGCCGGGTTAGGTTAAGGCGGCTAAGACAGGGATGGAACCCTGTCACCAGTTCGTTACAACTACACGGAAGTATTATTATTTAGTATATCTGTAGCTATAAGTTTGACGTGTTGCGCGTACGGTATTGATAGTTTCAAGTTTTCACTTATAACATTTGAAAGGTGTAAAACAGTAACAAGTTGTATATTACAGAAAATGACAGTTACAGAAATAAAAAAAAAGTTCATTCCTGCCCTCTGTATATACTGACTGCGTGCCGGCTGAAACACGGCACATTCACGTCTATCTCGCTCAACTCGGCTGTCCACAAAGCGTTTTATATCTCCCAAATTACACACGCAAATAGCTTGCTGCAAAATTCATTTTTTATCTTCGTCAAATCTAAATACAACTAAATTATTTGTTACGATAAAATTGAATGATTATAGACAACAAAAAATATATAGAGGGACTTATTTTTTACTGCAAATTTAAGATGAAAACAAGTTTGTTCATACTTACCGCTGAGTTTTTTGAAGCATATGCAATATACTATAATTCTTCCACATATTGTACTGTTATACCCATAAGAATTTCGACTGTGTAATCTATGAAAACGCGCTGATACCCAACTTCTCGCTTAACTGACTGATTAAAATCGTTAGTGCTCAGCTTGTGACAAGTCAGTGTTTAATGTAGTACACACCAATTCCTCAGAAAACTGCACTATATAGCAATGAAAAACAAATCAAATTTCGTCTGCAGAGGAAAGATCATTGCAAGGTTTAGCTAGAAAAGGAAAGAAGGTAGCAATTGACATTAGATCAATTATACGATAGGCACAGACATTTTGGACAAGACAACATGGTTGAAGTGGCAATGGACCTGCCATGTTGCTTGGAGAACAGATGAAACATGGACAAAAATACTGTCGGAGTGGAGCCCCAGAGATCAACAGAGACTAGGAGGAAGACCACTAGGCCGATAGGACAACGACAAACTCACGGTTGTAGGAGTTAACTGGTAGAGGTTTCCTCAAGATCGTTCTACCTGGAAAGACTGCTCACGCTGTTTCTGAGAGACTACATCATGCCTTTATCGACTGATGATGATGATGATGTAAACAATGTTGATATAAAATGAAGCTCTCCTTATCTTGCCACGATGTTGTAGAATTACGTTCATGCCACACTCCATGAATATATACAGTCTTCGACTTACTATATTCAGATTATTATTCAGTGCAAATTGTTTTGTTATTAAAATCATAGGTTAATTTATTCCCACTAAACCCTGGCGGCCAAAGATTTATAAATAACTTTTGGTAATACATGTTTGCTTATAAAAAAGAAACAAATAAATGGTGAAATAATTAAATCTGCTGGTGGTAAGTGCAAAATTCTGAACGTCTGTGTGACCGGAGAAAGCCGGTGGTTGGCGTCAAGGAGTTGCCTTGAGCACAATAGGAATGCAGGGTGCAACGGGCGAGTCCCATTAGCCCAAGGCCAGGGCGTTGTCCTCTCAGCCAAGATGCGAGGGAAGGTCGTCGCTGCCTGAAGTGAGCGCGAAACGAAAAGCTAATAGTGAGTGTTCTGGGCATCACGTGATTTTGGCGTACACTCTCCCACCAATCCTGTATAGCGTCGGGGGTTACAAAAGTTAATCCATAGCTTCTTTTTTCCATGTGACCAAGTCGCTGGAGTACGAGAGGTGGGGCCATAGCTTTCTTGGTGCCTAATGGAAGCTACATTGACACAATTTGTAGGCCGGAGTGGGCTGATGCAGTCGTATAAGACACTTGGATGAGACGAGCGGCTCCGCGCTGGCTCCGGCTTTTAGATCGACATCTCAAAGTAACACGCTGTGCTGCGTCCATCGCGGTGCTGTTTCTTATGGTAATGTGCTCTTACGCCAGGCCATTGTTAACGAGACGTTAGTGACCCGTAAACGCTACATGAGACTGGAAATTAAATTTTAACTGTGTAGGACCACTGAGCTGGCTGGCAACTTTTTCACCGAACATTAAATTCTGAAAGCCCTTGTTTTTAACATGATTCAGATGATGTTTATTTTGTTTTCAATGGTGCCAAGGGAATATTCATATGTCTATATTCATAACATCTAACTGTTGGCCTGTATCGTCACGTTGTTCCATTGATCACTTTGACACCTAAAATACTTAAAGTTCAATTATTGTTTGCTCTGATTCGGCAAATTGTAAGGTCTGGGTATTGCTTGCTTGTAATGTTGCATTATCTTGTGTTAGAGATAACGTTAAATATACCCAGCCAGCAATGTAAATGCCAGAAGACAGAATAAAACGTAATATTTATTTACCTGTAATCCTACAGCAATCAAAACTTCTTGCTATCCAGATTATCAAAACTAATATTCTTTTAATATTCTAATAATAGCCCCCACCATCACCCTATACAATGTGTGAGTTCGTATCAAAATTTCTATTTCTAGGGCTCACTCACAAATAGACTTGCTGATACATCAAAGAGCTATTTTACCAGCGTCCTCATTTGTTACCTTTTACGCGACAATATCTTGATGCAATATTTCAATAGGACAATGCTCGTTCACTCACGCCACATGTATCTATGAAATGTCTGCGTGTTGTTGAGGTACGCCCGTGGCCAGCAATGTGTTGTACCAACTCGAACGTCATCTCCGTCCCAGTGTCAGTACCCAAGATATCAAAGACCAGTTACAACAGTTATAGGATTGCTTTTCCCATGAGAGAATAACACGGCTTAATGGCACCGAATGAGTGCATGCATCCAGGCCAGAAGGAGTGCGTAGGCTTAAGTGAGCTAATACTACCAAATTATTTGCAAATTTGACTCGAATTTTTTAATCACTGAAATAACCTCACATACCATCTCAACCGGTGAGGTTTAATTTTATTTCCCTCTTCCCTTTGGGGTACTTCACTTTTGTATTTGATATGATAAATAATTTTGATAAAGTTGAAGGATTAAGGGAAAAATCCACGTTTATTCTTTATGGCTAATATAAATCATAATTATGTTTATTGCAAGTTATCTGTTATCTATGCTCACACGGAAGTTTAATTATTTAGATATTTCCATGTTCAAAGGTTCTCCACTGATTATATTCTTCGAAGTTTCTTCCATTCATTTTATTGTTATATCTTTAATGGTTTAGGCAAAGTGGGACTGGCATCTAACTTTTCGCCGACTTGATATTGCCCAGCTCCTACAATAATAGAACTACGATTGATATATCCAGTATGTGGAAATTCCCAGTAAAGCAGCGTGCGTGTCTCAACGGCGAGGTCAGGGGATTAAGGAACTGAGCACAAGTCTGATTACATATGTTACTGTCTGCCTAAAAAGCAAACGCGATGGCAGATACTGTTGAAATCTGCCTGGTTAGATATGGAAACTGATGAGGTGACTAATCACTAGGTTTTGTACTAATTCTAATGTTGGTGCATTATTTTCCGTACCCAACCAATCCCGTGAGAGATGAGGTTCCCGGAATCGTGGCATTGCACTGGATTGGAGGGATCTCGGAGATACGGGTGAGGCAAACTACCGGGGAGGCGCCGGCTAGGAGAAGAACTTCCCACTTCTGGACTCGGCTACTGCTAATAACGACGGCTTCACAGCACGGCATAGTTTCTACAATGTGTAACAAAACAGCGTATCACAACCGCCTTCGTGAAGTAGGAGGAGTCGGCTGCCCACGTTGCAGTGAACCTGTTCCTCCTGCACCGTGTCCAGCTGATAGCCGGGAAGCAGTCCTCGAGCCACCCTAGCAGCTATGAAAACGCCTTTCATTACACCTGCTAATATGGGCGCTGTCCAAAAACTGAATGCCCAAATTAACAGTTAACAATTCATAAATAGAAATATAATTCTGGTATCACACTCCAGAAGCATTAATTTCTAATGATTGATTCATACATTTTGCAGCATAATCTTAGTGGTGTTTAATTACATTCAAATTACATTCTGTCCTTCATATTATCTTATTATAAGGTGTGTGATGCGTGTTAATATCAAATTGATCAAATTATGACGTTGAACCAACAGCGATACTACATTTTGTTTTTTCCACGGTAACATACAAAAAAGCGTGTTACGTGTATTTCATAGTTAAAATTCTGTACAACAGTAACATTAAAAGAAATGTCACAAACAAAACAACATAATATATATATACTAGTTCAGATGAAAGGATGTATTAGTGAAACGTAATTTCGTGTGTCCTTCCGGATGGTGACGTAGCAACACAAAGTTTCGACAGCTGCCTCTGCTGTCTTTATCAGGTGACACGCAACTATTCATGATGACAGAAAAGCCAGTTGTCGAAGCATTGTGTTTCTGTCACACTATACGGCTGGATACCAGAGAAGATTACACATCATCATTATGCCGGGAAAATCTACTCTCACATACCTTCCTTCCGAATTATATTTCTTTTAAATCAGATTCTAGGGGATATTTGGTACTTTTCGGACAAAGAACGAGTATCTCCCGAACTTACACAAGTGCAATGTGTCTTCTGTAATTTATATCGATATTGTTTTACGTAAATGATGGAAAATCACGTGACAATTCTGAAGTTATTTGTGAATATTGTGATGAAGGAAATGAAATAAATAAAACCAAATAAAAATTGAAACATTTGTTTAAACTTTTATTTATGAATGAAATCTCCACATACATTGTAACATCGGTGATTGAATCTTGAATTATCACACGGTACAGATGGAACCATGACACCACAAAAGCAATTGCTAATTTATTTCATAGGAAAAATTTGTTTTATAATTCAATAGCTATCCTAATAAACTTAAAAATCTTATCAATATTATATTTCTAAAATATTCTGGATTTTGTGACTCTGAGAAGTACTTTTTATCTACATAACAAATAATATTCTGTTACTTCGAAATACTTAAAACTATAACATCGGGCCCTGAGAACAAACTCTTTGTCCACGACAACGTCACAGCACAATATTTTGGTAATATAAATCCTCATAAGATTACCACTAAATACGTTGAAAAAGTATTCTGATGCAACAAATTGTTGAGATTGTACTATTTCTGAGTAATATGTAATACTAGTAACTAAATACGTAGAAAAATATTCTGATGTGACAAACTGGAAATAGTTGATATTAAACTAGGTTTTGGTTCATACAATTTTTCTTTCAGTTACATTTAGCTATTCTATTCCTTTTCAAGTGACATGATACAACTAGTTTACGATTATCGTATACTAGCCCGTACCCGCGACTTCGTACGCGTGGATTAAGAATTTTTTTTGCCAGAATTAAATATAGAAAGTTGCTAACGAAGGATTGGTCCCTAACAATATTGAGTAGGAATAATATGACAGGAAAGCTATCACTATATCATTGTACCGTCGAACCGGTCTCTTGAAAAGAATCAATTTCCAACATATTTCTGTCACCATTCGATAAGGTTTCAAAATTTCGTGACTACAACTGTTAGTCATACTGGAAAAAATATCCTGTGCCCTTCATACAGATTTCCTTATAAAATTGCATCACAACGATATAGCCATTTAGTCGTCAAAACGTAACAAAAATACAGAGATTTACTTCCGTATTTATAACAATATTACTGTGGTTCACACTCACACACTGACTGTGAACAACACCTGAGGGATCATTATAACGAAAAAAGTGTACACCTACAACATTGCAAGACAACCTACGATTTGCCTCGCATTGCACCCCTAACTTTCTAATATCTACAGTTTAACATTCAATCCGAATATCCTACGGCCCAGGCTGACTCTTACGATGAAAAACAATTTTTAAAAATCTTAGCCTCCACGGAGATTTGAATCGGAGACCACGACGTTCGTAAGCAAGCGCTTTAACCACTATGCTGCCAGTCCACTATACGGAATCGCATTACGGAGGCGACCATATCCAACGTGTCTGTCTATCGCCGTATTTCGAAGTTATGAGACAACATGTGTTAATTATACAGATAATTTTTCAACCAAATGTCGACAGTATTTTTCTCCTTGTTTTAAAGGATAAGTGTGAAAAGTTTCATCGAGATCTGATTAAAACTGTGGATTTGTATGAAGAACAAACAAACAAACCAACAAACAAACAAACAAACATACATTCATCTTTATATATAAAGATTGAACATAATATGTTACCTTCACGGTTTTTCTGAGCACTCTTTCTATACAAACGGCGTTGGTAATAAATTTCATCTCAGTGGATAACATGATGACGTAGAAAGTAGCCAGTGAGTCATTTTGAATCAGGAATAAAGTCTAAATCGCTTTAATCCGATGAGCCTATCAGAAACAAAGTATAATAAATTGTAGAAATTGGCACACAAACAACAGCTGCTATTTAGCAGGCACCAGTGTGCTATATAGGATTGCTTGTCGACGATTCAGTTATTTCACCTGAATATCAATAACAGCAAAGAACATTGTTCAAGGCTGTTGACACAACCATTCAGGTTTGAATTCTTTTAAGACGGGCTGCATCATTCTCTAGCGAGAGAAATAGTAATTCAGGAAGTTACTAATATACTTCGGTTCTAAAACTGTAGCACGGGCAGTCTATAGACTAGAGGATCAGAATGCGGTATAACCGAATTAGTATCATCACCTCCCCCATTACACACTATTCTCATATTAAATAATGGATTGTTGAAGTAAAATTTATCTGTATGAATAACGGCAGCGCCGGTGCAAAAGTTTTCGCAACCTTTTGATCTTTAAAGATTAAAAAAAAAAACTCTTAATTCTTCAGAAACAGGAGGGATCAAAAGACAAGTTTTCTGATAAAAATATTTGAACTTATTTTTCCATATTTACATTCGACACCTACATACTCATCGGCTTTTTACACCAGGAGTGCAAAATGGTCCCGTTATACGATTGTTTTGCCGCCATTTTTGTTACTATTTTTGGAACACCAAAAGCGTACTAATCGAACGATGTTCAGTTTGTGTGGCAGGAATGGCTCTTTTCACTCCGATATTTCCTTCAACAAAATGATTAAAGGTAATTTTCTTCGTTCTGGTGGAAGCGAACCAACCTCCCTGCATTTACAGCCATGTGTACATAGAATAAATTTCGCTTTTTGTTTGTATCAGTCTAATCAAAATGCTGCACTTCAAGTTTCCTGCTTGATATCATAATCATTTTCAGTTGAAGACTATTCGTTCGTTTTGGATTATCAGTTTTCCATAGCAACTGATGAAATCTAACTGTATGTCGGAAGTAAAATTTCTTTTATTTGTTTTTCTTTTCCTATTCTTTGAAATTAGATCCGTTCTTGGTGACAAAAGGAATATGTGTGTGTGTGTGTGAGTGGGGGGGGGGGAGCTGTCACCTCCATATATTCGTGTGTAAGACGGCCATACGAACAAGAAGAGTGGAAATGAAAAACACCTAGGAATGGTTTACTTTGCGAGGATATATCATTTTACAAGCAATCATTGGGTCTGTACTGATACCGTCCGAGGAAAAGAGAAGCGAAATGTCTGCCACGCGCAAGAGAGATGTGTGAAGACTTGGATAAAGGGTAGAAGCTGGAGTTATGTTGGCTCATCGCGACCACCGGTAGGTCCTGAACAGCAGCGACAGGAGGGCGAGGGCTCTGAAGACCACGATGAGCGCCACCAGCCCCAGCAGGTCCGTCACGATGTCGCTCTGGAACACAAAACCAAAATCACAAGCTCAGCGTGATGTTACAATGGCATTTGCAATTGGGAACTTGTGTAAATAAACATTGTTTTATGGAAAGAAACTATGTAAATACTATTTAATATGTTCCATGACAGTACTATGTATGAAAAACTGTTTAAAAGTTCATAATTTCAAGTATTGATGTGAGGTACGATGTTTATAGGACAATTTGCGATGGTTTGGACTGGTTTATGTAGATAATTTTGTGTGTAAATATCTTTGATTTTCATTTCTGTGTGTTTCATAATGATTTTGTATGAATTCTGATTTTAATTGTTTAACTATTGTTATAATTCGAGAAACGTCGGTCGGAAATCTTTGAATTATTTTGGAATTTTCTGTGACACCTATATAAGCGATCGGCAGAGACTAGTTAGTTAGTTGAGTTTCAATTTCAAAAAGTTTAGTTTTGAAGGTGTTGCAAGTTAGAATGGCTGGGACATTTATTTATAAAGTCGGATAAAAAAAAAAAAAAATCTTGAAAGTGATTCTACTTGACTGATTATTTCACTTAAACCAGATACCTATCCATGTGAATACTGACATGCAGCTGCAGTTTTAATCTTGTCACAAGTTGAAGCAGAAACATCCATACAGGAAATTATCATTGCATTTTTAATTTAATTTAACTGGTATGGAGCATATGCTCCTGTCAAAATTTGCCTTACCGCTTACCTACTTTCGCATCATACTGATTTTTCTTTTAAATACTTCCAGCGAAATATTATCACAAACTTAATTTCGACTGTTACCAATTTTTATTTTTAATTCTTGCAATATCTGACTAAATTGCGTAGCATTTACTTTGGTATAATGGTTAGGACCTCATTGACGTCGAGGTCATTAGAAGCGGGAGAGGATGTTGCCCAAGAAATGGGAAGAGTTTAGGTCAGAGTTTTATTATACCATGCCAGGTTGTTTGCAGATGACATAATGGTATACAATAGGATCAAAAAGGGCTATGAACAAATGCAGGGTATTCTAGACAGGATATCTAACTGGGTTGGTAAACATAGGATGAAGATAAATGCAAAGAAGACTCATCTTATTATGTACACAGATAAAAGCTAAAGTTGATTATTATTACAAGGTGGGGAAAGAATTGCTTGTTGAAGACTTCAAATATAAATATCTTGAGATATAATTCGATAACAAGTTGAACTGGGCAGTCTACATTGGATAGGTAGTAGGAAAAGGTTTTAAAATCCTGCACTTAGAGAGAGAGTACCATGGGGATGTACCAGAGAAGTAAAAAGGTTGGGTTACAAAACTTTGGTCTGACCAATAGTTGAATATGACGGAACCCAAATTTTTGGTGTCAAATACAGGAGTTGGAGGGGGTTCAAAGAAGGGCTGCTAAATTTTTATCTGTAAATTACAGCAGAACACATTTAGTAACCGATATGATAAAGAAGCTGGAATGGGATTGATTGGAAGACAGAGGGAGGTTGAAGAGAGTCAAGGGAGTGTACAAGACGTACATTGCTGATGAGGTGTGCAAAGATATTGGTGTAAGGATTAAGATTAATGCATTGAAAGGAAAATATAACCGTGACTGCAAGCTGGCACTTGATTTTAGGCACAAAGGTATGGGAAGATCTTCTTTCGTAGGTAAGGGGGTGAGGGGATTGGAATAAGTTACCAAGAGAAATGATGAATAATTTACCAAAAACGTTGAAAGAATTTAAAATTAAAATTTGTAGTAGGGCAAAGGTAGGTGGGTGCAGGAAGAACTATCCTGACTTCCACCTATAGTGATTTCGGGAAACTATGGAAAACCGAAATCTGGTTGGCTTGACGAGTATTCCCTCCCTCACTGGCTCGATCACTTAGCTATATAAGATAATTTTTAACCCTCTCAGACCTACAGACTAGTGTGGTGCTCTAATGTAGCACTCTTGCGTAGATATATCTGGCTCAAATTCAGTTGTATGCAGTCATTCGAACAAGAATTTTCAAGGAAACATTATCATAAGCTTGGAATGAACACTAATATAAGCTATAAAAAAATAAGTTGGTTGGATTCTACTTCCAGATTTTTTCTGAGCTGATCATTTCTGAATAGTTGAAGTCTAGGTGAGGCAAGACAGGAATAAAACAAAGAGTAAGATAGTGAATGGCAAATATATTGGACTACCCATACAAGTTTATAAATCGTCAGGTAGTCTTGTAATACAAGTGGACGGAATTAAGTGTAATTTCTTGCTCTTTACAACCGCAGATGGACTTTTTGGAATGGACGAAATAGTTTTACTGTTGTTCCAGGCAACATTGCGTATAGCTCGCTGTTCTCAAAATGCAGGGGACGACGTTTCAAAACTGGCCTTGTGCAGGGATTCTAATAATTTTTAACTGTTTTGATACCTTTTACCTTATTGGATACAGAGTGATAACATTCCTTAATATTTCCATTGATAGCTTTTTTTTATATTCGTCGAAATGTTTCATACAGAAAACCATCACAGTTGCCTACCATCCAAAACACTGAAATGCGGTTAGATGAATATATGTTCTCAAATTAGGGACCAAGTGAACTTGTTGTAGCTGTATTCTGACACGAGAAAGATCCTCAAATAACCATTCCCATTAACAGTACGATATATTAACAGGTTCAGACCTGGCTGAGAGATACTGGGACAAGTTGACAACATTGCTCGTCAGATCTCAATGTTTAACATACTGCCTTCACCGATGACCAAGCACGGAATGCGATATGGCAGGAAGCAATTTCAGTGCCTCTAATAATTCAGAAACTGATGGACACAGTTACTACTAAATTACGTTACAAATTACGTGAAGGGGAAATTGATTTGACAGTAATGAATTGCCTACCAATATTTTCTGTGTATCCAGTGCTAGCAGCCCGTGGCTGGATTCCATGTTGAACTGTAGGTTCCCTGTACCCTGTAGGATTGACGAGTTAGGTTAAGACGGCTATGACAGAAGCGGAATGCGCACCCAATAGAAACCCTGTCACGTGTTGATTACGACCACACGGAATTATTATTACTACAGTGCTAGCACCATGTCTATGTATGGTACCACAACTTCCCTCGTGAATAAATTATTTATATCTCAATTCCTTTTCTGTTTTTACGCTGATTTTCTCTATATTTTTCTCGTACTTCTTGAACTGAAATGTTTTACTTGCGATGGAACGCACGTCCCGATAGCAATTTTCCTACTCATCTATTTATCCCATTCTTATATTTATTTTCTTATATTCTTCGTATGTAAAATTATCCCACTCATCTACTGTCACCATTTAGGTACCGTAATTTTAAATTGCTCCAGCGTTTTTATTAAATTATCCGTTACCTCCGGTGATTATTTATTCCAATACCTGACATACTTACCCAGAAAAAAAATTCCCCACTCCATTACGCATAAAATCGACTGCCAGCTCATGCCCATGGTTATTTTTTCCCTTCCATGCAGTTTAATTCTTCGACCAATATCATTCCAAGCCTTGACACCAACATACCTACACCCCTAACATTCTCTTCATTGTTCATCGTTTTCCTGTCTTCAGCTCCTTTACAGTGACGGATCAAAGAATTTTCCGAGCCGGGGCAAAAGCTCGTAACAAACAAATATGGCTGCTTTCCTTCGCACGCCCTCCAACTCCTGCGTTTGATACCAAAAATGTGTATCTCAAACCACACCACCAAATTAAAGCAAAAGGTCTCATCAAAGTTCTGCAACCCAGTTCCCTCACTTCTCTGGAAAATTTCCTCATCAACCGCTCCTTTTAATGAAGGATGTTGAAACTTTTCTTCTTTCGTACACATCTCTCTCTCTCTCTCTCTCTCTCTCTATATATATATATATATTTTTTTTTTTGCGTTCACAAAAGTGTTTGACCTATCTAACTAACACCTCGATGCCGAGGGTTTGAATACTGAGGCAACATGAATAATTCTCTTCTTACTTGAGAGTAATTCAGGTTGCACTTTAAGGCAATGCTGTTCCTCACCTCTTCGAAGTCGAAGATCTCGAGGACGACGTGGCCGGAGGTGGGGCAGGTATCGTTGGCGGCTGTAGAGCAGTCGATGTGCTTCACGTCCGCCCACTGGTTGATCATCATCGCCTCGTTTCCAAAGCGGAACCACGACACGTATGTGAGCCACTGCAGGGGCCACGGAACTGACCTGCAAACGGTGCAGCATTCAGTAACTGGTATTAACTACCAGAAGTAAAGAGTTGTTTAATTAACTAACGCCACATGTTATATCATAATATAATGCTAACTGTGTTACTGGTTTTTCAAGACACACATCAGCTGTCCGGTTTGTATTTATGGTACCAGATTTGTCAAAGTCAAATCATCTATGAACTCTGTAATGTAGTGTTCGAAATGTGGGTGTCACTATTAAATTGTGGAACTAGTAAGTACATGTCCGATGTCGAATTATCCAAATGAACAAGTTATTTCTGATACGCCTTTTATTTAGAACATTATAAGTATCAACTGTTTTATTTTCACCAGGAAAGTTCCTGAAGCAGATGGTCGCTAAATGACGCTGACCACTTGACTCATTGCCAGGAAAGAAGCATTGCAAGGCCGCTAAGCAGACGCCACTTGGCGTGTGCCCAGCAACGCAATAGGAAGACAGCTGCCGTGAATGTTATGGGCAGCCTGTAGAACTCACCCCACGTTGATGAAGAAACCGCCGTACAGCAGGAAGGGGAAGATTCCAGGTGCGGCCATGGACATGGCAACCGAGATGCTGGGACTCACGCACGACACCAGGTAGCCTGCGGACAGACAGAGGGACCACCTGTTGCACAGTGTTCTTTATGTACAGCAGGCCTGACACCCTGCGAGCTACGTCCTGAGGCAGGAGTTGAGAAACACAAGCTCAACGTTTCAAGTATGCTGATATTATGTTTTGTACCACCTTCAGGGAGACTTATTTAGTGCATATGGTACATTTAGTTAATTTCGGTTCAGCCTCCCATTGCACGATACTCATTGTTTGCTACATATATTGTGGCCCTTAGTATTTGAAGATTTGTTTACTGATAATGAAATAAAAAATGTTGCCACAGATGGAATCGTCATCATTCATGCTTTCAGTCTGAGATGGTTGTAAGACTAATACAACCAATGTTCTTGCACTATACCTGTGAATGTGAATTTGTAGAAGGCAAAAGTACGTGGGTATTGGAAAGGGGAAGAATAGGTGTCTAGGGTAATTGCCACCGGAGCATGCACTCCATTGCAAATAAATTTAAAAAAAGTTTTACATGATTATGTCGGAAGTAAAATCAGCTTGCAAGTCTTTTTTTTTATTTTTTTATTTTTAATTTTTTTAAAAAAGTCTCTATGTATTCAATGTGTCGGACGTATTGTGTTTAGTACACTAAATGAATTTCAAGTAAGAATATATAGCATGAATTTACTTGAGAATATAAATGTCCTCGGAAAATTAGAAAATTTGTTGTGTACTTATTATCCGGTTGTGATTTCCCCTTTCATAGTAAGTTATTTCTGCGTACCAACTTTTCAGAGTTATAAATATTCTGTGCTTCATGGCATTCTGAATGTCGCAATGCTCTGTAAAAAATTGTTATATTCAGTGTATTTGAAATGTTGAGATATGTTGTGTAACACGGGATAAATTCCTGATCCTCATAAGACATGGCGTTCAGTTACGAAAGACAAGATCAGAATTTAGTTCTGTTGCGCCTTTCCGTCATCTCTGATGTGCAAGATGAAAAGTAAGTGAAATAATTATCATTCAATAGCGTCACACTCAGAATAATCTTAAAAGCAGAAGAGACATGGTGTTGGATTAGTAAAAACGCTTTTAGTCACCAAGTACAGCTGTAATGAAAAGCAGAGGCGGAAGACGAGTTGGCGTAGCAGTCGATGGAGAATTTTCGTTGCAGTAAATGTATGACCATTTCGTTACTGTATCATGGACAAGACGTTAACCGTAAAACTTTGTTCACTTGGTTTTTTATTTGACAAATCCTTATGAGGTCAAGGAAGATCTTTTATCGAAGTTACTCGTACGAGTTATTTGACTTCCTTATTAGAATTCAAAGGACGAACCGACAAATATGAGAATTTAGGCACCACAAGCCAAACATCACATGCTTCAAAATTACTGATAAAAATAATATAAAGAAGAATGGAAAGGATAATATAAGAGATAGTAGGTGAAGATCAGTATGGGTTTAGGAATAACCGCGGTACAAGGTAAGCGATTCTGGCTTTAAGATTAATACTTGAAGGGAGGATCAACAAAAACATAGATAGTTTTATGGCGTTTGTCGATTTAGATAAAGCTTTTGATAATGTTAGGTGAGACAAGATGTTCAAAATTTTAAAGAAGTCACGTCCAAAATATCGAGATAGAAGAATACTTACAAATTATATAAGAACCAAGTGGCAATAATAGAAGTAGAGAACCATGAGAGACATGCATCAGTTAAAAAGGGTGTGAGACTAGGTTGTAGTCTATCCCCGTTAATATTCAACTTGTATGAAGAAGAAGCAATAAAGGAAATAAAAGCAAAATTTTCAAGTGGCGTATATGTTCAAGGAGAAAAATCAATATGTTACGATTTTCCGATGACATTGTCTTGTTAGCAGAACAGGCTGAGAATATGGCATGAACAAAATACAGAAGGAAGATTTTGTACTGAATATAAGTCAAAGCAAGACCAAAGTGATGAAATGTACCAGAAATGATACCAATCACAATAGATTAAAAATAAAAATAGGACCGGATGCAATAGGAGAAGTAGGTGAATTCTGCTACTTGGGAATACTAATTTGTAAACAACTAACTTAATTTATCAGTTTTTCGGCGGCTCGTCAAAATGGAACTATCCAAGTTTATTCCTCGAAACCTAATCACAATTCGGCCAGGACATTTTGTTTGAATTGAATTCAACGATAAAGGCAAACGGGCGGACACCTGTTTATTTATTTCATAGCTATCTGCTGGCACATCAAAATAAAATATACCTGATTTTATTCCTGGGACCCTGGGTTGAATAATGTTTGAAAACCTGTGAATATATTTCCAGTTGTTTTTGCGTGAACCATTCTTAACGAACAAAATATACTTCTCGCAGTCGAAGCATGTTCAGCTGTTTATGTAAAGAAAAGGATATAGAGTAACGGTTTGGTATTAGAATGTAGTAATCTTATATCATCATTGCATTTATAAATTCTTTTAATAACATATTGGTATTATGATTCAATGTACAGTACAATGCTGCCAACCCAAAATGACGAAATGTCTCTATGGGCCTGACAGATGTCCGCTACGGGCTATCAAAATTCCGCCACGGAATATCAAAATTCTGTTACAAATAAATAACTACTGCACACAATATCAATAAAACTTAACTGTCATGATGAAATGTCTTATTGAACTTGATTATGATTATAAGGTGGGAAAAGAATTGCTTGTTGAAGACTTGAAATGTGAATATCTTGGTTTTACATTTGATAACGAGTTTATCTGGCCAAGACACATTGTACATGTAGCAGGAAAAGGTTTCAAAATTCTGCACTTGTTAGAGAGAGTAATGAGGGGATATACGAGAGATGTAAGGGTTATAAAACATTGGTCAGACAATTGCTGAATATGACGGTGTATTATGGGACCCGAATTTTGAAAATCAAATACAAGAGATGGAGAGGTTGCAAAAAAGAGCTGTTAGATTTGTTTCTGGAAATTACCACAGAACGCAATCAGTAACAGATATGATAAAAGAGCTGGAATGGGATTCACTGGAAGACAGGAGGAGGGTGAAGAGAGTCATGTGAGTGTATTGGTGATGAGGCATGGAAAAATATTGGTGTAGGAATTGAAAGTAGTGCATGGAAGGAAAAAGATGACCACAAGCTGGCACTCATTTTTAGGCACAAGCATGTGGGAAAATTCTCCTTTTTTTAGATGTGTCAGGGATTGGAATAGGGTACCAAGAAAAATGATGAATAATTTACCAATAAAGTTGAAGAAATTTAAAGTTGAAATATGTAGTGGGCAAATGTAGGTGGATGCAGGAAAGGAGGAAGATGGGTGTGTAAGAAAATTACCACCGAAGCGTACCCTCGATTGTAATTTAATTAAATAATATTATTAAGTGAATTCTAATTAGAAGATACTGCCAGCGTGGATGTCGAATAGGGGATGTCTAGATTTACACAGTTGTCGTAGTAGTAGCAGCACAGTGGTTATCGTTAACGACGATATTTTTTCACACCACTGAATATTTCACAAAATAACGCAAAATTCATTAATCGGTTAAATCACGTAAGTGCAGAAGAATGACAGTATTGAATGCAATGTTGTTGCAGGCCATGTTTCCGCCGTTACTTAATTAATTACCAGTTGAAAGATAACACCTATGCAACAATTGTATAGGCGTTATATTTCAAATGGTAAACAATATTGAGGGATTAAATGATTTCACTTATTTGACATTATTTACTAATCACCTCCGGCAAAAGCAAAATAACAGTGTAACTGCAGTTTACAGTCAGTCTTTATCGGACGAGGCAAAGGTTTCAGTTCTTTAAACTGATACATATATTTGCCTAATTTCCCTTGAGATGATCATTTGAGCAAACATATAGGCGTTACGTGAAAAGCGGAAAAATACGCTTTCGGGGATTCTGAACCATTCTTCTTGCGGTGATTGAATCATTCGGTTGCTTAATAGCAGGTAATGATTTATTTTGGTTTGTTCAGATGGCCGGGAGAAGAATTTAAAAAAAAAATGAATGCGGGGCGTTAAGAAATTTATTTTCTAAAGTTATAGCAATGTTGCTACGTTTTCGACAATTTGCACTTTTTTCCGTTCTGTCTCCCTATGGATAAAATTACACTACTACGCCTAACGGAATTCCGCTACGATTGGCAACACTGTGTATGTATGTATGTTCGTTTGGGCTTACTAGTACCACTTGAAGACTAAGTTCATCCTGAAATTTGTTGTAGATGTGTACACGTCGCGTTACAACTGCGGTTGTTAGGCCTAGACGGGACCTGCAGTTTAACGTGTAATCCGAACCACGGAACGTCCGAGCTCATCAGACAGAACTACCAACCTACTATCGCTATTAACCCGTCGATGGGATAGCAGCGTCACCAAGCGTGGAATGACTGCTAATCAGACACACGCAAGGTGCATGCAGGATGATTCAGCGTGTTATCCGTGTTTAGAATACAGAAGGCGCGCGATTTGTCTGAATTTGACCCGAGCGCAGATTGTGATGGCCCGGAGGCTCGGCACGGGCATTTCGGAAACTGCACTTGTTAGGTGTTCGAGAATGGTGGGCGCCTTCAACAAGTGGCGAAACCATGGTTAAACCACGTCCAAACATCAAAGGGTTGGGCGGCCACACCTAATTACAGATGTCGGACGTCGTAGGATGGGCAGACTGACAAAAAGGACAGGTGGCGAACTGTGGCGGAACTAACTTCAGATATTAATGCTGGGCAGAGTACAAGTGTGTCTGAGCACACAGTGCACCGAACACTTCTAACGAGGGGCCTCCGTAGCCGACAGCCAAAATTAATACCAGGACATCGGCAACTACGACTGAACGTTGGTGCAGCGTTAGTGTTGCATAGTTTAGTGAATCCCGATACCTTCTTCATCATGCCTTTGGGAGGGTGCGAATCCGTCGTTTCCCAGGGGAACAGCTTGTTGACACCTGTACTGCGTCACGGAGACAAGCTGGCGGCGGCTCAATTATGCTCTGGGGAACATTCACGTGGGCATCCATGGGTCCAATGGAGCTCCATCAAGCACCATGACGGCCAATAATTATCTTACACTGGTTGAAGACCACATATACCCCTTCATAACGACCATGTTTCCACAAGATAACACGCCATGCCAAAAGGCCAGGAGTGTGATGGAGTGGTTCGAGGAACACAGTGGCGACTTGCAATTGATGTGCTGGATCACCAACTCGCCAGATCTGAACCCGATCGAACAATTCTGGGATGTGTTCAAACGTGGCGTCAGATCTCATCGCCTCCTTCCCGGAATTTACGGGAGTTAGGTGACTTATGTGTGCAGACAGGATGCCAACTCCCTCCAGCGACCTACCAAGGCCTCATTGCTTCCATGCCAAGATGTGTCGCAGCTGTTATCCGTTCCAAAGGTGGACATACCTGCTATTAGCTAGGTGGTCAAAATGTTCTGGTTGATCAGTGTATAATCAAACGCACCTCTCAAAATTCCAGCGCCTACCGGGATTCGGACCCGGCACCGGAGAAACGACCGTTTTGAAAGCAAGAACCTTAACCACAGAGCTACCAGACCGCTTTATTATTTTTCATTTTACTTAATTCGTGAATTTTAACAGTACTACTTGTTCAGAAAACCCTTCATTGGTTGCTGTCGACTTTCTCTGAATTCGTCAAGCAATATATATATATATATATAAATTCATACCGTGCAAGATGTTTTTCTACGATTGGCGTACTTAATATTAATCACAACGTCAGAATTTGTGATTGTTCCATGTGTTTCCAATAAAACAATTTTTTTTTATGCAATAAAATTTCGTTCTTGTCTTACATATGATTTTGTAGTTAATAATTGACTTTTTTTTACTTTAGGCTTTACGCCTCGTCGACGTCGAGGCCATCAGAAGCGGGATGGGACTGGGGATAATGAACGGGAAGGAATTCGGCCATTACCTTTTGAATAAAGCATCCCGGCATTCGCCTGGAGTGATTTGAGGAAACCATGGAATACCCAAATTTGGATGCCCGAACGGGGATTCGAATCGGCGTCCTCGCGAATGCGAGGCCAGAACGTTAATCGCTCACCCACCTCGCTGTGTTTATTAATTGCTAAATTTGTGATTTAAACTCATGGTATTAAATTTTTCTCGAATGATTGCTTAATTTTATTTTGGAATATTGAGTGAAACTTTAATTAGATCAAGAGAACTGACGTTTGACTTTAAAGTGAAGATCAGCGCACTCCATGTGGACAGTAAACTTGAGTGCTAAAAAAATTCGTTACTGTGTCTTATAATGTGACAACTTGATGTGAGCACCAGCTTACGATTTCTCACTCAGTATTCCTAAGATTTGATGAAACAAAGCGACGCTACTTATCCTGTACAATTAACGAATAAACCTAGCATTCATTTTCTCCATCTATGCACCTGCTATAGCGGCCTGGTGGCTCAGTGGTTAATGCGTCTCACTGGATGTTGGAATGTCCCAGGTTCGTATCCTGCTCTCGCCTGGGATTTTCAAAATCCCATAAGCTGACCTTCACATCTTACTGTGTAATATGCAGAACGCTTCCGTGGCTCAGAGCCCACGTTAAACTGTAGATCCCCGATTCCCGGTAGAATTACTGGTTTAGTTTAAGGCGGCTGCTGTAGGGGCGGATTGTGAAGTAAATAAAAACTCTATCACCACGTCATTACATATGAATCATTTTCTGCACTTGCTTGAATTTTCGTATTATTCTAACAATCAAATTTTGAATGTTACCGCTGTTCTATGGTTTTGGAAAACGTTACCGTGTCGTGGAGGAGGAGGGGGAGGGGAGGGAAGAGGTATAGAATAGACTTAAGTAAGCAAACGGATTCTAAAACCGGAAGAGATAAAATTGGTGTTTTATACTTGCGGACCTCTTGGCGATAGAAAATCACAGATAACACATATAAACGAAGAAACTGTGGAAAACGTTCCTTTAACTTTTATAGCTATTACTGTTCTATCAGTTTAAGCGTAAAAGGAGACCTGAATATAAGTTATTATTGTTAAGTTTGAGATAATGAGGCAATTTTCGAACGATCATAAAGCTGAATGATTCTACCTCCTTAGGTTTGTACATCTAGTCTGAAGTTTACACTGTAGAACACACGTTGTTAAACATTGTGCGCCATCATTCCTTCTTTTCCAATTTTAAACTGTACCTGGAAAAATGATAGAGTTGAGCCGGAAGTGCCTACTGTTAGTACTTACAATTACTTCCATTATATTTTTCTAAGCTCGCTTCTTTGTCCTTTCTACTCTCTCAAAACCATTCGAAGGTGAAACATTACAATGTCTTCCTCAGAACGCTATAGATTTTTTTTTTTTAATATTTTTTGTTACATCTCTGCCCCAAGACATATCCCTTTTAAGCTGGTTAAATGTGCACCGAGAATAGAGGAAAACGTTAGAGAATTTAACTATTTGGTGTTGAAATGAAAAGCCAAATATCTCTTGCAAATGGAAAGAAGCCCATTTCTACTATATCAACTAATGATCATCGTCATTAGTGTTCTGACCTACGGCAGGTTTCACGTGGCTACTCCCCATTCTCTCCTGTCTTCTGCCCTTCTCTTCATGGCCCTGTAGTTTTTAGTTTCCTTCGAAATTATCTGTAATCTGGTACCTCCTTCATCCATTCAGTCTCCTAATCCTTCCAAGCAGTCTGTTATCACTTACAATGGTATGGGTTAGTCCAGAAAGAGTGGTAACTGCGATCGATACCTATTTCGAATCGGACAAGACCAGAAGAAGAACGGTTAGCGTTCTTGCCTCGCATTCGGGAGGACGGCGGTTCGAATCCCCGTCCGGGCATCCAGATTTGGGTTTTCCATAGTTTCCCAAATCACTCCAGGCAAATGCCGGGATGCTTCCTTCAAAAGGCCATGGCCAAATTCCTTCCCATTCCTTGCCCCCAATCCTTTCCCGTCTCTAAAGACCTCGCTGTTGAGAGACGTAAAGCAGTTAATAAAATAAAAAAACCAGTAGAAGAATGTGGACAACCAGTCAGTGGGCATGTTTAGAAGGGAATATTCGAGGAACGTTGGTGGAAAGATAAAATGTTGCGACGTTTTAAATGCATAAGATTAAATATAAGATACAAGAAAACGTTTGGCAAAATAAGTTTTTGTAACTTATTTGGGTCAGTGAATTAGATATTTTTTTTACTTATGGCTTTACGCTTCGTCGGCGTCGAGGTCATTAGAAGCGTGATGGGACTGGGGACAAGGAACGGGAGGGAATTCGGCCATGCCCTTTTGAAGGAAGCATCCCGTCTTTTGGCTGGAGTGATTTGGAGGAATCATGGATGCCCAGGCGGGGATTTGAACCGTCATCCTCCCGAATGCTAAGCCAGAGCGTTAATCGCTCACCGACCTGGTACATGTACGAATTGTGACTTCATATGTAAATAATTTGATTGTGGTACATGCTACGGTGGCAATTTCCCACAGATCATGTTCCCTTATCTTATGAAATATTACCTTATGAAGGAAGCTATTGCAGTGGGAGGTGAATATTATACAATTAATGAGAAAAATAACTATTTCATCACTGGACTAAATGGTCATGTATGAAGATTTCTAATCCGTGAAGCCATAAAAATAACTCAAGCAACTACCTTCGGGCGTGGAGTTTATATCCTCCCCTCGTAAATGCGGATAAGGCAGAAGTGGGTGTCGTAAAATACGAGGGGAGGATAAAGACTTTCCAAAGATGAATGGTTGCTTGAAAGAAAGGCCCAGACTGATGTGATGTCATGTATAGCGACCAATCTCGCTTGGCTGGGCAGTGTAGCGTCAACAAGATTACGGCGAGATGTGTACCGTGGAGATAGGACGCATCATTCGGCGTCAGCACATCATATTTTATGACACCGTAAAAGTTGATTCTCGAGAGAAGCAGTATTTACAGGTGCCCATACAGCCGAGTTCAGAACCGGCAAACATTACAAGGATTCTTCTTGAAAATTAATGTGCCATCATAATCAGTAGGGATTACCCATTTAGACCCAGATAACTGGAACAGATCCATAGATTGTTAACGACAGTGGCAGTTTTTCAGTGAAGTGAAACCTGGTTTTTGAGTGATAAAGGATGGGAGATATAGTTAAACATTTGAAATGTGAATATACAGAAAAATGTTGTAAAGTAAACGGAACGAAAAAATTCTAAAGGGGTGGGTTTTTAAAACTGTTGGAGTAGAAGATTGTGGGAGAGATACTTCAGATGGTGAATCCCGTTTTAATACTTTTAATAAATACGATAATGGCAACTTTTGGATGAAATATCGGTATAGAGAACTAATGTACAGTACTTCAGATCTTTAACTGGAGTTTGTTATACATATGTTTCAGCGGTACTTACTATTTGCCCTGTGTCGGTCGAAGAGCCGCCATACTGGATTTGAGATAGCACGCTCGACATTTCTTTATTTTTTTTTAAGAAAAGAAGGCAGCAATGGAATTGTGGGTAGTAAATTTTCAGGAAAAAATACATGATTTTTATATTTTACAGACAGAAAAAAGCAAAACATAATTATAAAAGCGGAATAAACACGTTCTCAGTTGTGTTTTTATTAACCTGTGTTAATAATGATCGATATTTTTTACACGTTCGCAGTAATTGTAATTTAACCTTTGCCTTGTTCAAGGGGCTTATATAAAAAAATAAAACTGTTATTTTAGAATTCTGGTCAAATAAAAATCTCTTAGTGGATAGTAAATGAAGGTAAAATGTATTCGTAATGTTAATGCATGCGATGTTTGTCGGGTTTCATTGAAGTCAGTATCACGAATTGTGGAGTTGATTGCCACAAGGTTATCGCGTACTAAAGCTGTAACAACAACTGACTATGGACTGCACCATGATGTGTCTCCATATTGTTGCTTTAAGTTCGCAAACTCTATTGCCACGTTTTTCCCAGTCAACCATTGAGAAAGTATCATAAGCAGGTTCTTTCAGCAGCAGAAAGATCGTTTGACAAAAATTATCCAAAAAGAGAACACAGTAAATTGTACATCTTATTATCCGACTTTGGGATATTCCTTAGCCACATTCTGAAGTCTTGGTAACTGAAGATTCCTGAGGATTTCGAACAGTTTTGATGTAATTCGAATTTATAATCCACGGTTGTATATTAGGCAGCCGCAAGCAATTTTACCACTTGTTAACAGCAGAATTGCAGATATATCTTAACAAAAATAGAGTTAAATAGTATACAGGTTACCATATATACTTCCATCTACTAATCAGTTGTAAAGAACATACATCAAACCAATTTGCCAGAGTGTATTTAATCGCAATTGTATTTTTGTTATACAGTATGTATGAATTGTCATGAATACCAATATTAACAGTATTGTTTAGAAGCTTCGTTGATAGAAAGGGATAAAGCGGGCCACCAAAGATCCGATGACTAAGAGAAGTTATATAAAACGAGAGAAGAGATGAACTAGAGAGTGATGTTTTGGACGATGCAAGAGCTGAGCTGCACAATGATATTATGTTCAATAGTTGGACTTAAGTGGTCAGAAAGACTAGTTGTATGAAGAGATAAGCTGAGAACAATATTTTGTATGTTAGTCTGTGGAATAATTGTGTATTTAAGTGAAGCTTAAAGTTTTTTAACGTCTCTTTAACAGCGAGGTCTTTAGAGACGGGAAAGGATGGGGGGTAAGGAATTCGGCCATGGCCTTTTGAAGGAAGCATCCCAGCATTTGCCTGGAGTGATTTGGGGAAACCACGGAAAACACAAATCTGGATGCCCGTCCTCCCAAATGCGGGGCCAGAACGCTAATCGTTACAACACCACGCTCGGTAATGTTTTGGTATTGGTTTAAAAATTGATGAATCTCTTCACGCAGACAATGACGAAGAAAGGTGAAGTATAATTTTCTCTATTTGGTAAAAGGAAGTAGCAGATATAAAATGTGACGAAAGAGATCACATTAGACGTTGCATAATGAATAACAGAGGATGCAGAACATACACTTTAGCTAAGAACGTCCAGAGAAATCGGCAAGAGGTAAAGTAAATTATTGTGAAGGTGAAGATTTGGAGTATCAATGTATGCGTGATATATCAAGTAGAAACTGAGAAAGATAAAAGGACTTGCAGCAAAGATAGAGCGTTCCAATCTGAAAAGGTGCTTATCAAATCTTGAGCAAAATTTACCTCTGACGTAATTCCTGAAATACCATCTACAACTTTTACGACTTCTCAAATATTAATTCCTTAGCAATTGCGGATTACGAGTGTTAAGTAAGCGATGGAAAACGCTAGACATAGTACCCTCACTAAAATAATTTATTCCAATCTGTTACGAATAACCCAAATTTCTTAAATCAATGATGTAATTTTTTATTTATATAGTAACCGGTACGCTTTTGATATTTGCATTACTCGCTGTCGTCTTCATGCTTACCGAAGGAGGTGGCGACGCAGGTGACGAGCGTGGCGATGACGATGGCGGTGAAGAACCTGTCTGGCGCCGGGTTGAGGTTCACCAGGAAGTAGGAGATGACCGTGAAGAGAAAGGGGATGGCCATGAAGACAGGCAGCTCCGCCAGCGTCTTGCTCAGGAAGTACACGTCCGTGCGGTACATGCCGTTCAGGTTCTCGCGCATGAACACGGGCACCTCCGAACAGAACACCTGCAACACATGCAGCCTACACATGAACATGTTGTGAGGATATACAGTGGGACCGGAAATTCAGTTAGATTCTTAGGTTTTGCTATACACGTTTAAGTTTGTAGTTAAATGTGATAGTTTCTATACTTACAGTGATTACAGCAAACACGTTCTGGAAGGTCATATTCGTTATGAAGATGATGAGTGCACCATTAATATTCATGACTCCATCTTGATCTAAATTTTGACCAAAGAAGACTAGTCCAACCATAAGAGAGATCATCTGAAAAACAAGTTGTGAAGAATCATGTGAGAAGTTAATGCAGAAGACGTAAAAAATAAGTTAACAACTTCTTTTCAGTTTATTTCTCGACAAAATCCTTTATATATATACAACTGTACTACCCGATTAGACACTTAGCAACAGGTAGCAAATGCTACGGGCATCGCGCCTCTTCTGGGGGGGTCTTTTTTTTCTTTTGCTCTACCACTGTCCCATACGGCGAAAACGAAGAGGGTCTCTTCTTCACATTTGCTACGGGTCCCGCGCTGTTTTAATCCGGCTCTGTACAGCTGGCACTATAATGTTTTGCTATTTTTTGGAGTATGAGAAGTTCATTCAACATTCATCTCTTTCTGTATGGTGGAAATAAAGAAACATATCATAATGTATTTTTACGATTATTTCTGTATCCAGTGGTCAACAACATATAAACAGTTTCTGTTTTTTACATCACAATGAAAATCCAAAATCTTATAAAGTACTGATATCGAGGTTAGCTTGTGGAGTACTAATTTGTTGATATTGAAATATTTCTGCCTTTCTTGAAACCACGCTAAAGAAATCTCTGAATGCCCCATAAAACGAAAGAGTAGATTCGAAATACATTTCTGCAAAGACTTTACTGGGACTGATTTGAGTTTTACTATCACCAAGAAGATCAACGAGGAAGCACAAAGTGGACAGATATAAAGAACAAATATTTAGCTGCCGTCACTAAAAGTCCGCTGTTGGGAAAAATCAGTGTAATGAAGTGTTGTATCTGCCCTTTTTTTGCCAATAATGTTGAGAATACGTAGTCCAGAAAGCGTAGTATGACCGATTTAATAAAAAAATACTGCACATTTTGAGGAGCTGACTGAATTGCTGTCAAAGCAGAAAAACATTCACAACAACTAAAGAAAAATAAACAAGACGGACTTACGAGCATTTACTCCAGGAAATGTTAGATATCGGATGAAAATATCAATGGAAAAGATCCGATAAATAAAAGAATTCAAAACATTCTAATGCCTAGAAGTTGTGGTACACTGAGAAACTGAGCACATTCCGGAAAATAAACTTGGTTCGGATTTCTTACTACTTGACAAAATAATGAAAACGTAAATAATTAATTATAACCAGTATAGTTACATGAGTACTCAAAAAATAAGTATAGTACCTCATCAAGTGTTTTATTGTTTTTTAAGATATTAGTAGAAATACACCCAAACCTGATAAAGATCACAAAACTGCAAAAGAATCTGAATGTGTTCTATTTATTCCAGTGGAACTGTCAAAAACAAAATTTACTAATTGTTTAGGCTATATCGGTTTATTCAACTATCTACATCTATATCCATACTCTGCAGTTCACAGACATTGTGGGTGGCAGAGGGTGCTTATTTTCATGTTCGAGCAGGCATTGTAGTTCTTCATAATGCTTTTCATGTGTTTAGAGATAATTGTGTACTCCTTATAAATTGTTCTCGATTGATAAACACAGGTAATTAGATGAAATAAAACTTTACCTAATTTCTTTCCAAACTGTTATTTTACTTTGCTTATGGATCCAAACAAATCATAAAGAACTAGCTAAATTTTAAAAAAAAATGAATGATAATCACAAGGTATTAGAGAAGGGATAAGACTGGATAAGATTGGGAACAAGGAATGGAAAGAAATTTGGCCATGACCTTTTGTAGGAAGCATCCCGGTCACTGTAACGCATTTTATCTCGAACTGGCCCAACATTTCGAAGAAAAGACCCATCTCCTATGCAGTCAAGTACCAATTGTGAACACATACATTAATTTAGCACGGTGCTCGGATCGCCTTGTTTTGGCGCAGTCTGTTTACTGGCTCGGGTGGCGTAACGTGACACTGCGGGGCGTGGCACACAGCCACCGTATTTCACAGCGGTCGCTCCTCTCTCGAAAACACGACCCAATTCCGCGATAACTCATTAACGCTGTTTGCAAAGTCCGGCCCCGCTGTTTGTTGTCACTGCGGCAGCGGTGATAAAGTTGTATATGTTTACTGTCGCTCGGCCACTTGCCCACGCAAACGGACAACTCAAATTTTGCCCGCCATGACGAGTTTTGTTTGCGCCGCATCAAACACAGAAACCCACTGGACAGGCTCCGAACATTACGCACTGCCCCCATGGGTAGTTCAGTCCAAACTCAAAGGCCCATTCCTTATAGCGCCAACATAATGTTTTTTATTGCGTTGGAGTGCATATTCCGTTGGCAATTTCCATACGCTCTCATTTTTGACCTTTCTTCTACACACCTTCCTTTACCCTCTAAGAATTTCAATTTTATGTTCTTTTCGTGGGTTTGGTAAATTATTCTTTTTTTTGCTAATTTATTCCATTCCCCTACTCAATTACTTACGAAAGAAAAATTTCCCACTTCCTTATTCCTGAAACCTAGCGCCAGCTTTTTGACGCGGCCGTATTTTCCCTTCCATTCACCATTGTCTTTCCATGCCTCATCGCCATGATACACCTTGAAAACTCCCACAACTCTCCTCACCCTATTCCTATCTTCCAATGAATCTTTTTCCAGACGCTTCATCACATCAGTTACTGATTGTGTTCTGAAATAGTATCTGGAGACAAATCCAGCTGTCCTTTTTTGTACCCCCTCCAACTACTGTATTTGATACCCAAAATGCGGGCACCGTTCTAAACCACAATATTTAAACAATGGTCTGACGAAATTTTTTTAACCTATTTCCTTCATTTCTCTGATACATCCCCTCGTCATCTTCTCCAGTAAATGAAGGATTTTAAAACCCTTTCCTACCACATCCCCAATGTTGTCTACCCAGTTGAGTTTATTATCAATTGTTATGCCAAGATATTTACATTTAAAGCCTTCTCCAAGTAATTACTCCCCCACCTCATGATCATAATCAACCTTTATTTTTTGGTCTGTGTGCCTAATAAGGTGTTTCTTCTTTGCATTTATTTTATTTATGTTGACTTACTAAGCTACATGTCCGTTCCAGTACTCCATGCAGCTGTTGACAGTCTTCTGCCGTTTTCATCCTATTAAGTAACATTATGTCATCTGAAAACACGTGCAAAAGTTACAGGTTTCGCTTGCAGGTGCGCGAATGAATGCTACCTTTCGCTTCCACCACCGAATTTCGGTGAGTGGGTTACCTTGGCTGATTGGAAGAATGCAATAAAAATGTAAATGTCCTGTGCTCTATACTCAGACCAGTATTGGAGTGTGTATTTTTAAGCTTTAATGGCAAATGTTTGACACTTTTCCTGTTGAGCCGCGCCAGTCACGGGGCTGCCTGTGACTTTCAGTTGACCTTCCTCAATCACGTTTTGACCCAAATAGCGCGAAACTCTAGTAATACTTTTGTACAGTATTTCAAATAGGACGGCGCTGGACTTATCTACCTCATCCCCTACACACAATCTATGTGTTGATCCTATTTGTGTTACCACTGAGCCAAGAATTTAATACTATTCATTTTTCACTTAGTTATAAAATATCTGTATTCATAAATCTTTTCTAAGCTAAGATTCGTTACTAAGCACCTTCCTTCATTAAACTTGATCTATAAGTAACATGGAAAAAATTCTTCTTTAGTTGTATTACTAATTGTTTTCCAGAAATCAATTATGTTTTAGTAATTGAAAAGTTAACATAATTTCCATTACAAGCTGTACTAGATAGTTTGGTATGTGAAATAGCTGTTTTCCTGGATACAGGAAGACACAATAGCAACGGCTTCAAACCTAACTCCATAAGTACAGTCCGACTTGATTACATTTTTAAGTGAGTTATTGAAGTCAGCTATGCAAGGTACCTAACAACATAGCTTTGGTTAGCGAAAACTGTGTTTTAAAGTCAGTCACTAGAAAATATGCGTTTGGTGCCTAGAGAATATTCAGATTTCAAACGGCAGATGAAATTGGCATGCTTTTAGGTGGAGGTAATGTAAATATATTTCTCAGTTATTAAATAACTTGAAAAAATATTAATCTTTTTAAAGGAGCAACCAGGAAAGTAAACCTTTGTTTGAAATCGTTCGAACAGTATAAAAATTTGATTTCTCTGGGAGAAACAAAGGAATGAAATGAATGCGACGAAGGACGAAAGTCCAGAAAAAATTGAGGTAGGTGACTTTCCTGGGAATGTCTCGTGCACGATGAGGCTTCAACGAGTTACTTTTTGTAGTTGTTCCAGTTACATTCAACGTGTAAGATGAAAATCATACCAATTTCGCTTTGCTACGACATACTTCAGCAAAAGTAGATATGGTTGGAACTGATCGCGTTTTGTAGTCTTCTAATATGGAATTTTGTAATGTTGGCTCGTTGCCAAGCTGGAAATGGCGATGGAAAAAACTTTATTTGATTCGGAGAGTAATGTAACACATTAAATTCATGATGTAAAATAAATAAAACTGATTCAAAATTAAATGGCCTTAGGTCTTAATAAAAGTAACAGAGAAGAGTCAGAGAGTTAAATATAAGAAAAGAAGAAATAAAACTAAATTATCAGTGAACAGAGTAATGAGACACAATTTCGTTTCAGTCTAATGAAGCTGGGAGATAATATTTTAAACAAATGGATTTAGTATTCTTCTTTATTCAGAAATCGCGTATATACAGTGATTTTACAGCTTTACGCTTGTTTACTGCCTTTAAAGCGAAATCATAGTACTGCGTTTGCTGGCGACCAGCACTCACCACAGTCTGCAACATCCTCATCCTGATGAGGACGGGCTCCTTGATGACACTGAGCCAGGACCTCCAGAAGACAGCCCTGAACTGCTCGACCCAGCCCGCCTTGTAACCTCCGTGGCTTCCACCGTAGCCCACCATTTCGTCCTCGAGGTCGTATGGTGACTCCACCTGCAACGGAACGACTATTATCGAAATCCACCTCTGCTTACATGTGCAGTTTCCCGTCGATTGGTTCATTAAATCAGGAACTACCACATGACTCTTTACCTTAAAATACTGTGATACATTGCTTTTATGTCATTTGATGGACCTTAATCTGCCTTGAGAATACCAAGTTTGATAACAAATTTCTCGTTCAGAGTGGAGGTACCGTTTAAATTATAACAAACTTGGTGGTTTTTAGTATTATGTTGCGTAAACCACGTTTTACCTACGTATCATTGTCAACAGTGTTGTAAATAACACATACATGGATAGATACGTGAAAAGAGTTGAGGAAAATTTGTTTAGTTTACCAGAACACTACATCAAAAATTGTCAGATAATACGATAGAAAACTTGGTATTAAAAATACTTATAAACTGAAATATGTAATTGAGGCACGCATTGGGGTGCTAGCAGAATGTATCGGGGAAATGTATTGGGGCCAGGTTTGACTCCTGGCTGCCGCGTATCAGCTATTCAGATTGCGGGTTTTGGGCGGTTTTCCGGTCACCTACACGAATGCTGGAGCGGTAACCGATTTCTGCTTCATAAAATACACATTTCACAAACAAAAATAATTAATCGCAGAAAACACAAGTTCAACTAATTTCAGATAGATGGCAAGAGTTAAACTCCCCCATTACTCCAGGAACTGACAATCGCTGATTATAACTACCCAGTGGTAACATTGCACAAATTATTAATTACAAGCCATGATGTCTGATCGCAGAGGGTCTATTCACACATAATAATAATAAAACGTGTAATTGAAGCTAAAAAAGGAGACCTGTTTGATACGAAATCTCTAGAAATTTGTGGTACTATTATTGGGTACCAGTTTGTTGCTAAGCAAGATAATAGAATTTGGTGAATATCGTATACAGCATTGTGTGGTGTTTTACTCACTTTGGAAGGTATATCTGCGAGCTCGAGGCCTCGGTCGCTCCTCTGGAAGCAGTCGCAGACGTGTTCGATGTTCTTCCAGCACTCAGTCTCCCGGTCCGGCTCGACCGCCAGCTGCTGCACGAAGAAGTCCGCGGGGTTGAAGCCTTCCGGACACGTCGCACCCAAACTGCACAGCATTAACATCTAATCGGTAATGGTACATGAGTAACTTTATAGTCATAGATATTATTTGCACCGATACATCAGAGAATTTCAACGACTAGTTTATCGGAATGGTCTGGCAGCTCAGTGGTCAAGGTGTTTACTTTCAAAAGTTCACGGCCCGATCCAAGGTTGACATCTCAGCAGGAGCAGAATTTTTAAGAGTTGTGACTATTAATAAGTCATTGCGTCGTTCGGATTCAACTTTAAACTGTAGGTCCAAGAAGAAAGGAACCGCGTGTCCTACCTCTGGCTTTGTATATCTTCTTCGGAAGAATCCAACCACCTCCAGGTTTTGGATACGTTACTATCTGCTAGCTCGGTGGTAAGTTTCCTGACGTCACTGCGGAGATCCCTCATATCAAATAGACATTTCTATCTGAAATCTCAAGGGCCGTCAATTTCTACTTTTTCGCTGTTAGACCTTGTTTCATGAATACCAAATGCTCTGGACAATGCCGTGGTTCGTATTACACCTAAACCTATGTCCCACCTTAACGGTTTTTTAATTTTGTTTTAACTTTCACGCCAGGTCAGAAGCTTACGGGGTGCAGCAACCAAAATGTCGTTTACGTGGCCATACGATGCTTCAAGTCATCCAGTCAAATAATTATATTCGTGTTAAGATTAATAGTGTTATCTAGAATAATATTGTTACGTGCAGCGATCTTAAGAAATTAATAAGGATAAATTAAGAATAAAATGATTTTTGAAATGTTTTCAGACACGTAGACCAACTGAATCGCAAGACGCATTAATATTTAGAACCCAATCTTCTGAGATCTCCGTAGTTCTTATAATGCTCGAATTGTTCTTATACTTTTAGTATGGATAAACTTGTTTTTGGACCTATAAGAATTTGTGGTATGTTTCGTAAGGCAGTTCACGTGCGGATATACACTCCTGGAAATTTAAATAAGAACACATTGACGCCGGTGTGTAAGACCCACCATACTTGCTCCGGACACTACGAGAGGGCTGTACAAGCAATGATCAAACGCACGGCACAGCGGTCAGGAACAGCAGTGTTGGCCGTCGAAGGGCGCTAGCTGCGCAGCGGTTGGGCACTACCGCAGCCAGTGTCAGCCAGTTTGCCGTGGCATACGGAGTTCCATTTCAGTCTTTAACACTGGTAGCATGCCGCGACAGCGTGTACGTGAACCGTATGTGCAGTTGACGGACTTTGAGCGAGGGCGTATAGTGGGCATGCGGGAGGCCGGGTGGACGTACCGCCGAATTGCTCAACATGTGGGGCGCGAGGTCTCCACAGTACATCGATGTTGTCACCAGTGGTCGGCGGAAGGTGCACGTGCCCGTCGACCTGGGTCCGGACAGCAGCGACGCACGGACGTACGCCAAGACCGTCGCATCCTACGCAGTGCCGTAGGGGACCGCACCGCCACTTCCCGGCAAATTAGGGACACTGTTGCTCCTGGGGTATCAGACAGGACCATTCGCAACCGTCCCCATGAAGCTGGGCTACGGTCCCGCGCACCGTTAGGTCGTCTTCCGCTCACGCCCCAACATCGTGCAGCCCGCCTCCAGTGGTGTCGCGACAGGCGTGTATGGAGGGCCGAATGGAGACGTGTCGTCTTCAGTGATGAGAGTCGCTTCTGCCTTGGTGCCAATGATGGTCGTATGCGTGTTTGGTGCCGTGCAGGTGAGCGCCACAATCAGGACTGCATACGACCGAGGCACACAGGGCCAACACCCGGCATCATGGTGTGGGGAGCGATCTCCTACGCTGGCCGTACACCTCTGGTGATCGTCGAGGGGACACTGAACAGTGCACGGTACATTCAAACCGTCATCGAACCCATCGTTCTACCATTCCTAGACCGGCAAGGGAACATGCTGTTCCAACAGGACAATGCACGTCCACATGTATCCCGTGCCACCCAACGTGCTCTAGAAGGTGTAAGTCAACTACCCTGGCCAGTGAGATCTCCGGATCTGTCCCCCATTGAGCATGTTTGGGACTGGATGAAACGTCGTCTCACGCGGTCTGCACGTCCAACACGAACGCTGGTCCAGCTGAGGCGCCAGGTGGAAATGGCTTGACATGACGTTCCACAGGACTACATCCAGCACCTCTACGATCGTCTCCATGGGAGAGTTGCAGCCTGCATTGCTGCGAAAGGAGGATATACACGGTACTAGTGCCGTCATTGTGCATGTTCTGTTGCCTGTGTCTATGTGCCTATGGTTCTGTCTGTGTGATCATGTGTTGTATCTGACCCCAGGAATGTGTATATAAAGTTTCCCATTCCTGGGACAATGAATTCACGGTGTTCTTATTTCAATTTCCAGGAGTGTATATGGCCTGTAATTGGGGGCGTGTGGTCATCCTTTCAAACAGCTGCCCAGGATCAGGAGGCAGATATGCGTCAAGAATGTTCCAGAAGAAATGGGCCGACGATATATACAGCAGAGAACAGTTTGATGAGCGAATCAGACTCTGTGGAGTTCAGTCGGTCAGTCGGCTGATGGTTACAAGTGGCGTTCGGATCTTTATGACAAGTCATATCTTTTCCCTGCCTTCTTTTTGAGCTGTAATGCTGAATTAAACATCGAATAAACGTTGCTAATAGTATTTAAATGTATTTTATATAGCATACAAATGCAGATTCAAGCCATTTTCCCAGTTTCGGTCATATTACGATTGTATTTATGGTAATATTTTGAGAAAAATTCTGGTAATTTTTTAACAGTACCAGGAATTCACTAGAAGTTATACATGAGAAGAAATCAAGATAATTGCTCGCATATACATTATACATTAGAAGAAGAAACAAAACCAATTGTCACTACCCAGCATCTAGATTTGAGTTTCCCCAAATCACTCTATGCGAAATCCGGGATGCTTCCTTCAAAAGGCCATAGCCAAATTCCTTCCCGTTCCTTGTCCCCCAGTCCTTTCCCACATCTAATGAAGTCGAAGATGCGCAAAGCCATAAGCAAAATAATAATAATAATAATATTAATAATAAAAATAAAAGCAAGATTGAATTGGTCAGAATTCACCAGTCAATAATTAAAGTTATACATTACTGTCATTCTCTAAACGTTAATCTTGACAGTGCAGCAGCAGCATGCCTGTGTCGACCCGCGTAAATCAGTGTCTCATTGTTGCCATTACTTTTGAAAATAATTCCCAGTCAGTGTTGAATCTGCAGTGGAACAAGGACTACCACCATGTCGAAAACAAAAATTGGTGAAAGTGCGAAATTGTGGAAATTTCGAGAGGAGTATTTTAGTAGAGACGAGAGAGTCTATTCCTATAAATTATGTGAAATTAAAGTGTCTTCAACAAAGCGATTTAAAATTTAATTTCCCAATGGTTCAGGGAAGCAAATTCTGCTGCCTACACGAAAGCGACACTACTAGATAATATAAATGGCGTTAAATTAAGTTTGTTTTGGTGTATGATAAATTTAAATGAATGGTCATATATTGTCATTTTTAGGTCATATTCACTCATTTCTGAAGTCATATTTGCATGCATATTTCTCTATGTGTTTGGTCATAAAGATCAGAACTCTAGTTACAATTTAGACTCTGTTCAGCTAACAGAGACGACTCTCTATCCCCGCTCCGCCCTTATCGCTGCGTTTAGAATAATAACACATACTGCTCTTCAAACAACTGGTAGATTTTCAAATAGTCTCTTAGTCCCACTTTAACTTTCATTCTGCAATAAAATAAGATTCTCTCTCTCGTGACGAGCAAATGACTTTTTAAATTTAGGGTTTAATCTAGGCTTGCAACGAATATTCGGCAACTATTCGGTATTCGGCCTATTCGGCCACTATTTAACTATTCGGCCGAATACCGAATATCTAGATACTATTCGGCCGAATACCGAATACTTAGGATTTTTTTTTTAGTTAGATAATTGCCTAAAATAAAACGATTGATTAACTGCATGGTAATGTATTTAACTTACAATTACAAAAAATAATCGTGCATGTTCAACTTACAAGATATCAAAGCAAAACAAAAATATTAAATACCTATTCACTGGAATCATCATAATTGAAATTTAGGAGTGGAAGATTGTGATGCAGAAATACCAATTTTTCTAATTTATGCGAGCACGTCCACATGTCACATTTGACGGAAATAAAATCAGTCTCTGAAAGCATTTTTTTTAAATTGTCTTTACTACCTTTTGGTATGTTTCTGGAATTATTTTGTTTGAAAAGTAAGGGCGACGTGGTATGTTATACCGAGACAAAGCGCTATTTAACAGACTTCTAAAACCAGCCCTTTCTACCATATTTACTGCCTCATTGTCAAGTGCTACCATTCGACAATCAAGCGATGGTATTTTTTAGCCTTAGGATCATTAATATCCCATTGTTTAGGTATTTCAGTACATTCTTCAAGACTCAATTGTCTTTTTGATGTCTTAGCTTTATTTGCACCCATATTTTTATCCGTAAATACTTGCCCCTTAGGAAGCGTAGGCTGCAACTTACGGTATTCTTCGTTGTGTTTATTTCTCAGATACTTTACCATTCTTGAGGTAGTTGCTTTCTTGCCAACTCCACTTCGAGAAATTGTTTTGCACAATTTACACACGACAGTTTTCGTATCATTTTTATCGTCCTCAAAGTATGACCATGTAGGCGACTTCTTTTTAGAAGCCATGATTGCCACACAGCTTTACTTTTAAAGTAATCAAATCAACACGAAGTAAATGACTGCTTAACGCTGCACAATCAAACTAGTGCACCACCACCCACGCCCACTGTTTTTCTATTGTTGGCGCTCACTCGATTGTAGTTGGTTCAAACGACACCGCATCGCATCGCCGTCCGACACACGGCCGATACCCACCGTCATCTACAGCTATTAGTTTGGTTTACTTAGGCGGTGACGGTGCGATGTCGATCTGGTGAATGTGGTGAAGTTTAAATAGAGCAATGATCCCCAAAGTGATTGATATTGACCCTACATGGACTTCCGTGTGAGTAACAAGGAAATTTCTGAATCCACGAAATGAAAACGGGGGGTCCACCCACTTTCAACATTTCAGGCATTTAGTAATTTCAAGCTTTTAGAACAGATTAAATGAAAACCATAGACTGCTTATTTAACAGATTTATTTGCTAATTTTAATTGTGCTGACTTGCGGTTACAAAGTGAATAAAACTAAGGCCATAATTTTAGGTTTTCTTGTCAGAATTAATATTTTTAAACAAAACGGAAACCACGAATCTTCCCAGTTCTCCAACTTGTAACTGATAAACGTTGAGGTGATGACGCTTCCGCCTATATTCAACATTTAGTCTAAATGCCCTTCTCACAAACTTAAAAACGAGGTATGAGGATATTGTGACTACGGAAATACTGCACTCTGTTATCGATCCATATAGTGAAGAATGGCATATCACACTACATGAAGATTATTGATGGAAGTAATCACTATCGTATTATCTAGGGGCAGTTCAGGAAGTGGTATCAGCAATTAGGTCTTAAAAAGGTTATACCAATTGCTTACCCCGTATTAAGAAAAATCGTAAGAAAGCTTTTCTATCTTCACACCTCATTGGATGTTATTCTTAAGAAAAAAAAAAGTAATGTCATAAATAATCCAACGTAGATACTTGAGGCCATACTTCAAGCTTGTTAAACCAGGCACAGAGTGGTGGGAGGTAACTCTGCTTTAACAGGCGGGCGAGAGACAAGCACAGCAATACAAATTTTGGCAAACTCCGGCCAGGAAGTCTGCCGAATATTCGGTATTCGGCGTATGGCCGAATATACTATTCGTCGCAAGTCTAGTTTAATCCCCCACAAATTCAACATATCTGATGCAATAAAGTCAGCAAACTTCATCCGTATGACGCTGAGTGAATGTGAAGGAGACACACGATCGGAGCAGCAGTCGCCTTGAGACACACGAAACTGCGCGGCAGTCACCTGACACGCAGTGGCCAACCGCAGAAAGTTCGCGCCGCACCGCCGAATGCCAGACATGCAGCCACACAGGCGTGCGCTGCGGGCAGCGCGGCAAGGCGCTGTTCCACCCGCAATGCCCTCGCAGTCTGCGCGCTGCTAAGTTCCACGTCGGAGTTACGGGTGACTGCGTAATGTCAGGTACTGACAGTCTGCAGGAATCGTGAATGCAATAGAATCATCCTCTCAGCATACTGCTCTCAACCCAGTATGTGAAACTCTTAGCTGCTGATACATTGTTTCTAGACGCAAAATGAAACCTCATAAAATCACATGTAATAAGCAGCAAAAGGAAATATACGATTGTACAAAGTGTGAATGCCATAACTTTGAGAGCCGACATTGTCGGTTGAGCAGGTCGCCTCATCCTTCTACGACCGAGCGTGGTGGGTGAGCGGTAACGTTCTGGCTTCGTGGGTTCCTATTCCTGTCCGACCATCCAGATTTAGATTTTGCATTGTCACTCCAGGCGAATACTGAGATGGTTCCTTGTAAAGGCCACGCCAGAATTCCTTCACGTTCCTTGCCCCAAATCCTTTCCCGCCTGTAATAATCTCCACGTCAAAACCATAAGCAAAACATTACATCTAATTACGAATTTACTCATAGATCAAGAGTATTATGGGCGAATAAATATCTTACTCGTTGGCTAATCCAGTCAGCTCGTATTTTACATCTAATTACGAATTTACTCATAGATCAAGAGTATTATGGGCGAATAAATATCTTACTCGTTGGCTAATCCAGTCAGCTCGTATTTTACATCTAATTACGAATTTACTCATAGATCAAGAGTATTATGGGCGAATAATTATCTAACTCGATGGCTGATCCAGTCAGCACTTATTTTACATCTAATTACGAATTTACTCATAGAGCAAGAGTATTATGAGCGAATAAATATCTTACTCAATGGCTGATCCAGTCAGCTCTTATTTTACCTTATTTTATATCTAATTACGAATTTAGTAATAATTCAAGAGTATTATGGGCAAATAATTATCTTACTCGATGGTTGATCCAGTCAGCTCTTATTTTACCTGGCTCCGTTTCGTTAAGATATCTTTACACTTGTAAATCTAACTACCAGCCACCGCCTTGTTCTGATAAACTTCCAGTGACATTTTTGACGTCAACGCTGGAAGTCCGTCTTTCCAAATACTTCATGCTGTCTATAAGGAACTCGACTGTTGCCTTTTGAGGGAACATCCCAGCATTCGCGTGGAGTGATTTCGCGAAACCATGGTAAACCAAATCTCGATGGCTGGGCGGGAAATTTGAGCCCGCGTCCTCCCGAAAGACATCCAATGCGTTACCGGTTTGGTATCAAAAGAGGAAATCCTAAAATTAGAAGTAGGTTTTTTCCCCAGGAAAAAGTTACTAGTGACGCACCAAAGCTGCAGGAAAATACTAAACAAGACCTGAAAGATACTGATGAGGACTCAGAATATCGACAACTGCTTTGTCTCGGTTCTTAAACAATGGTTATGGGTACCATTTTCGGAAGTCCGTACTGTGAAGTATTTGGCATCCGAACATTATAAAAAATATTTAATCAGCACATCATTCAAGTAATAAGTTTGTTCCGATGATAAGGGGAAGTTTATGATCAATTAGCTGTTTTAGGTGTTCTTTCTAATTTTATTATATTAGACCCTCTTATTATGAATACCTTCAGCCTCCTCACCATCTTATCGTGGTGTGCAGGCTTCGTCTCTGCTTCATTACTTTTTGCTTAGGAGATAATATTTCATTTCATATCCTTATCACTTCTTTGAACTTTTTTCATTTCTTTTCCAATGGTATCCCCTTTAGTACATTGGAAGGGCCTCTGAAAATTTTTTTTTTCAATTTTTGAACCTGTGCTTTCTGACAGTTTCTTAAACATTCTTTCCAGGCAACTCGTTTACTGAACTCTGTTTATACCTGTCACGACTGCGGCGTAATCATTTAAACACTTTGATACCCGACGCCCCACATTGTTTTAATCAGACCTTACTATAAACACATCTAAAATCTTTTCCCTCGTTGCGCTTTGTTCTATACCTTAAACTAAAGTTCCATTAAGGTGATTGAAAATCTTTGTTCCCTTGTCTTACTAATGCTATTTACGTATATATGAGATCCGCTCTATTATTACCACCTACTTCATCCTCTAAACCCTGAATCTGTAACGAGTTTAACACCACTATCCAAATACTACATTTTTATATTCCCGACAGAATTTTAAAAGTGAAGTATATACGTTTTTGTTTTTAATCCCCTGGAGCTAGATTGGGACTCATTGGAGGAAAGGAGGAGGGTGAAGCCAGTGTTGGGAACGTAGGAGGCATATGTTGGTGATGGGGCTCGTATGGATATTTGTCAAATAGGAATAGTGGATGGTAGGGGAAAGGTGACCATGGCCACAACCTTGAGTTCGATTTCATGCATAAGGGAGTGGGAAAATTTTCTTTTGTTGCTAAGAGTGTCAGTGTAGTGATGAATAATTTTCCATAAATGCTTAAGGAATTTAAAATTAATATTTGTAGATAAGAATAGTGAATGGGGAAGGAATTTAACATTCCAATAGTAAAAGAAAATTTATATATATATATATAAAGAGTAATTACATGACTAGGGAAATTGCTACATGAGTGTTGGCTCCATCGCAATTAAATTAATAATAACTATCCCTCTAATAACTCATGTATATCGTATACGAGGGTCAAGGAATTGAGATTTCTAAACAGTATGCATTATCGCCTTGCGCTTTGTTCCATACTTTTTTCTTACTTATGGCTTTACGCCTCCTTGATGGCGAGATCATTAGAGGTGGTACGGGGACTGGGGAGAAGGAACGGGAAGGAATTCGGCCATGGCCTTTTGGAAGGAATCATCCCGGCATTCACCTGGTGTGATTTGGAGAAATCATGGCAAACCCAAATCTGGATGCTCGGACGAGGATTCGAACCGGCGTCCTCCCGAATGCGAGGCCAGAGCGCCAATCGCTCACCCACCACGCTCGGTGCCGCTCCTCAATTACTCCTTCATCTTTATGGTAGGCGTACATTCAAGGAACCTCCTTTCACAATACTCCTTTTCCATTATGCAGTTGTCTTAGTACTATTTTTTAAAAAATATTTTAAACATATTACTTGATAATACCGAGTCATAGTGCTTTTGATGTATTTGTTGGTATTTTAGACAAAAATTTTGATTCAGATTTTAATAACACAATTTCGATTATGTCTTATGTTGTTTTAAATTACATTTGGAGAGTTTCAATTAAAGTTTTCAATTACTTGATTGTGGTTAATTTCATTGACTGTGTAATTATTAAGTACTTTTATCCATTGTTGTTAACATTCTCGATGCCTCGACGGATTATAACAGTATAACTTGCTGACGGGTCTGTATTCCTTTCAGATCAATCGATCATTAATCATTACTCGCTTGCCTTGGCACAAAAGTTCAGCCTTGCACAATTGTCAGTAAAATGTTTGGGTCTGGCAACAGCCTTAAAACTATTTATTGTTGATAAAAGAGTCTTGGAATCACGTAGATAAGTTTATCAACCCTCTGTTCGTTAAAACGAGACCTTGGAGATTCTACGTTTACAGATATCTTTCTGGAAGCTGACAACAGAATGATACGATAGTATATCATTCTGTCTGCAGCTTTCTAAGCCTTTGGACTAATGATTACAGTATTTAAAAGAATTCTGCGGGGAAAACAGAGGAGCAATGTTGCTCACCTCAGAACGCGATCACTTTTGAAGTGATTCAGTTGGTTCCAATCAATCCGTATTAGGGCAACATCTTGTATGTTTTGAGTGGAGTTGAATAGACGTTATTTTCTTGACATGTTCTCCTGTCATTGTTCTCTATATGAAATTATTATCGACATAGGTTATGATTCAAAATTTGAGGCATTCGAGTGTAAGTTGCAGATAAATGTGTTTTCACAGCCTGAGGCAGTCTCCCGACTTCCTCTACACAGAATAAACTTGTATAATTTCGTTCTTCGTGCTGTAATAATATGTTTACCATTTCCGATAACTTTTTGCCTGTTTATTATCTACTGACATATTTTGCAAGGAAATCATTCACAGTAAAAAAGTCTACAGATTCAAACTTTTCCATTGCATCATCACATGTTAAGACAATTCAACATGCGAATGTGAGAAAGTATTCCATAGATACATTCGAATTCATGGATATTTTACTATTAGCTGCTATTATATGACTTATTACTGCATAGTTTTCTTGGCAACAGTAGTGTCCCCTACCAAGATAATGATTTCTTCGATGCCTCCTCGTGGTGTACCCTGGACAACGGACTGCTGATGCAGGACGGCTGATAATCTACACAATAGGCGACCGAACTAGATCCCGTATCTCTCACGGTCACACAAAGCAACATCAGAAGATGGGGAGCTGATGCGAACACACTACGGACAACCGCTCTCACCATGGTTTACCCTGTTGCTGAGTACTGTGCTCCAGTGTGGCAACGTAGTACTCATACTAGAAAAATCGACGTCCACCTGAATGAGTGTATGAGAGTAATAACTGGCACCCTAAAATCCACCCCAGTCCCCTGGTTGCACCTGATCAGCAAAATACCACCTCCAGAGATAAGACGCCAAGAAGCAACGGCACGTGAGTGGATAAAACTACACCATCCTGATCATCCACAGGATCTCCCAATCCACGAGGTTCTAAATAACTTACCACCCACTCGTCTTAAATCAAGAAATCCGGTATGGCAAGATGTATTTGACTTTGATGTCATGGAAAAATGGCGACAAAGCTGGAACTCCACATCTGTAAAACATTCAGATATTAAAGATCCCACAACTGGACTTCCAGGATTCCATCTAAATAGAGACCAGTGGGTCAAACTAAATCGCCTAAGAACAGGCCATGCGAAATGCAACGCCATGCTGTATAAGTGGGGTCTTCAGGATTCTCCTGCATGTGACTGCGGTGCTCCTTCCCAGAGTGTGGAGCATATTATCAGGGAATGCCCTCTACGGAAGTATGATGGACCATATGAAGATGTTTTTGGAGCTACAAGTTCCTTCTTAGAATGGCTGGAAGAATTAGACATCAGCTTGTGAACGCTACCAACGTTCTTGTCATTGTATTTATTTATTATTGTATTAGTTGCTTGCCATACGACAAACAAACTGCTTAATCTCATTTTCAATATCGTCCTTAGCCGTTCTTGCCTACCGGGCGTGGTTGCTGAGCGGTTAACGTTCTGGCCTGGCATTCTGGAGGACGGCGGTTCGAATCCTCGTCCAGACATCCAGATTTGAGTTTTCCATTGTTTCCCCAAATCACTCCCGGCGAATTCCGTGAAGCTTGCTTCCCATTCCTTGTCGTCAGTCCCATCCCGCCTCTAATGACCTCGACGTCGACGAGGCGTAAAGCCATAAGCAAAAAAAAGTCCCTGCCTTCTGTTAACCTTCTACTTTGAAGGAACAACTAAATGTAGTCAGAATTTCATATGAATCAGTCATACCAATACTTAGGTGAATGGTTTGAATACCTCCTTTATACCAACTTAAGTTATTCACTTCCAAGAGTATTTTTCTTGTGAAAACATTCGAGTAATTTTCAAGCTTGTCTTTGTTTCAGGTTTCATTAGATAATTTTATAACTGCTATTTTCATCAGTCGTAATGAGTTTTCCATTTTCTCTCTTGTTCGATGTTTGCCGTTAATAGCCACAGTTTCGAAGCATCCAGTTGGCAAAGCAACTACAACTGCAAGAAAATTAAACCAGTAACGTCTAAAATCATCCGCGAACTGCGGAACGGGTTAGCGAGAGTTTAACGGGTAAACGGTTCATTCCACTCAGATTTGTAATATCGTCTGCATTTCACTTTGTTGTGCGTTTCAAAACTCGCCGACCATGAGTGAATAAGGGACTATAGAGGAAGCATTTTGTGCGGTTTCGCTTTTCGCATTGTCTGCCTTTAATGAATAGTGCTTGGACGATAATGAATTACAAACCTTTAGACCGGAGATGGAACACCGTGCAAAGAATGGAAGGACCAAGGCTGTGTTATTTAATCTCTCCATTGTAAGAAAAAAATTACACCATTAATTGAACGTTTCCAAAGATTTAAAAGTGGTCTGAAGTTATAGAACGATAACAGAAAGATGAATGTGGTTATGGAAAATAACTTGATTTTAAACTAATTAAATCATAATTGTTATTTAATTTCTGGTTTTGAAAGACCAGTCACTGCATTGCATCAATGAATGATTTCGAATACTCCATGAATAAACTGCGATTGATATATAAATCTGTGACGGTATGGAAGAACACAAAAATACGAGTCACTTCGTAAGTTCATAGTCTGATCAAAATAACCGCTTTCTCCAATGAATTTATTGTAATAGTTAATGTCAGATTTCCAAGGAGAGCTACAAGAGATTAGAATTAATACAACTCCTTTTGCAGGGGCTGTGTACGATTAAGTGCTTCCTCTGTAGAGAAACGATAGGTGGAGGAAGAGTTCATTCCTAAATCGGCAGAGAGTAATTGGATCTGCTTAAATTAGTAGAGGAAAACTATGCTCTGTGTGATATATCAATTTTAGATTTGTGGTGAAGTAACAATAACATCGAGTTGTTTATTTGTATTTTAACGATTCATTTCTCCTAGGTGATCCCTGGAGGCGGTTCGGGAGGACGTGGATTCAAATCCCCCGTCTGTGTATCTAGATTTGGGTTTCCCATAGTTTCCTTGAACCCCTCCAGGCGAATGCCGGGATGCTTTCTTCAAAATGCCGTGGCCGAATTAAATATAGCGTTTATAGTGGCCGGCGTCGTAGAACTCTATCAAACCGTATGTATTCATTACTGAGTGACTAGTACATCGGATGACTCGAAGTACCGAAACGATTCTCACAAATTCCTTTCGTTACTCGCATTTGTCGTATAGATGTCTGTTTTATTCGATAAACGAACGAATACGACGCTGGAATGGTTCGCCCAGCGATTAATGAATCTGAACGAGGGAATGAGCTTTTGAACATCTTGCGTCGTATATTTCTGGGAATTTTGATTTGAATACGTTTCGTTACAAAGGAAAATTTTTTAGTACAAACATGTTGCTCGTACATATTTTAATTTAGTTAATATTATTTCCTGTCGAAATTTTTAGCGAAGTAATTAATTTCGACCATATAAAGAGTTATTTTGTAATTTTTACTTTTTAACATTAAAATTTAAGTGCATAATTTGTAAATATAAAAAAATTTGGATAGATTATTTGAGACGGTTATTGCTTTTTTATTGATCGTACTTTAGTGAGAATTCATTGATTTCAAACATTTAGGAAATGCGTCTATTCTAAAGCGTGTTATTTTAACTTCCATTTGATTTTTAAATGCAGTTTACCTACACTTACATTACTAAATGAACAATTCACTTAAACTTCACAAAGTACGAACGAAGTCATGCCGTGATTCAATGCGATGCTTCATGCTAGCAACGATTGTATCAAAAATAACGAGTAACGTAACGATACGATTGTAACGACTGCTGACTGGTTTAGAGACGAATAAATACCAGTACTAGGCACGTTGATAATATATCTATATTATTTTCAGAAAATATCGGTATTTATGAAAGATATTTTTAGGACGATATATCGATATTTCGATATTAAAATCTGGGTGTTGAAGTCTATATTTTTTTCAAATAGGTTATCGTTTTCTGTTTTCCTGTATTAGGGAAAAAGAAAACTGTTCAGTCTGCCAGTAAAGGCCCCTGCCAGGCAGACCTCACACACAACGCGCCTGCACGCCGGGATACATATACGACTCCAAACAGGCGCAGAGACATCAAAACAAACCAGGAAAACAAATAGAATCATCTAGAAGCTAAGTGGGACTATTTCTTACAGAGGTCGCCGTACTACCACACAACGGAATTCCTGCGCCAGGCCGCCTATATAAGCGTAGCCGGCCGCTCCACCGCCAGTTCCGGCCTGACCGCGGAACCAGCTTCAACTACAGAAGACCACCGGAAGTTCGCGAGAAGTAGAAGCCGTCTCTCTCTACCCCTGATCAGGACCAGGCTAAATTTCTCGACGGTCATCCGCTAACTGTACCACATTTGTTATTGTTTATCAGTGTTTTGTGTACATAGTAATAAACCTCAAGGAACCATTAAGTGTAGTTCACTTCAAAAACGATTACCTGTTTTGCACATGTAATAAATGATGGAATTTCAACAGAATTAAAAAAAGAGTGCCTAATATTAATGCTCATTCAAGCAGTTAGCACTCGTTTGAATTCTTGTCAAGGACGCATTGCAATTTTTTTTTGTCTCAGTTGTCATAAACATATTTGCACTAACAACTAACCGTAATGTACTAGGTATGATAGTACTTTTCAGTAAAATATACTGTGTGAATTGGTTAATCTTCTTGTTCCATAGCAACAGAAGAAATAAGCTCCAAAAGTATTGCAGTTTAGTTAGTTATACTACTAAGGAATTTGTTAAAATAAGAAATTGAAGAAAGCTAGTCATCTACCGCAAGTGTTAATTATAGATTGGTGCCCTTAGAATATGGTTTGTTAACTCCAAAGCAAACATCATAAATCTCTGCTTCAAAAAATGGCATTTTAGTTCAGCAATGTCCGTTCTTCAAATATGCAACAATACATTACTTTAGACTATAAAAGATGGGAAACATATAACTTAATTTAGGTGCTTCTCCTTGTATAGCAGAAGAAACAATGTCACCTCTTTGAACCGAGCGTCATGGGCGAACGGTTAACGCTCTGGCCTCGCATTCGGCAAGACGCGGGTTCGAATCCCCGTTCGGCCATCCAGATTGTAGTGTACCCCAACTAAATCGAAGTGAATGCCGGGATGATTCCTTTAAAAGGTCCTGATCGAATTCCATCCCGTTCCTTCCCCACCTCTAATGACCTCGACGAGGCGTAAATCAATTAGCAACAAAAAAACCACCTCTTTCGGACAGACGTGAGATCATGATCTTGAAAAATAAGTCCGCTGAAGTTTCTGGGACGAGTTTTGGCACAGTGGCAGCTGAATTAAAACAATATTTAGATCAGCTCACGATCGTCATATGACCTAAAATTCTGGATAGATTACTGTCAAAAACTTCTTCAAAATATTTGATATCTTCTATTTATGGACGACCTATTTAAGTGAAAGGCAATGCTCTCGGCACGTCTGGATGATTCTGCATGCGCGGTGGCAGGTCCCCTTTGGTGCGGTTCCTCTAGAGTCTAGGTAGTGGTGAACCATCCACTGCGGTTAAGTAACCCCTGCACTTTCGGTATGGGGGATCTTCTTCGGGACAATTGACCCACCCGACAACTGCGTCGTGAATCGGTCAAGATAATAATTATTTTCTGTGTTTTTTTTATATATGGGCGATGATCTTTTTTGGGAGATTTGACGCCTGCGACAATGCGTCATCAGCCAGTCAGGATACGCCTGTTATTCGGCGTGCCATCGTGGTTTTGGTTTTCCATGGTTTCCCGAAATCACTCTAGACGAATGCCGGGATGGTTCCTTAAATGGCAATGGCCGATTTCCTTCCTAATCCTTGCCCCAGTCCCCTTCCTTTGGGAGGAGAGGCACTTGATGGCTGTAGCACTCTGTAGTGTTCCTGGGGTCTTGCCCGGGGCATCACGAACCTCAATTAAAAAAAAAAAAAAAATGCTACAGGCCTAAAATTTCTGTTGTAAGTACATGTACATAAATATCAGTAAGTTTATCAAACACATTACATTTTGTTTCGTTCATGTTCTTGGTTTGACAGTTACTTGCATGTAAATTTCACTGATTTTCTCGCTCACTGACGATCATGAAAACTCTAAGGACTTCTGGAAAGTGAAATTTGGAGCATATACCAGGTTTCCCCAAATAATAATAAAAGTCTAAAAATTGGTGAATTTACTTGTACTTATTACCTTATTTAACCAAAAACTGAAATAGTTTTCTACCTTAATATCTTCATATATTACAAGTTTAAATTAAAAACGGAGCTTAGTAAGCTTAACTAATGTGTTAAATTTTACTTCTTTACCTCCTTACGTTGAAAGTTAGTGAATTCAGACTGTTTAGAACGACTACGACAATCCTTTATCATAATTCCACACAACTTGCAGTTGGCCTAAAAAGATCTAATTTGTACACATACATGGTTTCAATCCCAAATCATAAGAAAACTCCCTGTATTTATCACAAATATGAAACGTCTTTTGGCAAATTAGTGCGTCATTAATTCCTTTCCTCTGGAGGAAACTATTTGCATTAAACTTCTGTTTTTAACAAAGATCAGGAAGATTAGGTAAAACATTAAATTTTACTTTGTTCCTATATTAAATTATTGGTACATGGCCTATTCATGTAGATAGTAACAATGAAGGTAATACATCACTCGCCCAGAAGGAATCGGAGGAGAGCACATTGTTTCTAATGATAGTGCACATTGTCGAGGCAAGTATTAGGACTTGAAAATTTGGTGTGACCAGGAATATTGCGAAACGCAGATAACAAACGTTTGCTATGCTGCAAAAATTAGATAAAAAAATAATAAGATGACTTGGAATAAGCTATGAACCTACAAAAAGAAATGAAATTCCTCATTAAACATTTATAATTCAGATTTTACAGGTCTTAGAGTAAATCATTCGTATTATGTCTTTCATTTTACTAAAATTATCACATTTGTATTTGCCAGGTTATATTTTTTAAGCACCTATCCGTAACGCCGTGAGGAAACATAATTTTAGAAAGTGAAGACTTGGCATGTAATCGTAGGTTTTCGCGGCGAATCTGCTGCTTGAAGATCTCTCAGGCATGCGGCCGTATCAATTGACCGTCGTTCAACGAGTTTTTGACAGCGTGACGTGCCGCAATTTTCAGGTTGCGTCTGCTGACCAACGTGAGGAGCGCAATCCGGGGCGCGACTGAACTGCGCTCCTCACGCCACCTGAAGATGACGGCATGGTACGATGTCGAAAATTCGTTGAACGACGACCAATTGATACGGCCGCATGCCCGAAAGATCTTCAAATGAAAACTTGGTTCAGAATATCATCTCAAGTGTTTTTATCAGTAAACAGCCCTCATACTTGATCCTATATTTACACGATTTGCTTTCCGAGATTTTTTTTTTTTTTTTTTTTTTTTTTTTTTTTTTTTTTAAATGTATAATATATATCGATAATTTTTCTTCGATATATTGATCTCAATATTGATTCTTTTATAAACATGATCTATCGAAAATGAGATTTAAAAAAAAAAAAAATATCAACAGCCCTAACCGCTACAAAATTTCTCGTTAGAGTAGAGGTTGGTAAGAGAATCGATTCAAAGAGTCGACTCCTCTAAAATAAGCGTTTTTTGAATCGACTTGCTTGAAAGAGTCACGGTGCACTTAGCAGTTGGAAAGCGGGCGTTGAACCATTGCTGTTGGACAATCACTCAATGACTCGTGCAGATTCTGACTCGGCTCTGAGATATCAACTTGTCAACGATTACGACTCTGGGCTCACTCGCTATCCTCTCAGATCTGTCTTTTTGGCTCTTGTTCAATTTCGATTCTTCTCAACTTTTTGTCTCTCCATGACTCTTGAGTTCTTTCGATTCTTGGGGCTTATTCCCTCCGCATGTGGCGTGGAAAACCTTTAGTCACTCGAGGTTTTTACTTGTTGACTTGTGGTCGGTTGAATTCAGAGCCTCGCGCCGTTTCCATTTGTGTTAACTTTTGTTATGTGAGCTGATTTCGTTTACATAGTCTTCCGTTGCATTATATTTTTAGTGCTATTTTATAAATATTGGGAAATATCCTCTCTCTTTCATCCCACCATACAAGAAGATCAAAGTTTCTTAGTAGAAGAGGTTCGGCTAAATATTTTTCAATCTCTATTATAGCCGAAGCCTAAGCTTCCCTAAAGTTGGCTGACAGACTCTTTGAACATTCCTTTTATGGCAACACAAATTTGAAATAAGCCCTTTTAGATTGTAGTGGATTGTGTAAATGTGATAGTTGATCGAAAGGTTTTAAAGTGTGTGATGTGGTACCTGACAAAGCGGCAAACATAAAACTGTCAATTGCTGCTTTAAACCTGAGGCACATAACATGCTTTACTCATTACCTTAATCTGGCTGTTCAGTCAGCAATTAGCATCTACTGAGAGCATTGCCAACCAGTGGTCTCGAAACTACCGTTTTTTCTATGGATATGGAGTTTTTCATAGTCAGTCTTACCGAAATGTAACCAGTTTTCCACGATTTTTGAAAATGCAACGAAATTTTCCCGAATTTTTTCCCGATTTTACATTTTTAGGTTGGCAATCAATCTCATTTATGTTTTACGGGGAATTATTCGATCGAATATGTGAAAGGTAGTTACCTTTTGCAAAATGTTCCGTATATCTTTTGGGGACAACCCCTGTGCGTTTGTACCCTACATTATCGGCGTGTTTAGGGGATTCCCGAGCTAATCTGTTTGTCTATATTCTATTGGTAACCATTACCATAAGCATATATTGTTATTAAAAAGTACATACATGTTACTAAAGACAATGTGACGGGTAGTGCAGTAAGAGACAATGCGCTGTTTCTGGTGAATTATTTGCACTCAACGTGTGTCGAGATATTCCTACAGTCGACAACCTTGATGAGGTCAACTACCCGAAGCTAACGGAATAAGCCTTCCAAGACTTAATATATTTCTCTTAAATAACTTAATAAACAAATTGCAAATTACTAAGTCTGTTGTTTTTGTTATTTTGATTATGTTTTGCTAGTATTGACATGAAATAGTATTGATATTAAATTTAAAAAAATCTGGTATTTGTTTTAAATTTATAGTATATCCTGTAATTTCCCTATGATTCAACAAAGATGTTTAAAATAAAATAATGCAGTAACGTAATGAAGTTTTAGATAAACTTAAACAACTTATATATCATACTTTAACTTAAAAAAAATAGTCTCATTGCCATCTTATGACTTCAACTTATCATATAGGAAGCAAAAAATCAACCCCGCCTTTGAATACAAGTTGAAACAAAACTTTTCTTTGCAACTTTTGATGAATAATTTGACGTCCAGTAGCCGCAGCTGATTGTCATCAATCTGCTGCAAAGTTTGACGTCAAATTGGTAGCAAGTCTTGAAGTGCCAAGTCTGGTACTAAAATTGGTGTCAAACTGATAGAAATTCTTCGACAGCATATCTTTCCCAGCAAACTGTGGTTATTTGTGTTGTATTTTTTTCATATACATATTTTAGGTACAAATATACCGATATTAGCGGGCAGATCTACCGATTTCGCATTTTGACGTGCGAGACCACTGCTGTCCACAAAGTAAAATCGACAGTCCAATTTTTTAAGTGAAAGGAATCGGAGAGCCATTTGAAAGAATCGGTTCCCATCAAGTAGTGAAACGGCTCCAAACGATTCATTACTAACAGTCGATTTGACCATAGCTATTTTACAGCTCTACTGCATCACCTGGAATTATTTCAGAATACCATGGAAAACTGTAATCAGGATTGTAACAATCTCCAAAATGGTAGGGTCGTATCCGCTATCTAATGAGCGGTCAAAGCTGAGTTTAAGCTTGGGCAAAATATATCGATGTATCGATATTTTCATAAAATAATAGATATTTATCGTCAGAATTTTTGTTTTCGATGTATCAAAAATCGATATTTTATTTGGAGTATCAATATTAAGTACCAATTCGATATTTTCTGTACGAACGCAATTCAGTATCCAATTTAAAACGTTACATATATATTGGATAAATATACATACATATCTGATCTTCTGAAAGCGTCTTAAAAAGTGAATTCGTCATAATTTAACAGCTTTTCATCAACGGTTATGAGGTTTTATTTTAACGGGTTTAATTACGTTAGCAACACTTATTATTTTTTTATTAACTTGTTTTAATATTAATGGTTAGGTTATTGATTAAGTATCCGTGTTGCAATGTTGTGGGTTAACGTAAATTAACAGCCACTGTTTCCAAATGGTGTTTTCGTTGATGAATAACAGTTATTGCGTTGAGAAAGTACCTGGTATGCCAAGCCTCTTCTGTGTCGACCGAAAGAGAGGCTTCTGCAGATAACTTGATGGCACCGGACAATAGAAGATTGACGGGAGAAATATAAAACACAGAGTTCTCTTGTAGTCTACAACAGACGAATACTGGTTTCATACATTGTAAAAACAGTAAATTGATAAAACTTTTCGTAATTTCTGCATGTGTCTTTAATTTTCTTAAATATTTTTAATATATTTTGGAAATATTTTTAGACAATTACTGGCTTCAGGCAAAATTATCGACATTCATCCTCGATATATAACGAAACAGTTTGTAAATGTAGATACAATATTTATTGATACATTTGTTCATTCGCCCATTTCAACGGTTTACACGATAACGATAAACACACAGCTTCTAAATGTTATTTGTTTTGTTTAAATCCTCAACCGTAAGTACTTCGACTGTGAGAAGCAACTAACGTTTCGCTGTCTGAAATTCTATCTGTCTGTCTGTTATGATGAACGGGATTTACGGAAAAAATTACCGCTCGAATTTTGATGGTGCGATGGAATAAAATAATTATATTGATGTGAAATTGGAAAGCGGCGAATTTAAAAATATAAGTGTTCACAAATTAGAATCCTGTTTTCGCTTAACGCGATTCATGCAAACACTACTGGTCCAAATTTAATGCACTTTCGAATAATGAATTCACAGGCCATAGTTCGAGGAGTGATAAAGGACATGTTTCCACTTTGATACGAAGTTGGAAAGTTGGTAAATGTAAGATAAAAAAGCCAAGAAATTTGTATGTATTTTTCGTTAAATGCGATTATACTACTTTTCGGAATTGGCTATTTCTGGCTGTCGATATATTTATTGTAATATTAGCATTTGAGTGGTATCGTATTATTTTATTTTCTCGTCAGCAATGTGTTAACTGCGATATAATCGTTTTAAGAGGTAGGTACGGACTTTAACATTCCCCGCGAACGAGGTTGTACACAACAGCTGGTTAATAAAACGGAAGACTCGATGACACACTGTTATTGAAATAAAAATATAAAAGTAATATATTTGTCACTTTCTCTTACTGTTTTAGTGAAAGATGAGGTCTTATAATATTTGAATTTATTGTCAGATTACTCGTAAATCGCAACCATGTGAAGACATGGATTTCATAATTACAATCACGGCCTCAGAGTACTCGTTATAACTACGAGGTAAGGTAACTGTTTAGGCACACTTCAGTAATGCAAATTAGTAAATTCGGTAAAAAGATAATTAAATTTTTCGTTCTTTTTGTCTCAAATGAGTTTAATACTACTTCACATTGTTATTCGTTGCTGAAGGTGCACAAATTATTGGTCTGAAACTACATTTACAGTGATGATTTAATGTCTTAAGTTAATTTTGTATTCTTTTTACTTTGTTTTTGTTACTCCTTAACATAAAAAATGATAGTTCGGTATAGTCTGTTTACGAATGTCACATTATAAAACAAGAAAAACAGTTAGATTTGCGAAATTTTAAATTTAACTTGGAATAACCTGTGTGATATTGAACGGAGGTTCCCTTGGTGTGTTCACGCGATGTATATGATCTGTAGTCATTATGATCTGATAGAGCCTAAATAATCAAATCGTTATTTTATTATGACACCATTTTGCTGCAAACCCGCGAAGGCTACATCATCTGAAACATAAACCCCTCGGTTATTGTCGTCTTCTGAAGAGAAATATGTCTGGAATTAGTACTTCCACATGGATTGTAATAAATTTTATTAGTATATTAGGTTAAAGTATAGTCTCTTATGCTAAAATACTTTTTTTCATATCTTGCGTTATGCTTAGCGCACTTGACGTTAAGAAATGTATCTATTTCAGAAAAAGGGAAAGGTTAGTTCGACTTATTATTAGTTATAGTTAAACGATGGGTAAAGGGCTTCTGCGAGGGGCCGAATGGTTTTTTTTTTTTAATGGCTTTCGGTAACTGAGTTAATATAGCTTCCAGTGAATCAGTCGTCATCCAGTGTATGGACACCACAGAACGGACAGGACATTCACACAACACTTAACATCCATGCTCGCGGCTGGATTCGAACCGGTGCCATTCGGCACGCGGAATTAGCACTCTAGCCCCTACGCTACCGAGGCCGGCCGGCCGAATGGTTTGATTACTGATTGACTACGTTTATGAGTTTTAGAGGACTAACCTGAACGATTTGAAACTATTCTCTGCATCTTTGTCTTCTGCGACGATCTTATCTATTATCTTGATGGCTCTTCGTCTTCGTGTCTTGAGGGCTATCTAATGTTACTATTGTCCGTATTTCCATTACAGAATCGTTGAATATAATGATTGTCAGTTTGCAAGGTAATTACAGGTGCAAGTGTAAGTGACAACTAATTCTAGACATCTAACTGGTAAAATTTTGTTTAATAGATTACTAACAGTTGCATAATACAAACAACAAGTAACTGCTACATGGACGAGTTACAAACTAGCGTTTACTCTGACTAAATTCCCATAGTGATTAGATGGATAAAAGCTACCAGTCTCTGGCTGGTAATGATATACTGGCAGGAATATTTAACTGATGAGAGCGGCTAAAGATGCTATTTAACACACGACTGTTGCTATAATGAGAGCTAGTCTTGGTCGTGAAACACTGAGGAAGACTTGTATTGACATCCGTGATCGGCAATTTCGTACTCAGCGCTTCAGAAGTTTGATATGCCTACACTGTATGTTGCACGTGCCTACCAAGTTGTTCCGATGTATAATTTAATGTCTGAATATTTATTCAAAATTTCAATATTTCCAATAAGAATAATAAAGTCGGTTCCGCCATTGACCCTTCCTTTGTAAAGGACAAGCAAAGTGTTTAAGTCGCTCTGCAGTCATTATGTTTTCAGATTAAATGTTGCGCGCTCTAACCTTGAGAAGAAGTCGAGGGCTTCCTGCGGAGTGCCGAGGAAGGCCACCCGCCCCTCCGCCATCAGCAGCACCTTGTCGAAGAGAGCGTACATCTCGGAGGATGGCTGGTGCACAGTGGCGACCACAGTCTTGCCCTTACCAGCCATCGCCTTCGCGTCGACATCACGGTCAGCGCCATGAAGGAGTCCAGTCCAGAGGTGGGCTCGTCGCAGAGCATCAGCGGAGGATCAGTCAGAACCTGTGGAGGAACATATTACGCAGACCACTGTTAAGAATCCAGCAGATAATAACTCATTACAGACCTGGAAACCTCCAAGCAACTAGCGCAGTTTGAATCAGAATTGAAAAATCTAGTCAAACAGAAGTCAGACAATATGAACAACATAAAAATTTTCATTTTTATAACCTGATATTATACAGTCTACTATATTTTTACCGAAAGCAGGCCCGTAGTTTCTACTATGTTTTTAGAAAATTACTTTTCATCAACAAAATTAAAAGTAATAATAATCAGTTGCAGATAATCTGACAAAAGAATCAATCCGGATACTGCTATAGAAATAGTTCTTCATTGTTTCTCTCAAGCTGCTAAATGAAGTTGATACAACATTTTACCTACTGAAATTTTTAATTTGGACCAATAATGGATGGTGTAACTTTGGTATAGGCTACGGTGATTGTGGTGTAGAACTGACTGTACAGTTACAATACCTTGTCGCCACTGTTCAGTATACGTGTTTGGGACCCAAATTTTGGTTATTAAATAGAGGAGTTGGAGGGTGTGAAAAGAAGAGCAGAGAAGAGATTGCAGTACCCAGTCAGTAACTGACGTGAAAAAGGAGCTGGTTTGGAAGTCAAAGGAGGAAAGGAGGAGTACTGGGAAAGCACACGACATATGTTGGTGATGGGGCTTGGGGGGATATTGGTAAAAGAATTAGGAATAGTGCACGGAAGGGGAAAGACTACCATGACCACAAGCAGGCATAAGGGAGTGGGAAAATTTTCTTTTGTTGGTAAGGGTGTCAGGGATTCGAACAAATTACCAAGTGATGAATAATTTACAAAAATGCTTAAGGAATTATAAATTAAAATTTGTATATCGGAAAAGTAAATGGGGGAGGAATTTAACACTTCAGTTATAAACGAAAAGAAAAAAAACCTCGTATACGACTGATGTCAATTAATTTCGATGTTTATAAATTGCAGAAATATTTCTTTTCAGCTACAGGAACGATTTTGTCTTTGTTAGTTGTGATAGCCTCATATTAGCATCAGTCAATGGGACTGCAGTAATGCAATATATTTAATACACCTCTGCCACTTTAGTTACTGCTGTTCACCTGTGAGTTATGTTTCAGGCTGTTCCACTATGGACATGGTGCAATACGAACCTCAGAAGCGAATGCCAGCCTTTTCCTCTCTCCGCCGCTGATGCCCTTTATTCTGCCTGGAATTCCAATCACCACATCTTGACAATCCGTCAGCGAAAACTGAAATCAATAAGAGAACTTGTTCCAACAATTCAACACCTTACTTACGAATGTGTTATTTTTAAGAAGAGACTAATCCATCATTAATGCTTGTTAGATAACTTCGTTAAGGATTACGAAAGTTGCCAGAAATTATTTTGATGATGATGTGTTCTTTTTGTTTTTTAAAATTATATTTTTAAAGGGAAAAACATGGATAACCCCATCATTTACCATGACAATTTTGACCTACTATTTTCCCATGTAAAGAAAAACAATTATGATGTTCTGAAGTTTGTTTTGAATTGTGTTTGCTTCCCAAGAGCTGCTACATACTACATACTAACCTCTGAAATTACTTGGTCAACTCGACGCATTCTTTGAAAATATGCGATCTGCTTCTCCATACGCAATAGCGCCTGAAACGTAAACATTATTATCTTAAGACATTGTCCAATAATCGTTAGACAGAAATATTATACAACAATTTTATTCTTCTCGTTCAAAAAACAGCAGAATTAAACTGATATTCTGGATAAATATTTAATAATTTTAATCAAATTGCTATAAATATCTGCTTATCTGATACATTCAAGAGAATATTTTAAATTCAGATGATAATATACTCACATTCACCTTTATTGTTTTTGTTACTACCACTCCTAATGTTTAAAAATGCATTCGAGGGAAGAAATGCTATCGATTACTATTAGATGAAAACTATGATTCGTAGGACATAACACATTAGTTGTTTGTTGAACAGGAATATAAACCTGTGAACGCTTCACGAATACGACTATAACTTTCTTAAAAACTAATATATGCAGAACAAATTGTCTAACGGTATTTTTCAAACAATATTGAAAATATAAACTTTTTAAATGATCTCAAAATCACTGTAGAAATTCCTTCAAGATTTCTTATCCTACAAATTTAGTTTGTTTCACAAAATAAATACTTTTTTGATATCAGACAGAGTTAATTATTCCCAAAAGGAATTATTCATGGCAAGATTGTTTTGCTCTCAAATCAGCTTCTACACCAAACATATTTAATGTTCAAGGGACACCAATTTATCAGCCAACAACGTTCCAAATTACACATGAATTTCTAGGCTCTAGTACCAAGCAGACCAATTGAATACATTTCTTTTGGTCCAGCAACTATCTAACTGAAGCACAACTTACAATGGTAGTTAAAATAAATTACTGATGAATTAAGTTCAAATATATTTATTAAACGCAACAAGATATGGCATACAGCAGATTGAGATCAAATATGGATCTAGCTTGTGAAAGACGGCTAAGTATTTCAGTGGTTTATTATTATTATTATTTAAGCAAGATTTTTACAGCTCATCTGACCATCTCTCGCATTTCAAACGCAACATTTGTCTATCTCACCACCGGCATCATTATAATACTTTCTACATCTACATATATACTCTACAATTCACGAAATTGTGGGTGGCAGATGTTGTGCATTCCAATCAATAATGGTATTGGTACAAGGGAAAAAAGAATTCATATAAGAATCAGTTCGGCACCTTATTTCTCTAATTTTATCTTTCCTGTCATTCCGACTCAAATAGGTTGGTGGACGAAGTGAAAGTGGGAGTACTCATGTTTACCAATAAGTTTATACGAAACGTGCGTCGTTTATCTACCAGAGACTCCCAGCCTAGTTTACTAACAGTTCTGTAACGCTTTCATATGGACTGTAGCAAGCGGTCACGAATTGAGCGGTTCTTCTCTGTACTTTCTCTGTACTCTCAATCAGCCCCTAACGAAATGTATCCCAAATGGCACAACAATAGTCCAAATGTGGACGCACAAGAGATTTGTACGCTATCTCCTTTGTTTGTTCATTACAATTTTTCAAAATTCGACCTAGGAACCGCAGCCTAGAATTAGCTCTACCTACCAACGTATTAATATGTTAGTCCCATTTCATGTTCCTTTGTACTGTTACTCCAAAATCTTTCATAGAATCGACCATATCAATAACTGATCTGTTTACATCGTATTTCTGTACAATAGGATTCTTTTTGTTAGTTATGCTCATTGTCTTACACTTTTTACAATTTAGTGTGAGTTGCCACTCAGCGCACCAAGCCAAAATAACATCCAGATCACGCTGAATTGCTAAACAATCGGACAAATTCCTTACTTCCCTATAAATAACCACATCATCAGCAAACAATCTAAAAAGGCTTTTCACTTTGTCTCCGAGATCGTTTATAAAAATTAAGAAAAGAAGTGGTCTTATTGCACTTCCTTGAGGTACACCCGATGTGACATCTACATTAGAAGAACTTTCTCCTTCAACAACGACATACTGCGATAGACCAGTTAGAAAATCCTTTATCCATTCGCAAAGCTGATCCGATATACCGTACGCTCGTAGTTTCGCTAAAAGGCGGTTGTGTGGCACAGAGTCAAAGGCTAAAATCTAAAAAAATTGCTTCTGCTTCTGAACCTGCATCAATAACTTTCATTACGTCGTGTGTAAATAGGGCCAGCTGTGTTTCACATGATATTTTCTTCCGAAATCCCTGTTGATTTGTTGTAAGCAAATTATTTTCATCTAGGAAATTCATAATGTTCGAGCATATAATATGCTCCATAACTCTACTACAAACAGATGTTATATATATGGGACGGTAGTTTCCAGGATCGCTTCGATCACCTTTCTTGAAAATCGGAGTTACTTGCGCTATTTTCCAGTCTGAAGGTACTTTTCGCTCTTCTAGGGATTTACTGAATATATCAGACAGAAATGGCCCGATTTACGCCACATACTCTGAAAATACTCTTACTGGAATACCATCCGGGCCAGGTACTTTTCCCCACTTTAGGAGCTCTAATTGCTTTATGATACCTGCAGTATCTATTCGTAATGATTCCATTACCAACTCGACACGGCGTGGGAAAACGGGGATACTATCCTAATTTTCATCAGTAAATAAATTTTCGAATACAGTATTTAGTACGTTAGCTTTATTGCGGCTTTCATTAGCCTCGGAACCTTCAAGAATTAGTGCTGGAATATTACTATTGGTACAATTGACTTTTCGTACATACGACCAAAATTTCTTCGGGTTTCCTGTGAGACTGTTAGAGAGAGAATTGGAGTGAAGATCGTTGAAGGCCTTGCGCATTACATTCTTAATACGTCCTCTTAACTCAGCTAAGGTTTCTAAATCGCTGCAGCACCCCTTCCTTCTTGAGAGTGCGTGTATCCTCCTTTATTTTTTGAGTAATCTTTTGAATTCGCATGTGTATCACGGTGGATCATCCTCCCTATTTACTGTCCGCTTCGGTTTATGTATATCCGTACCTTCCCTGACTATTCGTATAAATCGATGCCAATCTCTTCTACGGTGTCCTTTGTTGACTTGAAGTTATGGTAATTATTCCTCAGGTAGGTTCTAAAACACTCCTTTGAGGGCTTACTGAATCTGTAGACAATCCGCCCTTTTCTCTATTTTCGCTTGGACATTAGTTTGATAGTCGCAATTACCGTTTTGTGATCACTTATTCCTGTGGTCGTTGAAATGTAGGTGAATAATTCTGCCCTGTTGGTAAACAGCAAATCTAAAATGTTTTCGCTACCGTTATGACACCGCGTAGGTTCATTAACTAGCTGCTCGAGATGATTATCTGACAACAAATCGAGTATTACTTCAGAAGCAGCCTTATCCGTGCTACCTGTAATGTGAACGTAATTACGCCAGTCAATATAAGGCAGATTGAAGTCGCCTCGTAGAATCATAGCATGATCCTGAAAACGGCCAGCTATACTGTTTACATTATTTCTTACCTCCTTGGCGATAGCTATATCGGAATCGGTTGCGACGGTAGAAGGCGCCTATAATGAATTCTGACCCAGCAATATTCCTGTTAGTATCTCCACTGGCGTTTTTATATTATTCTCTACGTCTTATTTAATTAGTTCGTTCCATTGGTTGTCATCGCCATTATTTTCTGAGTCATTAGTGTGATATGTCCATACCATATTGCCACCAGAGTGTTCATTCAGCCAAGTATTGTCCGGTTCACATTCGTCTTTATATTTTCTTATCTGATGTGTGTACTAATCCGGAAACCTTAATATTTCTTTGAAATAATTAGATTTTTACAGCCTTTAGTCTTTGTTGATCCATTTCTTTCATTTTTGCGTAGAATATGGAATTGATTTGAAGTTGTTGGTGGTTGCAATTAAAAGACAACACTAAGCCAAAAATTCCAGTCACTCGGTTGTCTGGATGTATTAAATCGCGCTGCAAAGTATAGTAAAGCAAAATAATTAAGTTTTCCCAGATCAAACAAGCATAGTGTCATGCCGGATGCATCGCGTCTAATGTTAAATTGGTGGTAGTGAAAGTAAATTGAACGTGACGTTTCTGGTTGATTCAGCGCAGCAAAGATGATTAACTTATACTTTCTGTTTAGACTTTGACCTGAGATTTTACTATCTACACAACTACATCTCACGAAGTTTCACATATAGGGTATTGCTATTAAATTCCTAATACTTTTTTTGCTTTTATTTACTTCATTCAATTTTTGCCCCCTTTCTTCTTACTATACTTTCTTGATACAATTCCCTCATTAGTCTCATCGAACAACATTAAAACATCGTTAACATATCATAACATTTTAACTATAATTGTGTAATTTAAACTCTAATTTACATATCGTTTCCTTGATAACTTTTGCTGATCGGAAACGGAATATTAATGACTATGAGATCTCAATTGTACCTAATACCCTTTTATTTAATATTTTTCTGTCGTTAATTTTAAATTTATTATACCCAATCGTTAGTTGCTCGTATTTCGGGTAATTGTTCTATCAAAAACATTTCGGGCCTGGTTTCTGTAAAACGATAGCCAATTTGTTTTGATAGACGTCTGAAGGAGCAAACTGTAAGGTTTTTATACAGGTAATTTTATAGGGCTTTTCTTTCGAAAACCAAGAGGTTTGAAATGTGAAATAATCCACCACAGCCATTCATTTTCTGTTCCTTGCTGAGTGTGGGTGTCGATATTGCACTACGCCCCACGCTTCGTCAGTGATGCTAAATTAATGGTACTGAAAGGAAATCGGAAGCCGTAAACATTGGGATTTGTTTTTCATCTCGAATGTTTGGAGAGCTGCCAGATAGAAAGTTTGTTCTGCTGATGGAGGAAATGAAAAGCGCTTCGCAGATGGTATTTAAATATTACAACGGTACCGCTATTTCTGTCACCATGGCCTTTTTAAATAAACGTACCTGTGTAGCTAACCATAGAGGGGAACGCTAGCAAGAGCGTAACTAAAATCCAGATACGCTATGCAATCGTTTTGGTAAACCAGTTCCGCCATTTATGCTGATACCTTATCAAGGAACGTTAGACGAACTCAATATGCTTTAAATTTCAGCTTTTCAGGAGCATATACTAAACAATATTTTTAATGAAATATCATATGTTGAAATCAAATGATCGGTCGTTTTCCTGCTGCGTAAATATATATGGATATGTCTCTCAAGTGAAATCAACTATGAATGCTGTAAAATGAATCCTTTGTTTTAAGCCATTTTCCTTCCAGATTTTACTTATTTTACAAGAACTTACCCTCTAGCTTTTTTCAGCTGAAATATTACATTACCTTCATTTCATAAGTCACATAAATTGTAGCGTTAATGATTACATTAAAATTCTCATTTGGTATGTACGATACGCAAATGGGTTATATCAGTTAATAGTCCAGGAACAGCTACGTTGTTAACTTTTATAGAGGGAAATAGAATATCTTACAGGGGAAAACAAAAAAATGAAGAAGAAAAATGCTCAATTTTGGTTTATAACTATGATCTAGTAAGGGAATTTCTAGGATTTATTGAAATAATTTTAATCAGTTAATTCAGAGTTATCGTAGAATCGTGTACCTAGCCAATAATCTATTTTTTTTTTCAGTGACGGGAGTATGAGAATAAACCGAAGCAAAAGAAATGCAAATTGATATAAAGAAGAACATAATTTGTTTGTAAAGTGATTTATACGCACGTGTCCTGCCTCCCACCTAACCGGACCATACATCTGGCATGTGTTCATCGGCGAGGAAATGGATCAGCTAGAAATCCGATTGAAAACGGAGGGGGAAATCAGATTAAAAGCAAATTTTGCTCTCGTGGCAGAACCAGAAAACACTAGAGGCTGGTACCATGCGAATACAGACACATGTTTAATTAAATATGTTCTTTTTGATTCAAAATGATAAGTTTATAGGGGATTGACAACACTGCTTGTTATTCTTAAGTTATAATCTACAATATTCGTCTACAGGTTAGTTTGTTAGTAATCAAAAACAATACAAATCATTGCAGTGTTACGCTATAACACGTAACTCATGTACTCTCCAAAGATTTGTTAACTGTTAAATATTTACGTAGTTAAAAAAATTAAAACCACGAGATGAATACAGACTCGGCCCTTTTTTATGAAACGTTATTTAAAAAAATTATGCATAGCAAGTTGCTAGTATGTAAGATTTTGTATAATTTTCATGATATTAATTGTGAATTTGTGTAAATTAACATTGTTTTATGGAGAGAAACTATGTAAATTGGATGTAATATGATTAAGGACTGTATTATGTACGGACCATAAATTAAAAGTTCTGATGAGAGCTACGATGCTTGTAGACGGGTTTGAATGGTTTATGTTGATAATTGTTCGTACAAATGCATTTAAACAGTATTATCTTTCATTTCAAGGTGTTTTCTAATGATTGAGAGTGATTTTGTACAATTTGTAATTATTTTTGTATGGATTTAATTGTTAAACTATTGTCAGAATTCGAGAAACGTCGGTCTGAACTCTTTGGATTATTCTGGCTCTTTCTAAAGCGTCTATTCAAATGCGCGGAAGACACGAGATGGTTTGAAGTTAGTTGTTAGTCGCTGTCAGAATTTTTTGTGTGAGTTTAATCACTGGAACATTTCTGTATGATTGTACTTGTTAGCTTTGGATCAAGATGATTCCTTGTTGTGTAATGTTATTAAAGAGCGCGCGGGAAAACAAACATAGGTGGAGAGTGATTTGTCGGAGTTATTATTTCGAGCAACCAAATGCTTATTAACATGTTTAAATTAAACACGTTCTTCTTGATCAAAAATGATATGTTTATAGAGGATCGCCAACAGTATATGTTATTCTTAAGTTGTAATCTATAATATTTGTCTACAGGTTAGACTATTAGTAACCCAAAACTATACACATCCCTGGAGTGTTACGTTGTAGCACTTAACTTATATACTTTCAAAAGATTTTTTAACTGTTAAATATTTACATAGTTAAAAAAAAAAAACAGCATATTAGTTACTGAATAATTTTGCAACCCTCCGTTCACTACTCCAAAGCGTAACTTATGCTGAGTACGCAGAAGCATAACATTCTCTGCAATTTTTTGTTTCAGTATTTTCCCACAAAAAACTACTAGGATTGTCATTACGTTTTCAGTCTTCGATCACAAAAGAAGAAAAGCATTTAAAAAAAATCATAACCAACAAGCATACTGCTTAGTTGTATTACTATTTTGTAAATTATTTTTAGCAAAAATGTATTTAAGGTATTAGTCACAGTCATACAAACATAGAAAATCATATATGTAAAATAATTTCACTAATATATTTATCCAAAAAGGTATTATAAAAAGCTTCTTCTTTTTTCTATTCTGGATCTAGATTGGCTCGTTTCTGACATAGTTCTGCCGGATGGGATGATAGTTCACATTAAGTTAAACTTTAAATCACATTAATCCGCCGCAACAAATCTGAGAGCCAAATACATTAAATGTCTCAGGATCAAATATATCGTTGTTCTTTTGGCCATTAGGAGAAATCTAGCTCTGAGGAAACATTATTTCATCAAGCTTAATTCGTTCCGGTGATGTGCGTTTTAGCGAATCGATCTTTTCTTGAGTGTACTTCAGTAGGATGAAGAAGACAGTACGGGCTAATTTTTTTTATACTACCCGCAAAGAGGGTTCTGGCTCAGTTTCTGGTCCGTTGGTGACAAGTCATTCGCGAGGGCACCGCTTAATCTGATCTTAGTTTTCGTGCGGAAAGTCTGTGGTTTCTCCCGGTGGGTTTAATTGGTATTTGACTGAATTAATACAATTTTTCTATGAACTGGGAAGATTAAGAATTACATTTTTAGTGTAGCGCTGGAGCGGTTGTTATATTAAAAGTCTTCGTAAAGTTTGCTGTTCTGCCGCTTTCATACCTGGTATTGTTCCTAAATGATCTTCACCACTGGTAAATCTTTGCTTCATGTGAAGTACGCTTTTGACTCTTCGTGGTTCGGATTCCACAGGACACTTTTATCCGGTAGGGTTACCGGAATAGGACAGACACGACAGAGGCGCATGCGCGTCTAATCAAAATTTTTCCGAGTCTCTCGGCCATTAATGCCTTACGTATTTACATTTAAAGAGGATGCTAGTTGTATCTGGCGTACAACGTAAGCTATTTTAGAAGACCTATTCAATCAGTCTTTGTAAACACTTGTCAAATGACTTTGCTGTCTATTTAGAGATTTCACCTAAGTCAATAAGATAGCTAATTGCCGATCGTGAACCCGCAAATAAACGAGAGATAGAAACTACAGGTTAGGTATCGTCTATGCAATACTGATGCAGATCACACACAAACTTTCAATAACATAATATTAATCAATATCAATATGTATTAGTGTCCACTGTTTCCACGAGTGTACAGTATCAATTCCAGAATATCAGGTTGGCATAGATTATCAAGTTCTTTGATTATTACACATCTTCTGTAGTTCACTACCGCCGGTCTGTTAAGTTCTGTTACAACGTGATTCATGATGCAATATTATACCTCTTTCACAAAGTTGTGTATTCGGGATAAGTGTGTTCGAGTCCCAGGAATTAACGTCGAGATCATGTTGAATCACTAAACAATGCGCATAGCCATTCGGCCCACACGCTGGTTAAAATATCATCCAACATGAATGCTATAATCCAGCGGATACAACAAACATTCTCATTTAGGAACTGTAACAGGTAGATATTCCACTGGAATGTAGTTTACGAAACCATTCTACATAACAACCAATCTGTTATTACAGCTAAGCGGTATTTTAAGTGTCCTAGTTCTTAGCTACACTGATGTTAAAAAAAAGATACTTAATCACTAAAATGCCTGACTTTCGGTGTAAACCGGAGGTGGGGTTAGGCTTGCCCCTGAGGGCTTATTGATGACATACCATTAACGCAAGAAAGTTTGAACTAAAATCCCTTCCTACTAGAATCAAAAACAGTCGGTACTGTACTATCCATCGTACTCACTCTTATCACTATATGTAAATCTATAACTTAAACTAATGATGTCGCCCACGTGTTTCTGTTTGATTGTGCATTTACTTTGATGTTAAAAAGCTGATTTTTGCAGCTAGGTAGATAGAATTTCATGATGTATATTTTTTCCATACATTTTACACCCCATCTCCTGGTATTTTAAAAAGTATTTATTCGTGCCAAATATGACTACTTATTCCATGCAGTTTGCATATCCGCGATTGTAAAATTCTTTTAACGCTCCTCACGGTAGATTTTTGCTTTTTGCTGTGGAATATGTTCTTATATTAGGTTGTTTATAGTTTATCGTTGCAAAATTTATGGTAATCCTGAAACCATTGGTAATTTGAAGTTTTCATTGGGCCACACTGGAGATAGTCCGCTTTAAAGGGAGTTTCTTATTTTCTTAAATTACAAAACTAATATAAATATGCTACAGTAGAAGAAAAAAGAATAAGGAGTACCACTACAAAAATAAATCAAAACCTCCTTACAAACATGGCTCAGCGAAAACTCTTTACTTGTGAACTAGTCAAAATGTTTGTTGTTGTAAACTCCGTTATTGCAGGTTGTACGATATATATTCTGAAAAATTGCATACTGGCAGGGAGAATTACATTGTAAACTGGATCCGTAAATCGAACCTGTATAGGTGACGGGACAGTTCTCAAAAGGCAGGAACACTGAATTATTTTTAAGCGTAATCCTGTTTTCTATAAAAAGACACCAAAATTTCACTAGACAACTTATATCATTTAATATATACCAACACCAGTTGTGTATAACATTATAAGAATAAAACTGGTTGACATCCTTGAGTAAACACTATGATTACGTTTCCCGAAACACTACTCTTATTAAAGTGTCTGTGACTTAAAACCACTTCGCAAGAAATTTTGTGATAGTTTCTGGAGATATTTACGGGTGGCGGTAAAACTGTATATAATTTCCATCATAGATCACTAGTAGAAAGATTTACCATCACGACTTAGCAGTTTTCAGTAATATCAAATTTAACCGTATTTTTTAATGCTTTGGGATTTATGTCGTAAAAGGCTTTAGAGACATGAGAGTGGGGTTTGGAGGCAAATAATTCGAAGAAATTTGGTCTCGGCCTTTTCAAGGAACTATCCCAGTATCCATCTATAGCGGGAAACCATGCAAAAACGACATCTGGATATCCGCACGTAGATTTGAACCGCTTTCTCACTAACGATATAGCTAACCATTACCTTTTATGCTAAAAGCTTAATTTATCTTTTCAAAATCGAGCATACCAGTGTGTAAGTGTAGCGAAGGCGCGGCAAATCGGTTGTAGCCGTTAGTCGAACGACCCGAGGCAGGTCGAACGTCATCAGTACTTCAAAGAGATTTCGTGAATGCACCGCATGCTATGTGGACGGGTTTTTCCAGTGTGCGTCTACCTCCATCGTCTACACTGCCACGTTGTCATTCAGATGTCGTTTATGCACATTTTGCGTTGAAATTAAATAAAACCACTAACGAGTTTTTCTTTATTGTTTTTTCGTTTTGTTCTGACCATTTTTGTGAAGAGTTGAGACAGCGGAAAGGTACTCTCTTTTATTAATGAGTATGAAGGGCGTTCCATACTGCAGAAGATAAACAAATTTTAACATAATGCTTAAAAAAAAAAAAGGATGCTTGACATGAAATATAGCACATACTTGAGAAAAAACTGCATTTTTTTTAATTTTTTAATTTTTTAATGCAATGTCTTCGAGGCATGCGCAGGAGAGAAATCTAGTTGTTAACAGTGTGGGAATAGGCAAAGGTAAGTTAGTTCATAATATTCAGTATTTGAAAAGAAAGAAACCATATTAAAGCTTAATTTAGTTTTATTTCATTATATCCAAGAGTAAACTTTACAATAATTATTAATTAATAATTTAAAAGTTTTATATGTTTCCGAAGTAATTTAAAATAATTAAAGGAATTTTCAGGTCGGAATGACATTTATGTTTCTAATTATTCTCTTGAGAAAATATAAATTCTTAGATTATGAAGCTGATATTCGATGAACGTCAACTGTATGTTGTAGTAATGGGCCTTGGTGGATAAATACGTTATAGTTATCTTTCATACATTGATGATTAATAATTAATAAATGGGGATTTTAATTTTGATTTCATGGAGGAGTGAAAATATTTATTTTCAGCAAGAATCTCGATGTTAGTTGGATTATAGGAAAACTGTTAAAATATGACATTTTTTTTTATCATTGGCGATTACAAGTCTGAGCGAATTTACCGATAACATAAACACAAATTGGCAAAATCATAAAAGCAACGCTCAGAGGTACAATTAGCTGTCATGAGCAAGCAAAAAATTGTGTATTTACTTTAAAATTCATCTCAGAAATAATATGCAAGAAATAATGATATTTGGAAACAATGTACAATACAAGCTATGACGATCTGAGACAAAGGTATCATACTACTGTGACTTTACATTTAAAAAAAAAATAGTATGGGCGCCACGAATGAACAATATGCCATTCGAAAATAACTAGTTCTGGCAAATTATGCCGCTATCTCAGGGTTTTTTTAGTTACAAAGTTAGAACATGGATCTATCCTCTCAAAGACGCTTAAGGGTTCAGTTTCACGGAATTCACAATCAGATGGCTTGGTCGTAATAAGTTACCATTGTAGTTCTGCGTCTGATGTCTGCGGTATTCGGAGATGACCCACGGTATGGGAGACTTGTCTCACAAGGCGGCTACAAGCACATCCTAGTGGTAATGCGCATCATCGCATTACTGGCTGTGTCGCCATGCGGAAGCCACTCCATCAAGCCCGCAGCGTCAGATTTCCGACACCAGGAGTCGGACTCAGCAGTTAGCGAGAAAAGCCAACTTTCGGAGTCCACCACAGAATAGACTAGCCTATCATGAAGCTCGTCGCTCTTCGATCTGCGAGGAAATCTTCTGGCTCCTCCCCTTGCAGTCTCGAAGATCACATTTAACAGAAAATTCCCAGGATTTTAAGTTATATGCTCATTTGGATTGGATCTTCAGGTTGGCACGTAATGTCACGTGATATCCCCGATATCTTACTTACCCCGCGTATATCACAGATGTCGGGGGCGACCCTGTGCACGGGTGGCAGGCATTTCCCGCCAGGTGAGCGACATTGTTGACCGACCATCCACAGGGAGCAGAATGTGTTGTCTGGAAAAACCCTTTATTCCCGACTTCCTGTCGCCGTGGTTCGGGAAGGCCACGATTAGCTTCAAGCCTACACAGCTTAATAATTCTTTAATGTTCGCTTTAACAAGATACACTGAATGTTCACCATTGTATTACAGTCCTCACTTAGAATCTTGCTTACTTTAAGAAATAACAAAAAATCATTTAGATGGTCGCCCAAGATTTATGTTAATTACTCTAACATTATGATTTATATAATGCACATTATAATGTGGCGACAGCGCGTCACGTTATAATGTGCAATGAAGCACTAGCCACTGTTATTGCCGCGCTCCATATACACGCTCTAATTTCACGGCACTACCAATTCGTCAATGGATAGCTGTCTCGTTCGATGCATCGGCAAACGGCGTTCGTGCAACCATAGTGTACATACGTTCCGCCTCGCATCACCTCGCCTCGGCTCGGTTCCGTTCGTGCGTTGCCTCGTACTGATGTGTTTAATGTTTAATGTGCGTGGCAGCAGGCTACGTGTGGACAGTACTCACGTGGAAGACGAGGTGCTCCCTGACGGTGAGCGCGCCGACGAACAGGTCGTCCTGCTGGACGTAGGCAGCGAGCGCTCTGAGGCGTCCGGGCGTCACCTGCCGGCCGTTGAGCAGGCGCGAGCCGCACGAGACGCGGCCGCGGAACGACAGCGCGTCCAGCAGCGTCGTCTTGCCCGCGCCGCTCGCGCCGAGCACCGCGAGCAGCTCGCCGGGCCGCGCCTCGCCGTTGACTGCACAACACGCAGACACCAGAGAGATGACACAAGGTTACCAGAATTTTGTGCCGAACCTCTAGCACACAAAACCCACATTTTGCGCAGCAAATACAGGAGTTGTAGAAAGTGGAAGGAAAGGCAGCTGCTATATCTGTGTTCGGAAACTACTGAAAAACACAATCAGTAACTAATATGACATAGTTTTTTTTTTTTTTTAAATTGACAGCTTAACGTCTGCTATAACAACTAGGTCTTTAGAGACGGGAAAGGATTGGGGGCAAGGAATGGGAAGGAATTCAGCCATGGCCTTTTGAAGGAAGCATCCCGGCATTCACCTGGAGTGATTTGGGGAAACCATGGAAAACCCAAATCTGGATGCCCGGACGGGGATTCGAACCGCCGTTCTCCCGAATGCGAGGCCAGAACCAAGCCGTTACACCACCACGCTAGGTAATATGACAAAGGAGCTTGATAGTCAACTCGGTAATTAACTTATTCGTCCGGTCGTGAATTAATGACGATTCCCTTTAATCACTTCGTCCTCCAAATTAAAGACTGCTGCCGTTGATCGCCAAGGGGTTTTACCTTCCCCCAAAGGTTACTGATTACTACTGTTCTTTACTGAATTAAATAGTTCTACCAAATGACAACACTGACCAATCGCTTTTCAATTCATTTCTTTTTTTTTTCCCCTGGATCTCTAAGATAACAAAAGATACCAGTCTTCTGCAAAGACACTAAAGAACAAACAAACAAATATTCAAGCGATTAAACCCACAAACAAAGATTCTGACAAGCCGATCGATGTTTCTCGAACGGTGAAAATGCATCCAACAGGCAAAACCACATTAAAACAATCAGAATTAATAGGAAATCATTCACAATCGTCATGAAGCACTCAGAAATTAAAATTAAAGGTATTTACAGGTATTTACACACAAAATAGTCGTCATACACCTGTTTAAACCACTGAGAATTGTCTTCCAAACCTCGTGGCTCACATCAACACTTAAAATTACAAACTTTCAATCAATGTTTCATGCATAATAGTGCCCTTGAAAAAATTACATAGCATTTACATATTTTCTCTCCATAGAACCATCTCTATTCCACATTTAATTAGATGAAAAATATACAAAATCATAACTAACCAACTGCCAGCTTGCTATACATAATTGTTAAAATAACATTTCATAAAAGGGTTGGGTTTGGGGGCTGTTATAAACTGGAATGAGAGTCATTGGAAGAGAGGAGGAGGATGAGAGAGTTGTGGAAGTGTACAACGTATATACTGGTGATGAGGCGTGGAAAGATATTGGTGGAAGAATTTAAGAGTGGTCTGTGGTAGGGAAAACGTGACCATGATCTCAAGCTGGCACTCGAATTCAGGCACAAAGATTTTTTTAATACGTAAATTGGTCAGGGATTGAAATAAATTACAACGAGAATTGATGAATAATGTATCAGAAACACCGAAATAATTTAAAATTAACATTCATAGATGGCAAAAATAAACGTGTGAAAAAATGGTAGAAAATGGGTGTGAAAGAAAATTGCCTCCGGAGCATGCGCTCCATCACATAATGGCTGAAATCGTAAAGTTGCGAAAGGACAATCTTCAATTACTGGAATAGTACTATTTTCGGTGGTGGATTTTTAGTCTCCTGCTGGCCAAGGATCAAGATTAAATCAGCAGCAATCTCCGCGCTACATCAAGAACATGACAAGTAAAATACCGAGTGTGGTAGGATAACGGCTGACGTCCTGGCCTCGCATTTGGGAAGATGTGAGTTCAAATCCCCGTCCGGGCATCCAGATTTGGGTTTTAAATAGTTTAGTCAAATCACTTAAAGCGAATGCCGGGATGGTTTCTCCAAAAGGCCATGGCTGAATTCCTTCCCGTTCCTTGCCCATAGTCCTTTCCTACCTCTAATGACCTTGATGTCGACGAAGAGTAAAGCAGAAAAAAGCAATAAGGTGTTGGTTCATCAAATAGCACTTTTTCCAGTATTATCAAGTAGCGTTCTACCAGTGACGCTCTGAGATGGGTTTCATGCTCTTAGGAATAATTCCGTCGTAATAAACATGCAGCACAGTTCAGTTTAGGCAAACTCTTAATAATTATATTCATCGGGACGTTGTGGATCATTTTCTTCAATTGCTGATAATATTGATAAATAAACAACGCCAAAGCAATTGAATGTTTGTGCATTTATTGAACTCCCGAAAGCGTTTCACTTCTTTTGCTGAAGAGAACCCGCTGAAAATACCTAAAAAAAAGTAAACCGCGTTCCGGAGTTCAATAAGTGCACAAACATTCAATTGTTATTTCGTTATTTATTTATCAAAATAATTGTATTTAATTTAATTCAATTTTCTTTCGTTTAAATAACGAAATTTTTCCAATGTTTTCTCAGCTATACAAATGGCATACAATTGCTTATTCCACTGCAATATCAAATAATAATTAAAATTAGCAATCACCCAGTTATTTGATTTACATTCAGTTTACAGAAGGGAAGCGTGACATTACAGGACGGAACAAAATATTACGTGTACTCCCTTCATTCCGCCATCTGAAAATTTTATATCATTAAAAGAGCGATTCTTACATATATATTGGATCTCGGAAACAGCTCTAATGATTTGGATGATATTTTTTTTTTCCTTTTTAACACAATTTTACAAAAAAAGGAGCAGTTCTTGTATTTGGTTCTCGGAAGCGGCTCTAACCTTATCTCGAAGAAGTTTCAGATACCAGTAAGCCTAATGATTTTAGTTAAGCTTCTCTTTGGTTAGAAAAAGGATCTCTGCACCTCAAAATTCCTATGAAGCCTTCAAGGCTTTTACTTTAATCGAACTTTACTCAAAATCTTGTATACTGAACAGAAATCGAAAGCTGCCGAACGAAGATCGGTCAACCAGGTACTGGATAATTAAACAGTCTGTCCACCCTTTTTTTTTTTTTTTTTTTTTTTGTTAGAGAAAAATTCATACTAGGTATTAATGACATACAAACTTCATAAAGTCACTATACTAAGCGGATATGCATATTGGTTGTTGATGTTTCATGTACTAGAAATCTATGTGAAAAACAATGAATATATTTTGCAATAAATAGTGGTAGTTCCTAACGTAAAATCATTTATAACTGTGATGGTGGATTGCAGTCACTGTTAGCGAGCAAGGTAATGGGTGTTTTCGGTAATTATTCAAATTACAAATTCCTATGTACATGCTTCGACCTAAACGTGCAGCAATAATTACTTAAAATTGAAAACGTCTAGAATAAAAGAGATACAAAAGCTAACGATCAGTGTCCTAACAGTTTGCAGACGTACTATTAATTTCTGTATTAAAATAAGAATCGTTCCTTACGTTGAATCGACGGAACCACATCCGCTATAAATGAATGTACTACAAAACTGTTAATCCGAAGATTACCATATACAATACTCAAGATACACTTTCCGGGTTACGGGTCTCTGTTTAGGATCAATCCATATAATTACACTTGCAATCAGAAGAGGTGGGAACTATTTACTATAGCTTCTACATAAAAAAAGAAAGAAAATCAGCTTAATCAAACACCAAAAAGATAACAACATGACACGGGTACCAGTAACAAGCTCTGCAGTTTTAACATTGATCAGAGTCAGTTTCCAACCGCACCCGTTTTTCAGGTTACGAGTTACTACTTGATTAAAGATATCAAAGATTTCTTATGCACTTTCCATACATATACTTACTGATTAATTTTAGAATATTACTTCAAAGTTTTTTTTTTCGTGTAATAGGACGGCGATTGTAATGCTTTAAATCTAACAAACAAATAACACGACTATAAAATCACTGTTTCAACATATCTACCAACAAAATAGAGTGTTTTATATACTTCAACTATGCAAATATTCATAGCCCACATTTCATCAAGACTTCAGTCACTGTTCCCAACACATGAACTATAAGGTGGACTCCTATAGTAAGCCGAAAACACTAAGTTAATTATTGGCGCGTGAAGAGGCAATTTTTTTTTTTTTTTGGTCTCAGACTCTATGTAACGTGAAGTAAATGAATATATATCATTTTCAATGTGTTTTTCTTTCATAAAGATCTATAGGTTCTAACAAATAGATTCAAGTACAATTTCAAACCTGATATCAAACTGAAATTTCTACTCAGAATTTAGTGGAACAGGTAATATCAAGAGTAATATGAAACAAAATACGTAAGAGTATCATTAATGGTACCATCATGGTACCAGGGCAACAATGTCATTTTTCCACAAATTTTACCACGGTCATGATTCTTTTAATGTTCAATAATAGCCGCTACTGGTAATATCTGCACAGATTGAATTTTCTGACATCCCTCAGCGTGAATGTTGTGACAGGAAATATAAATCATACATTTTTCTGACGCCCGAGTTGGTACTAATAGACTACATAACTTCTGATTAATCTTGAGATACTTGACTGCACTTTATCAACGGAGAAAGAAATGCATTTGAGTACCTCAGATATTAAAATTTACGGTTTTCTATAAAAATTTATGTATGTGCCGTATCGAGATATAACTGTATTCTGTATTTAATACTATTATCTTTATTTTTTAAGTTTCCCTGCCACTAAACGGATCAATTTGGTAAGAACTGTCCAGATGTCCAATACAAAAATAATAAGTAAACCTTTTAATCGTTTTATGTGCGATTGTGAAGGAAAAGAAAATAAAACAAATTATCATAAGCACGAATTTACAACTGTACATTTCCTATTCTGAAAATTACGCCTGCTGTTGTAAATACTAAAACACATTGAAAAATGAGATCCGAAACTATTTTTTAATTTTGACTTGTTGTTGGATAATAATTATCGGACCGTATTGCATAAGGGGTCAAACGTTACATAGGCAATTGTTAAATACTATGCCAGTGACATTAAGTATCAATTACTGTACATATTTCGTTACATTTGTCCAAATTATTCTTAAATGTTAATGAAAAGTTATTTAACGGAAGACTGTAATGCTAATATTTTGAAACTGAAGTTAAGAGATAAAGCTAAATCATATAGAAACACATAATCATCAGTATAGAGTTTTATCTGTACTATGACTGAACCAATTTCAGATATCAGGATTCAGATGATACATTAATAAAAATATCTGCCTGTCTCTCTGTTTGTCTGTCCTGGTGTAGCATTTCAACTACAGGAGAGTTTTAAAAGTTTTTTGGTTTGCGATACACGTATTGTAACTGAAAATTATTGTTGTTAGTAGGTGGTGGAAGTTTGTGAGTCTCCTATGCTTCGGTACCTTGTTTTTCTTTTGAGGTATGAACTGGCTTTCTTTACGAGTGACAAAACTGAGTAGTAAATTGTGTAGCCTACTATAGTCAGCAATTAGCACAAGATTTCAGGCCTCTTTGGTTGTTTATAACAAAGATAGGTAACTGCGTTCAATAAACATACACATTACATTAAGAGAGATAACAGCTATGATTTAAGCGTATCTTGAAAGTGTGTGTAGTATAACTGATTACATACTATGTACTTTTTTTTTAACAGCGAGGTCTTTAGAGACGGGAAAGGATGGGGGCAAGGAGTTGGAAGGAATTCGGCCATGGCATTTTGAAGGAAGCATCCCGGCATTTGCCTGGAGTGATTTGGGAAACAATGGAAAAACCCAAATCTGGATGCCCGGACGGGGATTCGAACCGCCGTCCTCCCGAATGCGAGGCCAGAACGCTATCCGTTACACCACTATGCTCGGTCATACTATGTACATTCCAAAGCAAACCATCAAGTTCTCTGGGCAGGAGTTTAAATATATGAACTGCATTACTGAATTAGACCATGGAATTGAAGACGTTTCAAAGAACTAAGGACTTTAAAAAGGGGGCTTTCAAGTGGTAGCAGGGCTGAGGAAGAGAAAACTCAGCAGATTGTGGCTGCTTGCCTGAATCAGGGCGTGGCCGTGCAATCGAGAACGTTACTGCTTCGAGAAGAGCGTCTGTTTCAGCAAAGGACAGAAAGAGCCAGCTTTCCTTTGGTGTGTAGAGAGCTGTGTTGAGAGCGAGTGCAGATGGAGGGCAGGAGAGGACAGGGCACCCTGGTCTCAGAGGCTGCAGCGGATGATCACTTTCAGAGTAACACACAAAGGGAAGGCATGTGGTCATGAGATTTCATGATTTATGTGAAATATGTTCTCGTTTATTTTGTCGTTTAAAGTCCATCCAGTATAAATTGAACATTAATTAGTTGTCTCGTAGTACGATTATAGCATGATCGCAACTACAACAACAGCGTGTCTTTTTTTTTTAATTACGAAGGTATAACCACAGAGAAGTAAAGAATTAACTTATCGCACAAACTATTTACTTATCCTTACATATGGTGCTGAAACCTGGAAACTGAAGAAGTGGAAAATAAGCAGTATACAACCGAGGGAAATGAAATTTCTGAGAAGTAGATTGGATGTTACTAGAATAGACCGGATAAGGAATGAAACGATCAGTCACACAGTAAAAGAGGAACCTCTACAGGAAATGACAGAGGAGGCCAGACTAAGATGGTATGGGCACATAAAGGGAACGGAAGTGCAGAGAATTCCATGAAAAATTCACGAAATGAACGACCCAGAGGAAGACCAAGGAATGGATGGCTGAGGGTAGTGGAGGAGTGTGGACGGAAGAGAGGGGAGGACTGGACCAAGGGAGTGACAGAGAGTTGGCAGGAACAAAGAAGAAAAATGGAGAGGCTTGTGCACAAAGCAGACATAGAGAGTAGCGAAACTTTGGTTGTTGTTGATGATGATGATGCAGGTATGTGCCAAACACTGTAGAAACTAAAGTATCACGTCGCTGATATCACACTGTAAATATCCAGAATGGTTTGGGGAGATTCTGTTATTCAATAATGGACTAAGATCTCTAAATCAGACTTTTGCGCCAGTTGTACATACTGTATTTAGGCAACAACTGCCATGCTTGCTCTTAACAATTAACTGAAGGTGGAATGGGCTATCCATCAACTTATTTACTAAGCATATAGTACCTACAATTAATATAGAGATGTGGTTAAAGTATACATAAAATATACAATACTTGCATACACAGGAGAAATACTGTCTGTAAATAATAAGAGACGAAATATTAATATGGAGATCTGGCTAACGTATACATAAAATATTACCATACCAAAGAAACATACTGTCTGTGATTAATAAGAGACGAAATATTTAAATATATGCGTTACATGAATGTGGTGGTCATCATTTGTATGATCGTTTGCTATGCAGTTGCGGGAGTTGGAGTAGAAAATATTTTTGTATATAAAAAGTCACGTACGCAAGCAAGCTGTGGCTTGTAATCCTGTTGGCGGCCTTCCATTTCTTGTTTTTGTAACTGATATCCCGTTGGCTGAGGTTTGTGGTTACTTTAATAGCTTGTTTGTGAAGAATATATTACACAAAAACCAACATCCAAGTTGACTTGAAATGACATAGTCCCTATAAAACATTTTGAATAACTTTCTAGTATCTATCAATAAATACGGGTTGGAATTGGCAGATAATCACGAGCAAAGTGATGTGGCCTTCTATTGAAAATACAGGATACATCGTCGCTTATTACTGAATTTTGATGCTATGTGTAATATAAAAACTGTTTAGAGGTTTACAAACGAAGGGGCCATGAAAAAATTCAACACATTGTAAATATTTGTGGCAGTCATTTTTTGTTAATAATTTATGTGTTTTTAAAGTGAGGAAGAAGAAATTATAGATTAATGTTAAGTGATGTTCTAAAGGTTATAAAAAATATAATAGAAACAGAAGAAACAGTATTGAGCTATCAACAAATGGAACTGAGAATTTGAAATTGAAACATATTCCACTTCATAATTGTTTGTCCAGACTTCCCCCAAACGTGGCACAGTAGGTTTCCGGTGTGCAATGAAGCTCTACGTTTTTCGTTACGTTGTGTTTGCAAAAAAAGTTTTCAGCTCTTTTAATTAATTATTTTTGTATTTTTAAAATATATTTTCAATTTGGTACCCCTTTCTGCCACGGGGTTCCCTACTTAGGGACAGAAAAACATTTAAGATTCCAGATTAAAAGATAAGTGGACACAGAACAGGTAGGAATGAGTATTTACCAGAAGGTTCACCTTCTCTCCTCACACAACTGTGTCAGTTGGAAGGTAAACGAGTAAACTGTCAAAGCCAACAAGTGTTCCAAAGGACGCGAATGTGTGAAGTTTTGAGTGTAATCTGTAGTGGAACAGTTTGTTAACTATGCCTTTAATGCTATGTCTCCGACTGGCTATCCCCTCCACTAAGCTGTATTTGGCGTGGTAGACACTGCATCGCAGGAGGACAAGGGATTGTCTTCATCTTCTCTGGGCATGCTCAGCAAAGGTCCTCGCGGAATCGCCTCCATCAACACTTCTCGTGGGGTGTCTGTCTTGTAGAATTTGACTACACACTTCTGCAACGAGCCACCATCTATGTGGTTAACATGCGGTTTCCCATAACAACCTTTTAACAAAGTTTAGTTGTCAGGGATCTTTCTTATGTAACTGATCATTGGTTAGGTAGTGCGAATATTAAATACATGATTCAGATAACTTTTTTTTCCGCAAGATTCGGCAATTACTTCTCGACAAAGAGGGCAACGACTCTACAATACCGTCCTGTGGATAGATAATATAATCTATGTCAAACGTCCATCCACTGCAGTTCTGTTTCTACACTGTAACGATCCTTGCCGAATCACGCGGGCAAATTGTGAAGCTAACTGTCTCATTCTAAAACGCGATCCGGCTGGGTGATTTTTACGTCCATCTGTTATTAGATTGAAATGCAGTTTTTATTTATAATATTATCAGTAGCAGAATACAATTCCGCCATGTTGCCTATCAAAATATTTCCGCAAATAGTTTTAATCGAATTTTCAAAAAAAAATCTTTCACTTATTTTTCAACTAATTTATAATTAATTTCAAAGAGATACATGTAAAGAACTTATAAAGTTAGATGGCCTATGTAGTAATGGCCGCTCGTAGGGATTGCCTGCCAGCCGTTAAAGTAAGCGCACCACACTGTCTGACAGACGGATGTGGTGCGCTAACTCTCTCCCGCTCTTATGTAACTTAAACAGCTGGCAACTCCTACTAGCAGCCACTTTTACGTAGGCAACCCAAACTACTTATGTTATTTACATGTCTCTCTTTTAGATGAATTACAATTTACTTGAAACATAAGTGAACGAATTATTTTTTTTTTAAATTCAATTAAAACTACTTGCGGAAATATTTTAATAGGCAACCAGAGAGAATCGTATTCGCTACTATTAATTATACATAAAAATTGAAATTGAAATTCAATCAGATAACTGATTGCCGCAGAAATCATGCAGCCGAATCATAGGCTATTAGGATCGTTATTGTTTTTCATGTAGTCCAACTACAAAAAGTTCTAAATATTTTCTTAGTAATTGATGTTCAGGGAACAAGCACAAAACTAAAGATCGTATTTATATCAAATGATCTCATGCTTTCATTTTAGATAAAGGCATTTTCGATCCTGGCCAAATTTATACATTTTTTTATGGCACCCAACTTATTTTCGAGTCTTGTTTGAAGTTTCGTTCCTTCATATTATTTAATAAATTCCATTTTTATTTACTTTTTTCTTCTCTCATTTTGATTGGTAATAGGACCCCATTCTTTAACTCAGATATTTCAGTATTTAAAGAATATTAATTGCGACAAAATGATTAAATTATATGTTAAAGTCACAAGAGAATGCTATTCTTACAGTAATAAACAGTGGAAGCAGTTTCCGTGGATTGACCACCGTCGCCGTGGTCATTGGTAGCGGTACTGATGGCAGACATTGGGCTTTGCAGCAGTATTTCAGGAGATATGATCAGCCGGTGGGTGTGTGCTGAGTAGCCCTTCAGGATGCTGGACGATGAGCTTCGGATGCAGAATCCCAGAGGCAGCGACCGTAAATCTGCCGGGAGGACTTATTTATGAGGGTGGTCGCGTGGGAGGAATCCCTCTGGGGCAAAGGAGACAGCGGGCGCCTCGCCGTCAAGTCCCTGAGGACGCTGCCGGCACGCACGCTACAGGCCGTCCGTGACCAGTGCCTTCATCTCTGTCACTTAATGGGGGATTCGCAGAGACGAGTTTATTTTTAGCGTTCTTTAAAGAAATTAGTTTTTTTTTTTGTATCTGCCTCGGATATTCTATTTCTATTTTATAAATTCGACTGTAATATCACAACTGACACCGGCATCACGTAAAGTGACTGTACAGTCAAGCTTTACTTTCTCTGAAAGTCTATCACGTCTGATGGCAACTGGTAATCTAAACTAGTTACTTTTAAATTATTATCGCCGGGTATCCAGCTTTATATAATTACTAGCCCGTGCCCGCGACTTTGTACGCGTGCTTTAAGAACTTTTTTTGCCAGAATAAAATATAGAAAGTTGCTAACGAAGGATTGGTACAAAACAATATCGAGTAGGAATAATATGACAGGAAAGCTATCACTATATCATTCTACCGTCGAACCTGTCTCTTGAAGAGAATCAATTTCGAACATATTTCTGTCTCCATTCGATAAGGTCTCAAAATTTCGTGACTAAAACTGTTAATCATACTGAAAAAAAATCCTGTGCCCTTCATAAAGATTTCCTTATAAAATTGCATCACAACGATATAGCTACTTAGTCGTCCATACTTAACAAAAAGACAGAGTCTTACTTCCGTATTTATAATAATATTACTGTGGTTCACACTCACACACTGACTGCGAACAACACCTGAGGGATCAATATAAAGTAAAAATGTGTACACCTACAACATTGCAAGACTACCTACGATTTTCCTCGCATTGCACCCCTAACTTTCTAATATCTACAGTTTAACATTCAATCCGAATAACCTACGGCCAAGAGCTGACTCTTACGATGAAAAACAACTTTTAAAAATCTTAGCCCTCACGGAGATTTGAACCGGAGACCAAGACGTTCGTAAGCAAGCACTTTAACCACTTTTTTTTTCTTTTTTTTTATTTTTTTTTTTTATTTTTTTTATCGGCCTCCTCCTCCCCTTATAGCCGTCCATTTCTCTCACCTTCTTTGCCTTCTTCGGCTTTAATTTCTTCTCAAATCGACAAGCAAATTAAAATTTAGGTTTAGAAATTAGGTGTATTATTCTTTGTTGTAAAATAAATAAGATCTTCTTCTTTTCTTTTTTTATCATAGTGCTGTGGGCACCAATGTACTAAAGACTGGATTAAAATAAATATTTCTTCTATTCATCTTCTTCGAATAGTGATATAGGCGAAAATAATAATAATAATAAAATAATTTTTTTCTGATCTTCAGGATGTGGAAGTGTCGATCTTGCTCTTCGGCCAGTCGTTGTCTTGAAGTACAGCTGGTACTTAGTAGGGCATTATGACAAGCAGGAAGCGTGCAAAGTTTTCCTTATATTTTCTCGATTTGATTATTTTGTTGTGTTCATTTGTTAAATAGCTCCAGTAGTCTACGATGGTCATCTCTTCTCTTTTATGTACAACATAATGGGTGTAGTTGGCCAGCAACCAGAAGTGGGCATTTCTCTTAGTAGTAGGATATATTTTCGTGTCAGGGATTAATATATCCTCTGGCGTGAAATTGTTTGGGGTGGTTCTATTTATTATTGCCAGTTTGTTTTTGTCCATCTCCATATATCAGGAGCTTCGCATCCTAACAGTCGGTGTTGTATTGTGTCTTGCAAGTTGCAGCGTAAAACACATTGAGTAGGACAGAGGCATAGTGCGAAAAGTTTTTCGTTGGTATGTATCTTTCTATGTACTACTCTGTGCCACGTGGAACGGGCATAAACTGCTGATATATTGACTGTGAATATTCTCCCATATCTGTTTCCAATCATTTCTTTTATAGGTGAGTTCTAGTTTACTTTTAATCTCTCTTTTCATCAAGCAGTATAGTTTCCTTGTTGATGGCACCTGGTCTGTGTTGTTTATTCTTATGTAGCTGTTTTCAATGTTAAAGGAGCGGAAGTGGTTTAAGGTAGCGTTTATGTGACTGACGTCAACGGGCGCTTTGTTGCTATGCGGTTCCATTGCATTTATTATGTGTCCTTGTAAGGTTTGTTTGTGTTGTTCTACATTGACTGTACATATTCCTCATGAAGATTGCAGTGCATTTCGTACGTATATCAACCAGATTTAATCCTCCTTTTTCATACGGCATCTGCAAAACTTTATGTTAAAACTTCATTATCTGTCCCCTCTGTACATACCAGTGATTGCAGTTTTCCATTTTTTTAGCTATTTCCACAGGTATCTGAATATGTGAGCTATGTACCATATTTTGGAGAGCGCTGTGGTATTTATCAACCATATTTTCTGTATTGGGTTTAGTTCTCTATGGGTGAAATCATGCAGTTTGCTTCGAATAACTGCCAATAGACGTCTCCAGTTTACTGCGGAAGCTTTTTGCAGAATTTTATTAAATTCTACACCAAGAATCTTTATTTTGTCACATGGCTTTATCCATGTTGTGTTGTTTAGTTCTATACCAGCGCCTATGTTTAGTATTGCAGATTTATCTAAATTCAATTTTGCGTTTGAAGCTTTTGAATACGAATTTACCAACTGTCGTGTGTTTGTCTAGGTCTTCCAAGTTGGTTATGATGATATTGATATCATCTGCGTACGCACACACACCACTGTTTTTGTTCCTTGGTACTTTAAGCCAGGAAGTATATTATGCACTGCCGCTAAATATGGTTCAGCTGCAAACGCATAAAGGAACATGGATAAAGGGCATCCTTGTCTAATGGATCTGGTTATTTTTATTGAATTGGTTATAGATCCGTTTATAGATATTCGTGATGTGGCTTGGTGTAATAGCATGTAAAGCAAATTGCATATTTGCTGGCTGATACCCATTCTTTCCATGGTAAGTTTTAAATAAGTATGATTAATACGATCAAATGCTTTATGAAATCTTGTGATAAAATAGCCATTTTCACGTTTGCTGCCTTCGAGACTGCAGTTACATCACGAATATTTGTTAGGGTTTGCATTATATTTCTGCCTCCACCAATGCAGGTCTGGTATTCTCCAATCATCTTTTTTAGCTACAGCCCCAAGTCTAGTGGCGATAATTCTACCGAATATTTTATAATCTGAATTGAGAAGAGTTAGAGGTCTGAAATTTTCAACATTTTTCTTATCTGTTTTTTTCGGGATTAATACAACTAATCCTTCTAGCATTTCGGTTGGAGCTGACTGCATAGCTAGAATCTCATTATACATTTTTATAAATTCGTATTTTAGAATATCCCATATGATACGTAAAATTCTATTGGGAGGCCATCAAGACCAGGTGATTTCATTCTCGGACTCCGTTGAATTGCGTTTTTTATTTCTTCTTCCGAGATTTCTTCATTCAGCATTCCGTTCTCTTGTTCTGTTATTACTGGGTTTATGTGACATAACAGACTGCTAACTTCTTCATTATCAATTGCCTCTTCAGTGTATAATTCAGAGAGATACTTTTTTATTTCTATCTCTATTCCTTTTTGGTTGGTAATGATACATCCCTCTTCTGATTTTAACTCCGTCACGAGTTTCCTGTTTGCTTGATGTCTTTCTTTTATGAGATGAAATGTTATTTCTTCTTGTTGAAAGGATCCAGTTTTAGCTCGTATCTGGTAACCTATTAGTTTTTTCCAGTTATATTTGTTATTCTGGCCTTGGTATGTTTTATTTTTCTCATATTTTGGATGCTATCTACGTCGTTGGTGCACAGTTCTCTTAGGACCATGAAAAGGAATTCTTTTGTTTTGTTTTCCCATTTCTTCAAGCATCTGCTGAAGTTTATCAATGTATTTCTGAGGCGTGGCTTTGCACACTGTAACCACCATTGGACAGTTGTATTGTACTTGTTTTTTTGTTTCTTGCATTGATTCCAAGTATTATTGACTATCTGTTCCAATTCTTTCTCATTTAGGATGGAGGTGTTTAATTTCCAGTATCCTCTGTTTCTAAAGATTTCTTGGCGCCGCAATTTTATTTTGCAATGATATGCACTGTGGTCCGAAAAAGCTACTGGCCATATCTCGACTGATGTTACGTCACTCGATATGTCCGGTGAAATATAAATTCTATCTAATCTACTTGCTGTACTCTCAGTTATAAATGTAAACCCGGGAATTTGCCCGTTTCTTATTTCCCAACTGTCTAACAAACTTAGTTTATTTATTAGGTACTCGAGTTCCTGGCATTTGTTAAAATTAGGGTACTGATCTTTTTTGAGATAAAACGCAATTAAAATCTCCTGCAAGTATGAGACTTTCACAGGTGTTTGTCAGAAGCTGAGTTATCTCTGTTTTATAAAACTGTTTCCTACTTTCTCTATTCTGATTTCCGGAGGGAGCATAAATGTTTATTACACGTGTTCCTGCTATTGTGCATGCTAATCCTCTTCCATTTTCTAAAATCTCAACATCTTTGATTTGAATACCCTCTTTCGTTAGAATTGCAGTTCCTAGACCATGGTCGTAACCAGGATTCTTCAGTTCATTGTACCCGGTGACATTCAGTGCACCTTCCCAGGCAACTTCCTGTAAGAGCGCTATATCAACAGATGCCGCCCATAGATATTCTTTGAGGCATTGTATTTTAATATTTTATCCATGATGGATCAGTGGAACTCCGTGACTGTTATATCAAAATTGATGGTAAAGAAAACAGCAACCAGTCACATTTGTAAATATGTTTATTTCACCATATAAACATATTTACAAATGTGACTGGTTGCTGTTTTCTTTACCATCAATTTAAATCAACATTGTATTTTAGTTTGGTTCTTTATTCCGTTTAGATTTAGGGTAGACACACAGTATGTCTGAGTGGGCGTTGTTGCACTACGGTCTGCCATTTAGATCAAATGTTGTCACACAAGGTTGAAAACGAGATTTTTTTTTTTTTTTTTCTTCTTCCTTTTCACGTTTATTTAATAACATTTATAATCTTGCTTTTGCCTCTTATTTGCTTGACTTATCTTCTTCCTCAGTGTCATTTAAGTCGTCCGACCAAAGAATTTTATTGTTCCCGCGGTCATTTCCCATTTCAACTATCTCGCTGGTCTTGTTTTCATAGTTGTTGTCTTCCTTATTGGAGTTGGCGCTTTGGGGCATTTCTTCATCAATTGTCTCCATTTGTAAGGTGGTTACTTTCCTGGATTTTTCAGCTAATTCTTTCGCTATCAAATCTACTCCCCTCTTATCAAGTCTCAGTCTTTTGGTATTTGTTGTATTTTCGTGCTTGCGTTCTTCCATGGGCATAATTTCTTTTTTCTCAGATGATGGCACTGTCACAGGATGTTGTTTAGCATTTTTATAATTTCTTTTTTCTCAGTTGGTGATATTTCCAGTAAATGTAGATTAGAAGTTTGGTTATTATCTTGTCCAGTTGGATAGTTTGCTTCTTTTTCCTTCGGGGGTTCATCAGGTACTGCGTCATTATAAGGATTCTCTATTTCCATCATGATGTTGGTGGCGTCATCTGTTTCCATGCTGAGAGTAGGTTCATCATTTCTATGTACTCTGGTTGATTGATTACTGTTTGCCACGCTAGCGTATGATGCTTTTAAAAAGTTCGCCTCTGAAAGCTGTATCAGGGGCCAAGCGCTCAGATGGTAGCTGCAGGGGTTTCTTCCTGGTGCATTCAGCCTTGAGGTGTTCGTTTGAGTTGCATATGACACACTTACGTGGTTGTCCGTCGTAAATAACGAGTGCTTTAAATCCGGCAATATCTACATACGATGGTACGTGGCACTTCAGATCTATTTTCACAGTTCTAATACCACTATCTACGGCAAATCTTTTGCTACCGTATCTTTTATCGGAGGTTACACTCAAAATTGTACCAAATTTATCCAAAGCTTTTCGTATTATGTCTGTATTAATTTCAAAGGGCACATTATGGATTTTTACATGTCTTATTCCCAGGCCTGCATGTGATATGGAAACGGTGCTTACCTCGCCATTGGTGTGTACAAATTTTCTTTCTCCGTTGGTTTCCTTCAGTATTCGCAGACACTCTTCTTCATTTCGTAGCTTGACGTATATCACATTGGCCAGGAAATCCACCTGGATACCGTGTACACTTTCTTCTCGTAATCCTATTTCACTATATAACCACTCATCGATTTCAACTGCTTTCGGACGCATATATCCATACGCAAAGGAGAACTTTAGCGTTGATTTTCGTATGAATTGATTCACTTCCATATTTGTTGGTTTTCACTATACTTTGCTTTTATTTACTCTGCAGGCACTTGTCACACGACACAGCAGGAAAAGTGTGATGCGACCGCTCGCTACGGCAGGTCGCGATCGACTGAACCACTAAGCTGCCAGTCCACTATACGAAAACACCGTATGGAGGCGACCATATTCAACGTGTCTGTCTATCGCCGTATTTCGAAGTTATGAGACAAAATGTGTTAATTATACAGATAATTTTTCAACCAAATGTAGACAGTATTTTTCTCCTTGTTTCAAAGGATAAATGTGCAAAGTTTCATTGAGATCGGATGAAAACTGTGGATTTTTATGAAGAACAAACAAACAAACCAACAAAACAACAAACAAACAAACATACATACATTCATCTTTATATATAAAGATGGTACTGCCACATATTTGTCCTCAAATAATACATTAACTTAGAAAAACTCCTTGATGTTTATGGGTATTCTCCTTCGTGTATTTCATCAATGGGATACAGATCATCACTGATTATTCTCCGTATATTTTTAAGAATCACAGTGATTATTTTATTTCTTCTGTATGCCAGTTGGCATCTGCTGACAAAGGCTCGAAAACACAGGTCAGGATTGAATGTGTCCACTGTTCTAGCGTGTGATAGCATGATCCAAAGACATTAATTTATTAAAATGTTTAAAGCACAAATAAATGTTTATCAAAAACAAGTGTCACAGTTGGTTATTCAACATGCTGAAACGAAGCCGGTAAGGGGCTCGGCTGTCTGCTTTTCGGGACTATAAGACATGTGTGGAGTGAATATGCGAGATGTGTGTAACGCAAAGTTCGGCGCATTAAGAAAATGCTGAGTTGACAACTGAAGACCGGAAACAATTCGCGATGTGCGCCACAGATCAAATCTGGCAGATTAAGATTGTCGTAACGTAATTTTTGTCTGCGATAAAGAAGCAATGGCGGTGTAAGAAATAGAGAAGATAAGCTGATTTCCCGGAACTAGGCTCATGGTGGAAATTCCAGAAGTTTTCCGTTGTGGGAGACTGTTTGGGGAGACGGCGCGTAAGAAATTTGTAATAATATATGATAAACTAATTGTTATATTATTTTCAACATGACCTGCGAATCATCTCATCAGAGGGCAGGAGACGCCACCTGGTTCATCTGACAAAGACTGTACATGGGAGAGGTACGGCAATGAAATTTCAACGCTGCGACGGAAACAAATCTTGAGGACTGGCGGTTTCGATTTGTCTTGGCGCGGACGAAGAACCAGCTCGAAGCGAGTGCTCGTGTCCAGTACATAAATTGCTGTAGTAACACCAGAGACTAATCTCACAGATTTCAAAATGTTTGATTTTCCTTTGCGAGAGCTGATTTGAAGTGTATGAGCTCAGACGGTAGTAGTGCAGCTACGGGGCAGACATTAAAAAAAATGCAGTACAGTTATGTAGCCTTGAACATTGGACGCACTGAACGTAGGAATTGTTGTTCTGCAGATTGCAATTGACTTAACTTCACGAAGGCCTTTTTTGTCACCATACTATTTTCAGTCTACGACTTGTCTTGTAAGGAATCTAAATATGTATATAGATGTAATACTGTTCCAAATATTGTTTTATACATGAATTCGTAAATAATCACTTCTATTGATCAGTTTTTGAATAAATGGATACTAAATTTGATATTTTTATACTATCGACTAAAGATTCAGTGTGCTTTTAATGATTTAATAAAAAATCGTGTTATAATGTTTAATCTTATGCCAAGTTATAACTTGAAGCAGTCTTTTTCACTTTTTGAATAATTTATGCCCTTATGATAATTAAGTTTATCAAAGATTAATAACAGTACCACGTAATAATATGGTTGTTCCAACAAATAACTTGTTAATTTTTGGATATACATCTCTTAACATAACTGTTTAACATATTATTCACTGTAACCCAAATGAGCTTGTTCTTCTTCATAGTAAAGACACTGGCATTATAAAAATCCGTTTATAGCAGTTTGATAGCATGTTGAAGCTGCTATAGCTAGGTGAAGTGCATAAGTGTCATTTCTGCTGAACCTTGTGAACAAAGAGCTCTGAAGATTATCTTCCAAGAGATTTTCATATCCCACATATGCTACACGCGGTTCATACCTGGCGATCTATTTTTTTTAATATTATTTATTTATTTATTTTGCTTCTGATTTTTGGCTTGTAGACGTCCAGGTCATTAGAGTCTGGAGAAGATTGGAGGCACGAATGGGAAGAAATTCGGCCATAGACATTTGAAGAAACCATTCCGGCCTTGAATTATTTAGGGAAACCATGGAAAACCGAAATCTGGATTGCCAGACGAGGATTTGAACCCGTACCCTACTGTGTGGTAGCCCTTAACGTTACTGCTCGCCCACCAGTGTCGGTGGCAGACGAAGGTCTGAAAATGGTCACAAGCAGCTGAGCACAGCGATGCCGTCTCAAGGATCGGTTGAATTTAAATCCGCTGAGGAGTTTGCTTTGCATCCGTGCGACTCACCGAATCCGACCATCAACTCAGATAACCAGGAAACATAACCCACCGGACCTTCCAGTCATCTAGATTCGAATGCGCCCAGGTGATCTACTGTCTGTTGTCTAAAGTCTACAGTCTGTTGTCGGCTGCAACATCAAATGAATACCAAATCTCACTGGTGCGTACCTCATTAAGTGCGACAGTGAGTCTAAAAAAATTGGTTTGTCTGTTGGCACGGACACATGTGCTCATCCGTCGCAGGTATCGATCATTCGGCATACGAGGTCGCACCCTGCACTGTCCAGCGTGTGCGGTAATAATATCAGGTGCTCTCGTTACTACCTTCACTATGTGCTGTGCAGGGCCAGCGCTAGGAATTTCGGGCCCGGGGTAAATTTTTTTTTTTTTTTGTTAGCTCTACAAACTACCCGGGCGACAATGGGAAATTCTGGCTACGGGGCCTGGGGGCCCCTGCAGCCGGTGATCGGGGCCCCCCATCAGCCGGCGGGCCCGGGTACATTTGACCCGCTAACCCCCCCCCCCCCCCCACCAACGCACTGGTGCTGTGCTCCACTTGTAACATTGGAACAACCATTCAGGGTTCAGACTCGATTAGTCATCGTGAAGTACGTATTACCGAATTCGTAAATGTTTTACATTCCCAAATTCCATTAGAAAGCGCTGAGAACCATCTGCCTACGTATATCCTTTTGTGACACATCTTATTTCAATTTTAACACTTTACAGCTCCAACAGTAATTAATTTTTAGCAGTAGGAAAGTGTCTTTTGTTTTAATCCAAAATATTTATTTATTAGATTGTTGGTACATTGTGTAAAATTAGATTCTCTTAAGTTACTGTAGTGGAATGACACACTTGCTTGAGTGGTGGTAATGTTGGAGTATGGCTACTAAGCCATGAGACAACGCACTATATACTGATGTTTGTATGAATCTCTTTATTAGTTATTTCCCACTTGCAACGATGTTAGTACTAGATCTCTAGGAACAGACTAAATTATTATTTTTTCGATCAATCAGTCTTTTTGAATGCAAGTTTTCTCTCATGCAAGTAACTGCTCCATTGAATATTTCCAATGACTTTCTGTATTATAATCAAGAATAATGTGAATATAAGTATCTGAAATATATATATATAAAACTTGACAGTAAAATGTTTTCCCCCCTTTATTGGCACTTGGTTACATGGCCATACAACCAGTACAATGTAATGTTATTTCACATAACAGTGTTGAAAGAACTGCTTTTCTCTTCAGCGTCACCAACTAGGTTTCACTTTTCTAGAGTCTTAGTGGTAAGCCAGGACGTGTTAAATTCCAGGTTTTTGTATAAATTTGCAGAAGCGCTCAAGTTATTGTTCACCTTTCTAAAGATTACTCATTGCATACAAAGCATTCGGTGTAGAATTTATTCAGTTTTGGAAACTTAAACATGAAGAAATGTTTGCTGTATCAATAGTAGTTGGGGATAGGATACCTCAAGATAAGAGCATTTCACACATCCATTATATAAGAAATTTTTCAAGCAATTCCTCAGATTGATATTTCACCATATTTTTATTTTTATTTTTTAATATTAGCCCATTTTTTTAACATTTTTGTCATTCCTTAAATGTTCGACCGATACTTTATGAATACCTTTTTGTACAGAAATAAGCACTGAATATAAAGTTTTGTTGCGTCTACAGTAGTATCTGTTCACTTGGTGTTGTGTGGATTCATAATGTAAAAAAGGAATAAGAACTGGGTAGTTAATTGTGCAATCGTCTGAAGAGGTATCAAGTAAGTTTTCAGTATTACACCACAAACACCAACATTTCACTATTACGTATAATCCACAATATCTCATATGTTTGTATACTGTTGTGTGAAAACTTCTGTCTGGATGTTATGTTGAACGTTTCAGTTTAAAGAGAAAAATCAGGTAGGAAAAGTAAAAGTACAAGAGATTCAGCAAGAATCAGCTGAGTCAAAGTTTATACTACTAACACAAGCGAGTTTTCTTACTGCAAGGGAAGCAAACATCCAACTACCAAGTACGTCTTGTTTCCTCATCTCTTATACAGGCGAAGTTACAGCAGAAGTTCTTGCGTTTTATGGAATACTCCATCCATTCCTCTACAAAACTTAAAATACGAAAATAAAAAATTTCCATACAAAAAAGAAATAAAACAATAAAAATGTAAAACTTTACTGACATTAATAGCTAAGACAATTTCAACAGAAAAGGTTTAATACTGTAAAATGCTGAAGTATGGAAAAGTTTAAAGAAATTACAAAAGAAATCAGGTTATAAGAAGCTGGTTTTGCCCCTGTTTACAGTTACCAGACAGTGTAGTTATCTGTAGGCAATGAGTCCTTTGCATTTAAAGGTCTTTTCACATACTGCCAGCTACATAAATCCTGTTGATTTACTACTGTCATCATATCTGCAGAAGTGGTTCTTGGTGCAGCTGGCATTTGTTATTAGCATATTACAACCATTACTCGTTTTTCTTCAAGGTCTGTAACTATTAACTTCGTACTAATTTTGCGCCGATCTGTTACTTATTTTATGACTTCATGTCATCCTACAGCCAACAAAGTTTAACAAATTATTCGTTACAGAAATTGAATTAGATCGACTGATCATTGTAGCTTTATTTGAGCAAGAAAGTTTATTTTTAATTGGCAGAAACGACTAGCCAAAATAAATTAAACTTAAATCACTTAAAACCATCAAGAGCGAAACAATAAGATAAACGTATATTGTACTAGATATGGATGAGGCTATAGAACATTTTGGTGTACATTTGATCATACCCGTAGTGCAAACAGTCAATGAGGGCAAGAGATTTTTTCCGCAGCAACAAGGAAATGAAATTCCAGTGGTTTTATCCTGGACAGGCTGTACTAATGTCTGGGTAGTGGTAGCACTGATTTAAATTCAACTTACACATTTGATACTATCAGACATTCTTTTCTTTGTGTATATACTGCAGTGCATGTACATAAATATTTCTGTCGCATTTAAATTTATGTTCTGAATTTTCAATTGGCATTCCAGTTTTGAAATGCCTAGTTCGTAGTTGGCTTTACTTATTTTCGACAACACGTTGGTCTGCGTGTCTTTATTTCACACTTGCATTTCTATGCTTGTGTAAGAGTAATATTAATGTAAACCGAAGAAATAAAAATAACGGGTATTGTGAGTTTTTTTCGTATACATTTTCACCCATATTTTTACCGTCAACTATCTGTTTATTGTTTTTTTGCATCACAATTCATAATTTTAGCTTTTTTAAAAAAACAATACTGAATATAATTACTACAGACTCTTAGGAAGTTCGCAACAATAGATACCCGATAGTCATGAAAACACCAATAACAATCTGACATAAAGAAGTTAATTTATAGCAACAAATTGTGGATGATATTAATCGAGAAAGTAAAAATACGAGTGGAATGAATTTTTTGATTTGTTAGTTTCTATTTATATTTTCGATTTAATTTTATTGTTACAGTTATACTAATCTTGACATTATATTGTTCTCGTTACATTTTAACATTTTTTTTATCGAATAACAATCATAATCACAAGTAAAATAATTTCGTTTTAAACTAAATGATTAACACTAATTTTCTTTTTTTCAATAATAACTGTAAAATACAGTGGAATTAACTTATCACAGATCCTTAGGAAAAGAACAGAAAATCTTGTTCTTCATGTGTGAGAAGGCGTTTATCTGAAGCAGTAACTTATCTGCTGCGACTGGAAAGAGGAGAAAACCTAACGCCCATTTATACAGCCTTTGTGGAATTAGATGTTGAATTTATAAAAAAAATTCTGTGGGCTTATTTTCCACTTCAAATTTTAAAGTCGAATTAAGAAATTGTATTTACTAGAGAGAAATACTAGAAAAATACATATAATGGCTGCGCTATACGTCAGTATATTTTGCCTTAAAATATATATACTATCAAAATTTGTTGTTAAATCTCACCAATGGAGCGGGCATGTCGTTCGTGCTTAATGCTTGTTGCAACAATTAAGGTTTATATCTGCAAAGTTTGTAATCAAGTTTCATTTCATTTAATGGTTTGTTTCATCTTACTTTTATCAATGTTAATTTCGAAACTAGTTTTCGTTACAGTTTGCTGTTATTTGTCATCTACAACCTGCATACAGCACTATATAACCTAAGGTGAATTTAATTTTAGATTTCCCAGAAATGGGTAACAGAGAAGCAGGCAGCAAAGCTGTGAGTCTATAACCCAAAGACTAATAAATCAAATGTCTATTTTGCGATTTCTAAAGGCATACGGTATGAAAATGACATCTAAATAGGTCTAACGTGTATGAGTAGCGTTACTTGCATCCATCCCTCATAGCCAACGATCATGAATGCTACATCGTTACCTGTGAATCAGTTGGTGAAGGCTTAAGAATCGAATTGATTATAAGGCTCAGTTCAAACTAGGGATCAAGTCAGGGCAAAGATCACAAGTAATCCAATGAAAAAATCCCCATTGCATGGTTTGATCATGCCAGGGCGAGGCAGGTCGACCTGAAGATCGACCTGCGACAGATCAACAACGGTAAAAGACTGGAGCGCTCCTTACTTGTCAAACAGCTAGTGTGAATGTTCGGTGGTCAGGTGAAATCGACGTTTCAAAGAGCTTGTACGGGCTTTCAGTGTATTATATGATTTTACTTCATCGTCCTCTTTTGTTTGTTAAAGTAGTAAGAACACCTGTGCTGAGTAGCCCACAGATATATTTTGATGGGACATGGCTAGGGACGTCATTATTGTTGCACGCCTAAGAGATGTGACAACAAAGAAGATTTCGTGTGTAAGCAGACTTCCGCGTTTGTCGGTTTGAATGTGGGGCCAATGGGTGATAGTCTCACGACCCACGCCTGTCTTGGATGTTCCATGCCGCAATCCATATAAGTGACAACGGAACACTTCCACCTTTCGCCGGGACCTCGCAGCAAGGACCACGAGACATTACTTGTGGGGTCAATCACTGTTGTGCGCCTCGGGTGGTAGTTTGCAGAGTTGAAGGTTGGCAACCCTGTCCCGTCCAGGAGCCTTGCGAGGGAACATACCTGACAGCGACCTTCAACAAAATCCTAAGACTGCAAAAATACCCTCGAAACTGGAAACATGCAGAAGTAGTCGGTATACATCAGAGTGGGAAAGATCCACTCTTCCACCAACATTACCGGCCGATTAGCCTCCTGCCAGCCGTTACTAAGGTGTTTGAGAGACTGCTTCTCAAGCGACTGTACACCCACATAGAGGCAAACAGTATCATTCCCGATCACAAACTTGGATTCACAAAAGGACACTCCACCGCTCACCAGCTCATGAGTGTCGTCGAGAAAGCTACCAGAGACTTTAATTTCAAGGAAAACTGCGGTCGTTACTACTTGATATCTCCAGAGCGTTCAACACGGTATGGCACTCGGGCCTACTGCTCAAGCTCTATGAGCAGGGGTTCAGAGCGTTCAACACGGTATGGCACTCGGGCCTACTGCTCAAGCTCTATGAGCAGGGGTTAAGAGCGTTCGACACGATATGGCACTCGGGCCTACTGCTCAAGCTCTACGAGCGGGGGTTCAGAGCGTTCGACACGGTATGGCACTCGGGACTACTGCTCAAGCTCTCCGAGCAGGGGTTCAGAGCGTTCGACACGGTATGGCACTCGGGACTACTGATCAAGCTCTATGAGCAGGGGTTTAGAGTGTTCGACACGGTATGGCACTCGGGACTACTGCTCAAGCTCTACGAGCAGGGGTTCAGAGCGTTCGACACGGTATGGCACTCGAGACTACTGCTCAAGCTCTCCGAGCAGGGGTTCAGAGCGTTCGACACGGTATGGCACTCGGGACTACTGATCAAGCTCTCCGAGCAGGGGTTCAGAGCGTTCGACACGGTATGGCACTCGGGACTACTGATCAAGCTCTACGAGCAGGGGTTTAGAGCGTTCGACACGGTATGGCACTCGGTACTACTGCTCAAGTTCTCCGAGCAGGAGTTCCGAGCATTCGACACGGTATGGCACTCGGGCCTACTGCTCAAGCTCTATGAGCAGGGGTTCAGAGCGTTCGACACTAGGGAGATGGAGAATTGAAATCAATCCCGCCAAAACGCAAGCCATAATGCTTACGCGAAGACGCGATCCGCTGCTACCGGCGATACCACATCCTATACTACACTTCAACGGCAAGTGTATATCCTGGTCAACAACCGTTCGCTATCTGGGTGTCACAATAAATAGGAGAGTAACGCGGCACGCCCACATAGAAGGAGTCAGATGCCGAGCGATTGCGAGGTTACAACAACTCTACCCTCTCATCAATCTCAAAAGCTTACTACTTCCATTTAATGGAGTCAAAATTTATACCACCAGATCAATTATGGAATTCGCATGTCCCGTATGGGACTACGCCGCAAATCGTGAAATACAAAAGATACAAGTCATTGAAATTAGGGTATTGAAGGAAGCCCTACATTTACCACGTCAATACCCAACTGCTGCCATACACGAGGCTACTGCACTGCCTACATGCCTACACTCCTGGATAGATTCAGGCTGCTGGCAAAATCATTTTACAATAGCTCTCAGAAGTCAAACAATCAAATGATCAAAAACATCGGCCAGTATGATATTTCAGTGGACTGACATAAAATACCATTGAGCTTAATAAACTAATGCACCAACACCAAGACAAACCAACCCAGAATAATTAACCAACCTTGCTAATAGGAGAAAATATTTTAGGATAAAATCTCCCATAATTCACTGCCTTTTGAAGAAATGGCAGAGAATGGTGGCTGTGTGTGTTTTGTTGTGCGCCGACGTGCTCCTGCGAACCACAGGGTTCTTCTCCAGCCGGGGACCAAGCGGCTGCGCCTGAAAGGGGACGACTGCTCCTGCGTGTGTGTGACCTCTTCTATGTGTGTGAAAGTTTTACACTGCCTATCAGGGATGTTTTGTGAAAGTGCTGAGAAGCTGCGATTTCCTCAAACCGCCGCGCTGCTCTACTCGGCTGATCTAGGACGCCCGACTTACGCTGCCACCTCGTCTGGTAATGTAAATTTTGTGATAACGCGACCACTGTGATTCGTGTACCCCATAGAAAACGCTCTGAGCTTATTAACTTACGCAAGTTGCAGACGGCCCCCGCATTATTCTTTTCCTTAAAGCGCCGTAATACGAGACGTCTTATGCTCTCGCCGACATTTCGTGTTTAGCTAGCAGTGGCATATCTTTGACCGAGAACAATATCGTAAATGCAATAATTGCATACCACATCTTCACTTTCACACCGGTTATATTCATGTGTTATTGATTTTTTTTCGTATCACAAGTATTAGTTAAGACACCCACGATTTTCTTGTAATTGTCAGAATACACTGTGTAAAATTGAATGTTGCTAAGTGTAGTTTTCCGTTATTATTTTCCTAAAGAATTCATCTACATCCCAACTATAAATGTTAACTTTGTATATTTCTGGTTTATCGTTATCAATGCTAGAGGAAACTTTAGTGGTTGTTGCATTAAAACGTCCTTTTCACGGGTTGAAACATTATACTCCTTAGATAAACTGAAACTGTAAACCTTATGGTTTAAACAATAATAAAACTACTTATGAAGGTGAAATTTTCTATTTATTTCTTATAAGATACGCTTTGACTTGACCTGATCTGTAATGGTTTTAAAACAACCACCACAACAATAAATTTTGGTTGGGAGGAGAAGTTATCGAACTTTGATATATTAACATAATTTATGAATTTATAATGTTTTACCTTGTTGGGATACCTTTGCATTTACAACAAAGCAAGTTTGATGTTTCACAATTTATCATTTATTAACAAAAAAACAAGACAGTTTTAAGAAATTAATAAAGAAAGGGATCATTACATTCATGATTGAAAATGAAATCTTCATTACTAAGGGCGCCACCTAAGCTAGCAAATAAAACAAAAGCACTGAGGAAACTCTTTCTCACGCAGGTCTCCCTGACCGGGTCGCTTCAGGTCCCAACGAAAATTGAAAGGCAATGCAGTTTTCTTTCCTTTATATAGTTATTCGACGATAATTACCGTTGTTGCAGCTGCATTGGTCCGCACACGGCAAACAATCCCACCAGACCAGCCGCATCACTCGCCGTTTACTCTTAAAACACTCGTCACCAAAGCAGATTCCACTGTCTGCCACACTAAAACCAGCTGGGTCCTCGCCAGTACGACCACGGCGGTGTCCCTCGCAGGACTGACCCTCTGTCAGGCCGTGGCTCCGTTCAGTGCAGAGGAACAAAAACACAACACCTTTAGAAAGCACTTTGCAGTTTTGTCACATAAATCTGCGGCTCATTCATTTGTCACTGTGTTCTACCAAGCTATCGCAGAAAATCCCTCGCCAGGTCTCAAACCCCTTCTGTGTTCGAACGTTTGGCTCGCAGGTGCACAACAGGACGCCAAGCCTTTTGTTCCCCCGTGCCTACCTGCTTGCAGCCTAAACATTCCTACCTGTATAGCTGCAGCCTCTTCTCAGTCACAAATAAAAATGCTGTTCGTTCCCGTGAATATACTGTCAATGAAATGATTCAACTGTAATCATTACAGACCAGACCGCAAGTGTGAATGCTACAGGCGAAATCCTGGATCGCGGACTGATTTGATCTGACTGTACGTTGATCTCTAGTATGAATCGGCCTTAAGCCTTCTATAAATCATTCTCGTAGTGTTGATGAATTTAGGAAGGACGCGGCCGTATTTCGCGTTTATGAGGCATGCAGCGTAACTCCCGCAGTGTTGAGGTAGGATGGCTACCATTTCAGGCGTTCCAACATTCCCGACGCAACATGCTGGCCGACATTGAATGTAGCACTGCACGGCTCCAGGTTTATTTAAATCCTCTGTTTACATAAACAGCGCGGCCACCACAGTGCTGGCTGGTTAGCCGCAAAGTGACGCCAAATTACAGGTCGCGTATTTCACCAGGCTCGCCAGCTATTGGACAGCGCGTTAGGGCTGTCAACTCGCGAGGTTTCTGATTGGTTGCTGCCAGCACACCCGCATACCACTTGCCATATTGCTGTGTAGAAGATTATGTTCTTGGAAATCCGAAGGGTGCACGGTACGGATCGACAAGGAAAATTATTGACTTACTTATTTCTGCTTGAGACGTTTTTTGTAATATTTGACCATTGTAACGAAAGCTGTCTTATTTGAGATTGTTAAGATCCCAGTACTGCAAAGTTTGTAATTGATGGAGAGATATTACTATTTTTGTTTGAACTATTTGTTACAGATTCCACTGGAAAAGTCAGATCTCTATAATAACTAATAAAAAACCTTCTGGGGATTTTGGAATTTTTTAAAAAGTATCTTTCCTATTTTATTTTATGGCTTTACATCTCGGCGACGATGATACCTTCAGAGGCCGGAGAAGATTGGGATAAGGAACGGGAAGAAATTTTACTATGCCCTTATGAAGTAACCACCTACGTAAACCATGGTAAACAGAAATATAGATGGAACCAAAGACCTATGGATCTCTCATTTTATATATGTTTAGTTTCGCCAGCTGGGTTTCTCTGGATATTATGCATGGAATTAAATATAATCTTGAACACACTCTTTTCTTGACGCAACAGTTGTAAGATATATCTATATATATATACATATATTTAATGACCCGCATAGCATTCAATTTAATTTGAAATACCAGGAATTTGAGTTTCCCGCTGTCCCCATACCCCTTCCCATAGTTATCGTCTTTCCATAACTCGTAAGTATTACTGTAAGTCAGAACGTATGTTCCGTAATTACAAAACTCTCCTACCGTTCGGCTGAGAAGTCTGAATAAACAATCAGACCGAAAAGAAACTTCTGTTTCATAGACCACTTACAAAGGATTTTTACAAAAACAAATAAGAGATTTTTCAGAAAGTAGAGAAAATAATCTAAATATATATAAAAGCCAAGAACGTATTAAGCGGATGCACAGTATGCGTTGGTGACAAACCTTGCTAGTCCTACTTCTAGAACGCCCGTAAAGTTTATTGCTTCTTCGTTCTAATGGAGTACACATTTATCTTCGTCATTGTATCTAAATAATGTGTAAATAAAATATTTTTAATATTTGCATGAGACTCAACAGGTTTAACGTAGTAACTAAAAATCATCAAGCAACAAGTTAATATAGTAACAAATCTGGTATCTCAGTGGTTAAAGCATTTACTCTTCAATTTAAGCGTACCAGATGCAAATGGTTGATCATATAAGATACACCTGGACATTCGATGGTTCGAATTTCAAGTTAAGCTGTAAGCCAACCACGACAGAGGCAGAATGTACCGCAAACCGAATCTGTCACCAGGTTGTAAGAGCACAAACATTTACCAAGGACCCAATGCTGTTTGACATTTTAATATTTCTCTTAACAAGATGTGTTCATATTCGTGCCTTCTGATGAATGGCTTTTCTTTCTTTTCCACACTTGTGCAAAACTGGACATCTGTTTATCTTCCATAGACTTTATTCCAACCAAATTAGCATGTTATACGCATTACTCTTATTTCTCTGACTCAGAAGTCTTTTAATATTGTAATTTAAAAAACTGCTCACTTACATAAGAACTTGATTGTTTCTTTTTATTCATTCGCAGATCGAGACACAAAATGCATCTTATTGATTTCACGAACACTGGAATACCTTTAGTAAGAATGATGCAACATTCTTGTAAACTCCTGGGATTTTTATTTGGGGCTCATAAAAATTGGCGTTGTAGTCTTTGAATACTGACAATTACTTACACGTTTATGGTAGGTCCAACATGCCTCTTCAGTATTACAATCGTACGATAAGAAGTCAGTAGTTTTGACTAACTGCTCTTAAAATTAAAGTACTGGAGAAAACTGGATGAACCTGACATAATATAAAGAGGACACAGGCGATAATTTCGGCAAAGCCCAATTACTTAAGTAGACTGAAATATTTTAAAAAAAAGCGTAAAACAAGCAGACTTTATTATTGCTACGAATGCAATGTGACGAATAAACGTCCAACCCTTAAACCTCATACACCTGTCACTATGAAGTATGTAACAATACTTTATTTTACATTTTTTAATAACTATTTTGTAAGGATTTTACTTAGTTCTTAGTTTCATAATCATCTATAACACCGTTACAATGGAATGCCGAAATGATGAGTATGTTTAAAAAAAAAAACGCAGAGAGAGAGAGAGAAAAATTCTGATAGGTAGTGGTGGTGTATGGAAGCACCAAGTCTCATGAATAATTCAAAGCTGTGGAATCGTCCGAGAACTCTGCGGAAAGGGCTTTCATCCGGGCTCATTAGCAAATGACATTTCATTCTCTGCAAAAGCGATGGGAAAATCCGCGATGTGAGCTGAGCTTGAAGTGAGCAGTGGATTTCAGAGACCAGTAGCTACTTCTTCCCTAAGGAAAACATTTCATGAAAGTATATTTGTTTTAATGCAGTATTATGTATTTCTCCATTTTCAGTAGTCTTAATTTTCAACTCGCGCATATATATATATATATAGTAACCATTGGATCAGACAAGGCCTCTGATTACTGTAAAATGTGGAGATCGTAGTTGCTAACTATCTCATATTTAATTATTCACCAAAACAAAAAAACAAGTGTCACTGTATGAAATAAAATTTGCGGGTTAGTCGAACCAAAACTTGCTAGTATGAACAAAAATCACCATTATTCTTTTTAACTGACTAACAGGTAATATATATCCAGTGCATATATGAACATGTTGTTTTCAAATTTACTAACTACAATTCTTATCAAAATACATAAGCTGTAGCTAAAATTAGAGTTAATCATTTGTGTCAGCTGAGTAAAGTCACTTTTTTAAAAAAAAAAAAAAAATCTTTTCTTCTCCGCTAGTTGAACTTGATAGTATTTTTATTATTTTGTTTTAATCCATGAATGCAAAAACATCTGTCAGATATGTGAAGTTACTTGCTATTTATTTAATGTATTTGAACCCGGGAATAAATTGTTAGGGAAGGTTTTCACCCCAATCCATAAATTCGGATTATTTGAAAAATCTAGATTACTAGTCACCAAGGTTCTAAATGCGTTATACTTTGTTGTGTTTATTTACTTGACTCATAAGATACCAATATAGTAAAAGGCTCCAAACAGAATGTGGCATGTATGAGCTGCATAATATCGTAGAAAGTATTGCTCGACATGATTCCAAAATACAAATTATTGGAGAAAAAGTTGAATATACTTATGAAAATTAAGGAATTCATGTCTCTTACATAGTCCACATCAGAACGTAACTAGCGAATAGTGCTAAAAATAAATCCATATTACAAACGCATAATGACCAAAGGTATCATATTTATAACAGATTAAAATGATCGGACCGTGCGAACGACAGTAATCAGAAAAATCAGAGCATCAGTTTGTTTCTAACCTTATCAGTCAGTGGAAATACTTACACTTATAGTTATACTTAAAGTTCTGTACACTGAGTCGTGATAGATAATTTATTAACTTTTGGATGAATACTGTGCTTAACAAAGATTGGTGACAGCAGCACCTCGCTCCTCATCAAAATACTGTATAACATTCCACTGTATTTGGGTCACCAAGTCTAATCGCAACAGTCCAACTGAATAAAACAAAGATCTCAGGAGGTGGTCAGCTTTTCCTTTAAATAAACTACAACCGTTACTGTATATTAGTTTCCACATTAATCCACATACCTTCATACATTTCATCTAGCAGTTATCCATAGGGAAATAGTATGCTCTGACGATTTCTTATAAATTCAGCGCTATTTGGATGCTATTTCCGATTGGTGCCGTAAATGACAGCTTACACTTAATTTCAAAAAGTGCAAGGCAATGCGAGTAAGTAACGAAAGAATCAGTTTGCTCACAAGTACAAAATAAGCAATTCAGCTGTTGACAAGGTTGATTACCGGAAGTATCTGGGGGTGATAGAACAAAGCAACATGAAATGGGGCTTGCACATATCTTCCGTCGTAGGCAAACCTAATTCTAAATTGCGATTCATAGGTCGTATTTTGAGGAATTGTAATGCTCATACAAAGGTACACTAGTGCGTCCACATCTGGATTACTGTTGTGGAATTTGGAACCCGTATCGCCAGGGCCTTATTGGCTCAGTGGAGAGGGTGCAGAGGAGAGCCACTCGATCACAGAATTGATACATAGATTGGGCTGGGATAGTTTGGAAGACAGACGACGTAGTTTGCGTTTGAGTTTATTGGAGAATATGCGAAAATCTTTAAATTTCGAGTGCAATGAAATACTTCTTCCGCCAACCAATTTAGGTCGCAAAGACCGGAGGGATAAGATTCGAGAAATAAGATGCCGTACTGATGCTTTTATGTATTCCTTCTTTCCTCGTGCTATTCGGGATTGGAATGCGCGGGTGTAGGATTGGGGCTTAGCACCCTCTGGCGCCCACAATGTTTGTGATATGAAGAGTATGGATGTAGATGTAGAACTGCTACAAAGCCGATGCGATCGGGCTGGTCCTTGTAGCGTAGGAACTAGCGAGCTGGACTCACGTTGCAATGCTCGCCGGTTCGAGTCCGGCTGAGGGCATGGGTGGTTTTAATTATGTGTTGTGTCCGTCCTGTGCTGTCCACGTTGAGAAGTAAACGATAATGACGATGATACAGTATATATACACTAGGGGAAAACAACAAAGTTGTAGCTGGCTGTAAAACCATTAAAAAAAAGAAAGAAAAAAAAGGTTCTAGTGGAGGTTGTTGTCCTAAGACACCTTCCTCAGTCAGATCTTTTTTTCCGCCGCCCACTGGTTCATGTGAGCCGAGACAACTGAGCAGCGGATTAGCGGCCCGATGTGCAGCACCGTAGAACTATCCGGCCAGCAGACGGATGCCTTCGGGGACTGCTTAGTTCCCGACACATCAAGGAAAGCGGCTTGTCAGGTAGAACGCCAGCTTCAGGCCTCTGTTCTGTAACACCTGCAGCCTTCTCAGGTAGCCACAGGATTCTTGACACGGGCAAGCGTACTCTATTATCAGGCAGATCAGAGAAAAGTAGATGTCAATTTATATCTTTGGCGACAGTCAATGCTCGTGGTTGGACACTGGTTAAAGTACGTGTAGCCGTGGAGGTAAACAACAAGGTCTTTTAACCAACGACAGCTAACATATGTATGAAGTGCTGATCAATAGAGAAGCCAACAATTTCCCGACCTCGCAGTCACTTTCAGCACTCTTCTCTTGATTATCTGCGTCGCACTCTCATACTGTGAGTCTGCATAGCTGGCCCTGTGCATTGCTGTCTGCTTGGCTCTTATTTTGGCACTCATACCTACATGACTGATACTGTCGGGCTGTATCGTAGTATGGCAAGTGTTGAGAGATTGACTCAAGACTATACGTTCACTACCGCTCGTCTGAAGCTGATATCCTCGTATATAAAATCTCTGCCTCTCCTTTTTTTCGCGGCCGGTATGTTTGATAGTCCCTGAAGATTTTGCGGAAATGGACCGTGTAAGATCGCAGACTAAAATAACTTTACTTACACGTGAAAACAATTAATGGTTGTATGAAATTTCTTCATCCTCTGTGGTTAGGTGGGACACGTCAATAAGACAACCAGGTTGTTTAAAAAAAAAAAGCTACGTTCTTTGTAAGTGGCCGTACGTATATAAAAAATTAACAAAACCTTGTCAACTGTTTACCAAGAAATTTTATGCTATTCCCTAGCTCAATCACACAGTTTTATATGCACCCATCCTACGTTTCCATTTCCACCAAACTGATTTTATGACAAATGGCCTATAACGCGGTAACCGTCACTTCTCCTTATCCTAGGCAAGCACAGTTCTCACTGTAATATTCGTTTAACTTAGAGGTCGCAAAAATTACCAGTCCCTGGTGAGTAGATTATAATTTCTGCAATTGTGGCTAAATGTTTGTGCGAGCTTTCCAGTTAACACTATGCAGAACAAGCTTTCGCCCAGGGTCAACCTGAAAGGGGTTACCAACCACTAATCCTATTTTTGGAGTGTAGATATTCTCTCCTGTTGTCACTTTGTGGACGTCGCTGCCCTCCCTTGCATACCTGTCCAACACAGGGTCGTTGACCGTGTCTTATCTCTCATCTCATTTTAAACTTTCCTTAGTCTCCTGAAACTGCGTCCAAGTGCACATGCAAGTACTTTTTAAGAGACCAAATCCTTCAATAACTGATGCTCATGTTCCATCCCCTCCCTATCCAGTTGTAAAATGATTGTAAAAATCAATAATAGCAGAAACAAAGTTCCGCATCTCCATTCAGGATTAAGGGAATTTCTGCAGAGCAGCAGGCCTTTGATCGTTATACGGCTGCGGAAGCAATCTTAACAAGGCATCACGAATTCTTCAACCAAGGAGCGAAGAGTATCCCACATCAGCCGCAGCGCAGCTTGGAGGCGGTGGGAAAAGTGACAGTTCATGCTTGAGACGCTCAGAGAGCAGAGGCAGAGACAGAGGCGCAAGCTCAGTGGCAGGCAACTTCAAGACGTATTCAGAACATCTTGTGTCATCATCAGCAGGTTCCTGCCCAGCAGGAGGACTATCGGCAGAAGTACAATGAAATGGTGTACTGGATGGACTGTCTGGACAAAAGTCTAAATAACAGAATCAAGCAAGTAAATGCTCTTGAAGAATTTGAGAAAGGACGAGCCGTTTTCTAGGGACTAGGCAGTGAGGTGGAAGCACGCCGTGAGGACACGAAATGGTTGGTGCCAACACTTGTCTCCCTTCTTGCACACTGTCCTGGTGTGGAAGTATTAGATGAACAACGTCGCCGCAGCAGCAGATTTCACTGAATAAGATGACTTGTTTAGCCGCACTCGGAGTTTTACTAGTACTCTTGTACTCAGGCATGTAAACGGAAGATTCCTTACAGATCGGAAGTACATCTGTGGCGTTTTTTAATCACCTGATATTTAAATGCGAGTGTAGAAGTATTTGATTATCAACGGCAAAGAAATTTTCCTCAAAATCCTCTATCAATCTGTCTTTTTGGTTAGGCGGCCCACTGCCTAAATATATAAAAAGATAGTGCCTGTCCTGTAGACAGCCGACTCACCGTCGCGCAGGATGTGCGTGCGTCGAGCCTGCCTCCTTGCGGCTCCATGCCAGAACCTCGACGGTCTGTCATCCTGCCTGGCGTAGGCGTGCAGGTGCCTCCAGGAGTAGACGAGGCCTCGTGTCGGACGGCAGGCCAGCAGCTCCACATAGGGGTGAAAGTCGTCGATGCTGGAAGAGAGGGACAGGTGCGGCGTCGGGTCGCGAGTCGGCGCCTCCGAAGACGACCAGTAGTGCTGCGAGAAGGAAGAAATACTCGGTTACTCATCAGCACAAGAAATGTGAAACCAAGGAGGTGATTTGTTACTTTTCAGACACTTATGAGGTTCCAGGTTTCCACTTTAAAAGAATGCGCTGAACCTGGACACTAGAGCCCGGCACCGGTGAGCCTTTATAAAGCCACAAGTGTTAGTTAAACTGGCTGCCACCACAGCGCTGCTTGGATAACTAAGAAATTTCAAATAAATAACTACATTTTATTTTATTTTCATTTGTATTGTTAAAAGGAAGTGTAACTGTGATCCAAGCTGCTGAGTAAGTTACTGCACGCAAATACGAAGGGCAGAGATAAAAATTAATACTGTGAAGCAGAGATATATGAGACGTTCGTTGAAATTTACATGTTGCTGTTTCTTTATTTACGGCGGTTAAATGCATAAGGAGAAGAACGTTCTATTCGCTGTAGCAGTTAGTAGAACCAAATCACAACATATCATCAGAATTTTTGACAGAGGATAAGAAACAAGAAAGTTTATTTTAAGTACACACGAAATTTAAGAACTCATGAAATACATAATCGTTATTATTTTTTAAATTATGCTTTCATTAGAAACTTTTTAATAACAAAAAAATAATAATAATTTGACGGGCTTTGTTAAATACACAAAAGGATGACAGAGTTAAAACCATTACAAAGACTTGCAGAGATCCTATGTTCATTTTCTCACTGTCAGTCTGTTTTAATCATTTTGTGAACTGTTTACCTCTCATTGCCTGTTGTCGAAGGAGTAGCCAAAAAAAGAAGGACAGAGTGGGATTTTGCTGAGTAGAAAGATATTGTTTCTATTACCATGGTTTTCGGTTAGAAATAATTCAGTAGCCGCGCAAGATGCTCGTGTAACGGACTTCGCCACAGTCTGTAATCAGTAGAATGCACATGTTAGGCTCAAAGAACGAAAACGAAAAAACAGTCTACAACTCGTGGTGGTTTCTTATAAAACAGCCAGACCGCGTTTGGGCTAACTCAGAAAGGCCACAACACGAAATTCACGTCGTGACTCTTAACATATTTGACCACTATGCGTTGTGGACGGTAGCTGATGCAACCACGAAATGACGGATAGCTTGTAACTGCATCTTCTGGATGTTAATTAATAATCACATGATGTTAAGAAAATAAAATACTATTTTTCAATATCGTTTTTTTGTCTTTAATCAGTATCAGATAAAAGTTGATAGTCAAATTATTAATACAAATAAACTTGCTAACAAGTTTATCATGAATGTTGAGAGTTATTTATTTTTACAAGAACTATCACCATGCCATTTTGAGTTCCTTTTTGTGTTCTTTTGAGCAACATTTTGTATTTTTATCAATACAGTATCTTTTACAATGACACATAATAAAGCCTTGCTGACTTCCAGATGGTAATATAGATGGTAACATAGATGCTAAGTGAAATTTAAAATGAGCTTAGGGTACGTCATGAATATTAATAAAGCTATTCTCCGAAACTCGTATATCAAATAATGATTAAAGATAAACGATAATGAAAAAGAGTCTTAGCATCATCTGATTATTAATTAACGTCCAGGAGATGTAGTTACAACATGTCCGTCGTGTCGTTGTTGCATCAGCTAAAGTTCAGAACGCGTTCTGGGTTTTCTTAATAACCACAACACGTGTTGGTGAAATACCATGAGCCCCACGACGCGAATTTCGTGTTGTGGCCTTTTTGAGTGAGCCACAGCGCGTTATATACAATTTTGTAAGTACAATAACGGGAATAACATGTTATCGCCATTTTATAGAAACCACAAAGTTTTTTTTCCCCTCAATGAGCGTTTTTGTTCTTTGAGCCTAACACAACTCCATTTGATCCCATTGTAAATAAGGCTTAAATGGACTTTTTTCTGCTTTTTTAAATTACACCTGAGAAGCTTGTTGCATGCTAGTATAACATCTGCAATTTATGGGCTTATGGTAAAAACTAGCAAATAATTGGTTCACAAGACGAAGATAATAAGATATAAAGATTAGTATTTGGTGAAAGGAAATGTTAATGACTGACGAAGCAGCAACGCACGCACGGCCTTATTATTGGCAATGGCAATGTTGATATTTCTTCAGAATGTCACTTTATGTATTTGGCAGCTTTAAAATAACTGCTATTAGGTATTTGCTTCGTCGGTGGGAAGGGGTAGGAAGTGTTAGAATATCCGTCATATTCAGTCGACCATTTTCCAAGTGACTGTGGTCTCATTCGGAGAATGATGCAGCGGCTGAAGATATGAAAGCACTTTACAAAAAAAAGAAGAAACCACAACAGCTTTTAGGGAACAGATAATTCACGTTACCAAATCACACACTGCCGATGGTATTCCATATATTTCCCATTGTTGCCAAAAAAGATGCAGGTAACTTGGGCGACCGCTTCAAAGGCTACGTTGTTTGTAGTTGGTTTCTATTTAGGTTCCACTTCCAGTAGAAACAACACTGCATATGGACAGTATTTCTGAAGCAGAACGCTCTGTCTCCGTATTAGTTTACCATCTTTCGTGACTGCAAAGTTATCTCGGTTTCAAATCAAGGAACTGAACTTTCTATATACCTGTGATTGTTTTAATAGCGCGAGGAAACCTAAACTGAGAACTACAAATTACTTATCCATTCAAATCTATGAAACTATAGGTTATTTTCGCCCTCACCGATTAACTTATTCTGGAAAAGTAAACGGATTCAAAAATCAATAGTCTCTTTCAGTTTGTTCATTGTTGAAATATTTCTTCTAATTTCAAATAACTGTTGGTATTTTCTTGTTAATTTTCTTACTGTTTTACTTTTTTTTCCAGTAAGATACGTAGCAATGTTGCATCTTTAACGTAGGAGCAAACGTATCCATAACATATGAACGCATTTTCTCTCGGCGTTGTTTATTTATAAACGATTCTCGGGAAACAAACCATTTAATAATATTATTGAAACAATATTTCGGCGACTTAAAACTCCGTCACCATCTTCAGGAGTAGTCGTAATGCTTGAAGTTTGTATTGAGCACTTTGTGTATCAATAATAATATTACTCGATTTTTTTCCCGAGAAATGTTTATAAGTATATATAATACTTTAGAAAGTTGCAGGTTAATCCCATAATTTCGCAGGTACTTGCAGCGCGATGAGTTAGCGGATTTATTCATCTGGAGACAGGTTTCTTATATAACAGCGCTGTTAGTTGTTGCGTCGTTCTAGCCGCACACCTGAAGAAAAAAAAGGGAGAGAGTAGAAAACCGGCCCGTTGTTAGGAGCAGCGTATCCAAGTTATCTATTTTGAGCGTAATTACTAGGTCACTATGGCAGGCGAATTAAGAAATGGGCAGTTTTTTTATCATCTATGAATTGTTATCTAGTCTAAAAAGAAGGTCTGTCATTTTTAACTTTTCTGTCTAAAAGTTATGTTGAAAAAAATAATCAACAGTAATGTTATCTCACAAGATCTGTGAAATGTAATTAAGAATATTGACTACGTATGCGTGAATAAACTTCACCCTGCGCAAGCAATACTGATATCTGAAGCACCAAAAACAACACGATTGGATAGTCCTGTCACAATAAAATAAATAGAAATGTATGGTCTGATCTGGATATGAAAATGAGTTCTTTGGAACACAAGTTACATTACATAATAGTTGACACCTGTGCCACATATTTACTGACAAGTGCATTTTATTAAACCAAACCAAATCTTTAATACTTCTTTCAATTAGGGGTGAAGTTTTTTAGAATCGGATATATACCCTTACGTTATCACACATTTCTTTTTATCATTACAGTAGTTACATTAAAAAGAGGATTTATTTGTTTTTCTAAACGAAAATAGCATAATTGAAGAAATAAACTGCTGTATATTTCAATAAAGTCGCAAAGTAAAGTTGTAAAGTTATATGCTTCAATAATATATTACTGTGCTGTTCGTTTTATAATTTATGTTCTGTTCTCTGAGACAGCTATCAGTTCGTAAGCCCCATTACTTTCGGATGTGATGCCGCAGTACTTTTACAAGCCTGAAATAAATCACTTTTTGAACTGGCGAAGCGGGAGACAGATGTGAAATTACTGTCAGGTAGTAAACTGGACAATACTGCACGTTTTACGATCATCCCTAGGGCTATAAACTTTATTGTCAGATTCATTATTTCGTCAAGTATTTTATTACTGTTTAACTGAACTATATCATAGTGTCTTTTACCTTAGCATTTGCTCAAAAATACATGAGTGAAAAGGGGTCATACAATAACCATAAACGCTTAAATTATTTCGGTTTAAATAATCGTGTAAGGCTGTTAGCAATTAACACTTCGGGCTTTTTTTTTTTTTTTTTTTTGTTCCTGGTGAACAGCCGAACGGAAAATTGGTGGTAGCAGGAAGTTTTCTCGTTTGTGAGAAGTTCCGCTATTGGTTCCCGCCGTCCCAGCCACACCAGGACTTTCCTGTAGTCGAGAAAACCCGATCTCTTCAAGGACATGGAGATAAAGTAGGGAACCGCGTTCGACACTCACTTACGTAATTCTCCGTGGTATCGTCCACACTATCTAAAAATAAATTCATATGAATACCCTATGAGAACCTTGTTCAATTTCTTATATTTTAGTACATCTTATAATATTCTTTTATATATGAAAAAAATACCGGTATTTTATTTATTTTATTTTGTCTATTATTTATTTCACTTTAATTGAGGGGTCAATACTTCAACTTTATTTTTTTCTTTAAAGAAAGCAGAAGTTGCGGGAATTCGATACATCATGTGACTTTTCATGGAATCGGATTTTGATCGAAATACTAAGTTCTGAGTTTTAATTGCCACCTCCTGTTGTTTAAAACTTAACATTTTTCGTGTTAATATAAGCAAAAAAATAAAAAAGTGTAGTTTTGAGGTAAAATTTGGGGATGAACCATCATTCACACATTTGAGTTCTGAAAACATCTGAAACTGTAGTAAAGACAACCAGCTTCTTTTTACTAGGGCTTTATATCTAGTCGACATCGAAGTCATTGCGGTCGGGAAAGAACTGGGGTAGAGAAAAAGATTTTTGAAGTGAGCCTCTCATCATTCGCCTGTAGTGATTTCGGAGAACCATGTAAAAATGATAAACTGGATGGCTGTATGGAGATTCGAACCCACGCGCTCCCGAATACAAGACGGGAGCGTTACTAGCATAGCAGGTGAACTCGCGGTAGTCCCTACTCTCCAGCGCAATCAGGATTGTCGTATATGAGTGCGTGAGCGAACACTGTGGAGAATCAGTGTCACCAGACTATATTACAGTCGGGTTTAAAGAGTGACAATCCCGTACTGTTCTCGGATATAAAACTTATGCACACACTGAAAATTAATTTGAGTTCAATAAAATTAAATGTTGATAAACACAAATGAGTATTGATTGTCTGCGAACCTATATCTGATATTCAAAATGCGCGGAAAAGGAATCATGTTTCTTCCTATTCTATACGTTGCAAAAGTTTGATTTACATTTTTTTTTTTAGCTTAGGGTTTTACGCCTCGTTGATATCGAGGTCATTAAAGCATTAGAGGCGGGAACGTACTTTGGGTAGGAAGGAGAAAGAAATCCGGCCAAGGCATTTCGAAGGAACCATCGTGGCATTCGGTGATTCGAACCCACATCCTCCCGGGCCAGGCCCGATAGTTACCACTCACCCTCCACAGTCGGTGTTTCTCTTGAACGAATCTAAAGCGGACCCTGTACGATCAACATTATTCCGTAATATTTGCTGTTGTTCAATAATATTGAACGATTGTAGGTTAGATTGAGAGGTTATGCAATATTATTCAATGAATCAATATAGTTTCAAATATACTGAACAAACTGAAAAAGTTTGTGCCGTTCTTTGGGTAATATGGGACAATAACCCGTCAGTTGATGCTGAGACATTAATCGGTACAATGCTTATAAGTTCTTCGTCCTGATGTTCATTTATCACATTTATCACTTGTTGAAGTAAGACTAACCCACGACGAAAGAACATTTTTTACATAATGCATAGAATTTACAATAATTTAGCCTCTTTATGGAACGTTAAGGCAAATGAAGCCTGGAAAGACATTGGTGGAAGAATTAAGAGAGGTTTATGGAAATATGATGATGATCATTGCCACCAGCTGGCATTCGATTTCAGGCACATGGGTGTGGGAAAATGTTCTTTCATTGGTAAGGGAGTCACTAAATGGATTAAATTACGAAGGGTGTGAGGTCCCACTCCATCAGACATTCAAATCATAATAATAATAGTAATATATCAATGTATTTATTTTAATACAAGGCCGTACAGTATAGTAGTATGTGAAAATGGGTAAATTTTAGTTTTTATAATATGTTTTGTTATGTTGAAGTTGGCAGGCTGTAATTGTGTTGTTTTGTTTTAGCCAAGGAGAAGCAGATTGCTATATGAGATTTATGTATGCATCAACGAGAAGTGTAATTATTTGAATTTATTAAGATGTGTTAATAAATAGCAGCTGATTTTATAGAGATGAGTATATAATTAAATTTAATATGGGAGTTGGTAACAAAAAAAAAAAAAAAAAAAATCGATTATAGAACAGATTGCAAAAGAACCTGGAAGGATTGGTAAGGCCAACCAGGGTTTTTTTAATTATCGACTTAGAAAGGATACTTCGCAAGGGAATTGATAAATAAGAATGAAAGAATTTAAAATTAACGTTTGTAGAGGGCAAAAGTAGGTGAGTACAAGAAATGAGAAAATGAGTGTATCGGAAAATTTCCACCGCAATTAAATTAAATAAATAAGTAAAACTATATTTTTTCGTACATCTTAAAGGACGTTAAAACTGGAAGAGTACTGGGGACAAGGAACTGGAAGGAATTCGGCCCTGGACTTTTTAAAGAAACATTCCGGCATTGGCCTTGAGTGTTTTCGGGAAAACATTGAAAACCGAAATCAGGATGTCCCGACAGTACCTCGGACCTTGATCCTCCAGCATGTTAGACCCTAGCGTTAATTGCTTATCAACCAAGATCGCTAATTGAAACAATTCCCTCCATAATGGTCTCCACCAAGACAAATTGTTGATTACATTCTATTATTTTCACAAGCATTTTCTAAAAACTCTACCTTGATTTGGATTAATAAAGCCGACACATATAAGAGCTGTGCAAATTTCACTCCACTATCCAGAATTAAATTTTACATGGTTTCCAAAAATCCCTTAACTTGAATGCTGGATAGTTCTATGGCGGCATTCCTTCCGGTTCCTTGAGTATACATCCTCTCCTCCCCTCTAATGGCCTGACGTTGACGTGCTATAAATAAAAGACAACTGTCGCTCTACTGACTAGAGCTTATACTTGTTTCCCGAAATACGTTACAATTATTAAGAAATTTATTCCAACACTAGGTTAAAAAGTCCCCAGCGGTAATTAGCAAGGATTACGTGAAGGTCGATGAAACGCGTGTCAGGACGCTGTCAGTAGAAGAAACCGGAAAAACCGGTTGTGAGTGCGGATCTCTGGCGAGCCGCCGACCTCCCAGCTCCAGTGTGATGGGAGCAAACACTTTGCCTTAACTCCGCCCAACGAGGAAACACCGTCCGACCTTGCTCGCCAATCGGGTCTTGTTTTCGCGTAGCGGATTATATTTGCTTTATCGCAGCGCATAAATTACCGCAAAACTTGTTTTCATATCGAGGTGCATCAGCCCCTCTACATAGTCCTACACAAAATTTTGTGACCGATAAACAAACCGAGCATAAAACGCGTTGAGAGTGGCGTGTTTTGAAATTACGGGGAATATTGTGAGTTGTGAAAAGCACGTAAATTGCGCTTTTGTTTATGAGCTTACACTTTGAACTTGAAATGGCGAACGCGTTATTACTGCTACCATAAACAGAACGTAAAAACGAGATAACATTTATGTGAGCCCCGTATTGGAGAGATTATTAGTTCCGTGATAAAATCAATGATAATACAAGTCCAATTATTCACTTTTTACAACAAGCTTTCGTGTTGGTACAATATTTCATTCTTCGTTATTCTTACAGATAAGTTTATATGAGTGACTGACTAACATTGTTAAAAACAAGCCGTAAATATCTTTTTAATGATGAGCAATTACCCATTTTCATTACGATATAAATGGTTAATTAAGTTTTTACATGCCGTTAGTAACAAAGCTTTTCAGCTGCATCAGTTGAATGCTCTACAGTAGAATCAACACGTTCGTAAAAATCTTCAGCAGATAGAGATGTAGTAGCATTATTACAATGAAAAAGAAACTGTTACAAAGTTTAAATTGTAAAATTTTAAGCTATCATTTCACTTCTGTTGTTAACGAAAGCTAATAACTAATCATGAAACATTTTTGCCTGAGACACTTTTTGATAGACAAATTCCGTTTTCTACCCACAGAACAAACCTCCCTCCTGGGATTCTCTTCCATACAGTGGGGCAAGAGAACCATTAGATGCTTAGTGGCAAGCCCTATATTCAAGGGCAGTCTTCTGTTTCAGTTAAACGGATTGGGTTTGTTACAAGTTGACATCTTTCGTAACTACTAATCATAGCAAAATGATTCAAACGGTAACAACTCCGATCAGATAGTAGTATGTTTATACTTTGGTGCAAATACAGTCGAACCTCTATAAGACGAATTTCAAGGGGTAAGGGAAAAATTCGTACTACCGAGGTATTCTTAATAAAGAGGTTCGTTTTATCGAGGTTTAATACTGCCGTTATTCGTCTTATAGAGGTTTCTCCTCGCTCTGAGATAACCTCTATAAAACGAAGATTTTTATGGCCAACCTCTATAATACGAATCATTGTTACCGTTACACTAAAGTTATTTTTTCAATGTAGGAAAAAGGTTAAAAAGAAAAAAAAAAAAAAAAACATGTATGTAGCAATTTTAAAAATACATACTCGTTTATATTTAAATCACTCAAGTATCAAAACAAACAATAAACTGTTTGAAAACCATGTACTGTATAGTAAAATGAAAACAAATCTGAAGCCAAAATACGGTAAATATAAATGGAAACCAAACTTATACATATGTAGTATGTACATATAATAAATAAGGACTAACTAATCTTAAAAAAGTCATCAATTTTAGATTGCTTACTTGCATGAAGGGTTACCATATCCAATGTGGAATCCAAATCGATGATGGCTTTCACTACACTATCACTTAAAGCATTTTTCTTTAAGAAAAAACACTTGAGCACATCAATAGCTTCTCTTGCGTCTTTCGTTGACAGTTCCGGTCGATCACTCTCCGCGGCTGCATCCTCCTCATCATCTTCAGCTGCGTCATCTTCTTTATGATTTGAGGGTTGAACAGAATCCAGGATATCCTCATCCGTCAGCTCTCCACATACTGCTACATTATCATCGAAATCAACAAATTCTTCAAACTCCATTTCTTGGACGCCTAGTCTTTCGGTAACTTTGTTCCAGTTTTGATCTGGGCCTACTTCTGCATTTTGGGGTGCTGGAGTTCGAGGTTGGTCATCGTCCTCATCTTCGAGGTCCGTCACACGAAATCCACATTTTGCAAAACAGTTAAAAACAGTTTTGTCGGTTACGTTTGACCAGGCCTTGTTAATCATCCACATTGCATTTAAAACGTTGATTTTAGTCGGTACGTCTTGATCCATATCTGTCAAAAACTGCCGAACAACCTCCTTTCTGTAGTTCACTTTGAAATTTTTAATAATTCCCTGGTCAAGTGGTTGGAGCTTTGATGTGGTGTTTGGGGGAAGAAATTGGACTGAGATGTTTGACAAGTTTGGAACAGTTCCGTGTGCACTACAATTGTCAATAAACAGCAGGATCTTTTTCTTTTTCTTCTTCATTTCTGTGTTTACAGTTTTCAGCCATGCACTGAACTCATCACCATTCATCCACGCTTTTGAGTTGGCCTTATACAGTGTTGGTAAACTGTTCACATTTTTAAAACATGTAGGTTTTTGTGACTTGCCAATAACCAAAGGCTTGAGCTTATTTTTTCCCGAAGCGTTGACTCCAAGCAACACAGTTAATCGGTCTTTGCTGTGTTTGCCTCCATTGCAAGGGTCTCCTTTAAACGTCATTGTTTTATCTGGTAGGCACTTGAAAAAAAGTCCGGTCTCGTCTGCATTATATATATCATCTGGGTGGTAACCCTGAGTAATGTCAGCAAGTTTTTCTTTCCAATCATCGCATACTGTACTGTCCACAGACGCACATTCACCACACACATTTTTAAAAACAATATCATTCCTTTTTTTAAATTTTTCCAGCCAGCCATTACTGGCACGAAAATCAGGGTGTCCCAATTGTACAGCAAACTGCTGTGCCTTTTCTTGGAGAATAGGGCCTCCGATTGACAAATTTTTATCGCGGCACTGCTTTAACCACTTTAAAGTGGCTTTGTCTACTTCCTGAAATTCACCGGTCTTTGCGCGTTTGCAAAACTTAGAAAGTCCACTTGCTTCATCGTACTTGTCTCTATTCTTTATAATCGTTGCTAACGTTGTTGAAGGGATGTTAAACTCCTTAGCAATGGTGATTTTCTTCTTCAACGGGTTTTCTTCCACATGCTTCAAAACTTTACGCTTGAACTCTACTGTTAGCGCCGTTTTTGACTTTTTCCCTGCCATTACTGTTCATACAATAAAGATACGCACAACGGTCAGTCTTAAAACACAGCCGGAAGGGACACTTAAAAACACAGCCGGAAGGGTTACTCAACACTGCAAAGGCACGTGCCAAACAATGACTGATGAAGGAAGAGGGTAGGGTGGGGAGTTTCATGTTAAGACACGCTTCTGTTTGTTTTGAAAACTACGCACTATGGAGGTTAAGATCATAAGAAATTCGTCTTAAAGAGGTAACATTCGTCTTGTAGAGGTCTTGTGCTAAGAATATTCGTTGTATAGAGGTTAATCAGTCCTAGCCCATGTCACAAACAAATTCGTCTTATCGAGGTTTTTAACCTAATTACTGCTTTGTATAGAGGTGTTTTTAGCATTGACCTTTATGGAAGTTTCAAGGGGATTTTAAAAAATTCGTCTTATCGAGGAATTCGTTTTACCGAGGTTCGTACTAACGAGGTTTGACTGTAAAATAAAAGGTCGTCTCATAATACGATTGCTGGATGTGGGCAGACAGATGTCACTACTTCAATATTCTTGCGTTTGCCAGCATAAGACAATAATAATTGAGAATAATTGATTCCTAAATACCACTCACAACTTTCTATGGATGTAATTTCTTACTTAAAATCAATTTCTCTGATTTCATAGAGGACCTTATTCCGACGTGTGGGCTACAGACTGGGGTGTACAACGCAGACTTGACAGAAAATCTTAATGGTTCCGAAAACAATTGACAATGCTATTGTCTGCAGTTAAGTTGACTGACGTTTGCTGCTTCAGAAGATCATGATATGATCACAACAAGATATACAAGATGCAGTTATCGCTCAAGGTCTTCCATACCGTAGAAATTTTGCAGAATTTTTTTTTTTTTCTTTATAAACATGACTTCCCGCTTCAGCCTTTGAAGTTTTATGTTAATTTTTAAAAGTATGTTTAGTTACATCACTGATCTATTAAAGAACTAATTCATGGATTTTATAATACTAAGATTATCCACTCATATTTCTCGCAACCGTAACAGTTGTACGCGTTTAGGGGACGTTAAACACAAAAGCATGTGAAAAAACTATTTGATTGAATATGGAAAGTGATAGCTCGATCGTAGGCAACTACCAGATATTTTGGGTGGTCGTTGCGATCATCTCTTCAGGATGGTCTGACTTTGCAAGCTGTTGTGAAAGGTGGAAACAGTAAAATTCTTTATTTGTTGACTGGGCTTCAGTTTCTTTGTGGAGAAGAATATACGCTAGCACATTGCTGGGTAAGACTCTCGGTGAATATCTTCACAGTTCTGGATGTTGCTGCTCTGGAAAGTAATATTTCAGATGATAAGCTTTATGGAATTTCCTGCAATTCATTCGAAGTATTACTGTAATATATAAATTGAAAAGCACAGACACCGGCTCTGAAACCTGAGGTACCCCCTTTTTAGGGACACGCTAACAATTCTTTTGGGCCCCACCGTGGTCTTGCAATTTCAGATTATGTAACATGTTCTTCAGAAGATTTTACTAGGCATGTAGGAGCTTCAGGAGCAACTACTTACGCCAGGCAGTATCATAGGCTGCTGATATGTGGAGGATCACGGCTCCTGCCATCAATGTCCTGTGGAATCCAATCTCCATGCATGTTACGAGCGTGAAAACCTGTTCAGCATAGCTACGCTTTGGCCTGTACCCGGTCTGCACCTGCGGAACAACCTGTTGAATAACAACTGTGACCTGTCGGTGCAGTGGAAGAAGGAGTGGGTAGTGAACAGCCCACAATGTGAGCTTGTGAAAGGTCCAACAGCATATTGACTGATGCTTTCATTCTGAAGTTATGAACTCAGGTGTCATCCTCAGTTAAAGCATTTACAATCGAAATCAACTGAATTGCATTAAAACAGGATAGATTATCTGCAGACACCTCTCTCCTCAGTAGGCTTACATTTTGAACGGCTGTAAAATATCGGCACATAAAGGGGGTAATTCTTTACCATATCCAAGGGTTCTGTCAGAATGAGATATTCTGTTATTATGGAATTCCAAATATCTCCCAAATCTTCCGAACTCCTGTCCGTCTTTCCACATTCTGTCTCCACTGGTGTGTATACCAAACTAAAATTCAGCTTCGTATTCCTCGTCAAATATAACAGCAAATCCATGGAAAAATTGCACATTGACCGAAAAAATGGAAAAGTGCTAACATTTAAACTCATAAGGTCGAATTCGTACTAACCGTGATTTCTAGACGCAAGACCTATAAGGGCAAAATAATTTATTTATTTTTTTAAAAAAAGGGAAAAAAACCAAATGATCTCCAGTTAAATATCTTATGTGAATGAACCAATATTCCCTAAACGTGAAAAAGTAAATCATTAGCTAAATAGGATAAACGAGAAAAGGAACACGTTTCTGAAATTGACGGTAATAGAACTCCGAAGCTTTCCCTCAGCTGCCACAGTACTGGAAGAAGATATATTGCTGTAGGAAGGAAGCTCTGGTCTGATTGTGTCGTCCGAACAATCTCAGTAGGAAAAAGTGGTAGTGAATAAGAAGTTTTATGTTCTGACAGGGTTATCAACTTAAAATGTATCTGTGTTGCTTGCGGCCGGATCAATTGATCGTAGTTCAACGAATTTTCGACGGCGTAACGTGCCATCATCTTCAGGTTGCGTCTGCTGGCCGGCTTGAGGAGCGCAGTCCAGTCGCGTCCTGTACTCGAAATTCCGTCGAAAATTCGTTGACCTACGATCAATTGATTCGGTCGCATGCCCGAGAGATCTTCAAGCGTCAGATTCGCCGGGAAAACCGACGATTATGTATCTGTGTCATCACAGCAACATGAAACTTACAGAGTTATCTCCAACATGACCTTCTCAAGCAACCAAGTTTCAAGTTGATTACAATGTAAATTAGTCCGCTTTCCTTGAATTCTGAGTTAAGATCAACGTGAAAGTTGAAATTAACTTTCAAAATTAAATTAAAGCTGGAACAAACTAGACATGTTCAAGAAAATCTGTAATTGTGCAGTAATGGTATTATTACTTTACTAACAATGTTACCTGAAGATTACCCTCAGTTTCTGCTGACCGCTTCAGCAAAAAATGTGATAAGTTCGTTCTATTGTTAAACTTACTATAGCCGTCCACGGCAGTGTAGCCGCTAAGATGCTAGCCTAGCCTTTCAAAGGTCTCCGGTCCTAATCACGCTTCTGGCGTAACGAATTTTAACAAACTGTTCGCCCTTTGTTTGCTGTCTTTAGTCAGAACGATATACTGGAAACTCTTTCGTATATACTGGAATTTGAAACAATTACAATTCGTGGTAGAACCAACTCCAAATAAAGAAAAAAATTCCAGCGCTGTAACGGGAATTCATCATTTTGTTTCAGAGTAATAACAAAATTTCCAGAATTTGTGTCTATTTATCGCAGAAAAATTTAAACTTAAGAACGTAACTGGAAGATATAAAAATTAATAATTTAAAATCTATATGATTTATTTGAGTTAGAGAATTTCTTTGAATCCTTCTGTGGATCCTTAATGAAATCCGTTTAAAATTAGTTATCAAAAATGTTTAAGACAAAATCATGTCATGACATCTTGATTCAACAAAATACTATCATTATTTAACGTAAGGTAGTTTATAGGTTTTATAAATGAGAAGCTTTCAGCTGTGTGATACTTCTCAGGCCACTGGCCCGTTAGGTTGACCAGCAAGCAGGACTGGCCGACCCATCAACTTACATAACCATCCGATATTGACCTTGGTGCAGGTGCTCATCTTTGTGGAATGTCTCCAGTTCGTAAACACTAAGAAAACGGAATACAAAGTAGAGTATCTCCATCTTCTCTACGTGATACATCTATCTATCAACAACATAACAATTTGGTTATATTTACCTGAAAGGTGATCAGAAATGTTATACGTGACTCGCAGTTACTTACTTTCTTGACTACCTGTCAGCTAAAAAGTCCAACCAAAATAGCATATCTTTTCAAAAATATTTTTTTTCTATGGATAAATATTTTTCTGTGAAAACCACAGCATGGCGCAAATACATTTTTTTCGTAATGATTATCCATAATTTTGGAAGAAAATAAAATTTTGCAAATTAAAGGTCTTCGATTTTGGACTTAGATATTACAAAAGAAGTGTTATAAAAATTTTCACGGTGCCTCAAATACCTACTGAAAAATGTTTACCAGCTTTCCTATTACAAGGGATTGAAGTAATTTACCAAGAGAAATGATGAATAATATACCAAAAAACGTTGCAAGAATTTAAAGTTAAATTTTTAGATGGCAAAACTAGGTGGCTACAGGAAAGTGGAAAATTGAGTGTGTAGGGATATGGCCAACGGAGTGTGCGCTCCGTGGCAATTAAATTAATTAAATTTGTTATTCACAATTACCTATGCACAAAATGTGATTTCTTTCTATGAAAGGAAACTGTTTATTAAGTTATTAATTTCGGCAATAATAGCATTTTAGGAAAAATAATCCTACAAACTGTAAAGGTATTACTAATGTTACAAGATTCCGTTTTAAACTGATGGTTAAAGTATATCAGCTTATGACGGTAATTCGAGGAATCTTTATCAGGAGATAAAAATGTTTAATGTTTAATTTTTTTAATTAATGGTGGTCTTGGGACCATCGACCATACGGTCAGCTTCAATATTTACATTGGTTTTTACATTTGCTGTTTGACCTTTTAAAGTAATGTAACCAAACCTTATTTCACAGTGGATTATAAAACCAATCAGTGATACAATATTAGTATAATGAAATGACAGTTAAAGTTCCATAAAGTTTTATTACCAACTAAAATTTGTAAATCCTATAGAATAACATGTTAATTCTGGTTGAAGTACGAGTTAAACTTGGTGTGCACAATATCATTTAATATAATAACACTTGACTTTTATGATAATTTCTTAGCAGCTAATGTACAGTATCCATACAGGAGACCTTAGATTCCGTCAGATAAATTAAGATGGGCTATTAGATTATTTAGGGCTAAAGTAAGAGGGTACAAGAAGAAGTAAAATATTGATGTGTAGGGATATTGACGCTAGAGCGTGTGCTGCATCGCAATTAAATTAAACTAAATTACTTAAATTAAAGAAGAATCAGCTGATTTGTAGCAATATCCTTCTGATTTCAGCAGATTTATGCTATCCTACAGCCCTGTACTTTGGCGTAAACACCTGTGGCTATCCCTTTCCACAAGTCGAGGTGTCACAGTCCTCATCGGAATACAAGGGCAGAACATATAGTGTGTAGTTCTCTACGGTGAGCGTTCATCACTTACTGAAGTGAGGTCCGGGGTTCCACAGGGAATCATGATAGGGCCTCTGTTGTTTCTCATATACATTAATGATTTGTGCTACATAATAAGGGGGATGAAAAGATTATTTGCCGATGATGCTATTATTTATCGTAAAATCACAACCTAGGACGACTGCGCTTTGTTACAAGACGATATTATGAAAATAATTGCGTGATGTAAAGATTGGCAGTTGGAGTTAAACGCTAAAAAGTTCCAAGTCATGCTTGTAAGTAAAAAGCTGACACCATTTAGCTCTGAATGTACAATTAATGGTACTGTACTTACAACGGTAGATTCCGCTAAATATCTAGGGGTAACAATTCGTAATACTTTGTCGTGGAATGAGCATATCAAGAATGTAATTGGGAAAGCAAATAGTATGTTTCGATTTCTAGGTCGTAATTTAAAACAATGCACTCCGGAAGACACAAGTCACTAGTGCGGCCTCACTGAGAATATTGTTGTTCTGTATGGGATCCCCATCAAAAGGGATTAATGGAGGCATTAGAGATGGTCCAAAGAAGAGCCGCCCGATTCGTGACAGGTATATATAGTTGGAGGGAAAGCGTAAGTACGATGTTGAAGGAGTTAGGTTGGGAAGACCTGGAGCACCGAAGGCGTTGCTCTCGATAGACGTATTTCGGAATGACAGTAAACAAATATGACCGCGAAAATAAGATAAGAGAAATCAGGGCCAGAACCGATTCATTTCTGTACTAATTTTTTCCCAAGGATGATTAGGGAGTGGAATAGAAAGGATTTACCTGGCGAGTAAACATAAAATCCGACAGGAGTAGCTTTCTATAAAGTACTCCGGCCATCCTGATCTGGGTTTTCCATGGTTTCCCCAGATCGCTCCAGGCGAATGCTGGGATGGTTCCTCACAATAGCCCATGGGCGCCTCCTACTATATCCCGTATATCCCTTGCAAACCATTAACTTTCCGGATAGGTGCAACCCTCCGCCACACACTTTTAGTGAATCGCGGTGTAATAATAATAGCAATACTATAGTAATACAACTAAGCTGAACAAAACACAAACCGTATAAACATATCTCTGTGAAATGTGGTGCCGATATCTAGCGGTACGCGATCAACCGTTATCGACACAGCAAAGCCTACTTTGGCTTTGAAATCTCTCATACACATCACCTTGATAATTAATACTTTTGCTCTCTAAGTGTCGAATTCCGAAAAAAAATCCGAAAATATAATCTTACCTAACCTGAGAGCGTAGCATTTAAAATAATACCCCGTTTATCGATTTCTGTTAAGTATGGAGTAAACATATGGCTCCTTAAAAAAAAAAAAAAAAAAAAAAAAAAAAAAAAAAAAAAAAAAAAAAAAAAAAAAAAAAATGATAATAATAATAATAATAAAAAAAAAAAATAAATACCTTTTAAAAATTATATATAAATATATCATTTGACAAGTTCAGCAAATTTATTAGTACTCTATTCAATAAAATTGTGCAACCGAGTGAAAGCGTTAATTATGTAACCTCACTGCGCGGTTTTAGATCACAAACGACATTATCGCTACTTTGGACTTGAGTACTGATTGAATCAGAACACAGACTACTACGAGACTGGTTGTTTCTGCTGTTGATTGCTCCGCATAGTACGAATGCACTAACAGAAAAAATGAACATATAGTGTTGTTAATGTTGTTAACACTTGCAGTAACCATTGCGCAGAGAGAATACCGGAAGACAAGATGAGGTTCATGATTTACGTACAGCTTCTCCAAACAACTTCAGCTGAACTTCCAATTGATATGTCTCTGGAGTGTAGTTTTAACGCCTTTATGTTGCAACAAATAACTGTTGATTGAAATTATCTAACTCTATAATGTGTAAATGACTCTCGTGTCATTCCGAGTTAAAGTAGATACTGTATCAAGAAGGAAAATTTCTGTATCAATTCCAAAGACTTTAAGTAGTAAAAAAGAAATATTATTATTTCAGTATTGCTTATAACAATATAATAAATAACTAATTTTACGACAGATATAGTATTCACAAGACAATAACACAGAAATGGCCATGAGATGTTCGCATGTCATTGGTACCAGTACGCGACTTCTTTTCTCTCCATCCACTTCAGACAAACAGTTGTGCAGTAAGAAAGTGGATGAATAGAGACGCTATTCTCTCCATTGATTCTGGACTTCGTATGGCATGGTTTTAATCTGAAATGAATTCTCGTTATTGATGGTTTTATTTAATTATTCAACCTAACCCTTTAGTTTTTGGGATCAATTTGTACTCATCGCTGTCTAAGCCGCAAACCAAATTATACTGCCAGTACCAGCAGCTAAGTATTGCTCTGGTTTCTAATACAGTAAACGAGTGAATGCGTGGTAGTGATATTGTCAACGTGTGGGACCCGCTGGTCGCCCTCGTGTCCCGAACCTTCCCCACCCCTCGCTTCTCGGGTTACTCCCTCCTGCCTCACAGGTTTCCGTCGGCCAGGAGCAGGAAATTGTGTTTCACGTCAACCAACACTGCAGCCCGATATCCAAGAACGAAGATACAGCCTGTCTTACGGTGCAGCAAAATTACAACCATTGGATTCCACGTTAGATGGATTCAATTATTAAACCGAATAATAGTCATGAGCACTGAGTCCTTTCGGAAAGGCCGAAGATACGGCTTACATGTGTTTCTTTAATATACTTTTCAAGAAGAAGCTATGGTTTACTTATGCTTATTAGGCGTAGTTCTGGTGTATGGAAATAACCGTAAAACTTTACCTTTCAGATAAGCCAAAAGTAGTAGTACGCAGAAACACCAAACATCGTGTTTAAGGACAATGCGGTCAAACTGTAGCAACACAAATCTCAATCCATCTGCCATGTGAATGGAAAAGTTACCTGACTGTCGCACTATTACAGGTTAAAGGGAACCACATACACTACGTAATAGAACGTATAAAGGCAAGTGCAAAAAAGTATCTAAATCGTTTTGAGCGCTGGAGAATGTAGCATGGTAAAAATTAAAATTAATCCTTCAACAAGCGTAATTCACTGTTATATTAATTTAACCAGGAAAATGAAAGAGAGCTTTTGTGGACGGCTTAAGCTGTTATGGTACAAACTATCATTTATCTGCAATTTTTGGTTTGTCATCTGATCACTTTGGTACATTTACTTTGCTAGGTGCTGTTCGAAAAAACATGAAAACTGTTTCAGACAATTTCACAGTAAACCGTTTGCCTTAATTTATTTTAGCTGTTTATTTCATTCAATACAATGTTTTGAAAATAGTAAAGTTTATTATTTTTAAGCAGGTATCGAAAAGCATGTGAAACAACCATGATTTCTCAAGTATTTTTCGATCTCCAATAAGTGCTAATAAAAATGTATAAAGTTGCTAAAAACTGTTGTACTTGTTAATAATGTTAGCTGACAGGTGTTATGAGATCGCCGAAGTGGCTGAAATGTTGATCCTTATAAACAAATACATGTATAATATTCTTTAATTCAGTCATTTAAAAGAATTATTTTGTTTTCCTCAGTAAAAGTTTCTGCTTTTTTTTACGAATACTCCCAATGAACAACTAACAAATGAATTAATAATGTCAAAGAAACTGGTTAAGGATGAGTTTATGAAGAATATTATCGGTGGAGGGGGACCTCTGACTGATGCATCTAGAAATTTCTGAGCTATATCACGAAATTGAGGGGAAGGGAGGGTATTGAGACAATTATAGATAAGGATGGAGAAGAAGTAACGGAGGATTTTTTTAAAAAAAGGCAGAGTTATTGAGTAACTGGTTCAGTGAGTCAATTAGGGACAATAATTCAGGGGTTATACCTGGAATTGAGCCTATCCGCACAGTTGGAGGGGAGCAGATTAAAGGTGTCTGTGAGAAAAGTAAATGGTTTTCAAGTCGGAAACATGGCTTTAGACAAGGATATTCGTGTGAATCTCAGTAAGTAGGATATATGCAGGATATTTCTGATGAAATGGACAGGGGAGGTCAAGTAGATAGTGTGGCACTAGATCTTTCAAAGGCCTTTGACAGAGTGAGCCATAAAATGGTGCTAAATAAAGTGAAAACTATTGGAGCTGATAAAAAGGTGATTTCTTGGTGGAAGAATTTCTAAAATCTAGAAAGCAAAAAGTTAGAGTAGGAAATGCAATATCAAAAGAAGTAGAAGTGAACATGGGAGTCGCTCAGGGTAGTGTATTGTGACCATTGTTATTCGTTTTTTCTAGTGAATGTTTGTGTTAATGGTTTACTGTCAGAAGTTAGATTGGTTGTAGATGACATAATGTTATATAAAAGGATCAAAACAATAGAAAACTGTAAACAGCTGCAGGGTGATCAAGATAGGATAAATAGCTGGGTAAGTCAACATGGGATGAAGATAAATGCAAAGAAGAGTCAGCTTATTGGGTACACAGATAAAAAGCTAAAGGTTGATTACGATTATAAAGCGGGGAAGGAGCAACTTATTGAAGACTCGAAATGAAAATACCTTGACATTACATTAGATAGCAAACTTAACTGGGCAGGGCATATTGGACAGGTGGTAGGGAAAGGGTTCAAAATCCATCACCTATTGGAAAGAGTGATGAGGGGATTCACTAGAGAAGTAAGGGAACTGGGTAACAAAACTTTGGTCAGACCACTGCTGGAAAATGGTGGTGTAGTTTGCCATCCACATTTTGGGTATCAAATACAGGAGTTGGAGGGGGTGCAGAGGAGGGCTGCCAGGTTTGTCTTTGGAAATTACCGCAGAACACAATCGGTAACTAATATGATAAAGGAGCTGGAGTGGGATTCATTGGAGGATAGAAGGAGGGTGAAGAGAGTCAGGGGAGTGTTCAAAACCTATACTGGTGATGAAGCATGGAAAGATATTGGTGGGACAATTAAGAGAGGTGCTTTGAAGGGTAAGGTTGACCACAAGCTGGCACTTGATTTCAGGCATAAGGGTGTGGGAAAATTTTATTTCTTAGGAAAGGGAATCAGGGACTGGAATAAACTGCTAAGAGAATTATTAATAACTTATCGGAAACACTGAAAGAATTTAAAGTGAAAATTAGTAGAGGGCAAAAGCAGGTTGGAAGGGGAAAGGAGGCGGTGTAGGGTGATTGCCATCGGAGCGGGCGCTCTATCGCAATTTTATCAATTATTATTATTACAATGTAGGTGAAATCTATAACCGTCTTCACAACAGTTGAACATGACCATTGTTATTCATCGCAATTGTAATTTTTCACTAATTAGAAAGATTCATATCAGTTTTTAAATAATAATAATCAACAAATTTTCGCAAATATAATATTCCATGAAGATAATGCCATTTCTGGTTAAAACCGGTAACTACTCTGATAACACACTTTACTGCTAAAAGCATAGGCCTCATATTTGAAGTTGCTGCCGTTTGAAAACTGCTTTCCGATCAGAGTTACCAATGTAAATCCTGGAAACTATCCAGCTGCATGCTGCCACAGCAGTTCGCTTCACACCGATAGCGTTAAAATCAGAATGTTACAGAGAGCGTCACAGCTATTCCGCTTATCTGCAACGCACAGCAGGATACCCGACAAGAGGACCGTTTATTACGCGCGGCCTTTCGTAGTCCATACAATAGTCCGATCAGTTCGGCAAACCTACTGCAATCAACAATCTCACTACGCGCTGTCTGATCACAAACGACATACTCGCTTTACCGTCTGAGTGAGAACACATGCTACCATGAGATTGGTTGTTTCTGCTGATGTTAGCTCTCCCGGTACCACTGCATTAACAGAAAAAAGAATATACTATCTTGTTAACATATTGCGTTCGCCTCTGCGCAGAGAGAACACCGAGAAACTAGTTAAGGTTCGCAATTTACGTCCTGTTTACAAACACGGCGTCAGTTGAATTTCCTCGCATTCGGGAGGACGCCGGTTCGAATCCTCGTTCGGGCATCCAGATTTGGGTTTTATATGGTTTCCCCAAATCATTCCAGGCGCATGCC
>CM061920.1:65633628-65697668 GCA_031002005.1 Vandiemenella viatica
TCTCTGCATTATGACGTATTCACAAGCTAGCCGTGATTGCTAGAAGTTTATATCATGACAAAAAATAGTATTCCCTTCCCTTCCTATAGCTAATCTTTGGAGACTCCTTTCTTTACTGACCTTGGATATGGCGTTAGCTACGTGGTCTACTATGTTCCAGAATTATTTATTTCGTGCACTTCATGAAACTCTAGCGGTCTTATTTTCGTCGTTAGTGCGTACTCCCATGCCAGGTTTCTCGGTGTTCCCTCCTCTCCACATTCGCACATGGTGGAGTCTTTTATTTCTGTCTGGTGCAGGAACGTGCTGTTCGTCCCGTGACTGGTAATAAATTGGTGAGACCTGTTCAAGTATTAATGTAGCGTAGTTTCAGCCGTTCAATAATATTGTGTTTAGGTACTCGTTAAACCGTGCATTTTACTGGTTTACTAAGATTTACAGGTTTGCCGGGTCCCCTGCAGGTTTATACTTCCTACAAAGCATGTTAGTACTCTTCCCGAACTTCTCCATGATAAGAAACTTCCCAAATAACAACAGCGTCCATAAACTTTCAACTCAACTTTTTCCATAGTAAAAACTTTATCAAAGCATACATAAACCTTACGCCAAACTACTTCCCGAAAGTTTAAAGTACAGTAAAATAACAAATGACCTACAATTCCGTGTTAGCACTGTTCCAAGTGAGAATCAGGTGCTGAAATAGACATCGTAGAATGTTAAGCGCCGACCGTCGGTTCCGGAGCGCTAACAATCGCTCCACTTGTAGAAATCATATAACAACAATTAAAACTTGTATGAAGTTACTTGAAATTAAAAAAAAAAAGTTTTAAATAAAAATATTTATAAACATTTGAATATCGAACTGTCAAAATTAAACAATTCTAAACATTTAAAATCCCATTCAAAACATTTCAGGTTACACAACATTCTTTTAAATAACGTGTTATATACTGTTCTGCTTTTTATACCATTAAAGCTCATTTAAATCACTGTCATCCAACAAAATGTTATACCGTCATAGGAAAATATAAAAATTTATAATTAACCATTGTGTTTCTCTTCGATACACAAATTTATTTATTTTAAATGATTATAATTAGTATGAAACTGCGCCTCAAGGCTGATTCTCCAGCCTGCTATCCTTATGTCGCATCGAATTTACCAATATTCTAGTAGTGGCATTCTGATTTCCTCCTACGATGTAGCAGGTCTTCGCACTATCTTGTAGACTTTTCTCCTACTCATCTCCTCTCCTTCTTATCTCCTCTAGATGCAGAAGTCATAGCCCTCCCCCCCCCCCCCATATTACAGTCAGAGCGTATGATGTCGTCCTTCTGTAAGGTTCCGTGGGACGACTCGTATAAGACGTCGTACTCTTCTTAGCATTTCTCGTCGCATTAATTGCCGTAGTTTGCTGTCCAACTGCTTGTTGCATACACTGTCAACGAGGCTGGGAAGGAATGATGCTGTATTAATATTGTAGGCTTCGGAAGACGAAATCTCCTCTGTCCTATGCTGATCAACTCGTTCAGACACTTTATCTCGATTACAGAACTGCCTCTGCCTCTGCACTTTTGTATCCTCTGCTGCCTTAGCTTTACGTATCAGGTCCTGAGCCATAGTGCCCCAGTCATCGTCCCGTCAGCTCTTCTGATTGTTGATAGCATTGTTGGAGGTATGATTTTTTACCGGCAGTGATATCTTGAGGGAGGCTCCAAGGAGCCGATTGAAGAGTATTATTAACTTAAGACTACCAGGTTTATCTTTTGGTCTTCAACAAGATTTCCTTAACTAGTCTCTTTTTTCACTATACCTGTCAGGAGGAAATGCACATAGACGCAATTATGCATCTTTGATATTCACTCCTTGCCTTAAGATTTCCTGCTTTTAATTTCCGTAGTCTCCCGTTCTATGTAATTTATTTTGCCCCATAGACTTTCTTTAGTGTTCTCATCGTTCTTGCATGAGTTATTTCTCTAACCTTGCGATCAACATCGGCTCCATCTAATAGCCAAATTGGTAGGTGTAAAGCATGTCTGAACATATTCCAATTTGCTTTTCTTATGTCATATCTTCTTGTCTCCGCTCTCTGCTTCGATGTTCGAAGCAAACGGAGCTCATGTTCACAGACGACTCGTGCAGTGGGTAAACAACCTTATCCTGCCTCGGAAGTCAGTTACATTCAACTGGCATTAGACAATTATCCGAAATAATCTCTTTATAATCGTTTCAATAGTTTTGTAGAACTAAAAACTCTGGATCTTTGAACATTTACACCCACTTCTCGGACCACACACCCCATTATGTGTTGCATTATTGCAACTAATTAGCCACATCAATATATAAATAAATATCGTTATAATTTTACGCTAATTATTTGGAATAAAATGTATAACTGAACCTCATTTTTACTGCGCTTTATTGCAATCTTGTTAATTTCAACTTTAACGATATGTTTCACGATCAGAATTTAAGAAAAGTGTAGCTGGAACCGAATTTCGTCCGATTGAGGTATGGTCGGCGATATCTTGGCTAATATTATAGTCAATGCAGGGACAGGAAAATGCGTTACCTGTTTCGAGATCGGTCAATAGCTTTTTACTGAAATGTGGGGAATGATAAATGGACTACCAAGAAGAATCGTCAATGGGCGGGCGGAGTCTTCCTGCTTTGTTCGAGGCTTGACTTAAGGAAATGAATAACAGATGGCGCTGAGTTGAATACGCGCAATGATGCCACATTGTGCGAAATAAGGGACTTAGACTCAGGCGCGGACAGTCAATTTTTTTGCCAAAGAGTGTACATCACTGTAAGGCCTTTAGAATGGGTTGATTTTAAATAATGTTCTAATCCCAGTTAGTAAGTTCTGTAAGACGCCTTGTAGTTGATTGATTTACGGATTTATTTAGTTCGTTTATGCAGTGGTCGCCAGATGATGAAAACAAGCCAGTTCTAAGCAGCAAATGGAAGAATAATTAATAAAAAGTAATTAAATCAATTAATAAATAATTCTTTCCACGACAAGTTTATTAATAAAGAACATTAACACTTAAGAACCGGGTTGGCCACCACAAAATTTCACGATAAAGGCTAATCGAAACTTCGCTATCCGAAATATTACAGAATTCTTAAGGAAAATTAGCATTTGTATCTGCTTCCAACTAAATTATTTACCATTACAACCTAATGTTCACAGTTCGTCTCAGTACTGTTCAAACTTCACTTTTTACACTCACTGTTCCTCTCGACCACATCAAGTTCTTCTACAATTACACTGCACAATAGTTATATCGGCCAATGCTTTCGATACGTGAGCCGCGCTCCGCGAGCCGCAACAACCCGGATACGACTCCTGTGGCGGCCAGCTACAGACTGACTCAAAAACAACGTGTTACTCCGCTTCTCAGTCACTACTTCTCAGTCGGTGGAAGATAACTGCGATGTTACATCACGCACTGCAGCTCTCAGTACCAGATCCAGTTCTAAATATAGTACGTAAAATATTGTACGTTATATGGTAACCAAGTAATCTAGTATGGGTGAGAGGACCTACCCGAATAAGAACCGGATGTGTGAGACCAGAACGTTTAACCTGTGGGAGGAATGCATATTTATCCATCTGTCTGCGAAACGTGACCTATATGATAAAGGTATTTTTGTTCGAGGAACGTGTAATTTATAAGGCAAAGATTGGGGAACATCCCAGCATTCGGCTAGGTGTTTGCGGGGAACTGGCTGAATTCCGCAATCAGGAGAGCCTTTACGCGGGGACGCCTTCCCGTTGTATCTCCCCGATCTAGTTTGGTGGCTTCTGGCTGGTACTATTCACTTTCATTGCATCAAACCGTATGTTAATACTTTCATGAGAACTGACAACAAAGAGAAAGGTTGAACCAATTTTACCAATCATTACTTTTAAAATCTTTTGCTTTGTGTGTACTGTACCAAAAATATGCAATAAAAGATTGTAAAAGAAGAGCCTAAGTTAGCCTCAAGGTATGTAGCATTATTAAGAAAATTAAAAACTTTTAAAAATTCGTATCCATCGATCTGATGGACCTGACTTTAGCACATACCCAGTATTCGGTTCGGCGTTGTTACGGAAACCATATGGAAGCGCAGCCATGCAACACGTAGAGACCACTTCAGCGCCGCGACAAACATTTCGGTATCGAGGCATGCTGTCAACCAATGTGAATACATACTGGAAAAACACCGAGAACAAAAGGCACAGCAATGAATATCCAAAATTGGCATGCCGTTATGTATACTAAGGTAAATAAAAAACCTTTTTTTTTTCACAGTTAATAGCTGCACGTATACGAAATTTATAACAAAGCACTATGAATAAGAGACCAGCTGAGAGTCTTCGAGTCTGTAACGCTGTGACCTCAAATTGCCGGCCCTCTCCGTCGCCAATAACGGCCGGAGATGTTTTCGCCTTCCATTCACAGATAATGAAGATATCGCAACCTATGAATGAAAATTATCTTTTGTAATAGTAATGTAGATTGCAACCCAGCCACAAAGAAAAGCATGAATTTTATATAAATCTATAGATTAATGATCAGTTTATTTTTATTTATGTTAGCTACATGTAAATATTTTCATAATACTCTCTGCTCTTAGACAGTATCGCTTATCTATTTATTTTTTGTACTGGTTCATTCTTTTTTTTTTTTATTAAAACTTTAAACGTACTATAAAGAAAGTTATATATTTCGTTCAATTGCAATGTTAATTATGAAGAAATTAAACCAGGTGGAACCAAAATATATATAACATTAATTACACCATTTAAAAAACGAGGATAAGAGAGTTATTTAATGAAAAATCTATTTAGTTAAACAAATACAATGAAATTAACTGCCAGAACACTTCGTTCAGCTCGTAATTTTTGATGGCCCTATAAAATATTTGGATTCGATGTCGACATTTTCGCTGTATTATCCGTCCTTAAACGTTGCTGTTTATAGAAAGCTATACCGAGTGTGGAGAGTGAGCGGTAACGCTTTGTACTTGCATTCGAGAGGACGTGGGTTCGAATCCCCGCCTGGCCTTCCAGATTTCAATTTTCCATAATTTCCCCAGACGAATACCGAGATGGTTCCTTCAAACGTTCATGACCCTATTCCTTCCCGTTTCCTCTCCCCCAGTTTCCGCCTGTAATGAGCTCGACGTCGACGAGGCATAAAGCCATAATGCGAAAAATGTATGCACAGTAACAGTCCACAAGAACGAAGTTGTACGTAGTGATATATTCTTGCTAGAGTGCCTTGGCATGCAAATTTCTTCTAATAATAATAATGTAAGAATCGCGATACTGATTTTTTTTTCTGGATTGGTTGCGAATAAAATGCACGTGTCGCAGTGTTAGTTGTTGGTGCAGTTACGTCTGATAAGTGCACATTACCGTTGTTGAATGTAACTGTTTCGTTTGTATTAGCGTTCCAATATCGCACTGGAAGTTGTGAGATGCACCCGAATTGAGCCGTTAGTTAATTTAACAAAATATTGTTATTTTTGACGATCTACATCAACCGCTGCATATTCTATACACTGCTGAGCAATGAGATTAAAAAACAACTACTCGATTTCTCCATTAATATTTTATCTACCACATATTCTCTCCTTTATAGAATGTACACAAATTCCTGAAGCACCATTTGCGTATGACTAATGTATTTGGTTATTATTTCTGGAAACAATGATCTCTGGTAATTTTGTTGTTTTTATAGTCATTAAGTAGCATTTCTTCGAAGTTACTCCCGTGGGAGAGAACCAGTAACGCTATCTTCCTCACGCAGTTTCCGTGAATAACGTAAAACAATTTTGGAGAACCTTTAATCATGCTAATTGAACAAAACATTCGAAGAGAAATCGAATATCAATATTTTGGACAGCTAGAATAACGAACATTATTTTATTTGGAATTCTATCATCAATAGTAATAAACGGCTAAGCTTGGTGAATTTGTCATTGCATCACTGTCTCATTGTGTCGCTAACGCTGACGTCACGCTCTTGGCCAGAGATGTTATTACCAACTGAAGGTTATGCGTGTTATTTCAACAACAAAATTACCATAGATCATTGTTTCCAGAAATAATAACCAAATAAGTTAGTCATACGCAAATGGTGCTTCATGAATTTGTGCACATTCTATAAAGATGAGAAATTGTGGTAGAATAAAATATTAATGGAGAAATCGAGTAGCTGTTTTTTAATCCCATTGCTCAGCAGTGTATAGAATATGCAGCGGTTAATGTAGATCGTCAAAAATAACAACATTTTGTTAAATTAACTAACGGCTCAATTCTGGTGTATACAAGACGGAGAAAAGTGGTATACCAAAACACGGAAAGAAAAGTGTGTCTTCCGTTTAAATTAACATATTAAGTATCAGTTGGTTTTTATTTATTTATATACTATCCATGTAGATATTTTCGTTAAATTCTTTTCCCATACATATGTAAGACAAAAGTATAAATTATCGCTGTGCTCATGAGCTTCACGTTACTGAAAGCATTACTTCATGAGGGTGAAAGTAGTTCCACATTTATCGCCATTTACGTGGCCTATAAAAACATTAAAACTGATTTTAATGGCATAAAGGAATTTGTTAAGATTTAATATGCTTTGCTTTCGCCGAAGCAGTTTTACTGACATTATATTTCAGACGCATGTAAGTAGTTCTAAATGTTTCGCGACATAAACTACAATCGAATTATACTGAATTACAAAATCATGGTTTAAGCGTCATTTAATAACAACTATATTTAGTTAAGCAAATTAGAAGAAATCAACCAGAATCTAGTAGCTGTATAAAATGGTTTCAGTGGCATGGTCAATAAATTGCATTTAAGTAATTTTAAACAACAGCGACCGAAGTATTCTGTTGGTAATCAGATTTTATGAAGCAGCCAGATGAATGTGGAAGACTGTGAACATGTTTCCAAAGGTAAAAAAGTGAAACAGCTAGATAAAAAAGTGTTTATACCTTTGTGAAACTTTTTAGGTATCATCGCTCCTAAGTCAATGTGCATTTCTTTTTCTTTTTTCAACACACCGCTTTATGTCTAGGCCATTAGGCAAAGAAGGGTTTCGGGGACAACAACTGGGAAAGAACTCGGTTGTGATCAGGGAGAGATTTTCGGGAAATCGTGGAAAAACAAATTCAAGATGGTTTGACCAGGGATTCAATCAACATTTTTCCAGGGTAGAGTGTTAACCAATCTTTCAGTGCTTGATGATAACTTGGAGAAAACAGGTAAAAATATGTTTCGACGGAAATTAGACCTTGGTAGTGTTTATGCCGTTTTCATCAGTGGGGTCAGTATTTGCATGTCATGAAGACGTAGCCCAAAGTAAAATTTCGTTAATTTGTTTTCTTCTCTTTTTGCTTTAGGTTTTGATGTTATAGAGAACATTAGTGTACTTGGTGCAAGGCACCATCCCGGAATTTAGGAAGCCAATGGAAAACCGAAATGTAGATGGTCGGACATGGATTCGAACCCGCGTCGCGAGGACACAGCATTACCGCTCACCCACCACTCTCGATTTTTCATGCTGAACAACTAATGCCTTTTTAGGCTTATTTTCTTTGGATGTGTTGTTGATTACAGAAGTAAGCGAGTCCATACAATTTCAAATTCATAAAACCAGATATGCTTAACAGAAATTTCGATGGTTCTGAATTTCAAACATTGCTGAGTACAGATGTGTAGTTCTCTCTTAATGTCCACAAAACCAATATTTGCCAAGCATATTTTCCAAGTGAAAGTTGTTAAAAGAAAATTTGGTCGTAGTGACAAAATTTTCTGGAATAACTGTTGGAGCTATTTCGTATCTTTTATGTTTCTAAAACACATTCCTCGTATTTTTCGGAATGTAAAAATTTATATGATTCTGTAGAAACTTCAAGCATGGCTGCTTTTCATCGGTCAACGCAAGCTTATTTCAAAATATTTCATCCAACTTCAGACTTTAACAAGGAAAACAATTATGGTTGGTAAAAAGATGAACACATGTTTGTCGTATATTATTAATACAAAACGTATAGAAAGGAATGATGAGTTTTTTAAATTTCTTTCTTTTTAAATGGGTGGCCTTAGTTCCTGTTAAAGAATGTCTAGTCCTAGGGAGGTAAGTGCCTGTTGCCACCTCTATCCAAAAGTTGTGAGCATTGTGCAGATGTGTTTGGCGTTCATCTACATCAATAACGTGTAGTTTGGTATGGCTGAAATGGGAATCATCATGGAGTCCCTTTAGCTATCAGCAGAAAATCGCCAGTGGAGGCTGTACTCCTGAGACATTTTTATCCACGTATTTGTCGGGAACGCGACTTATTAATAACAGGATGTTTAAAAAGTTTATTTTTTCATTACTACTTTGTTTACTCTTATCTTCAACAATAAAAGAAAAATGAGATGACCAGTAGCAATTATTATGAACTATACTGCACACTACATGGTAACACAATGAAAAAATTAAGTTTTAAAGAAAGATAAAATTAGTAAATTTCCTATCCCTAACCAGTGATTTCTACATTCATATATACACTCTGCAATTCACAAAAATTTGGGTGGCAGACGGTAATCTTCGTAAAAATTCGGGTGTTGGAATGTGTTCAGCTTCGCGTTAATTGTTTCCATTTCTTAGTGCGGTGTGTCGTGGGCACCAACATAAATTCTTTATGAACTGTTATTCCTTGCTGTCACGTTTAGTCGATTATGATTTACATCCTCAGATTACTACTTTCTCCCTAATTCTACCAAAACCTGTTCTAACCGGTTCTAAGATCTCCGTATAGCGCAACCCAAATTACTGCAAACTGGTAAGTTTTAATCCTTGGAGGTCAACTAGCATTCATACTGCATATAATTGTTATGAGTCTTTTTGTGGTGTGGAACTAATGATCGACGGAGAATTTGTAATTTTTTTAGATTCCAGTCATAATTAATTATTCACAACTGTGGAGCGGGTTCGTCTCTATTCCACTGACCTTCCCTTACCGTCTGACCCTAATTTACCGCATTTATCATGACATGCATTTTTTCCAAGCGATTATAATTAATTAACAATATTTCGCTCCCGGCAAGCAGTAACTAACATCACTATTTTATTTAGGGCTACATCCAGAAGCAATCTATATTAATTTTTCACTTGGTATATTTTCTTTGACCGATTTCTGTGTTTTATTGTTAAACCAGACCAGCTGTGTTCTTGTTAGTGGATTCTGTTTACCTTGCGATTCATTCACACATAATTTTGCTTCTTTTCTCTTCTAAGTCCCCGGCATTTTCACCAACAAGCAAGTCAAACGTTTACACATACAATTAAGCTTCCGTTGAACAATAGAAATAGCAATTTATAATTTTTTTATTTTCTTCAAAGTCGTAAATTATCCAGATATAGATAAATCAATGTTCCGCAATCAGCAACTGGTAATGATAAAAGAGAGAATGTCCACAATTATTTTTCTGTTTATTATTCACTAAGTATCTTTCCCGAGAAGCAGAATCATATTTCTTCACTGACCTAAAATTTTGATTTAATTACGTTCTTTACCCAATTAAAATTTCCACTTCAGTTTCATAACTACTCTAAAACATATAATAATTTCTGATTATCTCAGGTTAGAAACTAGAAAAAAAATCAGTGTAGTCAGTTATCGAGGTACAGGGTCGTTATTTATATGAATGTGGCTCATTTTATTTTCTAGATCTTTTATTTCACTTTCAGTTTCTGCTATACAACGATGCAAATTCACGAATCGTACATGAAGTTCTTTTTCTATGAATTGTTTCTTGAAATGTGAATCAGCGACAGTATATCGGCCTCATGACATCGGCCACAGGATATCGCCTCATACTAGGAGACGAAAAAGTCCATTCAGGGACTATCTACCATTTTCATTTTGGTCTCACTGATTTATCTGGTCACTCAATATTGATAATTTAGATGTCACTTCTAAAAATAACCATGAAGGTGATATGAGGGTTCAAAACATCAACAACCAGTTTTAATATTCCAAATTTCAAAAAAAAAAAAAAAAAAAAAATGCTGTTTTTCAAGAGGTAGAATTGAATCCACACTTCGCCTCTGACATCATCTGAAAAAATTCCACCACAGAAAATGCATACTGTAATGTTTTCACCACTTTTATCCCCCAGAGGTATTGCCAAATCGTCATCGTCATTGTCGTCATCAGTAGGACAGACCCTATGATCTTCTTCCAAGTCAAACTCTTGGCAGAGCTTACCTAATGGACTTTTTGGGTTGGCTTTACAATTCTGGATACCTTTACCTTGCTGAGGCACCTGATTACACTTTCAGGCTGTACGCTCCACACTTTTCCTCAATCATTCATTGTAAGGAGATCCAGTAATGGTGCAAGATTTGTGCGCACTTCCGACCATTCTTACTTTCTTTCTTTCTAGGTGTCCAGCATGAAACTCAGATCATGTTCTTTGAAATGGGGGAGGGTCGGGGGAAGCCATTTACATTACTGAATAAGTAAGAAAGAGTTAAAAGTTTCGAGTTTGTCAAAGCAAGTTTTCTGATTAAACAATTTGTGCCAACGCATGTGTGTAACGGACAAAGTTCATTTGATCACTACTCTTCCCCCACCCCTTGATGTTTCTTTTGGTGCTATTCTCGTGGCTGCATATAACTCCTTTCCCCCACCTTCAGTAAGTAGACCCTATCCCGTCTATTCACACTTTTAGTTGATTACCGTGGCCGATCGTACTGGGAAACCCCTATAATCCACTGTATTAGTTGGAGCCGCGCCGTGTTTGGTATCGCTGGATACTTTGGTACTATAGTTTATTGTATTTTTCTTGTTATTTTGCGAGTTACACGTCACGTAGGTGTTTAATGCTTGGTAGTAATGCATTGGTATTCTACACCCCCTGGTAAATTTTCTCTTGGTGAATTTTCTTTGGCCAATTTCTGTTTTAATCCGTACAGACATCACCGCTACGTACTAGTTAGTGGTTTTTACTTACATATCTTTTCTTTCGGAATTTTCATAAACAAGTAAGCCAAACTTTTTTTGCGTATGGCTTTACTCCACTTCGACGTCGATGTCAATAGAGACGGGAAAGGATTTGGGGCAAGGAACTGGAGGGAATTCCGGCATGGCCTTTTTGAAGAAACCATCCTGGCACGAAACTTTTACTTATGTGGCTGTATAGTGCTCAGTTAATATGAAACTGTATCTAGTAGTCTTATGCACTATGTTTTATATTCTTAAACACCTCAAATGACCGTCACTGAGGTGTACAAAGCTCAGACTGGCAGGCGACACATACTGAACAGCCTTTATGGGAGTTATATTTGACGTGACATCATCGGAGTTGCGAGTGATGGGAGTATTTCTGGTTTAACGTAAATGATGCGGGCATTTGCCCTCCATACAATAATACTCCAATTCATCTTTTCATTTAAGTAGTTCTCTATATAAAACAGTTTTTAATTAATCATATTTCTTAACACAATTTTTATCGACATTACTCTCGCCTCTCCCCCTCCTCCCCCTCTCACTAGCGAGTAGTACACACGTCAGAAAAGATATTTGTTAACTGCTTGGCTGAGTTCAGTTAACACAATATTTCGACGGTGGATTGTGCCATCGTCTTGACGACTGCCGTCCATATCACCGTGTGTCTATCATCCCTCTCAGTGTCGCTGCATGTGAGGCTCGCTATCGTTTCTGGGAGAATATTGGTGTAAATCGGGTGCTCGTATATCCCAATCTAAATTCATGGATATTTTGAAGATTTAATTACTAAGTAAATCTCCGTCCTCCCAGCATAGTTAACTGTCGTCTATGGAGAAATAAAACTGGATATGTGTGATAGTGTTATTGATTAGGGAATGTTTTCTCTGAGGCCTCAGATTGCGGTCTTGTTTGAGGTTCCTAGAGCTGCTCATTTGTGCACTGCTGCCAACCGCGCAGCCTCCAAATCCACCGTCCCACCCCCTGCCCCCTTTTTCCTTGCCGACACAGATCCTCTCTGGAGTGGCTCAGAGGACTCAATCCTTTTTTACTGCGCCCCGTAATTTCCCCGCCCCCTCCCCTCTTCTTCTTTTTGTAACGGTTGCTGCACGCTGCCTGCACAGCCATAGCGGAGGGCGTCATTAAATTTCCTCATTAAGTTATTTCAGTACACTCGTTTGAAAAATGTTCACCCTAATTGATTGCCGTGTAATAAAACCCCTTTTCGATCAGACGTTTATCTAATGGTCGAAAGCTGGGTTCTAACTTCACAGAATCTGCCTCTCTCCAACTTGAAAAAAGTTTTATCATTTAAGCTTATCTGACAAGTCGTGTAATTACTCCAAGAGCCTTGCAACTGATATTTCTCTTTCCAGTAGTCGAATTGTCGATTCCGTCGTACTTCAGCGCCTCACATGCATGATTCATTTTACGCACTATCCGCGATACTGGGATCAAAAGTATATTCCTAACAACAAACACATTAAATAAGTAGCAGGTTACTTCATGGATATTGTATTAATAATGCATTACTTCATACGTGACCTAAAGGAAGCAAATGTCGAATGTTATTTACTGTGATATTCTAGGATCATAAATTTCATATAAGAAATTCTGCGTTTCCCAGAGATAATAGAGTTTATGCTAGTCTACATCAAATGAATCCCGTTTTAGATGTGAAGCCGGGGTAAACCGCAAACGATACGAAACTAAGAATCAACTAAATTCACCAATACAAAGCAGCTATTGAGTATTGTTCGCACAGTCAGTCTGGACGAATATGTTTAAAAGAATAATCTACCAGCATTCTTATTTGAATATACTGTAGAATATCCTATTAAGGTGGAAGAGATGAAATGTTTTACAGAAGTAATAACTAAATAATAGCTAGTTACTACCAAATATGTAAGCATTGTAGCAGTTTGAGGTCACAGCTATTACAAAATTTGCACACTTCAATTGAAAACCTCCGCGATGTATAATAGAAATAAATTACAAGAAATGTTATACCAGTGTAGTTTTGTGCACAAAGCCTTGCAAAACAGATATCACTAAACTTTTATTGTTTTATTATCAAGACCCGCTGTCAAAACTATTACTTGACTATTATTTTTTCTTACATAATATATAGTTACAAACTATTTATAATATTGATGAACACAATCATTCTAAAGCCGTGGTATTAGAAAAACAATTTTCAATCTCCCAAGTCCGTTGCACAATAAAAACACGTAGCGAAACTTCTCATAACTAAAAACATTTCTGTGGAATGCTTATAAAGTTTTGATGGTCGTTATTTTTGCGCTTTTAGGCTTAATTTAATATTAAGGGTTTTTAGTAAAGAAAAAGTGGTGAGAGTTTAAGATTAATTATAGGAAAATATGAAATGAATGATGAAATTTTATAAATTATCTAGATATTATAAGGAACTGCAGTTCGAAGATTCGATGAATTTATAACATTTAAAGCTTTCTGCACAGAGGATCATAGAAAAATTTAAGGATATAAGCGAAGGTTTCACGTGGATTTTCTTTTTGTTTTTGCATGTTAACAGAAAAGTTCATTGTATTAAGTTGCCAAGAGCTTGTTCTCTCATTTGGTCAGCACCGCTGTAGGATGCGACACAGATCTTAAGAGCCACATGCACTACAGCGGTGTTGATAATCCAAAATAAAGCATCCTGTTCTTGCGTAATTAACACTGTTTGTAAGAAAATAGTTGACAGACAGCGTTTTCTGTTTCTACTTGTTTTTTTTTTTTTTTTTTTTTTTTTTTTTTTTTTTTTTTTTTTTTTTTTTTTTTTTTGTAGAAATATTTTTTTGTACATGCAAAATATAAGTTGTCTATTCGATTGAGAAGAGCAGAAAGCCCTAACAACATCCAGAAAATAATGAATAAAACCCTGACATAAAATAATTTCTATTCTAATTGTTCAAATACTTACTTATAATATTTTTCGTTGAGAAGCTGTCAATTTTGATTTGTTTAACACATAGCTCCGACTAGCAATGTGTGGCACTCCTCACGAAAATTGTGTTCGTTATTAATTGGGCAGTTTTGAACATTAATTCTGTAACATGAACCCACCTCCTTCAGATGAATAAGGAATTCAGTATCACTAGGTTTAATAAGGACGATATAACTAGTTCTTTCCCCCCTTTGTTTGTGGCTTACGCCTTGTTGACGTTCAGTTTATTAAAGGTGGGGACGGTCTGGTGGCAAGGAACGGGAAGGATTTCGGCGAAGACATTTTGAAAAAAACAATCCCGATATTTGCCTGGAGTGATCTGAAAAAACTATGGAAAATCTAGATGGTGGACGGGGATTCGAACCCTCGTCTTCCCGAACGTGAAGCCAGAGCATTGCCGCTCAGCCAACAAGTTTGTTTGATTAAATTACTGAATTTTGCTGTATGTTTGAGGAGCCTAAATATGTGTTATTTTGTTTGTGTAATGTATGATATCTGAGCAGATATACATTAGATCATTCTAGAATTCGCCCAACTGTCAATAGCAAACGACCTTGTAAACATCATCAGAACGCCTTGGCAGGGCGAATCTGAAATACGTAATATCTTACAAAGTAAGAAATAGTTATTTGGTCTCATTCGTACTCATTACCCGATTCTCTGAAACAATAGGAATCAACTCTTCCTTCATCTACTTTAATACTAGCTTATTCTGCAGCTGAACACCGTTGCTCTGTGTGACTCAATGGCACACATAAGCAGAAGATCGATTCTGAACTGAACAAAGCAATGCGGATGACGTCTGAAACAATGAAAACCACCTCTCTCTTGTGGTTACCAAAAAATATTTCAAAATCGGTTTGACAGAACTCAGTGTGGAAGAAGGGAATGGGAGAAATCGTCACAAGCGCACTTAAGAGATCCAGCTGGCTTTGACGTGCCCAAAGGAAGTGGACTGATCTAGATAGAATTAGAACCGATCATGCCAGATGCGACAACTGGAATGTGATTTCATCACCGGTATTTAACAGTGGAGGACAACGCCAAACGATCAGCCATGTAGTGCTAGAGTGTCCTCTGAGGGCATGTCCCGGCAAGTGTAGTGATTTCCCGAATATAAATGACAATGCAGTTCATTACATTCTTAGTCCAGATATAGGCTTGTAACATCCACTGTTGGTTGTTCTTTACAATTATTTGATGCTATGTTGTATTCTGAATTTTGATTTGTACCAACGTCATTTGGATATTAATTATAATAATAATGACATTACACAAAATTTTAAATGTTAAATGTTGCAATTTAAATAACTCTTCAAGGCGATTAGAATCTACAAGTTCTGCAACAATTCTTCGATATTCGAAGGTTAATTTTATAGGATTACATTTAAATATGTAAACCCTGAATTTCTTCATTAGGAATCATAAGCTTTTATGAATAATGTAGTGTATGGCAATAACAAATTCACAACATTCCATTTTGCTGTTGTGTACAGAGACAGCATTAAAATCCGCCGACTATGAAACAGCAGACATACAGCAGGTTGCAGAAGAAGAGACATTATTGCCCCACATGTATTCTCCCTTCACTGGCAAGCGAGGTCTTTTGTGGAGGATCAGGACCAGAAAAAGAGTTACACCGAAACTGCAACACTCACGGCAATCCCTGGAAAATAATAGAAAAAAAAAAAATCAGAGAGAAATTGCGGCCTCTGGGAGGGTGGTGGATTGCCGAGCAACAGATGAATAATTCGGCTGTCATAGTGGCGCGCATCCCCGGGTTAAGACCGCGCGGCTGCGGGGCCGGCCGGTGCTAATCCGTGCGCGTGGAGGGGGCGGCTAATGCATCATAAGCCGGCGCGCTGCGGGCCTTTGACGTGACCAGCGAAACGTCGAGGAGGGCACGCGCCAGCTGCTCGACCAGGCTACCGACCCACTGAGGTGCACGTAATTCACACCGGTGCAAGCATATAACCATTCATCATCACGTCTTAGGCGTCAGCCTATTACGCCCGCTTTTAAAAATGGTTAATATCAAGATGGGGATACCGCTGCGGCCTCGCGTAGTAAACACACAGATCACGTGGTATATATGACATCATTGTGACGTATGGTCCAGGCTGCATTACAAAATAAACTCAAAAGATGATTGACGAAATCATATTTTATAAATATGTGTTTCGGTCGTAATGCAGCCTGGTCCAACGTGAAACGTAACCATAACACACGATACTGCAGATATCAAATTTTCAGATCATACCTATAGCTGTTACAGTGTTGGAACGTGCAGACTGAATACGTCACAATGATGTCATATATACACTTGGTGATCTATGTGTTTACTACGCGAGGCCGCGACGGTATCCCCATCTTGATATTACCCAACATCACGCCAATGCGAGCGTAAAGGATGAGTCAAAAAGGATTTTACAACTTTGGAATGATATAGAAATTTGTTGAGACAACTTAAATAATCGGTAGATGTGTCATTTTATAGCGAAATACCTCAAGTTTGATACACGTAGTGGATCAGTACACCATTCAGCCACCAAGAGCTCCAGCATAGTGCACAGTTATAATGGCTACTTTCACTGGTACGGGCGTGCTCGCTGTGTGTTTTCTTTTCGTGAAATGAACTCTGCAACAAGTGTTCGGCGTAAATTTCACACCAAATATGCTAAATACCTCCAAGCAACCCTTTAACACGTTCGTGACAGCCCCAAAGTTAATGTGTTTTGTGGCCTTAGTAAATTGAAAGTGTACAGCCCTTTCTCCTTCATGGAGAAAACTGTAACTGGTATTGTTTATCTGGATATGCTTGAAAAAATTTTAATTCCACGGATCCATGATGATGACCGAGATGGGACTGTTTACTACCAGCAAGACGGTGCACCACCTCATTTCCACACGGAAGGTCGAGATTTCCTCGGTAATCATTTCCCAGGTCGGAGAATCAGCCGAGAAGGGTCAATCACATGACGACCTCGCTCCCTATGCTTGACACCACTGGATTTCTTTCTCTGTGGTTTCATCGAAGATCGTGTGTATGTTCCTCCGCTACCGAACAATTTTGCCGACCTCAAACATCGAATCTACGCTGCAGTCGTACAAGTTACGCCAAATTGCTGCAACGAGTGTGGGAAGAAATTGACTACCGCTGGGATGTTTGCCGCATGAAAAATGGTAATCACATCTAGCCAAAATGACACTCGACACTTTTATGTGAAACTTAAGGTTGTTTGCTACAAAATGTCACATCTACGTATTCGGTATATGTAAATATTAATAGATTTCATTATGTTTATCATTTTGTATGAATAACTATAGTAAGAGTATTATTTTTTGACCATGCTTGGCAGCAAGAAGTAAAGCAGGACATTGGAGACTGGATGGCAAAAAAAATTATTATGGTAACAAGAAAAGAACGGATGAAAAAAGATTGACACGAGAGATTCATTTTTAAAGGCAGCCATTGGAGTTATAAGTTTAATTGTGTTGATGACTAAATTGAGTGCAGTGTAAATGTATAAGAAGATGTTAAATAGATGTGCAGTTTAGAGAAAATTGGATAGGAAATGGATAAATCTCTCTAAGTAGACGAGAGAAAAAGAAAAGATGGAGCATCATTATATCCTTTCACGTAAAGGGAAATACTATTGGCGTAAAATTCGACAGAATATCCCTTGTCAGAAGTTGGATAAAGAATCATCATCTAAATTCTGAAACGTTTGGAAAAATTATATGGAAGCAAAATAGCAGTAGGGAAGCCCATTTTAACAGCGTGTATATAAGTTGAGAAAGGAACTATAAAGTGATCACATTACAATAGTCTTATTACTTTCATTCAGTCACAGCAAAATATTTTTAAAAAGTTTTCATACCACAGAAAAGAGCTATTAGGATACTGAACAGTGTAAAACCAGAAACTCCTTTCAGACAACTTATTGACTTCTCAGTGTATATATTTCCTGGTGCACATTGACATACAACATTTGAGCTTGTTTACATCAAATTCACAGGTACACAATTTTAACAAAAGTAACAAAAATAATTTGTTTAAAACACAAACACCACAATCATTAGTACGAATATCAGCTAATTAATCTGGGACACATATGTTTATTAAAGTTCCCAAATGCATAAAACAGTTTGTAGATAGTAAAGATATATTTTAAAATAATTAATTGTTTGTAATATGCCTTTTGTAAAATTTGTGATCTCGGGAAACATTGCAAAAGCGAAATGTTGATGACCGGACGGGGATTTAAATCCGAATGAAATGTTAACACTCACCCACCAGGCACTCAAAGACTTATGACGGGACTAGTACTCAAACTACGGATCCTACCATTTCAAAATAGAAACCTAAACCACAGAGCAACTAGTGTGGCTGCTGAATACACATTATAACAAGAGCGTTCGTAATCTTTAACAAAATATCCGTTTTATTCCGTTGCAGAAAATTTTCCAGGAATACAGTATGCAGAAATGGATGTTTATTTTCCTAAAGAAGCTGAAAGCTCATTATTGTACCATCAATCAGATGCTAAGAAATAACTATTCGAACCGTGATTAAATATTTGTGTGGAAAAGGGACATCACCAAAGGACATGTACAGGGCGTTCGCCGGAAAACGCTACCCTCCCAGTCTGTTGCCGTCGGCAACTTGCTCGGTCAGTCCAGCCAGCAGTTTCCGCCACACGGCACCGTGAATCACCGCACTGTTTAACACCTCCGCTGCCCCAACAGTGCAGTGACGCAGTAAATGGGACCCTTACATTGTTAAGAACGGTTTCTTTGCATTGTAGATAGTTTTTGACTTCAGTCTCTTATTAATCAGTGTTGTGAATAAACGTTTCTTTGCGGTTTGGCTGGTTTGGGGCTTCATACTCTTATTAATCTGTACCGTGTTTGAGTGTGAGTAAAATTATGGTACGTTACAGTTTGCAACAAAGAATATTTCTCTACGATACATATGTGAAGAAGAAGTCGTTTAAAAAGTTTCGCAGTAAATTTCGTTGCGAATTTCCTGGCGCTTTACTGCCAGCTAAATCAACAATTCTGCGTCTGGTTAAAAAAGTAAGAGAAACGGGTTCATTTTTTAACAAAAAGAGACTGTCGGTCAACCGTATTCTCACAGAGGAGAAAATTGACGATATCGCTTTTCGACTAGAACAGTCACCCAAAAAATCATTAAGTCAGTTAGGGCAGCGTGTGTCTCGAAATATGTTCAGAAGATGTGAAATGTGCATTACACAAGAGGTTCAACACTTCCAGCATCTTTTATAAGGTAAGCTAATGAATTACGTCACATTTAAATGCTTAGCACACAAGTTTATGAAGTTTATGAAGCGTAATTATTATGAAATAGTCCGCGGCCGACGGTCGAACAATGCCGGAAACTGAGCGCTCGCTCGCCGGGAGCAGTTTCTTCCTTGTAGCGCTAACAGTGGGTAGCGTTTCCCGGCGAACACCCTGTATAAGGAAATGAAGCACTGTGGAAAGTCGCCTCTGCCTGCGTCATAGTAAAAAAGTCTGCCATCTGAAGTTAAACTGGGAGAACCAGCCCTGGAGATGATCACTGTGCTGGAAAACTGACAGAGACAATAACTCGAAAAAATTATGGCTCGGTGTTTAAGTTAGTGATATCAGGTTAACAATTCCAGATACAAGAGCAGATCGCATTCTGATATAGTACTGCAACATGGGAAAGATTTCCACCCGTAAGGTGCCAAATATTTTGACTGCAAAACAAAAGTAAGTTAGCGGACTGATGTCTTCGGAACGTCTAGCCCTTTTCGAAATCAATGAATTGTGTTATGTAGAGAAGTTTTTGTCTATGGATGAGGTCAATCATCTTATCAAATAATCAAGGCAACAGTTAATTTAACGGAAGCATGCCAGTTCTACCCATTCAAAGAATGTCGTGACAGTTTCTTTTCAAAAATAGTAATCCATCAAGGATGCACGTTCTACTAACTTTGCCAAACAAACACAAGCAACTATGTAGCAGGAGAGATGAGCCTAGGTTCTCTCTTACTGCCAAGGTTGCATATTATGACTATAACCATCCTGCTCACTCCATCTGGTAAACTACGACTTTCACCTGTTTTTGAACCATATAATAGTTCTGCCTGGAACGGATTTCCAGTCATTTTTTGATACCGTTTAAGAAACTTTGTGGAACCAATAGGGCAATACGTTGAAAAATTTGCAACAACTTATTTTGTTAAATTGTATGCATCTGCGTCAGGCCACGAAATTATTGGACAACACCGCATCTCCCAGTTTGATTACGGAAGAAGATGATTTGAAACTGTAATTAGGGTTCACAGAAAAGTAACTGTTTGCAGACTATTCCGTTAGTGTATTCAGTTAGGATTCTAAAACTCGACCATCCCGCATATCCAGTAGATTTCGTAGTGCCATAGAGTTTTAGAAATTTCTCGAACTCCTAGGATGTGTTGACAGAACCGGACACTACATTGCAATTGACGTAGAATGGTACACAGTTTATTGATTCACGTAATGGAAAATAATTCTAACCAGACCCTCAAAAGTTAGGGCCTAGCTTACCATCTGCGTTAGTGCGTACAATTACGTAAGCTAAACTCATGTACGACGCTACCAACAGAATGAGCTCAAAGTATGTAAGAATAATAAAGAAAGATGGGTGAACAATAAATTTAATGTAGCGGTTGAAGTAATTTTTCTGGGTGCTGTTCTTATTGCAGAGATCATATACAAACGAAATAATAATTGCCGAAGCAGATATTTTCCGGCTGATGACATGCTGTTAGTGTTACCCAAGCTATCGGTACAAAATGCAAGTTGTAGACTCAATTTAAATTTTATTGATCCTGAGGAAATATCAGACATTACTTACGAAATAGTAGTTAGCAGCCACTACTAGGAACACCAAAGAATCTTATTTAGTAAACCTATAAGATTAAATGGCCATATCCCTACATCAGTGAACACGGTATTTGGAACTAAACTCCTAAGTGTATACAAGGTGAGTGCAAAATATCTAAAACAGGTTGACATTAGCAATTAAATCTGATAACTAATTTAAAATCATTTTAATTCTGAAACTGTAATAAAGGTTTTAACATAAAACCGGGAAATAATTCAAATTTAACATGAAAAATTTATTTTTGGGAAGTAGTAAAATGTATTTGATTTTTGGTGCTATATTAAAGCAAATTTTAAATAATAGTTTTAATACAATATTGTATTTTATCTGTAAACTTGAATGTTAAGCGATACACTAATTTTTATTTGGATGTACTCAATGTATTTTACAAATTTGAATGTTCTGAATGAGGTATATAATATTACAGATGTGTAGTATTGTATCTTATTGTACATTTGTAAAGGGATGGATGGCTGATAGGAGTGAGAAGATAGGAGAGGACTGGGCCAAGGTGGCGACAGAGAAGTAGTGGGAAGAAATAAGGAAAATGAGAGGCTTTTACACAAGGCAGACCCGGTCGGTGGCTGGAAGATGCTGAGGATGATAATGATTACGGTACAACTCCTTCATTAGCTTGCTGTATAGTTATGGAACTGAAAATCTATAAAAATAACAGGAACAAAAACTAAACTTCCGGATCGTTGTCTATGGGGAATTTGAAACATCACAATGAGAATATCTCCATCCATGGAGTAGAGTAGCAGTGACTAAAACTGGGCAGAAAGTGTCAAATGAGAGATCTTACGCCTCCAAGGTAGAAACAAGCGTAACATAAATTTGCATTCATCATTTTATTATTCAACCCTAAACATGTGACTATTCCTGGGAATGTGGTCTACAGTGTTAAACAGAGAAGTTTTATGTGCACTTAGATACGAAAGATTTTTTGTCAAAACTTCTTTACTGTCATTTATGCGACTTTAAAATGTGTGAAGGATAAATTCCTTTCATGAATGTTGCTAGATAAGAAGGATCATATCTCTAAATTGCCACGAAGAACTAACTGTTACAGCAGGTGCAACGGTATTTCCGTTGGTTTCTTTCCGGGTCTTATTGAAGTTGACGTATTCAACGTGGTCTCATAAAAAGAAGTGCTTAATAAACGTAGCGCTTGAGAGGAAAAAAGTATGGTAGATGCATAAGCTGATTTCTTATCAAGGTTACCACATAGTAGTATCTTTTTTGATTGTAACTGATGAAGATAAGTGATTGCAATTTAAGTAAAAATCAATTAAAAGTGATCCTTCAACAGTGAAGATTGTATGTACGATATATTGGTCTTGAGGCAGAAGCCACAAGTAAAATATTGTTTATGGAAAGCATACAACTGACTGCTAGCCATGTACAGTAAAGGTAAACAGCCTGCAGCTGGCCATGCAAACACGGTTCATTATGTAGATCGGGTTGCTGATGCAGAAGAACTTTCCGTACATGCTCATGTGAAACACCGACTCACGTAGCAAGTTCCTTATCAACACTACCCAATATTCGAGCACCTGATATACAAGCTGGGCTGTTTGGAGAGATCCCTCACCCCTATCCCCCCAGCCAGGAAAATCAAGGCCGACCTTGGAATAAAAACCGACTCTAATACTTTGATTCGGAACCATTAACTGGCTATTCTTGCAGACCACGAATATGGATAAATTTGATTACAAATTTGATGAGAGTCACAAATTTCCCTTAGAATCATGAAGTAAATGTATGTCAGAAATTGATAAATAAATATGTTTCGTAGTAGGTAATAGCAAACATAACTCAAAACTATACAAATCTATTAGAACGTGTATGTGCTACTGTATGTGTGAACCTACTTTGTCTGATTTAAGGTTGTATGTTTTGTATCAACAAACTGGTCAAGCCTCTTCCTAGAAAACACTTTCTGTCCTAATAAGAGGCTTTCATTAGGATGGAAAATAAGAATATGTCAGATTCAAATAACAATATTTCAGAATTTTTAGACTCAAGACATTCGTAAAGCCTTTATGTTTGCTCTTTACGCAGTTAGTGACCCTTTTGTTTCCTTATTACTTTACGCCTCTTCAACGTTGAGGTCATTAGAGGGGGGAAAGAACTGGGATAAGGAACGGGAAGGAATTCAGCCAAGGTCTTTTGAAGAAAGTATCCCGGAATTCGCCTGGTGTGATTTGGGGAAACCATGGAAAACCCAAATCAGGATCCCGAACAGGGATTCGTACTCTCGTCTTCCCGAATTCAATATAATGACGGAAAAAGTTGATTGTTGTTAATTATGGCTTCCAATGACTATCGTCATGTGGAGCAGTTTTAATTCTGCTCCTTGTTATGATAAAATCACATCGCGAGCTACCTATAGCCTCGGATAAATCAATTTAACAGAAATTACGGTACTAGATAAAACGTGAGGGAGTATTTCGTTTTGTTTTCAAATCATTGTAGTTAATAATTGTATAAAAAATGCTTACGAACAGTTTCTAATAATTTTTACTATTTAAAATTATTTCAGTATCGTATTAATTGCAGTTTATAGTTATTACTATTGTTATGAGAATAGTTTGGATTTCAACGTACTATAGATTACAGTCCTATTGAAACCTTAACATTTCATCTGTCCAACGTGTAACAACCAAGCAATAACTAGTATCATCCTTTCCATTCACTTTTAGTATTACGCCTTTGCCTGTATTTTAAAGTTATATCTCATTTCCCTCTGGGAAATCTTAGTGCTAAGTTGTCTTGATGTATACGCATGAGTTTTTCGACAAAGCAGCAAAATAAGTTTTTCACTATACCACCAAGTTAAATTTAGGACTGAAGAAGAATACTTTTTTAAAATGATAAATGATTTATCGACTCGAATAATTTTCAACCAACAAACTAAAGCAACAGATAGTTTCACAGCGACGATAATGACTGGTTCCAAATCAGTAAATGAATTATTAAAATACATAACACAACGGGACAAAGTTGTATTTTCTTACCTTCTGCTGCTGAAAAAAAATTAAGCCAACCTAACATCCCTGGCTAACCTGATATGTTCCTTAAAATAATTTACATTTCTGAAAAATGTTAAGTTGGAACGAGATTATTACAGCGTGTTTCCAGACGAACAAAAATTAAAAAAGTGGTTTAAGGATTGTAATAAGTCATATTGATCGCTGTTGATCAACAGTGAATTATAAACGTACCAATAAACATTCTTATTTATACTTATAATCTTCATCTAACCTTTAAAAATATCAGAGCAATTTAAGTAAATGACAAATTTAAGAAAAAATAATCTTAGCTCTTCAAGTTCTTTTTAAAAGACGAGAAGACATCATTTGTCTCAGTTCCAACAGTGGTGACGATTGTTAGTCTTGTGATGCATGACCATCGGGAGAGCATTATGGTCCGAAAGTGAGTACTGAGGTAGGATAAATTGATTTTTGTTTATCGGACACTTGAAAGAATACTTTTCAGTCTAGCATTAAACTACAGAAAATATTTATACCTATAATAAAGACAAGAAATTTACAGTGATAAATTTCACAAGATAGTGGGGTAAAAAATCGATATCCCGGTGGTAATTCATCGGTACAAACAGAATGAGATGAAGAAACTTCCGTGTTTGAATTTTTTATAGGCGTTCGTATTTTCATCGATTAATCAACCTGACGCGTGTAACATAAATTCAAATGCTAAAGAGAAAATTTCACCAATTGATGCACATAGTCTGTCGACAGGTTCAAGAACTATTTCGCCTGGCGACTAACGCGCATCAAAGTATCAGCACACCTGCCTCTTTTTTTAAGATGATTATTCCGGATTTCGATATCACCACATCGAATTTTTCTCCGGAAAAGAGAGATCAATTTTTCTAACTCGATTTTACTCAGAAAATAACAAGATAGTCTTGAATAAAACATGTTATATTTTGCACCAAGCTGATGGTGTGTCATCCATTTGTTATGTTACTCCGTGCGCTTGAAATTCGAACTATGTACCGGCTTCGCATCGAGAAAATGTACCTGTTCATCAGCAGTAACAGTATATACAAAATGTGACGATTATGCAACCAATGTCACAATTCCAGAAGGGCACAAATTTACTGCACAGAACCCATCAATAGTCATCGAATTGGATGGATTGACTATGTCCGAATTATTCCTGAAGATTGGCTCTCTCCGCTACTTATGTCTGTTGAACTAAAAGCTGAAAAAAAACCTTGAAATGTCGAAGATGGTGACCCTTATTATCCGTGAACACGAGTGGCTACTGGAAAATGTATTGCGATAATTTTATTTTAATTCTGTTAATTAATATTAATTTAATGATTCGATACACATTTGTGTGCTGAAGAGCACGGTTGTTAGCGCACCAGGTGTTTCGTCTATCGCAAGGCGTGATTAGTTGCAAAGATTATTGGATCATAGTTGCATTTCTTTGGAGACATTGAGACATTAATAGAAAATGTAACTATGTAGGAACTTGAACACGAAGCCGCCACAAAGACTGTGTTGCTGACACAGCTTTCATTGTGGGCATTAAACTTCTAACAACCGGGTGTTAGATCGTTTAACGGCGACTTTTAGCTGAGTGATCTGTGAAAGTCACCTCCAGATACGTGCATTTAGATGACAACTGTCGGCGGAGGTGACAAATGAGAGGCAAAAACTGTGCTATAGGGTTCATGATTTATTCCTAGCTATGTGCGGGTGAACGAACTGCTTGAATGGTTTTCATTGCTACAAGCGAAAATAGTCTGCAGGAATTACGTGTGGTGGGGGTGATCTTTAGTCAATAAAATGGATTCCCACGTTGGTTTATCAAATTGTTAATGAATGTTCTAAGCGCCGACGAAGAAAACACCACCTCTTGGAGGGGAGGAGACGAAGTGTTGGCAGCAGCTCGGCGGAAGAACATGTGGTGCTGGGAACTCGCGTACAGTGGTGGTCACCAAAACACAAACCGCGCGAGTTCAACTGACTCCGAACCATAATCTGGTTTCAAGAGGGGACAACACCACCACCACCACTGCATAAGGCAATACCTGCACTTACGGCAACACTTGCCACCAACTGACTTGAAGGTCGAGGAGGTCAAGGCACCGTTTCACAGAGCACAACGCGGCACAGCAGACCGTCTGTCGGAGTTATTGCCATAAAGAATTCTGCCTCTACATCTGCAACACTGACAAACACTCCTGGTTATCAAACTCGGAGGAGTGGTCTGGTGGCTCAGTGGTTAAGGTGTCAGACTGGGGATCGAAAGGCCCTCGGTTCGAATCCTTGTCTTGGCGGGGATTTTCAGTGGCCCTAAACCCGACCTTCATCTCTGGCACAGCTTGCTGTGTAATGTGAAGTACGCCCGAACTATTCCCTGTTTCGGATCCCTTATTAAGCTGTAGGTTCCCTATATCCGGTAGGACTACCGGGTTAGAATAAGGCGGCTACGACAAGGGTGGAATGAGCAGTCAATAGAAACCCTGTCACCAGGTCTTTACGAGCATACAAAATTATTATTATCATCAAATTCAAAACAAAATGCGTCCTTAATGAGTTCATAAAATTGTCCATTAAATGAATTGCTTTCAATTAATAACGTTATGATCTCAAATTTGCATGAGAGTTAGATGTTTTTTTGGTTCATGTTTTGCTTCCTCATTTATCTCACTTCATTTTTACGTGAATGGTCAATTAGGCTAAAGAAGCACGCCTACGATAATTAATTAAATACTCTCATTAATGAGAACCTTTACGAGGTACCCCCTGGGGCTCTCTAGACTAGTGACGTTCGTCTGAAACATTACAAAGGCCAGCTCATTAAAGTTATGGACAGCACAACAATAAATTCCTGTACTTGGAAAATCTTTCAAAACACCTCACTCTCTAGCAACTTGTCACTTCTTTTGATCTTACACTATTTTAGTAGAAATGTGGAGCACAAAAAATATAGAGTCATCCTACAAGTAACATTAGTCTTGAGCAACATTTGCAGTAGAAAGTCAGCGAGAAACGCTCGTCGTTTCCTCCTTGTTACACCGTCTCAAAGCCGTCATCAGAACTATTAGCTATCACAAGTTTACACGTATTAATTATTCCGTTCCACTCACAAGTTTCCATTGCACAAGACAAAAAATTTATTGTTATAACACATTCGCTAGTCTTCATCAGAACGATGTTGCGAAACAGACAACTCGAGAATAAAGGTGGCTGCTTATAAATATTATTTTAAATCATTCTTTAAGGAAACCAGGTTCTAGTTTGTTTGAGCTCCACAACCCATACTCGACTGCGCTAGTAGCGTTACTTCGCCATTATTCTGGAATCACAGTTTCGCTTACATAAAACACAATCCAGAATTTACGAATATTGATTACGGAAAACAGTGGGCAAACTGAATTGGAGTTTCCAAAACGGAATTCGGAAGTCAGTATTACAAAATCTCGAAAGAATAACATAGCAGTTGTAACGTCTTTCTCGGCAGCTATGCCATTCCATAAAAATTCTACACCTTCATTTCTGCTCCCTGAGGGGAACCATTGGATGCTTACAAGATAAATACTGCAGTCTGTCTCTCTAGAACAATACACCTTCTCATCACTCTGTTCTAACTTACATAAATGTCTTTACTGACTGAAAGTTGGAATCATTGTAATGATGTGGTGTTAATTATATCTATAAAACGAAAACCGTCTATATCGATTCCAGAAAACCTTAAAACCTGCAATGCAGATTTCACTGTTTTGAATATTAGAATCTCAGTTGAATCGTTTGATATACTATGCTTGAACGTAACATAAAGCCGGAGCAGTAAATGAAAATCTGAACGTTTGGCGTGAAACGCCAAAGTTGAAATATCAAATAGATGCACACATCATACTTCGTAAAAAATCAAAAAAAAAGCCATTTTAATGCATGCAATATTTAAATTTTGATTTTTAGTCTTTAGATTCAATAGATGACCATATTGAATGTGAAAAGGAAGATATGTAAAGTAATATCATCAACATAATGCAAAAAATCTTCCCAGGGTTTCTTTGTTTCTCAGGCCACACAACTACGATCTCTAATGTTAACAAGTGGAATTATATTCTCTGTTAATTGTAAGTGATGTAAATCTGAATATGAAAGTGAACTGTTTAAAACCTTTAGTGCTGGCATATCCGGTATTTTTACAATTTATTGTTTATTTTACACATTTCCTGAAAAAAATCATTGTTTCAATTGCTGCACGAAACGCTTGGTTATTTTAACGAAACTTCGTACCCGGGTTTGTGACAGAGTAACTAAAAATTTTATAGGAATAAATCAAACCCATGTCTTTTCTGCTACACCGGGGGTTATTAGTTCGTTCAAGTACGTATAGCAAATGGGGCGATTAACATTAAATTTGATTCAAAAGTGCAGAAAACTGGTATCTGTTATGAACTCTATATTTACAATGTGTGCAAATCAACGTAGGTCATACCGGGGAACGCTGGAGCTGCGCAGTATGTACGTATAAATTGCCGTCATCAGTCTCTCGACTGGTTTGATGCAATCCTACTTGCTAAACTGATGTTTCTTGCTTTTACAAAGCTGGTTCTTGGGTAAATTAATTTCTAATTCATTGATGTCACTGTTTACTTGGAGTGTAGTTGCAGCAATATGCTGCGACTGACTGCCTGAACAGATAGGGCCGCGGGCGCTGATTGCGCTATTGTGGCGGTGGTACAAGACACACACGCAGACACAGAAACACGCACACACACACCCAGCGTCGCACCCCCCACGAAACCAGAGACATACACTGTATACTAACGAACAGCTTCACCTTAACGAATACATCTCCACCTTCAAATAATTCAGATATATGCAGTTATTAACTAATTTTCCCGTCTCTCTATACGCCATCAGTGCAAAGATATTCATAATATTCGAGGCTTCGACGTACTTTCATGTTTTACGTTTTTCTTGAATGTCGGATTTGTGGTTGTGACAAATGTTTTTAAACACAGCTCACGGAATAATGTACCAATTTGTGTTAAACTTCATGGAATCTCCTATCGTCCTTTTTATATTGGAATCTCTTTTTCATAACTCTGCAAAAGTCTAGAAAATGATATTTCAGCATCTTATCTTATGAGTAACAGATTAAAATAGCGGTGTTAACTCTCGTAACAATCTTCTGAATAAAATTTATAGTTAATAACAAAAAAGAACCTAATGGTATTTGTTGCGAACAAGAGAATGAGGATAGTTACAACTAGACTCATATGAAACTCCACTTTCGGCTCTTTATGCAATGTTCTGAAACTTTATTATGGCTTTACGCCTCGTCGACAGATAAGGTCATTAGAGGCGGGATGGGGCTGGGGACAAGGAACGGGAAGGAATTCGTCCATGGCCTTTTTGAACGAAGCATCACGGCATTCGCCTGGAGTGATTTGTGGAAACCATGGAAAACCCAAATCTGGATGCCCGGAGGGGATTCGAACCACCGTCCTCTCGAATTCGAGGCCAGTAGGGTAACAGTTCACCCACCACGCTCGGTTTGAAACGTTATTAATGATTTCATCTACGGTACCTGCTCACGAGATACTGTCACTCGGTTTCCTGTCTTTGGAATGAACTGACAGCCAAACTAATATTTAGTTTAATTTAATTTAATTCAATTGCAATGGAGCACAGGCTCCGGTGGCAATTTCCCTACACACCCAACTTCCCTCCATCCTGAACCCACCTACATTTGCCCTCTACAAATTTTTTCTTTAAATTCCTTCAAAGTTTTCGGTAAATTATTCATCATTTCTCTTGGTAAATCATTCCAATCCCTGACACCCTTACCTAAAAAAGAGAATCTTCCACACCCTTGTGCCTGAAATCGAATGCCAGCTTGTGGTCATGGTCATCTTTTCCCTTTCATGCACTACTTTTCATTCCTACACCAATATCTTTCCATGCCTCATCACCAGTATACGCCTTGTACAGTCTTTGACATTACTTGTGGCCGCTGCTGAAATATTCTATCACTCTTATTTTGCACAATCTGGCATCAATGTCATCCCAGGCAACAGGAACGCAATACTGGCTCCGCCTCCTCGCAATTTCATTGGTGGATATTTTATTCAGAGCCATCTATACTGCAGATTTTTCATTTCCTTAAGTCAATGCAGGAACCAATTGGCCAACAGGTAGGAATTAAGCTCCTCCCACTGACGATTCTTATTGGCTGAACAGTTCATCATCCCACCATTACATTTCTATAATACTTTACCAAAATTCAGATCTTGAAACGTTTCCAAAAAGTTGTAATTAACGGGATTGCATTAAAGTGAGGCAGGAAACATGCTCAATGCTGTATATTACTACCGTTGATTAGCATAAAACTATAACGATAAGATTGTTATACTCATTTTGATAATTCCTTCGGATAATATTTCACTCATATATCTGGTCAGTCCACAAACCAAGGGATAATCATGTTCCATGAGGTAGAATTTTTATTACTACGAAACTACAGAAACAAGAAATTATTTCGGAAGTGTCTCTCTCCAAGATGGATTGAATGAAACAGTCTTCCTACGCTGCGTTGTATACGCCTATTCGAGGAAAGTAGCACCGAGCTTCCAGTGGTCCTATGGTTAGCGTTCTGGGTTGCTGAGCGAGCGGTTCCGAGTTCAAATCCAAGTAGTTCTTATTATTATTTTTTTTTAATTTAGAAATCTATCTTTACTTGTATTTTATTTTTAAGCATACCGACACTGCACATTGCTTATTAGTATAAGGTATCCATGATTCTTTCCTAACTGCGTCAGGAAATAAGATAAACATCTGCGAAACTACCCAATGTTTCGTAACTAATAGCCGACGTAAGCATGAAAGATTTGCGGCAGCAGAACTGACGAAAATCTACACGGGTTTCAAGCCGCGCCGAAATCATATCATCTGTCCCTTTTCAAACTACACACATGTTTCCAATATATTTATTTCACAGTAGAACGATCATCGCGTTTCAGAAAGAAATAATTTACAAGAGGAATTATTGCTCTCTTTGTAGGTGGACGATAATGATTATGCACTATATAAATAAATGAGAGTTAATCGCGCAGAACTAAGTATTAGCACCGCAACAAATTAAACGACCATTGTCACTAAAAAATTTACAACCAGATTATTATCGTAGGACAAAAATAAATTCTTTTATAACTGGTGTAAGTAATTAAAGTTAATTGAGAATCGGGCTTAAAGACAGGGAGTTCTTAAATGACCGTTTTTCCCGTTTTCTACAATGCTGTTAGTTGTTGACACTATTACTTCATGATCTTTACAGCATTGGGATTTATTAAATACTGGGTCTAAATCCTCATTACTTAACAAGGCGTGAAATTACCTGCGTTATTCTTTGTTTGGAATAACATAAATAAATACAAGCTTTTGGCGAATGAGGATGTCGCCGTTCGCGTGATTGTTCTTTAGTCTCCGGTATAAACTGGAACGCTCAAGTTTTGTCACCCGTCATAATCGACTCCATAATCGCCTAGGTCTCAAGGATTCAAACAAACACAGTCTACCGGTAAAGTAAGGTTGATGATGTCTAAAGACTGGAAGACCGAGCGTGGCGTGTGAGCGGTAACGTTCTGGCTCCAGGCAAATGCTGGGACGATTCTTATAGAAGGCCATGGCCGTTCCCTACTGTAATAACTTCAACATCGATGAAACGTAAAGCAATAAACAAAAAAATGAGGATAGGGAGAAGGTATTGTTAATCGATTTCAAGCCAGCTGCGACTTCCTCAATAAATTTAGCCAAATCTATTCTTATGATTTTACGCCTAGTCGACATAGAGGTGATTATTGGCTGGACAGGAGTAGTGGCAAGGATTTCGGCCATGCCCTTGTAAAGAACCTATTCCGGTATTCATATTTAGTGATTTGGGGAAACCTTGGAAACCACAAATATGCATGGCCGAACTTGGATTCGAACCATTGTCATTTACAGCAACGACCAACGTGTGTTCCGAAATGGTAATGATGTAGAAAAATAGATATTTGTTCAACCTCTAAAACTGTAAATAAATTAATTTGATTCTTTATCTATGAATGCTTGGGAGACGTTACTTTTTGTATTGCCCTCATGCAGTTAACATGGATTCCCACCGTATTTTCAATTGCCAGCTGTAAGTTGGATAATTCTGAAACCAACAAAAACTTTTGCCAAATGTGCTGCTCGTGTTAAATTATTACGTGCATTATTTACGTGTTATAAAGGTATTCTTCCTTGCCGAAGGAAGTAGGAAACTTAAGACTTTTTCCTGGTAAGAGTTGCCATATTTACTTTCTGCGATGTTGCCACGATGTTCTGCCTAGTAGTCGCAGCGCTGTAGCAATTTCCCTATACCAGAAATAGTGTCTCATAGCTGGACACACACATAGGCGAAATGAAAAATTATTTATGTTCCAGTCTCATCTAGAATATTTTCATTTAACTGATTACTTCTGTTGCAACAGTTCGATTCTGTATACAGATTACTATTCAATCACGGATTGTTGTATCTATATGTATATTTTTTCTTTGGTCATATAATTTATGAGGCACTGAATTCTGTGAGTCCAGGTGTCCTAGTGGTAACGCGCTGGGCTGTCAAAGTGCTGGTTCTTGGTTCAAGCCCAGGTGCTGTTATTTTTTTTTTTTTTTCATTCTTTATCTCCTTTTCACTTGTTGCAAAATACATATCATATAAGTAAGTTTATATATATTTCGTGGTCAATTGGAACAGTGGAAATGAATCATAAAATTAATGTTTGGCTGAAATGAGAAAGTGTCAACGCATGATGCAAGAGTAGGAACTGAAAGCCAGTTTTCAAATAAATTTAATTTAACCATTACGATTTGTTCCACTCAACTTAACCAATTTTTTTCTAGTGCAAAGGCGGGAGATTGATAATTGGGGCAATGATGGCTGTTTAAAAATAAACAAGGACCTAAATCAAACTAATGTGCGGTTTTTGTAGCTAACGTTCCTGGTATTAGCAAGCAAACCAGAATTGAAAATGTGAGTAGTTATTCTTACGAAAACAAAAAATCATCATTGACGAATAACATGCTAATGAGAGGTTCCGTATTTGACAAAATGCTGCTCCTACTATTGATCAGTAATGATATAATTGATGTATATCCTCAATATAACGACATGATAACCTTGTTTCCGAAATCTGAAATTGCAAGAAAGAAACAGGAAATTTGAGGAAGGAGGAAAGATAATGCCAGTCTCGTTATAAATTGTTGTTACCTCTCTGGTAATCCAGAAAGAATGTTACTGTAAGTGGCTCAGATTCGCGGGTGCCATGCTGATCCCGGAAGCTAGTGCGGTGTCTCGCGGTTCCACGGTTCGAGTCAGGCCGCAGGCAAAAGTGGTTTTATGAGTGTTTTTCTTGTGTTGCCTGTAAACTGGGACAGTGAAAACATATTATACACTTAATGAGAATCAAAAGCTACACATGTCTGCATGTATCTATTAAGCAATCCAAATTCGTTTTTGTTGTTATTCTTTAGTAAAGTCATTATTATTGCAATGGCTCGGAAAAGATTAGTTTTTAAGCAACGAAAAAAAAAAAACCGGCCACGGTCCTTGAGAAAGGGCAATTCCACATTCCTTTGAGCAATTTTGGATTTTGTTTTTTCTATTTAAACCCACATTTTGATGGCTGGATCGTGAATATGAATTGAGTACTGTCTAATGACGCTGATGAACTTTACCCTTCATCCAATTCGTTAGGCTATGAATTAATGTAAACATATGATTTGTAATTGCATCTAAACATAACTGACAATACAATGTAGTCTTCACGGGTGTACCGCCGGATGGTGTTGTGGAAACACAATATTTCGACGGCTGGCTCTGCCGTCTTCTTCAGGTGATGAGACATGTGTAATGGTCGGCTGACCCACAGATACTGAGATGGTTCGGGTGCCGCTCTTCCTTATATACAAGTCCGCGTGGCTTCGGCGATGGCTTACTATGAGCCAGGCCCGCAACCAACTGGCGGTTGGCTGCCCGTGGGCGTGGCTAAGGTTCTTGTTCCAGCCCGAGCTAATATGAAGCCCTCTACGGCGGCAGCTGGACGGAAGTACAACGTTCTCTGCGGATATTTGCCAAGGCAGGTTTCCATGCCTCACTGAGACATAGACCACTGTCTCTGTTAAATGTGTCGGCCAGTCGAATTTCGATGGCTTCTTTGATGACAGATTCCCAAAAATGTGATGTTCTAGCCAATATCCTAACGTTATTGAACTCTACTTTGTGGCCATGGTCGTACACGTGCTCGGCGATCGCTGATTTGCTATACTGTCCCAAGCGGAGATGGCGTTTATGTTCTTCACACCGGTTTTCTATGGTGCGGATCGTTTGACCGATGTAGGTCTTTCCACACTCGCACGGTATGCTATAAATCCCCGGAACTCTTAGGCCAAGATCATCCTTGACTGAACGGAGGTAGTCCCGTATTTTAGCTGGTGGTCGGTAGAAAGATTTTATACCATGTCGTGCGAGGATTCTCCCGATTTTCCCCGAGGTGTTTCCGGCGAAAGGCAGAAAGGCGGTGACCTTGGGCGTTTCTTCCTGTTGGACTGGAATTTTCCCTGGCTTACGTTCAATTGCCCTTTCTATCTGCCTCTCGGAGTAACCGTTACGCCTGAAGACAGTTCTCAGGTGTTCCAGTTCTTGTGGCAGGCTGTCTTTGTCAGCAATCGCTCTAGCCCTGTGCACAAGAGTATTTAAAACAGTGTTGCGCTGCACAGGATGGTGGAAACTCGTGGCGCCCAGATACTGGTCTGTGTGGGTAGATTTTCTGTATACACTATGCCCCAGCGTTCCATCCGGTTTTCTTTTAATTAGGATGTCGAGGAAAGGTAGGCAACCGTCCTTTTCCATTTCCATAGTGAACTTTATGCTAGGATGGATTCCGTTCAGATATTCTAGAAACTCATGTAAAGTCTTGATTCCATGGGGCCACACCACAAATGTATCATCTACATATCTGTAGAAACATGCAAGGAGCAGTTCTCAAACCTACATGCATTTCTCAGTAAATAGTGTATAATCTCTGATGGGACACTATCAGTCTAAGTCGACAAAGCTGAGAATGAAAGGAAAATAGAAATGCAAAACAGACTACATTAACATCAAAGAAACTGCTGGGACTCAATCAGATTGGATAGACACAGATGATAATTAAACTGTACTGTAGAAACGTAAGGAAGTTTGCGCGTCGGTAAGAAAGTTATATACTCCTTTTGCTCCAGATTTATTTAAATGAAAGAAGTATAAACGATCCAATCTACAAAAAACCTATCTGATAGCAAAGACCTCACTGTTAGAGAGACGTTAAGCAGATTAAATAATAATAATAAAAAAGACAAGTCACTTCACTTTTCGTAATTACGAGATTCTTCAGTTATGCTTTTCATATTTGTTTTTATGTTTCTTCATTCCTCATACCACGATGCTATAATAATACATTCAGGTGAAATGAAATTTGAATTATTAATTACTTCGGCAGCCTAGTGAAAGTCTCTTTGCTGTGTATTACGCTTGAGTCGTGGCTATACCGTGGGATCCAAATAACTGATCGTCCTTGACTACTGACATGAACAAAGTAAATTCAGTAAAAATTCATTTAGACCAAGTGGTTTGAACCCATGATACTGCCATTTCTTTCAATCTGCCTTAACCATTAAGCACCTAGACTGCTGCCCATAACTGTTAGAACAAAGGAATTATTATATCTCATTACATTTGGTAAATAAAGAAGACACACTTCTAGAAGGTAGTACTGAAACCGACACTGATGGCGATATACAAAAGCATGCATATACAATCATGACCAATAGTCCATTCATTTAGTAAACTGGAAGGAAAGATCGATAGAAAGGCGAGTGCCTACCAAAATTTCCGCCTTCTTATGCGGAAACAGGAAATTATGAACGTCCTTCTTCTATAAATAACCTGTGTTTCACTTTCCTGATACTCTGCTATCAAGCATTAAGATACACTTTATTTCACTCCAATATTCAACTATATTCTTAAATGAGAAACAAGTGCTGTAATGCTCTCACTCGTAGATTTTTTAAGACTGTCGTCTAGATTATTTATAAAATTCCTCCATTCATTCTATACGAACATTTATTGTGTTTGAGAAAATAAAAATTTACCCAAATTTCTTTTAATCTAGACGCGTCAATTCTGCTGTGAATCCGAGCGAACGATGGACTGATAAAAGCTATAGCAGTTTAGCCGAACCGTCAGAATTTAATTATTCGAAGCGTTAAAGATCCTTGTAATTATTAGTTTACAGTGATATGGGTGGGCCGCGATCTCCAGCCAACGAAGTTCAAACATATCGGAGGATCTACCAAATAACGAGTCTTCTGAAGTGGTGAGGTTGAAAATACAGTGTTTCAGAAAAAAACAATTGATGTCCAAGTTGATGGTGCAACATCACTTTACGCCCATATTTTAGCGAAATACAATAAAAAAATTAGAATATTTCACAAATACAAATATACATATAAACGTCTGTAAAAGATTATAACAGCATACTGACTTAGTTTCTTGTTATATTTATGCTGACGCTTTAATAACTAAAGCAATCGCTTCTTTTCCGTTACTTTACTTTTCACTTCTCCGAAGTAAGCTACTGCGGATTTTATTCGAGCTCTGGGTGTTTTAATTTTGATGTTACTGTCAACAGTAATATAATAACAAAACGTACGAGTATTGATAGAAGTTAAATCATTATGAATTCTTAAAGCAGTCGGAATATCTTGCGAATGGATATTCCGTACAATCCGGTCAAGGAAATGCTGCGCGCTTAACGCTGTGTGTAAACAGCCCGACTTCCTCTTGATTATCCTACTACACATCACTTGCAGAGTGTAACAGAGATAAAGTATAAATCCTTATAATTAATAACAGTGTGGCTCTAGATAGTGCTAACTTCATCTATCAGCTGACACGCAATTTTTACTTAACAACATAGTAGTTTATCTGTTACCAAAACGTTACGCAAAATAAGTGTCACTATTTCTATCTGCTGTTTTATGATTTTTAACTTGGGACAAAATCTTTCAGAAATTTAGAAACTGATAGCTTAGAATAACTGAAACGTAGGATATTTATAAAACCACTCCTCTTCCTCGTGGATGTTACGACGTCCATATCCTGACTATCGTTCTTCTACAACTATGAGGAAACAAACTACTTGCTTGAAACTTTGGCTAAATGAATTTACATCCAGTATCCTGATTTGTACTGTAAGACTGGATTCTTACTCATTTCAGTATTCTGAAACGGATTGTGTTTGACTTTAGCATCACTTTAGCGTACAACAGGTTAATATGTCAATACATAAAGATACCAGTAGTTCTAAATTAAATCTTGATTGCGTTACTATTCAGCAAACGAATAGGAAATTAATCCAATAATATTTTGGTTGAATGATGGATCAGATTGTTTCATTGATTGAATTGTACGGATGCTTGACTGATCTATTAATAGCAAAAAATTTTGAACCTCACTTTTAAAAATGATTGTCAGTTATGTTTAGATGCAATTACAAATCATATGTTTACATTAATTCATAGCCTAACGAATTGGATGAAGGGTAAAGTTCATCAGCGTCATTAGACAGTACTCAATTCATATTCACGATCCAGCCATCAAAATGTGGGTTTAAATAGAAAAAACAAAATCCAAAATTGCTCAAAGGAATGTGGAATTGCCCTTTCTCAAGGACCGTGGCCGGTTTTTTTTTTTTTCGTTGCTTAAAAACTAATCTTTTCCGAGCCATTGCAATAATAATGACTTTACTAAAGAATAACAACAAAAACGAATTTGGATTGCTTAATAGATACATGCAGACATGTGTAGCTTTTGATTCTCATTAAGTGTATAATATGTTTTCACTGTCCCAGTTTACAGGCAACACAAGAAAAACACTCATAAAACCACTTTTGCCTGCGGCCTGACTCGAACCGTGGAACCGCGAGACACCGCACTAGCTTCCGGGATCAGCATGGCACCCGCGAATCTGAGCCACTTACAGTAACATTCTTTCTGGATTACCAGAGAGGTAACAACAACTTATAACGAGACTGGCATTATCTTTCCTCCTTCCTCAAATTTCCTGTTTCTTTCTTGCAATTTCAGATTTCGGAAACAAGGTTATCATGTCGTTATATTGAGGATATACATCAATTATATCATTACTGATCACTAGTAGGAGCAGCATTTTGTCAAATACGGAACCTCTCATTAGCATGTTATTCGTCAATGATGATTTTTTGTTTTCGTAAGAATAACTACTCACATTTTCAATTCTGGTTTGCTTGCTAATACCAGGAACGTTAGCTACAAAAACCGCACATTAGTTTGATTTAGGTCCTTGTTTATTTTTAAACAGCCATCATTGCCCCAATTATCAATCTCCCGCCTTTGCACTAGAAAAAAATTGGTTAAGTTGAGTGGCACAAATCGTAATGGTTAAATTAAATTTATTTGAAAACTGGCTTTCAGTTCCTACTCTTGCATCATGCGTTGACACTTTCTCATTTCAGCCAAACATTAATTTTATGATTCATTTCCACTGTTCCAATTGACCACGAAATATATATAAACTTACTTATATGATATGTATTTTGCAACAAGTGAAAAGGAGATAAAGAATGAAAAAAAAAAAATAACAGCACCTGGGCTTGAACCAAGAACCAGCACTTTGACAGCCCAGCGCGTTACCACTAGGACACCTGGACTCACAGAATCCAGTGCCTCATAAATTATATGACCAAAGAAAAAATATACATATAGATACAACAATCCGTGATTGAATAGTAATCTGTATACAGAATCGAACTGTTGCAAGAGAAGTAATCAGTTAAATGAAAATATTCTAGATGAGACTGGAACATAAATAATTTTTCATTTCGCCTATGTGTGTGTCCAGCTATGAGACACTATTTCTGGTATAGGGAAATTGCTACAGCGCTGCGACTACTAGGCAGAACATCGTGGCAACATCGCAGAAAGTAAATATGGCAACTCTTACCAGGAAAAAGTCTTAAGTTTCCTACTTCCTTCGGCAAGGAAGAATACCTTTATAACACGTAAATAATGCACGTAATAATTTAACACGAGCAGCACATTTGGCAAAAGTTTTTGTTGGTTTCAGAATTATCCAACTTACAGCTGGCAATTGAAAATACGGTGGGAATCCATGTTAACTGCATGAGGGCAATACAAAAAGTAACGTCTCCCAAGCATTCATAGATAAAGAATCAAATTAATTTATTTACAGTTTTAGAGGTTGAACAAATATCTATTTTTCTACATCATTACCATTTCGGAACACACGTTGGTCGTTGCTGTAAATGACAATGGTTCGAATCCAAGTTCGGCCATGCATATTTGTGGTTTCCAAGGTTTCCCCAAATCACTAAATATGAATACCGGAATAGGTTCTTTACAAGGGCATGGCCGAAATCCTTGCCACTACTCCTATCCAGCCAATAATCACCTCTATGTCGACGAGGCGTAAAATCATAAGAATTTTTAAATTTATTGAGGAAGTCGCAGCTGGCTTGAAATCGATTAACAATACCTTCTCCCTATCCTCATTTTTTTGTTTATTGCTTTACGTTTCATCGATGTTGAAGTTATTACAGTAGGGAACGGCCATGGCCTTCTATAAGAATCGTCCCAGCATTTGCCTGGAGCCAGAACGTTACCGCTCACACGCCACGCTCGGTCTTCCGAGTCTTTAGACATCATCAACCTTACTTTACCGGTAGACTGTGTTTGTTTGAATCCTTGAGACCTAGGCGATTATGGAGTCGATTATGACGGGTGACAAAACTTGAGCGTTCCACTTTATACCGGAGACTAAAGAACAATCACGCGAACGGCGACATCCTCATTCGCCAAAAGCTTGTATTTATTTATGTTATTCCAAACAAAGAATAACGCAGGTAATTTCACGCCTTGTTAAGTAATGAGCATTTAGACCCAGTATTTAATAAATCCCAATGCTGTAAAGATCATGAAGTAATAGTGTCAACAACTAACAGCATTGTAGAAAACGGGAAAAACGGTCATTTAAGAACTCCCTGTCTTTAAGCCCGATTCTCAATTAACTTTAATTACTTACACCAGTTATAAAAGAATTTATTTTTGTCCTACGATAATAATCTGGTTGTAAATTTTTTAGTGACAATGGTCGTTTAATTTGTTGCGGTGCTAATACTTAGTTCTGCGCGATTAACTCTCATTTATTTATATAGTGCATAATCATTATCGTCCACCTACAAAGAGAGCAATAATTCCTCTTGTAAATTATTTCTTTCTGAAACGCGATGATCGTTCTACTGTGAAATAAATATATTGGAAACATGTGTGTAGTTTGAAAAGGGACAGATGATATGATTTCGGCGCGGCTTGAAACCCGTGTAGATTTTCGTCAGTTCTGCTGCCGCAAATCTTTCATGCTTACGTCGGCTATTAGTTACGAAACATTGGGTAGTTTCGCAGATGTTTATCTTATTTCCTGACGCAGTTAGGAAAGAATCATGGATACCTTATACTAATAAGCAATGTGCAGTGTCGGTACTGCTTAAAAATAAAATACAAGTAAAGATAGATTTCTAAATTAAAAAAAAATAATAATAAGAACTACTTGGATTTGAACTCGGAACCGCTCGCTCAGCAACCCAGAACGCTAACCATAGGACCACTGGAAGCTCGGTGCTACTTTCCTCGAATAGGCGTATACAACGCAGCGTAGGAAGACTGTTTCATTCAATCCATCTTGGAGAGAGACACTTCCGAAATAATTTCTTGTTTCTGTAGTTTCGTAGTAATAAAAATTCTACCTCATGGAACATGATTATCCCTTGGTTTGTGGACTGACCAGATATATGAGTGAAATATTATCCGAAGGAATTATCAAAATGAGTATAACAATCTTATCGTTATAGTTTTATGCTAATCAACGGTAGTAATATACAGCATTGAGCATGTTTCCTGCCTCACTTTAATGCAATCCCGTTAATTACAACTTTTTGGAAACGTTTCAAGATCTGAATTTTGGTAAAGTATTATAGAAATGTAATGGTGGGATGATGAACTGTTCAGCCAATAAGAATCGTCAGTGGGAGGAGCTTAATTCCTACCTGTTGGCCAATTGGTTCCTGCATTGACTTAAGGAAATGAAAAATCTGCAGTATAGATGGCTCTGAATAAAATATCCACCAATGAAATTGCGAGGAGGTGGAGCCAGTATTGCGTTCCTGTTGCCTGGGATGACATTGATGCAAGATTGTGCAAAATAAGAGTGATAGAATATTTCAGCAGCGGCCACAAGTAATGTCAAAGACTGTACACTCCCATGACCTCTTCATCCACCTCCTTTCTTGCAATGAATCCCATTCCAGCTCCTTTATCATATCCTTCACTGATTGAATTTTGCGATAATTTCCAGAAACAAATCTAGCAGCCCTTTTTTGCACCCTCTCCAACTCCTGTATTTGATACGTAAAATGAGGGTCCCATACTACACTACCATATTCGAGCAATGGTCAGACCAAAGTTTTGTAACCCAATTCCTTTACTTCCCTCGTACATCCCCTCATCATTCTCTCCAACAAGTGCAGAACTTTGAAACATTTTCCTACCACCTGTCCAATGTATCCTGCCCAGTTAAGCTTGTTATCAAAAGTAATGCCAAGATATTTACATTTCAAGTCTTCAGCAAGCAATTCTTTCCCCACCTTATATTCATAATTAACGTTTTGTTTTTTATTTGTGTATCTAATGATAAATAACTAGTATTCGTCAATTACTAAACAATAAAGCTTAGTTAAGTACTAGCGTTATACGTAATTATTCTTCTCTTAACTTTTTGTCAAGTAGACATACATCGTTAGTTACAGAACACAGAAAAAAAATTAGAGTTTCAGTTATTTATTTCTCTCTCAGAGGAGCAAGGATTATTTAATGTATATTGTAATGGAGTTAACACTATTTCGTATAGCAGTTTAGAGCAATATGCGTTCACATAACATTTAGGTCCACGGAAGATAGCTCTAATCTTTTGGTGATTCTTACTAGCACCTGTAATTGAATGTTCACAGCCGGACTATTGGTTCACTCACACGGGTTCACGACAGTAATTTATCACACAGCAACAACTAAATTTTTCCTAATATTTCAACTGCGACGGCATAAATACTGATTAACAAGTTTCATTCGTTTTCTGTCATCAATAACTAATATCTTGCTGCTATACCGTACATTCAGTATACATTACGGAAGCCTCTGTGTCATAACGTTCCCAATCCGGTATAATAGTTCTATGTGATCGTTATGACGCATTCGGCCCCTAGTATAACCGCCTTAAACTTACCAGGCAATCCTTCCGAGTACCGGGGACCTACAATTTAATGTGTAATCCGAACCACCGAAGCATTCTGAAGTACTTAACATTACACAGCATGCTGTGCCAGAAGTGAAGGTAGGGTTAAGGACCTATAAAAATCGCCACTGAGACAGGAATTCGAACCGAGGACCTTTCGCTCCCCAGTCAGACGCCTTAATCACCAAGACATCAGACCGCTCCCCAACCAGGTAAAAATCCATTCCAGTCTCGGCGGATACTAACAACATTACTCAGTTCTATTGAACAGTTGTGTTTTAACTTTTTCAAACGGCAGAAACTCAAGAAATAAGTTAATTTCGCCGGTAACAAAGACTAACGTCAGAGAAAAAGTTTTTGTGCGGCGCGCTCTTTGTTCATTCAATTAATTATCGTCTGCAGAGTCAAGCGACGTCACGAGATGTACACCTGAAACGAGACCGAGTTTTCAGATTGTTTTGTTTCGAAGGAGAAAGAAAAGATTCACAGACAGGGGTAAAAAAAGTCGTACTGGAGCCTTGTTACCCTCTGCTCCGCTCTCGTTACGTAATAAGGCTCGTTAAACGTCCACTCAGCGGCCCGCACTTGGCGCACACCTTTCCACTCCACTAAGGGCGCAGTGCCCAGAATTACAATAACTCTTTCAAAAAATGTCCTCTCTTTCCCTCTTCACAGAGACCCGTGGTGCGAGCTAACTTTGAAAAGTAAATGTTTGATATACATTTCGTAATGCTACAGAGATTCCTCAGAAGGGAGTATAATTTAAAAATTGGCAATTGTACTTCGCTGGTCGAAACAGACGAGGCGTGAAGGCAGGAAAATGTGCGTAAATCTTGCGCCACAAGTTTTAATCTTTTTAAGAACCATGGTATCAAAGATGGAAGACACTCGCAGAATTTTGGTGCGCCCTTGAGGATCACATGTAGTTTTATGGTGGAGGACCCGGTTTGGCCACTCATTGAACTTTTGAGGAAGAGTGTAGATACTTGTCACTTTTTGGTGGACCCTTTTTGTAATTCGGTGTACATGTATTGTAGTGAACAAGTACTGGTCACCGGTTTTGGTTTACGGTAGTCCAGTATTATTTGTGGTGGTGACCCAGATTTATTTTCTTTCGGAGGTGTTTTTGGTAGTAATTGTTTTCGAGTGCATAATTTCAGGGTTTTTTTAACATTTTTGACCACGGCGTTTTGCAGTATGGTTTTAGTAGGCCAGTGATATGTATCTAAAAGTATTCAGATGCAGTCGTTTCGTACAGTGAGCAATGTTGTTTGTCCCCCTGTAGTTTCAAACGGAAACTCAATAAATAAACTTTCGCAACAAAGATATTAAGGCGTTCACAGGGATGGACAATCAAATGAAAGTGGATGATACATGATATAAGTGCAGAAGGTAACAAGAGAATATTCTAAGGAGCTTTGAAATTCTACTTGGTAAAATAAGCACCGTTACAGAGTCATCTGAAGAACATTTGTATAATACGAAAAATGCCTAACTTTATAGAGCAACTTGGTGTATTTATAACATCGAAACCTTTCAGATAGTCTTGTTTCAGGAGTAAATTTTTAACCTGAAATTATACCACCTACATGGTTACCAACAAGGGCATATTTTTCGTTCTTACTCATATCGCCAGCGAATTAGGCGAAGGAAAAATATATAAACAAGTGACGTAAACATAGATCAATGTTAGTAAGTGACATGATGACGCCTGTCTGAAGGTAAAGAATGTAATATTGTTAAATATGGCGTTCCTGTGCCAGGATTATAATTAACTAGCCCGTACCCGCGACTTCGTACGCGTGGATTAAGATTTTTTTTTTTTTTGCCAGTATTAAACATAGAAAGTTGCTAACGAAGGATTGGTCCCAAACAATATCGAGTAGGAATAATATGACAGGAAAGCTATCACTATTTCACTGTACCGTCGAACCTGTCTCTTGAAGAGAATCAATTTCCAACATATTTCTATCACCATTCGATAAGGTCTCTAAATTTCGTGACTTCAACTGTTAATCATACTGGAAAAAATATCCTGTGCCCTTCATAAAGATTTCCTTATAAAATTCCATCACAATGATATAGCCATTTAGTCGTCAAAACGTAACAAAAAGACAGAGACTTACTTCCGTATTTATAATAATATTACTGTAGTTCACACTCACACACTGACTGCGAACAACACCTGAGAAATCATTTTAACGTAAAAAAGTGTACACCTACAAAATTGCAAGACTACCTAAGATTTTTCTCACATTGCACCCCTAACTTTCTAATATCTACAGTTTAATATTCAATCCGAATAACCTACGGCCCAGGCCTGACTCTTACGATGAAAAACAATTTTTAAAAATCTTAGCCTCCACGGAGCATTGAACCGGAGACCACAACGTTCGTAACAAAGCGCTTTAACCACTAAGCTGCCACTCCACTATACGGAAACACGGTACGAACACGATCATATCCAACGTGTCTGTCTATCGCCGTATTTCGAAGTTATGAGACAACATGTGTTATTTATACAGATATTTTTTCAACCAAATATAGACAGTGTTTTCCTCCTTGTTTCAAAGGATAAGTGTGCAAAGTTTCATCAAGATCGGATGAAAACTGTGGATTTGTATGAAGAATTACTGTGGTTCACACTCACACATTGACTGCGAACACCACCTGAGGGATCATTATAACGAAAAAAGTGTACACCTACAACATTGCAAGACTACCTACGATTTGCCTCGGATTGCACCCCTAACTTTCTAATATCTACAGTTTAACATTCAATCCGAATAACCTACGGCCCAGGCATGACTCTTACGATGAAAAACAATTTTTAAAAATCTTAGCCTCCGCGGAGATTTGAACCGGAGACCACGAAATTCGTAAGCAAGCGCTTTAACCACTTTTTTTTTTTTTTTTTTTTTTTTTTTTTTAATGGTTATCTTTTTTTCCATCTCAGCCATCTGTAAGTTTATCGTTGTTTATTCGAATTTTTATCTGTACTATATTATCGTTTTTCATTGCGGACAACACAGGACGGACACAACACCCATGCCCTCGGCCGGATTCGAACCGGCGAGCCTGGCAACGCGAGGCAAGCTCGCTAGCCGCTACGCTACCAGGGCTGTCAACCACTGGGCCGCCAGTCCACTACACGGAAACACGGTACGGAAACGACCATATCCAACGTGCCTGTCTATCACCGTATTTCGAAGTTATGAGACAACATGTGTTATTTGTACAGATAATTTTTCAACCAAATGTAGAAAGTATTTTTCCCCTTGTTTCAAAGGATAAGTGTGCAAAGTTTCATCGAGATAGGATGAAAACTGTTGATTTGTATGAAGAACAAACAAAGTCCAGTGCCCTCCCTACAGATTTTCTCGTCAAATTCCGTCAATATCGGTATAGGCATTTAATTGTCAAAACGTAACATAAGACAGAGACTTACTTCCGCATTTATAGTATTCCTACTGCAGATTACACACACACTGACAACGACTCACCCCTGATGGATCAATATAACGTAAAAAAGTGTACATTTATTGTATTGCAAGACTACCTACGAATTGCCTCAGGTTGCACCCCTACATTTGTGATATCTACAGTTTAAAATTCAATCCCAATAACATACGGCCAGGCTTGACTCTTACGATGAAAAACAATTTTTAAAAACCTTAGCCTCCACGGAGATTTGAACCGGAGACGACGACGTTAGTAAGCAAGCGCTTTAACCACTAAGCTGCCAGTCCAGTATACGGAAATACGCTACGGAGACGACCATATCCAACGTGCCTGTCTATCGCCGTATTTCGAAGTTATGAGACAACATGTGTTATTTATAAAGATAATTTTTCAACCAAATGTAGACAGTAATTTTCTCCTTGTTTCAAAGGATGAAAACTGTGGATTTGTATGAAGAACAAACAAACAAACAAACAAATCAACAAACAAACATAAATACATCTTTATATATAAAGATATCTCAGGTTAATTGTAGAGAACTTCATGATTCAGCAAACGAACCATACACTAACATACAGTACAATCTACTTATTACGCAGCGCGGAAAACAACAGAGTATGAGTTGATCCATTGACACACTAGCCAAGGGGAGTCAAAAGATTTATGACTGCACCGGATGGTGTTACGGCATACTCGACATTAGATCACGGAGAAAAGGTATTTCAGTAGAACAAGACAGGAAGAGAAAAGTGGAATGTTTATTTTATTAACTTCTTCTTTTCTGCAGAAAAGTATTTATTTTTTTGCTGCTGAAGTGTTTTTTAAATTATTGTTGCATTTCAGCACTGTTATTTTCTTAAAAAATTATCGGAATTGTTTTAATTTTAAAACAAAACGGAAACTTGAGGGAATCGAAGTTCGTTGACGGAGATGGTGATTCAACTTGTGAAAAATTTCATAAGCATACTGCACACTAAGGGCAGCAAGATGGTTACAATTAAGTCAATCTGTGGCCAAAGCGAATTTAAAATCATAACTTGGAAAAAACTGACCGAAACCACAACGAATTTAAGATCAGACCTTGCGGCACTAAATTCAGTATTTAGAGGAACAGAGTTAAAATTTGAATTATTCAGGTCATTATATATCAGAGGAGAAATCGTGAGGCGTTATCATCAGTGTAAGTTCAATAAAGTAATGATGTAAATAATATTTCTGAAGAAACAGGTGCAAAATAAACCGATGATAGGTACCAGCGTAATTTCAACCAAATGCTACGGAATTTGATAATTTTTCTGATGTAGTAGCTAGTCTTCGAGCATGTGTTGAAGTACTGTACATAACGAGACAGGTGTAATTTCTGTTTCTGAATGTAACATAATAAAGTTGACTTCAACGAGTAAATAATGATGTGCAATATGTAATGTGTGATGAAGGAAACATTATTTAAATGAAATTTCAGACCGCATCAATGATTCCATCAATAACAACTTCAGTGATGAAACAGTAACAGTCAATCCTGAGTTTTAGAATTAGTTTAACGAGCGTTGTGGTGTAACGGTTAGCGTTCTCGCATTCGGCTGGACGCCAGTTCGAATCCCCGTCCGGACATCCAGATTTGGGTTTTCCATGGATTCCAAAATCACTCCAGTCAAATGCCGGGATTCTTCCTTCAAAAGGCCATGGTCGAATTACTTCCCATTTCTTCCCCCCCCCCCCCAAAAAAAAAATCGTTTTCGTCTCTAAAGATCTCGCTGTTAAGAGACGTCAAACAGTTAAAAAAAATAGTTTGTGACTAAACAATTACTGAAGAATCAACACATTTTAGTTTTCTGCATGACTGCCGAGAGGTCACTTTTATGGTGAACCTATTATATTCAAGCTAAGAGTTAAATGGAAAGCAGTGGTTAAGTCCGCCGGCTATACAAGACTTTTTTCTTTGGTTAATATAACTGGTAGGTATATGAAATTGATTTTTGGGTTCTGTCAATTCCCCGATTATGGTGAAAATACCTAGAACGGCAAAGAACCATTGATTTTATAAAATACTTATAAAATTATTAATATTCGGATATAGACGCTATTTGTATGGTATTTCCTTTTACTTTCTGTATGTGTATGAATTTACACTTCGCTTTACAAAATATCTGAATTTGCGAAAGTCTTTTATTTAGGATCAAAAAAAAAAAAAAAAAAAAAAAGCTTAATCTTGTCAATAATTGCTACTTTGCAGCTTATTGTACGCAACAAACATTAAATGTATACTTCTGTAAAACTGGGGGATGTAGATTTTAATTGTCACCTGCAGGTGTGCCTGACGGTAAGTGAAATGAAAAGACTTTTAAAATAGGTATGCACAAAGTTGGGATACGCATTACGTGAAATAATTTAGGAGAGAAAGAAGAATTGAGAGACAACGAAGTACCTGTACATTTAATAACTGAATGCTCCTAGATAAGTGATAATCGTAAAATGATGAAGAAGCAGCAATTCTGTTCAACAAGAAGAATCAACTGGACAGATTTAATATACTACACGATTAGTTTTAATACCATTTTTATTGATTTGTCATTTCAAATAGAGGGCCGATGACAATTATCTCTGCATCTTTCTGCAAACAAGTACATGTATATCATGTGGAGTTAGAAAAAGATGTGTAATAGATTTACAAAGACTGATCTAGTAAATTAGCTGAGAACATTTTTTTCTGGATAATTCTTTGTCAAACGTTAATATAGGTATGATGAAATTTAAAAATGAAGAAAATGTCCATACATCCTTACAAATATTTAATTTCAAAGTTGTGTTGCATACAGTGCGTGAAAATTCTTCGTGTATGTATTCTTGCTGCCAAATAAATAAATAGCTGACACATAGGGCCAGGTGTAATGGTGAGCTCACCCAGAGGTCAAAGTGTAAGACCATTTCTTCCTTCAGCCTTGCCCTTCCGCTTTCGAGCTGCCGGTCCACTTGACAGCGGACGGCAAATATTTCGACGGGCCAGCTGGAGCTAACTCCGACATAACGGAATCGAGACGAGTGGACTTGGCTGCCCGAGTTCAAAATATTGAGTAGTTGCCTGTTTGTTGTTGTAACTCCTCAAACGGCAATCAGCTCAGCAGGACTGAGAGAGTTTCCGATGGCTCTAACGATTGCGCATAAAAAATTTTGCTTGTTCAAGTGTGGTTCTAGGCACCACATCACACATAAGGGTGGAAAACTAGGATGATACTTGTGACATAGCAGCTCTTTATAAAACCAGTAAAATTATATATTCATACTGATTAAGGCCAAAATATTGGTAAATTAAAAGTTAAAACGATTTATATAAAAAAAGAGTACAAAGTTTAATAAATATTGTTTGTCAGAGATTGCTTGAATGGATAGGCTCTCTGGAAAAAAAGGAGAAGTTAAGAGAATTGTTGGGAGAGAAGTGGCGAGAAAGAAAAACAGCAGGAAATATTGAAATAATAGATGCGAAAAATAGCTTTGATAGATCTTGGGTAGAAAACGAACCTGCAAATCTTCGGATATAGTGACAAACACCGTCGTTATTGGTATCAAGAGGATTTTTAAGCAAATAAACGGGATAAATAAACTGCAAAAGTTCATAATAAAACTTCAGTCTACAAAAATTATCTATTTATCTATCAAGCTCGCATAAAGATATATTTATATGCGAAATACTGCGCAATTGCCGTCGGAGATGCTTGTGCTGAAGATGGATCTCCATTTGTCTAAGTAATGATTTTGTGATTTGATAAACAAAACACAGAACACGGTAGTTTCGGAGGGTCAAAAACTTTCTCTGTTTATGCTATGACACTGTAATCAACATTTGTATTTGTAATGTAATATCCACCGCTATTTTTTAATCAGAAGAAACATAAACGAACCAGCCGTTTGATGTTAGCAGAAAATACGGTTCCGTCGTCTGCACTGTTGATCTTGTTCGAGTTAGATTAATAGACCTGGTGATAAAATTATCTTATAACTTGCATATCCATACGTATAAAAGTGAATGTTAGTATATCTGAGATTAATATACCTCAACACTGTTTGACAGATCGCCGTGAAAATTGGCACATACGCGTATATGTACTTTTTCATGGAGAAGCATTTTGTATTATCTACTTCATTGTATCTCGCCACAATTTCACTAAGAACTCTCATAATCAATTCACTTTTCACAAAAAACCAAATATCAACCTACTTCGTAGATGGTACTGCCACGTTTAGTCTTTGCTTCTTAGGGGGCATCCATAAATTACGTGAGGTGTTTTTCCGGATTTCTGGACCCCCCCTCCCCCCTGGTGAGATTTCGTGAGATCTGGCCGAACCCCCCCCCCCCCCCTCTGGCGAGATCTGGTCCGTGAGAACCCCCCCTAGAAATCGCCCTGGAAACTTTTTTTTAGGTCTCACCCTACCTTTTTTAGACGAAATACCCTCCTAAAATCGACTTTGCCGCAAATTTTAGACCTTTAGACCTCCCAAATTTTTCGCAAAATCTCACGTGAGATTTCCGTAGACCCCCGCCTCCCCCTTGGTGAGATCTGGTGAGATTTTGCCGGACCCCCCCCCTTCCCCTATTTCACCTCACGTAATTTATGGATGCCCAATATGTAAATCGCATACACTATTTTTAGATATCAAAGCAAAGAACGGTATGACATTCAGTGCGAAAATTGATTCACTTGATAAAGTAATAGTCTCGGAGCAGGACATATAAATCAGCTCATAGCTCTCGTTAATTGTTTTTAAATCATATGTACAAATGGTCATAACGTAATCTATTATTACTATTAGTATTATTATTAGTTGGCGTTATTGGCATCATATAGGTATTTGAGCAAGGAGAATATTTTTTATTCTTCTTTTTTTTTAGGCTAATGACATTTCAGGGATTCAACTTGTATGTAGAAGAAGCAATGAAGAAAGTCAAAGAAAAATTTCCATGTGGCATAAGTTTTCAGGGAGAAAAAATCAGTATGCTACGATTTGCTGATGACATTATCTTGTTAGCAGAGAGGGCTGAGGATATTGAGAAGTTACTGAATGGCATGAACAAAATACTGAAGGAAGATTTTGGTCTGAATATAAATCAAAGCAAGACAAAAGTGATGAAATGTAGCAGAAATGATACCAATACCAGTGGATTAAATATAAAAATAGGATCGGATGCAATAGGAAAAGTAAGATAATTGAGGACGAGGGCTGTAAGGGGTATGTAGAAATGATTGCATCAAACCAGTCGAAAGACTGACGACAGCAAAAAAAAAAAAAAAAAAAAAAAAAAAAAAAAAAAAAAAAAGACATTTCAGACTTCTATTGTTCACACACAATTAAACTATCACTGCAAAGCTAGTAATATTCGCAAAATAAAAGAGTAAGAAATATTTTAAGCCAATTGGTTTCACACGTTACCACCAGTTTTTTTAAAAAACCTTCATTATTCGTTGTTCAAAGTATTCACAATATGTATTTAACTCTGTTTATTAGTGTAAAACTTTGCTTATTACTTTAATTCTGATAGTGTACGATGGGGTACCCAAAAATAACCGGAATAGCATTGCCGTGAGTGGAGCTTGTGTAGTACGTGTTTCTGCCGCTAGGCGTTGATAGCGCATCTCATTGCTAGTTCGCCTGTGCTGTTGATCTGGCTGGTTCTGTTAATCGGCAGTGATTGTTTTTGCTAGCGCTGTTTTGTTGTTGTTTAGTTTTTGATAATGGCAAGTTTAAGTGGACAACTTGCAGGTGAGAAATATTATTTTCTACTCTACAAAAATGCTGCTGAAACTGTAATTAAAAACGTATTACGTAGGAACAAAAATACGGATGTAGTCTCCTACCAGGCACATTGGTTGCGATTCGCGTAAGTATAGCTCCGTTTCCCGTATTTTGCATTCGGTACGAGGGACCGGGACCTTCGTGAGTTTTTGTCTTCTCGTGTGAATGTGCTTAACCTGCTAATCTTCAATGAAACTGTTGTTCGATGTTTTATCCATGTTTCTGGTACCGATACTGTAAAAGTGAACTTAATTTCACGCATAGCAATTTATTTGCCTCCCGAAGGAGTTTTCCCCACGGTTCTCACTGTGCAAGAGGCTGAAAGGATCCAGAAAGCCGTTCTGGATGATCAGCTTTGAGGAAAAATCCCCCGGCTTCATAGCGGATCGAAGCCGGTTGTCTGGATTGCTGTCAGTCGTTCCACCCACTAAGTTTCGGTGTGTTTGGCTCAGGTTTCTATTTTACTATATGACATTTTCTTGTGTGAATACGATGGACTTCTTTACACTCGCTTCGCGGGGTGTACTGTCGCGGAATGATCTGTGGTGAAATAGTGCTCCTAAAAACTTTTTATGGCTCGCGATCCGCTTAACTGAAAGAATAGATTGTGTACCGAAGTATAGATGACATATACCCATACGATCGCTTTTAAACCAAAACTTCTACTACCTCTCACACTTTTGCTGACGTCAAAATTAAACTATTTAGTGCGTGCCGCGAGTCAGTTTGAGATTCGTACACCTCAATGACAGTCGTTTTACTAGTTTATAAATATTAAACATTGCGAATTGGACAAAATTTGAATTAGGCTACAATTCGATTTTAAAGGTGTAATGTGGAGATAAATTTGTATAAGTTTTGGCTATTTGCTTGTGAAAATTCCGAGGGTTGAGAATAAAATGTTCCAAAATTAAAAGTAAATGCAGATCATAGCGGCCAACAAACACTGAGCGGGTTCGGCTTCAAAAATTAAGGCAGAAATAAAATTCGCCATGAGAAAGTTTATCTGCGAGTGAAGAGCCGTATGTAAGCCGAACGATAACAAATGATGTACGAAAATAAAAGAATAAAAAATAACGGCTGTATTGATCTGAATGATTAAATAAAGATTCTGAAAATCAAATCAGAATCAGTGAATTATATTCACGAAAATCACGAGGGCTGTAGTACGACTAATGCCTACATAATCATTTTTCACAAAGCTGGAGTTTTTGATTGAGTGCTCTGTTAATGGCTTGGCTACTGACTACGCTGTTCACTGAAAGTGAAAGCTTCTGTGTGCGTTGTTCTTCCAAGAGGGGAGCTAACTAACTTTTTTGATATTTCGTGATCTTGCTTCGAAGTAAAAATGAACCTTTTTATTTATTTAAATAGGATGCAGAAAATACAGGAACCTAAAGTCATGGGATAAGAAGATGCAAATTTCCAGATGTTGGTAGCATAGTGGAAGAAAAGTTTAAATCTGCCGTGCAGTGTCGTAGCTTCCATTTGCACCATAATGAGTCGTGTGAAAGATGTTCTGACGTGATTATAGCCACACATAAATTAACTGACTTTACGGCATTACCTCCCGCCATGGAAAATAGTGGTCGACGACGTCTAGGCCTACTTACTAACGGAGACAGCGACATCGCGTCGAGGTTTTCAGTGTTGACAGACAGGCAACGCTGTGTCAAAGAACACAACACTCATCGTATGGGGTACGACAGACGTGTCCTTGTGGACGGTGCAGCAAAATGCGGCGTTCATAGGATATGGCAGCAGAAGATCAACCCTACTGCCTTTGCTAACTAAACGCCATCGGCTACAGCGCCTCTCCTAGATTCGTAAATAAATCGGTTGGACCCTAGATGACTGGAAAAAGTTGCGTGTTCAGATGAGTCACGCTTACAGTTGGTAAGAGATGTTGGTAGGGTCGAGTGTGGCACAGACTCCACGAGTTCTTTGTGCCAGGGTGTCAGAAAGGCACTGGATCCGTCCAGTAACGACTCTTCCTAGCTTGGGTAAAAACCTGAGATTGCCACCCTGCTGAATGGAGCTAAAAAAAGGTCATCACCATACAATTTTCCGCCCCCCCCCCTCCCCCAAGGTTGCCGTCCGGAGCAAAAGTACAGCAAGAAAAGGTCGCCGCCATACGAATTTGCCACTTGTCGCCCTTTCAAGCATGATTTTGTTACCCCCCCCTGAAGTAGCACCACAGTTTGTCTCTCCCCCCTCTTTCTAGATCTGCCACAGGCTCCATTCTGGTATATGCCGTGTTTACATGGCATGCACTGCAACAAATGGTGAAAATTAACCAACCATTAACTGGAAATGTTCATGATCAGCCACTTGTAAACCACTTGCGGCCACTCATGACTTTGACGTACTGAACAAAATTTGGAATTTTCCAGGATGACAGTGCGCCATTTCACCAATACAAAATGGTTCATTACTGTTTTGAGGAACGTTCTGGACAACTCCAGTGAATGATTTAGCCACCTAGATCACCAGACATGTAGTCTATTGAAAACACCGGGTGCATTATCGAAATGTCAGTTCCTGAACAATGTCCTGCACCGGCAACCTTTCCGCAGTTGTGGACGGCGGTATAAGAAGCATGACTCAACATATGTTTAGGGGACTTCCGACGAGTTGTTAAGTCAATGCCATGACTCGTTGCTGTGCTTAGCCGGGTGAAAGTGGGTCCCACAAAATATAAGAAGGTATCTCATCACTTCTGACACTTCAGTGTATATTGAAGTTTGAGTTAGTTGAGCCGTATAGCTATGGTAGCACTCTTCTTAAAGATGATGTCATTCGCAGCCCGATAGGTGGTCTGTAAATTTCGGGAACCGAAATTTCTAGAGCTGAATACCATGTTAAATTGCACAACAAATGACTTGAAACTGGTTTGAATGATTAAATACTCTTTGGTATATTTTTCTGTAGATGAAGTCATTACAGTCACATAACGCTCTGGCCTCTCATTCGGGAGGACGCCAGTTCGAATCCCCGTCCGGGCATCCACATTTCAGTTTTACAAGGTTTCCCCAAATTATTCCCCGTGTATGCCGGGATTCTCTCTTAAAATGCTGTGGCCAAATTCCTTCCCGTTCCTTGTCCCCAGTCACATCCCGCCTCTAATGACCTCGACGATCTTACAGTCAGTTATAAGGCTTGGTTTTTCCTCCACCCTAGACCAGCAATAAAAATAAGTTACTTCAGAATTCTAACAAGTATTATAATAATCACTAAACATAGATCATTATTTGAAGAAACTGAACAGCTCATATATGTTTTTTACCTCGACCGAAAGTTAATATTCAAGTGCCACATTCCATCAATTACCTTTAGCAGGTGTCGCTCCTCTGTAGACGTTATAATCGGCAGAGAACGTTCAAGGTCTCAGCTTCAGATGCAGTGTCACTTGAGATATGATGCAGGACTATTTTATTTATTTAAATATTTTTTTAATTTGGGATTTACGAATTCATTAGAGGCAGGATAGGAATGAGGGCAGAAAATGGGGAGGATTTCGGCCGTGGTATTTGTAGGCACAATCCCGCTATTTGCTTGAAGTGATTCCGGGAAACAAAACAAAAACGAAATTTTGATGGCCAAACGGAGATTTGAACTCACGTCCTCACGAATACTAGATTCGAACGTTACCGCTCACACACCAATTTTGGTAGCAATGTCTTCTTTGATTTGTTGGGTTGTATAATTTGAGCGGTTAAAGATAAACATATACGTTAAGATTTAATAGTTGTAAGTTTGAACAGCTAAAATAAGAAGATTTTGATCGGTAACAGATTCCAAATTCCATCGCCGATCTAAATATGTGATTGGGAAATTAGGCCAAGTATCCAACTTGATTCCATACTTCATTAGTAACGTCACTCTTTGGTATATCGTAAGGTATGTGTAAAAATTTTTTTTTGAGAGCATTAATGAACTATTGTGCCATTTATCAATGTTTATTAAGGTAAAATTTACGTCCCAAAATATTTAACTTAGTAAATATATTATTTTCATATTCAAGGTAGGTATCAACATATACCAAAAGCACAAAATTAACTGAACATTTTATAGATGGTTTTGTGTTGATATAATTCAAGTTTTGTCCATTAAGTAAGAGCTTAAAAATTGTTTCTCTGAAAATGTATGGCATACTTCCATTACCGGATTTGATATTCTACACTACGTATCAACACAATTCCTAACAGTACTTCATTCATCATTCCAACAGGTCAATCAAAATCAGAGAAGATAAATCAGTATGAGAATTTATCTTCATTCTGTTAACTACAATATCGCTGAAACTGTTACCGTTAGCAACCAACTGATCGTCATATACTGTACTTGGATTGACATTATGAAACTTTTTTGTAGAGAAAACATCTTCTTTCATCAGCGTGTGGTTCATACGTTCAATGATAGTTGAGATACAATAAAACTTTGCTCGGACAACCTAGAGAAATTAACTAGGTGGAAGATCTAATTACTATAAGTGATCACGGAAAATTAAAACGGTGAAAAGAGATATCCAGCACAATGTTTAATTGAAGCATTAAAAATATTTATTTCAAAAAATTCCATTGTTTTCAATAAAAATGTCTGAATAAATTCGAAGGCGGTAAATACAAATTAATGAGTTACACAACTTGCTTGAGAACAAGTAAATAACTAAGTCTCTGATTGGGGTGCAAGTACTACAAAAGATACACCAATTTATCAGAGCAAAGGAAGCTACCCAAATAATTTTGCGGATCCGCTTAATTTTGTGTGGGATCCGCCAACTGCCGAATGATACGGGATCCCTCATTGCTCGATTGCAATCCCTACACGTTGAAATGTCTTGGTTCTTTATGAGGTTGTACAAATTACCTAAGACATTCAGCTTATTCTCTCCATGAGATGCAAGGTTCAGTTTTTCAAATGAATAATGAATACTTTAGATGGCATTGGAAGATGCAAATTGAGCTTACACACTCTAATTACAAAAGAAACAATTGGAATACAGAAAAAAATTAATTTACAAAATATAACGGAGAAAATTACACGTTTAATAGCATAACAATTGACTCATGGAAAACCTTATTTTTTAAGCACTACACAAAAATATGAAAGCCAATAAACTAAATTCTACCCAGTCTATCGTCGTACTGAGGCTAATTATTTTCTATTGTCCATCAGTTCGACATTGTTCAACAGGGTCTATAACAGGAATAAAGAAAATGGCTCAAATGAGAATGTCACTGATCAGTTCCGTCGCGACGGTGTTTGCAGACTACACCCTGGAACGGTGCCCTCTTGACCTTCTATTTCCTTCTCGAAGTAACGCTTATTACAACGTTCACCACATGAAGAAACAACCATGACAAAAAGATGCCGTGACAAAACGCGGCTTCCACGTTTTTGGAGTCCACACACATATATACACACGTGTATAATTTTCAGGGGTTCCACCTGGAAGTGACCTCGATGCAGCTTTTTCGCCGATCATCCCTCCGGCCTGCATCAAACAAACAGAGTAACCTCTGGCCGGGAGCTTGTCGTCAGACAGGAATTTGACACCGTCCACTGTTTCACAAAACGGCTGGGCGTGCCCTGAAATGTGTTTAAATATCAAAAAGTAACAAGTATCATATGGCAACAAAAGTTAGATGTTACAACGTACATCACGAACGGTTGCTGAACCAGCATAGCGATGCCAGGCAGGGTGATATCGAGAGTGGGAGAACTGCTGTACAGGCAGTGTTGCTGGATTTCGCCTCAAATCTCTTCCTGAGGCCCCAGCGTTGTGAGAACCTTTCTTTATGATCTGCCCTCGTATCTTCTATCTATTAATTCTTTAATTTTACGGATCTTTCCCCTACCAATAATACGTTTACTATCAATTCCTCTTCCCCTCTCGTCGATTGTTCGTCCTTTGTTACACGCCATGAAGTACGAAGGTAGGTCCAAAAGTTCCCTGCCTGCCTACTTAGCAGTTGCGTGCTAAAGTTTGAAATGCCGCGCTTCGAAGGTGAAGTTTTGAGACCCTAGCGCCCATATTTGCGTTATTCTCCATAAGTTCCCGCGCGCCAGACAGAGGACGAATCATAACCTGTACGCACCATGTCAAGTGTGGAGTATCGTGCGGTGATAATGTTTTTGACTAAAGAAGGCTGTACGCCCTCTGATATACATGTACGCCTGCAAAATGTGTACGGAGACGCTTCTTCTTCATATTCTACAGTGAAACACTGGGTCAAACATTTTAAATTTGGCAGAGAATTCCTGGAAGATGACCCTCGCTCTGGACGCCCGGCGACAGCCATCACTGATGAAAACATTACAAAATATGCAGGAGGAAGTGGTGGAAGACAGAAGACTGAAGGCAAAAGAAATTGCAGCGAGACCGGGCTCGTCGAAAACACTGTCCTTCGAATTTCCCATTAACAATTGGTATGAAAAATGTCAGTGCACGTTGGATTCCCAAAATTCTGTCTGCGGTAAAGAAAGCAGTAGGAGTGAACTGTGCTCTAAAGATTTTGAAGCTGTGGGAAGAGGATAAAAATTCTTTTCTGAATTCCATTGTCACTGGTGATAAGAGCATGGTCCTGTACTACGATCGTTTGTCGAAAAGAGAATCGATGGAATCGCTCCAGGTGGGGGGAAACTCCGCCAAGAAAGGGGAAAGGGTGCCAGTCGACGAAGAAGATCATGGAGACTTTTTGTTTTTTTGTTGGATATTGAAGGAGTTTTATTGATTGATTTCAAGGTAAGAAATACTTCAGCAAATGCAGTATACTATGACAACTTGATAATGAAACTCCGAGACGCCATAAAAGAGAAAAGGCGAGGTAAACTTTGAAGAGGCCCTGCACGACAATGCACCTGTCCACACTGCCACGCATGTGAAGGTCATTATTAAAGAGCGCGGATTTTCCTAATCCACCGTACAGTCCGGATTTGGCCCCGAGTGACTATTTTTTGTTTTCATAACTGAAGTCTGATCTTCGTGGACGCTAGTTTTGCTACGATGAAGGCGTCCAGGCAGCTGTAATTGAACATTTTGACACCAAAGATAAGAAATAATTTTCTGACGGAATAATATATTAATTACACTTAATGGAAAATGGAAAGTTATACTGAAAAGTAATATACATATTTCATTTATTTGTATGTCCCTTCCTACTTAGGCCGGGAACTTTTGAACCTACCCTGGTACTCTTCATTTTGGTTGTGTTATAAACTGGCCAAGAGCGACCAACGCCCGTGAGGTGAGTGGAAACGTGTGGCGCGGCGATGCGAGTAGTTGCGTAACGCCTGGCGGGCGGGCAGGTAGGCGGCCGAGAAGCCGTGTTGGTTGTCGACGGAGCGTGCGAGCGGCGGCCATGGCGGAGACAGAGCCTCTGCTGCGCGGAGGAGCCGGCGTCCCCAGCTACCTGCACGAGTTCGCGGTGAGTGCAAACACAGCCACTACCTCACTGCAGGCTACAGTGAAGGAACTCAGTTTAAACACGTGTAAATAACGTCATAGCTTGACCTTAGCAGCAAAGATTATACTACTATCTCCAGTCTTTCACGTTAGAATCCAATTGCGCTACTTAACATCTTAAATTATTTAAATGAACCTATCGTATCACTGACATCACATTCAGCATAAATGTTTAAGACGAAAATTTTTCTGTCACTGTCGGTATATAACACTTAATTCTGTGTAGTCTATATGCTAACCTGCTAGCGTGATATTACCAGAGTCGATAAATGCGTTTAACATACCTGCTGACATTTTACAGATGACTGGAGATGAAAAGAAGGTATTTGCTCTTGACTGGTTTGATGCTATCATCCATCTCTTCTTATCTTGCGCTAACCTCATCATCTCAACCAACCCTTTACAGCCAACATTTTCAGTTATCTGTATCGTACATTTTTGTAATGGGAATTTTTGTCTATCTCTACAGTTCTTACCTTCGACTATTTCCTCCGCGAACAAATTAATCATTCCTGCATGTCTTAAGATGCGACCTACCATCCTGTCTCTTCCTGCTGTAAAGCTCATCCACAAACTTAATTTTTTCTGTCAAATGTAGAAGTATAACAATTATTTCTGTGAATTCGAAGTGCCGTGTTTATTGAAGTGCTAAGCTGCTAACATGATATAATCCGTGAAACATATCTGCTGAAATGCTAGAAAAATTTTGGTTGTAAATGTCTGAAGACTAAAAGAAACTATTTGGTTTATACGTCTGTTAAACGACCAGGGGAGGTATGTTTATTTTAAAAATCTTAACTATATTTTCGGTTTCTGTTGCGAGCTCTTTTGATGATACGTTAAACTCATTTTCAGTTAAAATTAAAGAATTTGCTCCTAACTTGAGTTAGACGACTCAAGAACAAGGAAGTACCACGGCCAATAATTTCGATGCCCAAATCCCCTGTACTTGAGTTTCTGTTTTAGAAGCTAAACTGTCTGTGCCTATTGAGGCTGTATTCAGTTTCATATGAAACATAACAAAAGGTTCTGAAATGTTGTCGAATGATACTACTTTAAATACATATATATGGCTACTATTATAAGAAATTGAATTAACAACTTGAGAACAAACATTTTCCCTTACGATAAAAATGAAAAATTTCAGAACATAGAAGTAACGTATTACGAACCCTTACTTAATATTTTTCATTCTTTTCGTTGCTTTATATAATATGTGCTTAAAAGAACCTAATTATCATCAACTTTGTTAAAAAAATGCTTGTTTCAGTTTTTTCATACAAAAAAATTGTGAACTTTTCTCCAACTGCGATTAAGGCACCATTATAATTTTTAGCTTTTCATTTGATGTGAGTTGTTATACGTGGCATGCCTTCTGTGTGTTTTTTTCTTTTTTTTGTAACAATCAACTAGAATTCGCATATTTTAGTATCTGTGATAATTCAATTCAGTTATATTTTGATTTTGTACATGAATTGCAAAACAATTATTGTAGATCCTTTAGTTGTAGAGATTTTAATTTATATCTCGGTATAAAACCAATAAATTCATAAGAAATAAAGCAGTAGCACCTTCCTGACAGCCGTATCCATCTGAATGACTTTCATAATAATCAGAGAAACAAAATTTTCAGTTCCATGCAGTATTTAATGGCAGAAAATCGTATCTACAGGAAACGTAAAATTATTCATAACCGTGTTACTCCAAAGCGATTTTATGATCTCCAGTATGCGCTAATGTTTCCAACATTACAACATTTGTAGTATCATTTAAATTTATTATTTACCACTTTTTCAATGGTTTCGTAAATTGGTTCTGGTTATAAATAAGTTTTTTACATTTCTAGCTTTTCACGCGAAGGAAGAAGAAGAGTTGAAGCGTAATTAATAAGGCAAGGGCTGCACTATAATTGAAACTTGTAATCTTTCGTATAAACGTAACTGTCACCATTCTTTTTATTCTGGTGCCATCTCCTTTGAAAAGGTCGCGATCATCATTGATTAGATCTCCCTGTTAACCGTTGCTCTTATTAAGTACCCAATGTCGCAGGTGTCGAACCACTGCTGGGGATTCTGCGACTAGGAAACTCTCCTTTGACCTTGAACCCGTCTTCTTTCTATATTGTCTTCAATAACAGGCTTCAGAACTCTGTATTACTTCGAAAAATGTGGCTACGTTGTTTTCTTTTGTATCGTGATGATCAAAGGTTCTGTTTTATCACTGTCTTCTGTCCCAGTCTTGGATTATATTTCCATCAAGGTGATTACTGTGCTGTATAACTCCTTTTACTGATGACCACGACATCTTTTTGACGTCAAAATTCTTTCATTTCGGTCATTAGGATTTTAATTACTGAAACCACGCGTAACTAAAACATTTAACACTAAGGCCGCTTAAATCTTTGCAACAATACTACCCGCGCGTGTTATTTTGTTATCGTTGTGTGGAGGAAATACGCCATTATCTGATTATGCATTTGTCACGTGCACATATCACGCCCTTGTCGCGTCATGCATGTCGCAACTGGAGCTAAATTTAACTACACGCGCGGCGTTCACAGAGGCGTAGCTCGGTAGTATGTTTGTCGATCACAGCGGGACTGGTCGCGTTTCAGAGAGCTCATTCTACCGTAACAGGAACAACCCATCACACTTAAAACGGTGCTCATCAGGAGTTACAAGGGCTACAAGTGTGTAGTTTGTTGCAGAAGTTTGAGCTGGCTCGATATTGGTGCTCCCTCGTTTGACTCTTAGATTCCAAAAATGGAGTGAAGAGACTTGTGAAACAAGAAAGAGGAATGTAAATCCTGGTCCACCTCCTTTTACCCCGGCGGAATGAGTTCATCTCCATTCCGAGCGCGATATACTGAGGCAATCGCAGGGTCCCTAACTACATACGCGTGCGTTCTTGTGGAGGGGGTCTGTGACTGTAATGGACGTGCAGGAAGAGACCAGCAGCCAGAGGTCGGTGCGGGACCCCATTATCACAGGCGGCGTCGATCAGTCCGTCTTCAGCGGTAACGAGTTTGTTCACAAGTGATGTCTACAATTGGTTATGATTCCAAAAAGATTTTAAATCAACAACTGCAACAGTCACATTATTTTTGAACTAGGGAGAATAGACCGAAAGACCACGACTTGCTGTAACATATATTTAAGCACTTTAGCTTTGTAATACGTATATGTTGTCTATTCGGATATGTCATTTGTGTGATCACGGGCCCATACACCCTGTGCTTTACGAAAAAATCATTTAATGTAGCCCACTGCGGATGCCGCTGCGTTCTCGATACAAACTTCTCGTAATATTTTTTTAATTCTCATTTGCAGCTACCCTACGCAAGGAAAATATGGAGATATCATCAATCTACCCGTTATCTTCAGTTGGAGTAGTCTAAATGACGCTCGTGAACTTTGGATTTTATTATACTATTTGTGCAGTGCAATACTGTGTTTGAAGTAATTTGAGCATAGGTGTCAAACTCAATTTTGCAGGCCGTATATAAATTTAGAAGTGTAGGCGGGCAGATCAAATTTAAAAATGTACTTCCGTAGAGGAATCGAGTGAAGTCTAAAAGCTCTTCTGTGTCACATTGCGATCGCGGGCCGTATTGATAGGGATCACTGAATTTTAGGATAAATTGTGGCAGAAAAATCGATATTACTTCTTTCAGTAAACTCTAAAATACGCTGCCAAAGGATTTGAATGAAGCATACATCAATAATATTCCTTATATATTTTGGAAAACAACATCTGCAAGTTCAATCATGAAATGATGTAGCCTCTAAGTGTTATGAGTACAAAAATAACTTGAATGTATTTTAATTTATTTGCGATAGAGCCAATGTTCCGGTGGTAAATTTACCTATACACCTCTTAGCCTTTCTATATTTACCTTCAATCCTTTGAGTCTATTTCGCCGTCCACGTAATTTGCCTTCACGAACTTCGTTTTGAATGCTTTCATGTTGTTAGGTAAACATTTCATCACTTCCTTTGGTAGTTTGTTCCAATCTTTGTAGAAATTGATTTCCAGCATGTGATCATGATCATACCTTCCACCATGCAGTACCACTAATTCTTCCACGAATATGCTTCTCAGAGTCATCACCAATGTACGACTTGTACAATCCCATCAGCATCATTATCTTCCTCTTTATTACCAATGAATCCCAGTAGAGCTCATTCGTCATAGCAGTTGCTGATTGTGTTCTGCGAATTTCCATAATCAAATGTAGCACCCATTCCAACTCCTATATTCAAAAAATAGCTTTCTTGAATTTTATAACAAAATGCCACTAACCTCAACGTTAAATCATTACCACCTGCCCAAAATATCCTGACCAACTGAGTTTATTATTAATCGCTTTATAAGGAGATTTGCAGTTAGATTTGCAATCGTATAAACAAAAACAACCTTTTGTTTATTTTCTGTTATTATTAAGCAAATTCTTGGAATTTTTCTTCATGCCAGATGTACTGGGATACCAATAGCTGCTACCCGCGACTTTGTATCGTGGAATTATAGTTTTACTGCTACAATTAGATACAGAAAGCTGTAAGTTGCAAAAAGCACGGATTCGGGATAATATAACGGGGAAGCCTTCACCATTCCATTCTATCACTGAACCTATTGTACGCGTATGACGAGAACCAACTTGCAACAATTTTTTTTTTTTTTTTAAGCAACAAACTAGGAAGGAGAGGAGACGTAAAACTTTGGGAGACCACCAACCACAGTTCAAGTTTCTGTTCATGGTTTAAATCTGTGTCACTTTTTGGGGACACCTTATGTCAGTATTGTTTTCTGCACAATCTTTTAATTTGCTGTACTTCGGTAAATCATACACAAGTTACTGCAAGAGAAAACAAAGCCTGAACGACTGAGATATCATTACAGAGACATACGCACGCTATCCGTCTCTCAGTCACCATTCGATCAGTTTTCACAATTACATGATAAAATATGT
>CM061920.1:65698668-65817597 GCA_031002005.1 Vandiemenella viatica
CGCTAACATTGCCGCTAAAAAATAAAAGCTTCACACGCGAATTAATACATTCCCTGTATCGCATGTCAGTGTCATCATGCATCGCAATTCAAACTTGATCCAAAATCTTTACAGTTTCTTACATCTTCCTTATTATCTGTGATGAAGATTTATGATTTAACGGCTGACACAGCTTACAAGCAACTGAAATAATGACCCCAATGAAAACAAATGATGCTAAAAGTAAATCTTAACAACTTACGTTATGCCACGTAATATTAGTTTTAACTGTGGTTTAGGCGGCATAGATCGTGATCGATTTGGAACTTCTTTCATTCAAACAAAGTAATGATTTCATTAAAAAAGAAGCAACTAATTATTAATGTGGCAGTTTAAATGCAATACATAATTTTCTTTCTGTATTCTGGAAATTAATTTCTTAGCGATTGCTTGACTAAATCGAATTGTTAAGAAATAAAGCGCAATGTAATTCCTCGTGTCTTGCGCTGTAGTAAAAGGTTTCTGTTACCATCCTAGTCTAGGTTGCATTTCAACGTAACCACATACTACACTAAACTTGCCGCCATAAAAACAATTCTTTTTTTATTACTTTTCAATCACATGCATACTAATACATGTACTGGATCGCATTTTAGTAGCAATAATGCATCGTGATATAAACTTGATCAAAAATCTTCACGTGTTCTTACGTCTTTCTTTTTTGTTTCCCGTGTTTCAGATCTACATTAAAACGTTTGAATGGCGACTAAAATATATCATCAGTGAACCTAGAGGAAATTAAAAATAAATCTTAACAACTTACGTCATGCCACGTAATATTAGTTTTAATTGTAGTCTAGGCTGTATAGGTCGTGATCAGTGTGTAACTACTGTCATTCAAATGAATTAATATTTTAAGTAAAATGACACCAATGAAAACAATTTAAATTATTTAAAAAGAAATTAATTTATTCGTGCCCTCTGTTGTAACGTCAGGTTCCGGTTGTAGTATTAATGTAATCAAAACTGCCGCTAAAATCGCTAATCGAGAATTAAAGCTTTAATCTTCACATATCTATTGCCAAATATTTATAACGATTACTTTTACTAGCAACGAATATTTAAAAAAAAAAAATAAGTATCTAGCAATTATCATGTCGATTTAAACAGAATAATTGTTTTCTTTCGGTGTTCTGACTGTTAATATATTCGCGGATGCTTAGACAAATAGAGATGTTATTAAATGACGTACATAACCAAGAACAACCATCTCGTGGTTGTAAGCAGGACAATATAGACGAAAAGCGCGACGTAATAGTGTGACGTCACCGCGTAACACAGCTATAACATGACAAAAACTTGAGTTTTATAAGTATAGATAAAATAAGATTAATTTTTTATTTCTTATGCCTAATAAAACCGCTATAAAGTGCCGATTTGGTCTGTATTTTTCAGAACAGTTTATTTCCTATCTTGTTACATTATTTAATTTCCAACACATTGCACTGATATCATCTAATTGGTCTATTTCAAGTTACAATATGAATAGCGATGTTTTCGAAGGTAAAAGTTTATTCGGTTACCAAGTAGTTTACATTTACATTTAAAAAAATGGCTGCTTGAAATGAGAAGATAGATATTTAACTGACAAAAGTACTCGGATTATAACTAGTATTTATTCAAGAACGGCGTCAAAATGATACATCAGGCTTATTTTCTAAAACAACTGAACGTGCGAAGATTATTAATTGTGCTGTAACGTGTGAATACGCTCTGAACAGCTTCACTCTGTTCTTGAAGTGCGCTTATGTATCTTCAGAATGTGAAGTGAATTTTCTAAAACACTACGCTCCTTGATGTTAGGCATCCCAAATGACAGGTACGCTCAGATTGTTGTCTATAAGACCGGCTGGTTGTTAATAGTAGTTAATTGTATCGCAGGTTTGCAGTTAGTGTGGCAGGAGTATTGAAACACAATACACTCCCCCTTTCCACCGCAGATCTTCGTGTCACTGCGGTCGGAATTACTTAACACCTGCTGGCATTTTATTCATTGATCGCTCGCACGGACGAATAATCTCGATCCGCAATAATGGCAGTCGTTGCATACAGACTTTTTTTTTTACTTTTTAAAAGCCATGACTTATGATTAGTCTTAAGGGATGGAAAGATATTCGAAATAAAGGCACGATCCAGTCATTCTCCTCGTATGTTAACATAAGTGAGTGAGCGTCAGTCCCTCAACCATGTATTATATACATTAATGAAATTTGATGAGTCCATACTCATAATATCAATGCCAATAATCATTGATCGAGATAATTAATAATGTACCCACAAAACCAATTTATGAAACAAAAATATGTTGTTAACATCACTCAAAGGATTATGGAGTGCTGTGACTCGGTGAAACAGGTAATGAAAGAGTTCAAATAATAATGTGAGTAGTTTCTAAAACAATTTTCAATTTAAAAAGTACAAATGATGATGAAAAATCTGTCGAAATGACAATAGTCCTGGTCAGACAAAAATAATTAAATCCATTTGTTGTATGTTTTATAATTTAAATCTATTTAGAACAAAGGATTGCCTTACAGTATCCATCCAACAATGGGTTGCTTGAACTTGCTAACTGCTACTCGGCAGTAATTAGTGGAGTGCATCGACAGTAATAACAACGATAGGCTCTTCCTTGAATGACCTAGCATGTGAACTGCAGGTATTTTCCCTCATATATAGCACTGTATTAGGAAAACGTCCTTATGAATATTTTATTAGGTTTTATAATTATTTGTCTGCCCGCAATTTGAAATCAGTTGCTCCTTACTCCCAAAGTACCACATTATTATATCAATAACGCTGCTAGACCAAGTTTATACTTACTCTTGTATGGTGTTAACAAGTTTTATAATACGTCCATGGGAACTGAAGTAGCTAATAAACAAACTGTTGTTGCATTACACTCAAATCACTTAAACAACTACGTCAATATCATTGCGATTAACTAGGCTTAGAAAGAGCTACATTTCGTGTATTTCGATTATCGTACTGGCTGATTGCTACAGACGAAAATTTTTTAGGTGTTGTTTTTTTCATGCAAGTCAAAAAAATCTTCCTTTAACAAGCCACCAGGCTTATGTAAAAGCTGGTAACCAAATTTCAGATCAGCGACATATGCATGAAAACTTAATCATCAATGTTCATTGGATTTATAGGGTCTCACAACACATTATCTTAACATCATTTCTCATTAACTAATCACTAAAATCTTTGCAGTCACACAAAGTTCTTCTAAATAAATCAATTACAATGCAAAGAGACTCTCAACGAGATAAGACATGTTACATTATTTTCTCACTTTCCTTGAAGACTGGTTCTTTTGCTAGAAATTCTTTTCTTGACTGTAGCAACAAGATAAAATTAGTTTGAAAGCTATCTTAAAATATTTCATTGTTGGCTGAACTGTCAGCACTCAACAAAACGTTAATGTGTTCCTTAGCTTAACGTTGTCCAAGTCAATTTTTAAATAACTGGAGCTTAGACACCACAGGTCTGAGAAAATCCTCATGCCGTTACTGCTCCTTTTTACAATTACCGTTTTGATCCTGACCGTAAAATCTGATGTTACTTTTACCAATAACACAATGTAACTTAATGTTGTTTAGTGATCTAATATAAAAGCTTGAAAAATAATCTCGTCAATAAACAACTGTATAATTTGAATTTAATAATATTTAAATTGATACTTTTCTTTTTACTATCAAGAAATCAGCTCTCTCCGCTCTTTGTATTAAATCATATATTCACACAATTCCAAATTTCTGTAGTTTTTATAAGCTGTGTATTTACTTCATACATTAACAATGACATATTAATGTCATTATTCCTGGTATTTTTTACAAATAATATTAGTTTTAATAAAACTGTAATCCATCACATTTCATTCTTCCAACAGTTCAGCAAACTCTCTGCCTTGATATACAGCGATGATTTATGCTACACGTTAATAAGAAACAAAACAGGTCCGCTACTTTAATAACTTTATCAGACACAAATATTTAGTTCATACTCGTTTGAACAGTTCCCTCAAAGCCTGTTCCATATGATATGTACAGTGGTAGCCTAAAGGGCATCAAGAAAACACATCTGGTTTTGTAAGGTCTGATGAGCACGCTATGTTTCTGCAACTCAGAGGCCTGTCTCATTACCCAAATTAGCTGATGAACCAGGTGAAATGTAAAATTTTAGCCGTTGCACGCGGTCAAAGTGGATTGGAACTTGTAGTGGCAGACCATCAACCTGTGTGCGTGGGAAGGCATTCAGCTGGTTGCAACTACAGGTACCGAGGTACCTTAAACATTCTGCTTCCTAAAAGTTAGCAAGTTAATTTCAGAGCAGATGCTACCGACATTTGTTCTGAATCATTCAAAAGATATTGTGCTGTTCCGAAACGAAATGTTGCTTAAGTTTTATTTCACCGCCGTAGGATGCATTGTGTTGTATAATATTTTCGCATTTACTTTTACACAGAATTCTTGTTTTACGGTTTAGCTGGGAGACAAGTAAAATCAAAAGTTACCAACGAATTTAAGTAGACCTGGAAGTATAGACATGTAATCACATCTAAAATTTGCAGTTAAACATAAAATCAAAATAGTGTTATATTTTCATAGTGAAGATACCGTTTTGATGGCAGCTTCCATTACTGCACAGATATAAACCAGTTATCTCAACATTTTATGAAACTTTCGCCTGTTTTTCTTATGTTTCGATTTGGGGATGCTGGTAATGCTAAATCTGATTTATTTTAAGTTGAGTCATTAAACAAATGATGCAATGATTAGACGATAAAAATTAGTCAGACCATCAAAGAAGTTTAAATGCAGCAAAGTTTGAAAACAGTATTTACAATTCTACAGATAACAAACATACACAAACTTTACATGTTCCACGAGTTAAACGTTTTGAGAAAGAAAATATTTGGATGATATCTTACAGCACAGAAGCCGTAAATTCTTAAATTTAGCATTCGATACTCTGTTGCTCATGTAATGCATATAGAGAAATCATTTCAGGTTTAACACGTGAAATTAAAGTAGCACACTCCTACGGACATAAAGCATTTACAAAATTTGGTTACATTTCCTATAGTAATATATCCCTCTGTAGATCACGAATCAGGTCTAGGAATAAGACCGATGTTCCATGTTTATTTACTAGTCGAGACATTCAATTTTAATTAACACATCCCGCAATAAGGTGCAAAAGAGAAAGGGCTTGGTTCTTACACTTTCCAATACAAACACCGGCAGGGAATTTTTAGTTCTATCATTATGCTGCATCCTTACCACTGAGAATTAACAAATTAGTGGCGTTTAAAGATGGTGTAATATCCTTTTGTCTATGCAGTTGTATCCTTTTATTCTCCGATAAATTTGAAGGTACCACTGGTGAATTGTATTTTTCTTTATTCATAAGACTTCCGTTCCGATTACAACAAAAAAACTAAAATCTTCTAATGATTTTAAGCTACTGATTTCGTCAACGCATTCATGATTTATTATAGTTCTCCAATATTTCCTTCAAAATTTTCTACTGAGACTAAAAAATATTACCATTTACACCAATGATAGCCACCAAACAATTCGACGCCCATTAACAGATCAATAGTAATTTTCCATGTAACGGTGTCTATGTTATAAACCACTTTGTTGCAAACCATCACAAAATCTCTTCAAAGTGTAACTTCGTTCCCGAAACTTTTATTCTTTGATACTCTCTTTAAGCCCGCGTTATAGAAACAAACAACTCTTCCTGTTTCCATGACATATTGTTTTCTCGAATGTATTTTATAGTTCACAATAAAGAATAAACTGCATGTAATTAATGATACATTTCGTCTGTAGGTCCATATTTACCATTTTTTTTATATTTGACTTTTGAATGGAGCTATTAGACAAAACTTCCTTACGCAAGACAGATTCATTAGAAAATATTTTTCATGTACGCAGATTTCTTGGACGTGGAAAATAAACCTCGCTGTATGTATGGCAATGACCGTGAAAGTCGCATTTATCATGAGTTATAAATACTGAACTTTGGAGGACTTAATATCTCGTCGTTGTTAGACACGCAAGATGACGGGAACAAGGAACGTGAAAGAATTGGGTCTTTGCCTGTTGAAGGGACGATTGCAGCATTCTCATTGTTTGACTTAGGGAAAATATTGGAAAACCGAACTCTGGATGGCCGGGTGGGGAACGAACCCACATCCTTACGAATGGCAGGTGCAAAAGCTGACTATTCTAGTGGTGTTCTATGGTAAAGATATGATGGGAATGTTTGTTGACTGTAGACATACAACGACAGAATTTTTCTCGTGTGTTCTGCCAGATCAGGTCTTCCATGTGCGATGTTTAGACAACAGCCTCTGTTGTCTTCACGAGACGAAAGGTCGAAGTTGAAACTGCGTCAGCAAGACACCTACTGTGTATGCCTTACGGCTTCGGCTCATATAAATACCCCACGAGTTTTTTCAGCATCATACCATCTGAAGTTTTTGTAGTTGTGGAGGGGGTTCCCACGGGTATTCTCACTAAAGGTTTTTCAGAATTTTTCCATAGCATCGTAACATATTGCCAAATGAATTAAAAGACAAAAGTCTTTGGAAAGGTGCCTGGTGTAACAGCTATTTTGAGGTAGTATTCTGACTTAATACCTCATATAAAAAATTAAAACCTAAACAGTTGCAAGAGTTAAAGATTGTACTACGGGTTAATTTTTGTGTGTGAAATTGTGTCTGCTAAACAGCCATTTGAAGTGTGTATATTCACTTTTAAATATAAGGATTAACTTTGTAAATTAACATTTATCGACAACGTATATTCATTATTTCATTTCAGTCAGGTGTAGTTCTTTCATCTTAACTGATCTTATAGACTACGAACAAAATACTGTATAAATATTATGATTAACAAACGTTTAGAAATTGGGATTGTAGCTTTAAACAAACTGTAATATTTTGCAGACTTTTCCCCGATTATACAATAATACAAACGTTTATAACCTTCTCCCAGTGTTTCTGCATAAAAACTGGTCTAAAAAATTTTCAGCAATATAGAGTTGCGCATTACGTGCATCATTCCTTATTTCCAGTTTTTTATCGCCCAGTTTAAAAACACATTTTCTCCTGGTTATGCAGCCCAGCTGTGCCCCTGACCGAGTGGCGTGCGGCTGCCCTGCGCTACAGCCTGTCAGTCGTCCCATTGCGTGTCGCGGTAGCGGGCGCCGGCTGGTACTGAGTACTGTTGGCACGAATTGCCAACCACTCCAACAAGTTCCTTCCTTCAATAGCGTCCCGTAGTTTCGAACACTTCCGCTAGCGAAAAGGTTACGCCAACTGAATATAACCGTGTAACAGCAGTTTACCAACCACAGCCGCTGATAAGGGGTTCGAGAGTACACAGAGAAAATGTACCTAACACTCAAACGGTCAAAGCCCATTATTTTGATTAATAAGCCTGGACATATTTATCCATTATTTTGATTAATAAGCCTGGACATATTTATCCATTCATCAGGCTATGTCCTTGTTGTTTCCCAGATTTATTTACAAAAATTCCTTACTGGTGTCTTCCTCTCGGTCTCTGGCGATCTTTGGGCTCCACTGATTTTTCTCTTCTTTTGTTATTCCACAAAGAAATTATCCAGTTCCCAATTACACCTTTATAAATCATGATGAATCACATTAAATAGTCGAAGTTATAGAAAAAGTTCGTAAAACCAAACAATACGCTTTTGAGTAAAATGAACAGTCTAAACAAAAAATATCAAGTTGGATAATATAATAGCTAAATAACGTTTCAACAACCAGAAAATATAGTTTAGTCTAAAAATACACTCTGATCACAGCCTGATAGCAAAAGTATGTTTCCTGAAATTTAGGTTTGAAATGAACAGATCAAACAAGTTCCCATTAAAATATAAGTTTGAAAAAGCGGGAAACAGGTTGCATCGAATTTAGCAAACACCACTGTGAAGTGGAATCGCGAGTGTCCTAAAAGAAGCTGCAATTAAAATAAGATGTACTTAAGGGAAACCGCTCCTATTTTATTAAGAAACCGTAAAGAGATTGTAACGGGACAATCTGATCAATAAAATACCAAAACATGACATTGATAATTAGCACATAAGAAGGCAGAACATGACAGTAATTTGAGTGGATGAAAGTAGTGAAATCGCTAAATGAATTAAAACATTCATTCAGACTTACTTACTTCTACTTCGGGAGGATTTAGCTCGAATCCCCGTTCTGCCATCCAGATTTCGGTTTGCCATTGTTTCCGGAAATCAGTCCGGCCGAATACCGGGAGGGTTCCTCCTAAAAGCTTTGACTGACTTCCTTCTCATTCCTTGCTACCAGTCTTTTTCCTCCTCTGATGATCTGGACGTTGACAAGGCATAATGGCATATGCAAAAAAAACAAAAAAAAACATCAAAAACCTGTTTGATGCAAAATTAAAATTACTCTCAAGATGTGAAGAGATGAACATAACCAAAAAAAAAAAACCTACTCGGCTCCAAACATGGGACAGTCAAAAAGTTTTATTTATAGATGAGTGAAACGTTGCAGAAATTGTTTAATAATACAAAAAGAAGTGTGTGGGAGTAATTGCCAAGTAGCCATAAACTCCATCGCAATTATAACCAAATTTTGTGGCTTTTTTACTGTGAACAATGTGGATTAAATTTTTTGTAGGAATTAATTAGAAAATTTATAATCCGCATAAGACACAGAACACTGTAATAAAAAAAAAACAAATCTTGATACTCAGCAGAATTATGACACAAAGTTGTAATCTTTAGCTGTTAGTATGCTACTGGTATGTAGAGGAAACGACCTGGGAAGAACGAAAACTATGAATGTGAGAAAAGATTGATCCTAATATTGTTCTTTAGCCAGAGATGAGTGAAAATATGAAGAAATTACTGATTGGAATAAAAGATATTAAAACGATTCCGTTTACATCTCATAAGAAACAACAATTTCTTTTTCAATGCACGAAATGCTGAAGAGAATCCTCCAAACACGTAAGCCTTATGGTTGAACTGTACTGACCTAACTTGAAGATCATTAATCCTACAAAAGTCTTGATTTTTCTGGCAGCACCTCCACCACGGAATCGTTTGTTGCAGGTCCCTCCGACAATATGTCATTGAAGAAGTGAAGCATTAAACTATACCGAATATATTCGTTTTTAGCAAATTTCTTCTTCTTCTTCTGCTCCTTATCCGTTCCGGATGTCGGCAACCATCTTGGCTGTCTCGTCTCTGCTGGTTGATGCTCGGATTAACTCCGTATTTGTCTTGGAGGTCCATATTCTTAGATTTTTTAACGAGGAAGTTCTTCTTCTACCAGCACTTCTCTTTCCTGGTATTTTCCACTGGAGAACAGATTGCAGGAGTTCATAGCGGCTATTATTCCTGATGATGTGGCCAAGGTACTGAAGGTTTCGTGTTTTTATGGTGATCAGTATTTCCATGTCTTTTTTCATTTTGCGGAGCACTTCAGCATTTGTGGTGTGGTCTGTCCATGGTATTCTCAACATTCTTCGATACAGCCACATTTCAAAAGATTCTAGCCTTTTACTGATAGTTTCTGTTAATGTCCACGTTTCAACGCCATACAGGATAGAGAACACATAGCAGCGTAGGAATCTCATCTTTGGGGTAATTGATAAATTACGATTTTTAAAAAGGTTATTCATTTAATTGAAAGTAGCCCTGGCTTTACCAATACCTGATGGATCCCATTGGCTGTTTACTGTGGTGCCAAGATACATAGAAAATTTAGATAATGGGAAATATAATTTTGTTTAGGAAGTTGACATACTGCGTTCTCCTCTTTTCTTACGGATTATAAAATTACTTAAATTGAATTACCATTGTTACTTTGCTCTGATTCATTACATGCTGTGTTAGTTAGAACCGTAACATTAAAGTCTTTTTCAAAGCAGTGGCCTTTAAAAAGCTCTTATTATAAATCTCGATGTGAAACTCCTTGAGTTGCTACCCCTGCAACGCGACAGAGACGCAGCACTTCTGAGACTCGGGGCAGCGTTGAGTGTGCCCTACTGGGCGCATGCGCAGTCATTACGTCGCTATCGGTGACGGCGGCGTGCTATAGTGGGCGTGCCGCAGACAGTGTTTCTAGCCGAGTAATTTCCGTCCTGTGTGTGTTTGCGGCGGGCATACAAATTTGGAGCGCGTGCTCTGTTTACGCAGTGAGCTCCTGCGAACAATGCCGCGACGACACGCACTGCTGCCACCTTGCCGATAGTAAAATCACTGGCTTTTTACTGCTCTCCACCGTCACCCTCTAAGTCTCTTAGGTTGGTGGTCCCATTCGTTGACAGCACTTGCACCTGCTGCAGAGACGGGCAGCAACATCATACTGTTCTTCCAGTTTTACGACGCACGAAATTATTTGGCACGTAACAATTCAAGAATCCCACCACCATTTTAATAACGTCTGTCACAAACTACGAGTAGCCTTTCTCCGTAAACAACCTCAAGTGCAGTCGCATGTTCATGACAGCTAAAACACACAGGGTTTTGCAAACACGGCGTTTTGTTCTTGAGATAGGTGTGTATACTTTTACCTCCAAAATTGTTCTTAATAATATATCAGAACATTATGAACATTGTGCACTAAACGGAATCATCGTTTCTGATAAAATCTAAAGCTTTCCAATAACCGATATTATTATTGCATACACTTTGTTGCAATATAATTCCATATTTTCCATTTACTAAAACATGATGGTAAGATATAAGATTCATTCTTATCGGGAATTACGCGTATAGTGACTGTAGTAGTCTATGCATCTAACTTCAAAATGATGAAAACATAAGAAAATTGAGTTATGGAACAAAACATTTAACTTCTTAGTTGTCTTTGAAATGTTCCTGTTCCAGCAGTCGATGTAGTTGTGTATAATATACATCAGTTCTGAATCTACGAATTTTAATTTAAAAAGTTGAAACAGTAATCAGCAAGTTTTTTTTATTTTAATTTGACTGGTATGTGGTACATACTTTCACCTTTCGCATTTTTTTTCACCTGCCTTCTCTCTTCCAATGGCTCCTAACTCAGTTCCCCTATCATATCAATTACTGTTTCTGTTCTGTGGTAATTTACTGAAACAAATCTAGTTGCCGTTCTTCGCACGCCCCCCAACTCCTGTATTTGATATAATGTGGATTCCGTAACAACGTTAATCTTTCTGCAAAGGAAGTAAATTGATACGTTAGTATGGAACTCAGTACGTTTCAAATCAAATTAGATCGGACTTGAAAGCATTTAAATTTTGACTACGCAAACTAATTTTGTTGCAAAACTAAATACGACATGTGCAATTAGAGAGGGTGGAATGATGTTATGAAACTCCTACTAGAAGAAAAATAACATTTTTTCATTCATGATCATGAGGATATTGTTTGGTATCAAATAAATCTTACTGCTGTTACGTTTCAATACAATAAAACTATGCAATCCATACATATTTTCAAGTACAGGTTCAATGCAATAAATAACAATGACGGTTTTAAAAACTGACATATTCATTGTTATGTTGTAGACGTGCTCTCTGTTTTCATACAAAACTTCTAAATTTAACACAGATAGGAACAAGTATATCAAAAGAAAAAAAAAAAAAAAAAAAAAAAAAAAAAAAAAAAAAAAAAAAAAAAAAAAAAAACGCTAGTAAAACCTGGTTTCGAATAATTTAAATTTTCCAAGTGACAACAGGCTATTAAATATATGCATAATATTCGTATAACGTTTTCGGGTAGTCGAAATTGGAAGTAATCACACCTGAATTTCCCTATAGCTTCACCCACGCAGCCCGAGATGTGTGAAAAAATTGTGTATAATGTAAATTTTTCTTTTTGTTTTCGAATAGTAATAATCAAACCAGAGCAAGGGGAAAACCTAAATGTTATGTAACACGCAACAAAGACAAAACATACAATCAAATTTAAGTGGCAATGTAAAACAAAAACGTTGATTAGGATTCTGTCTGTGGTTTGTAATATTGTGTCTTTGTAAAAAATAACATGCGTTATGCTGTCACAAATTTTCATGGTAATTGGATAGTTTACCCTGGACGTTAGGCGCCATATCTAATCGCGATTGCATTAAGAAACTTAGGTGTGCATCTGTATACGTTAATAATAGATTTATTGCTCCGGTGCCAATTAATGTAGAGTTATAAGATATACCGCAAACTCTACGCTATACCACAAGTTTTCAAATTGTAAAAACCCAATCAAAAACATTTCTGATGTTATTGGAGACGTAATTTCAAGTAGACCGACTGACGAAGCCTACTAAGAGTTTGAATTCTGGCATGCGATTTGTAACGTAGCCTGTAAATGAGCTGTTTGGTGGCTTGGCTGTTAAGGCATCTGACTGAGGATCCCGGAACTGATCCCAGTCTCGGATGAGATAGTCGAAAGCCCTTAGCCCGACCTTCATCTCTGGCACAGCTTGTTGTGTAAGATGAAGTACTTCAGAACGCTTCCATGATACTTATTCCATGTTAAGCTGTAGGTCCCCTACACTAAGTCTCATTACCGGGATAGGTTAGGCAGGTTAGCGTAGGGTCTGAATTACAGTGAGAGAAAAAAACCTGTCGCTAAGTCATTACGACCACACGAGCCCTTCCTTACCTCCAACCGCCCTGCACTAACAGTTTTTAAACAATTTAAAGAGCTAGTGATTTATTATTTTTTTTATATTCAACGCTGAATTTTCATGGTAATTTACTTTCTGATCAGCATCAAAATTATACTTTTCATAGTCTAATTAAGATATTGCACACAAATAATTACGAAATTGCAATATTGGTGGTTTCTCACATTTTAAATTTTGTGATGATCTTTACAGTTTGAATTTATTTGGACGTAATAAAAATAAGGGTCAACGCGGATAGTCTACGCACTATATCGAAAAATGGTAAAAAGGTCACCTGAGCTGATATACCTGTAATGCGAAATTGACATGCTTCATCCGTTTAATTCCCTCTGCAAATTTTGAAAAATTTAAGTTTAGATTGAAGGGATGTGAAATTAGAAAAGTCAGAGATTTTTCGCAGACGTAGACTATCGCACAATACAATAAAGAGTGAAAGGTCATTATCGCTTGACCCAATTTAGCTGAAATATGAACATGACCTATATTTTGCAATAGGGGTTTATTCTGAAAATCTGGAGGGTTTCAGTTGTGCCAGAAGGATATTAAAAGCAATGAAGACAGAGGTTTTGCTCCGACAGACTACACAATACGCAGTAAAAAGGTCAAAGGTTACGATTGTGCTGAAAACAGATTCAATTTGTGACTCACCCTTTGAGTTCATTCAACATAATTTAAAGAATTTATATTGAATCTGAAGGATGTTAGAATGCGTGAGTACAGAGATTTCACGCAGACAGAAATTACGAATTACGTAGTAAAGGTTCACCAGTCATGGCCGCATTACCTGGTCTAGCGGAAATACGTACTGGAAATGTAGTCTACATCACCCTCAGGGTTTGGTTTGCAAAATTTGAAGAATTTCTGTTTGGTATGAATGTAATTAGAATGCGTAAAGACAGATTTGTGCCGAGAGACGCGGCCTAAATTTATAGAAAAGGATCAAAGGTTGATCCCTTTATCGGAACTGGCTGATTTACGAACTTGATCTGTATTTTACCCCAAAGGTTGGCTATGCAAAATTTAAATGACTTGTGTGGTCTGAAGGTAGTTATCGTGTCTAAATACAGACACCGGATTCATTTTATAAGTGTTGATTTACTAATTTCTTGATACAGTATATGTTTCTACAGTGGACGAGAAACATTATTTAAAAATGATACTTGTAGCATTTTATGTTTGTAGTAATTTTCCTCCAGCTTTCATTTTTCTTCGTTGACTGCCGTGTTTTATCAACGTTTCCATTTTCAGAGATATTGCTGATGTATATTAATTTTCTGTTTAGCTGTTAGCAGCATTTCTTGGTCTGCTGATCTGGTAGTTAGTTCCTGACCTGCCCCTTCCTTGTCGGGGTTGGCTCCCTTAGCTGAGAGCCGTATATTACCCCTCCACCCCGTCCACCCCCTCCACTCCGCTACACTCCAAGAGAAGTGCATTACCCGAGGGTTACACAGCTTTCTCCTTCCTTCACGGGGAGAAGAATCTGTTGGCAGACATACCATCAAATTCCGGAGCCTTCAGTTTAAAAAACCACGCTGGAGGATCAGTCGGAAAGCAAGTTTAAATAACATTATTCTATTTTCAATTATATCGCAGTATACAATTGCTTTAGCCTAACTTACAACTCTTAATAGAATATCGTAGACTCAAATCGAACGACTAGCAGTGCTTTGACTGTTTAGTAACTATTGAGTAACAGACTGTTACTTAAATTATTAAATATTGTTTATAATTTCGTCTATCTTATTTCGAAATATGTTTTAATAACACAAATGTTATCACACGAAATTTCGAAAAGAAAGTAACCGTTAATGAAACAACTGGTCTAACTTATTTTTTGATCCTGTTAGTAACATTTTTTTGTATACTAAATGTCATGAAGTTTTTTAAACAGTAGAACAATAGACATTTGGAATTGGAGTATCAGCTATCGAAGGATAATATTCACAGTATTATTACTGTGTTCTGCCATTCTATTTAAAATAAGAAGGAGATATCGGCAGAAAAATATCGCAGCATAAATCTTCTCTATTGGTAGGTTTAGCGGTTTGTAGTTTTGTGGTTAAGACGTCTGATTGTAGTTCGAAAGACCCTGGTTCAATTCCTGTCTCATTGGGAAACCTCGCTCCTGACAAAGCTTGTTTTGTGTATATGAAGTATTCTCGAACCCTTCCATGGTTCGGATTTTCCGGTAAACTGTAAGTCGCCTGTACCCGGTAGGTAACAGGGTCAGGTTAGTTAGGTAAAGAGGAAAGGAACTGGCCACCCTGCCTCAGACAAAACTCTTTTTATATGGTTCTTAATTGTTACTGTTATTATTTTTAGAGATACCTGTTCATAACTTTCATAACGCAGTAACTTGAAATGTTAAGGGATTTCAACGTATTTATCATGTCGTACTAGTATAAACATATTTTTTTTCTGAATATTTTTTACAATTATAGATACCGTTAAATTTCCATATCTTTCACTATCTTTGGGAATGACTTTTATCTATTCACTCATTTATAAATAAGTTTTAATTCACTTCTTCTGTTTATCAGTGAGATAGAATATAATTTATTTTCTTACAATTCGGACAGTTAGTTGGAATAGTTGCAAAGTTATTTAGGTCATAAACTTCTTATAACCATTTGTCAAAAGTTAAAGACAGACGGAACTCAGAAATACGTTCATGTTTCTGTAATACTGTCCTAATATTACTTTTAAAAGTTGTCCTGTAAGATTTAAAGCTCTTGTTTCTAACAGAAATTCATCACTGAGCTGCAGATTCGGTTCTTCTTCTAGAGCATTCGGTATAAAAGGTAATTTATCGTTCTCGCATGACAAATGAAATTAAAAACGAAAGTTATTTGCACTATGGTACAGAAAGCTTAAAACTTTTCGCTTGGAAACTAATATATAGCTACTATATTTTTATGAAAGTGTCAGTAAACTTACACTATGCTTTTATTCCGTAGTTATTGTGAAACACGTAATGTAGTAACACAAAAAATTTTAACTGTCAAGTTAATACTGTAATTAATCGCTGCGTAAATTTTTCGAGATTTTTAATTACACTGTGTGTATTACTAGGAAATATAATCCTAACTGACCAATACTGGAGAACAGCAGGTTTTTTTTATTATTATTATTATTAAAAGTAAGATTTCCCGCAGCTGGTCAACGGCAATAACATCACTGCATAGCGAAGTTGGACGATATTAGCAACGACTTAATCCAGTTAGCACTATCGATAAAAACATTTTATCAGTTGTATACCATATAATTGCGACAACACATCACTGAATCTGACTCAATTTTAACGGGGATTTAAAAACATCTTCTTCATAAAAGGACATGAATACGAAGAGAAATTCTAATATCTGTTTCAGTCAAGATGTTTTAACTTTTCAATATGCTTACAAAATTCATAAAATCATTGAACCATTAATTACTTTTTTAGATTTCTACATGTATAAAACATTGTTTACAAGACAGATGTTTGCAGAGGATGCTACGAGTCAAAAAATATATCTTCTCTACGAATTTTAATTTTTGTTAGCAGGACGAAAGAAAAATATATCGAAGTCAACACAGTATCTGATTTCCCTGATCTCATATCTTCCATTATCTCAACCTTGGTGGAAGAAGTGTTTCATTGTAGCCATAAATGAAAGAGGATGTTTGAATCTTAATCAATAATTTCAAGGGGTATCAACGTCGACTGTATAGCAAATTATTGTACAGCATTTTCTGTATAAAGTATGGGACTTATTCGTGAGGACTGTTGCTAGTTAACGCAAGATGCTTTGTTCCACACTGCTCTTTCTCGGCCCTATAAACCAATTCCTTGCCATACAAATTTCATACAGCACTATAGTATTGTAAACGAGCTGTTGCCTTTACGCATATATGAAATTTCTTCACAATTCACCATGTGAAAGTCGATAAAGAACTGGGGTCACGTACGATCAAGTATTTATTATATTTCCAGCATTGTTACAGCTTAGAAACCTACCCTCTTTCTTTTCAGGAAATAAACTAACCAAGGATTAAATCCAAGGTTAATTCTTACAGTTAAAATTTTTCCTGGTCTCACGATATCCATTATTCTGTACTTCTTGTAATTAAACGAAAATTGCTATCTGTCATCTCAACCAGGAATAATGTCAAGGTTATTTGGATAACTAAGTAATTAGCATAAAAATTTACTTCTATATACACAACTTAACTAAACTATCTAAAACTTTTATTTATCGATATAACATAAGAAAAAAAGCAGATCATATTGCATTTCTTTGTCGGAAGCATCGTGTGAAATCTTGATAAACAGAGACTTCGTCTTCTACGATCTCTTGTTGTTACCATCCAGTTTGTATATATTGTATCCATGTTACTGTATGTTTTTATACTACATATGCTGTAATTTTTGTTTAGAGGTTATTGCATCGTACAAAGCCGAAATAAAAAAAATCCAAGAAAACAGTTTTTTTATACACTCCTGGAAATTGAAATAAGAACACATTGACGCCGGTGTGTAAGACCAACCACACTTGCTCCGGACACTACGAGAGGGCTGTACAAGCAATGATCCAACGCACGGCACAGCGGACACACCAGGAACAGCAGTGTTGGCCGTCGAAGGGCGCTAGCTGCGCAGCGGTTGGGCACCGCCGCAGTCAGTGTCAGCCAGTTTGCCGTGGCATACGGAGCTCCATCTCAGTCTTTAACACTGGTAGCATACAGTGACAGCGTGTACGTGAACCGGACACTACGAGAGGGCTGTACAAGCAATGATCCAACGCACGGCACAGCGGACACACCAGGAACAGCAGTGTTGGCCGTCGAAGGGCGCTAGCTGCGCAGCGGTTGGGCACCGCCGCAGTCAGTGTCAGCCAGTTTGCCGTGGCATACGGAGCTCCATCTCAGTCTTTAACACTGGTAGCATACCGTGACAGCGTGTACGTGAACCGTATGTGTAGTTGACGGACTTTGAGCGAGGGCGTATAGTGGGCATGCGGGAGGCCGGGTGGACGTACCGCCGAATTGCTCAACATGTGGGGCGCGAGGTCTCCACAGTACATCGATGTTGTCGCCAGTGGTCGGCGGAAGGTGCACGTGCCCGTCGACCTGGGTCCGGACAGCAGCGACGCACGGACGCACGCCAAGACCGTCCCATCATACGCAGTGCCGTAGGGGACCGCACCGCCACTTCCCGGCAAATTAGGGACACTGTTGCTCCTGGGGTATCAGAGAGGACCATTCGCAACCGTCTCCATGAAGCTGGGATACGGTCCCGCGCACCGTTAGGTCGTCTTCCACTCACGCCCCAACATCGTGCAGCCCGCCTCCAGTGGTGTCGCGACAGGCGTGTATGGAGGGACGAATGGAGACGTGTCGTCTTCAGTGATGAGAGTCGCTTCTGCCTTGGTGCCAATGATGGTCGTATGCGTGTTTGGCGCCGTGCAGGTGAGCGCCACAATCAGGACTGCATACGACCGAGGCACACAGGGCCAACATCCGGCATCATGGTATGGGGAGCGATCTCCTACACTGGCCGTACACCTCTGGTGATCGTCGAGGGGACACTGAACAGTGCACGGTACATTCAAACCGTCATTGAACCCATCGTTCTACCATTCCTAGACTGGCAAGGGAACATGCTGTTCCAACAGGACAATGCACGTCCACATGTATCCCGTGCCACCCAACGTGCTCTAGAAGGTGTAAGTCAACTACCCTGGCCAGCGAGATCTCCGGATCTGTCCCCCATTGAGCATGTTTGGGACTGGATGAAACGTCGTCTCACGCGGTCTGCACGTCCAGCACGAACGCTGGTCCAGCTGAGGCGCCAGGTGGAAATGGCTTGGCATGCCGTTCCACAGGACTACATCCAGCACCTCTACGATCGTCTCCATGGGAGAATTGCAGCCTGCATTGCTGCGAAAGGAGGATATAAACGGTACTAGTGCCGACATTGTGCATGCTCTGTTGCCTGTGTCTATGTGCCTATGGTTCTGTCTGTGTGATCATGTGTTGTATCTGACCCCAGGAATGTGTATATAAAGTTTCCCATTCCTGGGACAATGAATTCACGGTGTTCTTATTTCAATTTCCAGGAGTGTAGCTTCATTAAGTTACTGGAATCAAACTAGTTTATTAAGTCTTTCATTTATTGATCTATGGTGAGAAAAATGCAAAGTATTTAAGAGGGCTAACTTTTTATAGACTGGCAAATGCTGTAATTCGATTTTTACTTTTAAATAATACAATTGACGTAATTTTTATGGAGATATTCAACGGATCGTAATTCGGTCCATCAGATCTTGGACGGCTCCCTCCGTTGGCTGAGTTGGTTGCGGCATTGTGCAGACACGGGATTCTCTGGATCGAGTCCTGATGGTGGAAGAAATTTTCATCATCAGGATTTGGCCGGCATGGAAGGATACGTGGTGATGCATAATTCCAAATCTACGAATTGTGTGTAAAAATCGTGGGTTAAATCCCAATTCTCTCCGCAGTGCGTATGAAGTACTGACATACGGCGTGGTTGATTTGTTCGTCTGATGCGGACGTTATACCTGACAGTTACCCTGGTGTCATTCGGTGAAGTAGGCCTGAATGAACCAGCACCAGTTATCATCTCCATCATTCATTTCATACAACATAGACAACACTCTGTAATGTACACACATACTATCACAGTCAGCCATACGTCTATAACACTTGTGGACACACAATGGAAAAGACGACGAGAAACCACCCAAATTCATCCTCGAAGGAAAATTTCCATAGATGGGTACATCCTCCACTGTAACCTCCTATGAATGAAATCTGGTATGGCATCATAAGAATAAGATCCTGGTTGTGTGTTACGTTCTAGAAAAATCGTCTAATTAATCCATCTCCAAGCTGTCAATACAGATGCTATACGTAGTGTTTCAAAACGCAGACAAGTTGCCGTTTCATTAAAATTTATATTTCGTAACAAAACAAAAAAATAAATACATACATTTACATAGAATGACGTTTAACTTACTATAAAAAGTCTCAATTTAAATGATAAAGGGGTTCCTACTAGGGGCGTCCACTTAGAAAGTACATCGATGTAAAACATCAGATCCGTGCATCGATGTTTTTCGATGAATCGCTTAAAAACATCGATGTTTTTGAACTTCGAATACTTTTATATTTTTCTTAACTCAACAAATAGAAATCAACAAAATTCGTCGGAAAATGTCGTTTCATGTATCTCATACCTGTTCCTTTCAAATCTCCAGGAGAAAATGTGATAATTGTTTGATATTCACTGTTTCCAGATGAATGCAGAAACACATTGGCTTTCGTTTGGTCCGTGTGAACACAGAGCAACACTATACCAGCAGTGTAGTGTTGAGCTGTAATGATGTGTTTAATTGAATGCTTTTATATTTACGGCTTTACGCTTCGTCGACGTCGGAGTCATTAGAGGCGGGAAAGGACTGCGATGAAGGAACGGGAAGGAATTCGGCCAAGGCCTTCTGAAGCATTCACCTGGAGTGGTTTGGGGAAACCATGGAAACCCCAAATCTGGATGCCCGGACGGGAATTCGAACACGCATCCTCAAGAATGCGAGGCCAGAGCGTTACCTTACACTTTGGTTAGGTAGTGTTGTATGAGCGAGGAATAGCTTTGTGAGTGAAACAGAGACTGCAAATTAACAGAAATATTTTATTGCGATACCAGACCATTACAATAAAAAAACCAGACATTAAATACTGAAGTCTAAATCTGCCTAAAAATATTAATTTTAACTCTTTAACCACTTAACACGAAAGGTGTTTAGGCAATCTTTGCAGAAACAAAAGCTTTCCTTCATTCTGTTCCTTTGACTGACTATTCGAGCAGCCTTCGAAAATAAACGTCCCGGCAATAGTCAATCAGAGGTTGCCCCAACTCTGTTTATATCTAAATATTGATTAGTATCTCGTAACACTTAGTTGTTTTAGAGTAATATATCTTATTTCGATTCACAGCAAACACCAAGAGTGAAAGTAATAAACTGATTTTATTCACTCACTCATACGGAGAGGATAGCCAACCGCAAAAGAAATTCATTTTCACCGTTGTTATGTCCAGCTAATTGCTCATAGATGTCACCACTCGTTAATGACAGTTACTTCAAATTAAAATAATCTTCAATAAACTTAGTAATCTTAACATTTATTTCTATTACTTTTTTCGTTATTAGCCAGAGTTAGCTTTTTTATTTATTCGATGTTTTTATTTTAAAAAATCGATGCATCTAATAGAAAAATTCTTTGTGAAAACATCGAATAAATCCAATGTATCATATGGTAAACATCGAATGGATGCGATGCATCGATGTTTAGTGCATATCCCTAGGTCTTACCGCTTCCAGTATGATTCGTGGAGGTAGAGCTCCGCATTCCCTTCCCATTACAGTCATTGGCACAAGAATGGAAGTGACGGAGTCAGCGCCACGCTCCAACCGTTCTTTACATTCCCGCGAAGTTTCCTCCACGGTACTCATTGGATGGCGGGATGAGAGGGTCTGGGACGTTCAGCTTCGAGGAAAAATCCTCGGCTTCGTCGGGGATCAAACCCTGGTCTTTAGGGTCGCAGTCAGACGCTCTCCGGCCTGAGCTACACGGCCGTCATTCCCAATTTATTTACAAATAATAATTTAAGTTCGTCACAGATCAAAATATTGAGTTACGTAACCTATTTACCACAATAAAATATTAAGTTAAACTTACATCAAAGTGATTTTTACAAAAATATATTGATTATTTTGTAGACAAATAAAATGGGACTCGTTTCATAAAATTTTTCTTATTAATTCCTTTGCGTGAATGTAAATAAACAATTTGGCCGACAACAATTGTTTCCACACCGGGGAATTACAGTCCACTTGTAAACCGTAGAACTCATTTTATAAACGATACTGAGAAACTGATGCATAATTTACGGCGGCACTTACTAAGAGCCGACTTCACAGGAGCCGAATTGATATCTACAAGTGTTTTGCCACCAATGTTCAAATATTCATTTTTTACTTTTTTTTAAGAAATAATATTTTGTTTTGGCCAGACAAAAGCTAGAATGAGAAACAGCCTTCAGTCACTAGTGACTGAAGGCTGTTAATACAGTCACGTCAATATAGCAAATTATGGATAAAATTAAAATATTTTGTTTTGGTTAGTGATCATGATTCGATCACCGATAAAGCCAAAGATTTTTATTCGAATCTGAACGTACGAGCAGCTCCCAATGTCCACTCAGCCTGCTGTCTAATGAGTGCTGTGCTGGGAACTCCGCGGGAAGGTAAATAATGGCCGATTCCGTCGCATCATTCCTACAGCCGAAAACGTTGTGATGGGAATGCGAAGCTGGACCTCCGCAAATCCTGCGGAAAGCGGCAGTAGCCTTAGGAGCCCGGTCAACTTTTCTTACAATAGACACATAGGTAGAATACTAACTAGTTTCTGAAATTTAGTTAAGTACCCTAATAATGCCATGTGAGTTGTATTGAATACTACACAAATATTACTGTAACAATATAGATGTTGGCTACTTCCATCTTTTACTAGACGAATTCTGAAAGTTCCTCCTTCCTTATCGTCCAACTTTCTAAATCATCTTTTCAAAGATTCATAATATTATTCTTAAGAAAGAAGTGATTACACTGTGTGACAAATAATTGGAAAACTCTAAGGCTTCTATCGTACGGTGACAGTTTAATATTTCCAGAACATAATCTACCATCGATTCGAGCCCAACACTCAAGTTTCGAGATATTACTCTTCCGATTAAGACTGCTACGATGACTTAATAACAAGCGCCACATAGTGAACTACAAAGTTCACTAACTTGAGCAAGCAGCACAATCTAGTCGCTCATAGCTTCGGTTACGTGCGGAAGTGAAATTAATCTTATATTTCAGGATTCTGTCCAAAGTTGGAGGAGCAAGAAGTATGGGGGGGGGGGGGGGATGTACCCAAGGGGCTTCCCCGAGCTTGCCAACTTTTATTAAAGCACACCACTCACACGTGTTGCATTATTCATGCGGAGAGCCACCTCGCACCTCGTGTCCGCCAGAAGCGCAGGTACAGTACAACACAAACATATAAGCACAGCCTCTGTTCCAATTAAAGCGCCGGCTTGATAACTGCTATCATGAAGAACATCCGGCTGCAGAAGAAACAATGTTGGAAACAGTATAAACAGGGAGTTAAAAAAGCGTCAGATCAAAACAAAAATCACTATTTTTTAGACATTCCACTATTTGAAAAATCAAAGGCTTCTAAGGGAATCAATTACGAGTAACTATTCCCTTATGATCCCTTATGCTCTGGAGGGGATTGTAAACGGAGGGAAAAGAAGAGGTCGGTGAAGAATGAAAATGATTGATGACATAATGATAAATGGGAAATATATAGAGATTAAGAGAATGGCAGAACAAAGGGAGACAGTGAAGGCTGTCACTGTGCATGGACCTGCTGAATAGCAGAAATCCCTTGATGGTGATGATGATTCCCTTACCAGACTTGTATGTTTTGCAGTCACTAGACGCTATGAAAATCGTCGTGTTAGTAACTAAACGCAGGGTAGCATTACAATACACGCTAGTATTCGGTATATGTGATTATTTTTTTTTATTAAACACTGTGTAACTTGAATACACATAAGTCTTTCAAATCCACCAAAATACAGCATAAGAGCAACGATGCTGGATTTCACGTTAATTACATAGTAGTGACGTAGCTAATGTTGATGACACTCGAGGCTGTTAACATTTTACTTAAACGATTTTCCAGACTTACAAATATTACTATGTCGACTTCAAACTTGTGTTACATATTCAAAATAACCGTAGTAGAGTGAGTTCGCATACTGCGCTACTCGACAAGTCGTTTTCTATTGAATATCCCGAATTCACAATGGCTACAGGAGCCAGTCAAAATGCTGCATTTCACTGAAAAATCACGAATACTAACAAATCAATATGATAATAATATAATATTTAATTAAATTGCAATGGAACGTACGCTCCGGTGGCAATTTCCCTACACACCCATCTTCCTGCAGCCACCTACATTTGCCCTCTACAAATTTTAAGTTTAAGTTCTTCCTACATTTTTGGTAAATTATTCATCACTTCTCTTAATGACTTATTCCAATCACTGACACCCTTTAAAAATGCCTCACTAATCCTCACAACGATCTAGAAATTAAAAATGTCAATAAATTTGTGTTTAATTTGTTTTAAATCATTACAAGAAGTTTCTTTCAATCTGTATATATAATTTTAATTCAAAAGTTGATAGTAAGACAGAAACGTGTATCTAAATAGTTATGGTGGCCCCAATGACCAGACGTTACGATACATTTAACTGATTTAGACGTATAGCAGAGATGCACCATTACAAATTGTATGACGGTCCAACCTAAACTTACCTGGAGATTCCGTATGGCGACGCTTGTTTGAGCCTAGATGTATCAAGGGGGTCGCCAATACAGGGGCTGGAGCGAGCGGGGGGACTTGGGTAGTCTTCTTCTTCTCATTTCGATGACAGAATCAAATATGAGGTAGTTTTTCCGCCAATGCGATGGCTTTGTCAGTAGCTGATGAGAGGTCAAACTAGGATACATTCATTCTGATATGAGGGCATGCCTACAGATGCACGCACGAACATGTAGTATCTGGCTATTCTCTCAGGTAAACCTATGAGGGAAGAGTATCTTTGGAATGGCCAACTCAAATTCGAAGCTTATTTAGCAACTTCCATAGGGGCCATGGTTGTGCACCCTCTTTTTGCTTGATCCACTCGGTGTCATGTTGTATTCTCTTCTCCTAAGCCAATATTCTTTCATTGTTGCGTCTCGATTTACTGGCTTTGAAGTCCGCAGGAAGCTTGATCGGGACTGGATGGCGCTGGTGCATAGCCATGTAGAGGGTGTTAGGAGTCTTCATTTACTCTAAACCTTGCCATGCTAGTGGCATATTCCCGGCGTATGTCTCCAGGGATGCCAGCTAAGATCTCCACTTACCACACAAGCGATGGTCCGAGGCAACCTGTGAGTAGCCGGCAAGTTATGTGGAGCGCAAAGACTACTGTCTTAGCATGACTAGCTTTTTGTCACACAGGACAAGCATACTCTGCTGCGGAGTAGCATAATACTAAAGCAGAGGTGCGGATGACGCTTGGGTTAGCTGCCCAGCTAGATCCCGTCAACTTGCTTAAGATATTGTTGCGTGATGATACTTTCATCTTGACGTTACGACCATGGCTTTTAAAAGTGAGACCTCTGTCAAGAGTTACGCAGTCTACATCTTCTATTTGGGTAGTGAGTATCGCGAATGAATGGGCCTTCTGAGCCAATAATCGAAGAATCAACTCTAGCGGTTTATTGACAGCCAGTGAATGTAGACTACAGTTTGCGAAAATTGGGACACCAAGCAGGAGACATGCAATTAAAATAAAATTTACTCCAGAAATTAGGAACAAGACAGTATACAAACGATTAGAGTTTCAGAACTGTACACGCACTTTGACCGTGAGAATACGATGTGCAGTAGCCATTTAATGCGATCAGAAACAATTGACGTTTCAGCATGGAATAAAAGAAAGCCAGGATACGTACTATCACGAGATTTTGGACACGTCAACAGTGATTGCAGGAGTACTAGAACGAAAAAATTGTCTACTGACCGTACCACAGACATGCTCGATGGGCAACATGTCAGGCGAACGAGCGTGTCAGAGAAGCAGTGAAACCTGTCTTTCTTCGAAGAAGACTTGCACATTCCTCACCTTATGAGGTTCGGCAATGTCCTGCTGAAATATGACCACGTAGAGCTACCTGCAAGAGAGGTTGCTTTTCAGGTTGCCCTCAACATGTAGGAAGCCTGATCGCTTGTTGTAGAAAATAGTGTCTCAAACCATTAGACTTGGATTTTTTCCGCTATGCCACTCGACATTTTAATCTAATCTATAGATTTCACCACGGTAGCATGTAACACTTACGCGGGCATCATTGTAGGACAAGTTGAAACGAGACTCGTCCTAGAACCCTTAATTTTGCTACTCAGCATACCAGAAATAGCGTTCACGTGCCCGTTGCAGTTTGAGGTGTTGGATGTTTCTGGTCAATGGAAACAGACTTAATGGCATGCTTGCCACCTTGTCCAGCTCTTCGCAGACAAAGACGAACCGTCGACGCAGACATGTCCACGCGCTGCAGTGCTCCAATGTCGAGCCAACACGTTCGACGAAGCTGTTCTGTCGGTTACGGCCATGCGTACAAGATGGCGGTGATCCCGCGCTGTGGTCACGTTGTGTGATGCGTACCATCTCGTCGCTGTGCACGACTCTCTTCTATCCACTGATTCCTCATACACAGCAGCCTTTTCTTTCCGATGGCTTCGTCTATTGCTTTCAGAACCCACGAAATTATAATTTCCTATTCTTTGTTGACTTCATTACTTGTATTTTACGGTAAACACTGTTATAATCGTCTTTGATTCAGGTGTCTTACTCCCTCATTTTGTAGCAGATAAACTTTATATCTTCTCGATCATTTTGTCAATTTTTATTCAGTCTTTTCTTCCATTTAGGAAGCACTTTTTTTAATAAGAATATACTGAATAACTAAAAATGTCTTAGGAATTACGCTTGTTTTCTACGTCATTTGGACTGTGTTGTGGAAGGGGATAAGAAAATTTGAAATAGTTTTTATTTGTATTATGACCTTTTTAATCTAAAAAAGATTTATAACGTTTTATTTGCGGTATAATTGGCACACAAATAAACACATGACTATTTAAAAGTGCGTAGTTTTTTCTTGTGTCTATTAATTAGAACAGTTTCTAGCCACAATAATCAGCATTCGGAGTGCAAATCACGCTTTTTTCGCCCTGAATAATTTTAACCGAAACAGAATATGAGAAACGCAATTTTCAATTTGTGATTCGTGTGCTCACTGCAAGCTATTTATGATATGCTTCTTTAATATATGATTGTCACGTTATTTATGTCCGATAAAACTGTACGCTGTTACCGGCTACGACGTTATCACTATTGGCACAAATTTATTTTGGCACACACATATACATAATTGCGATGCACAACAACGCTCCAACTGAAATTTTATTTGCATTGTCACATGTCAACCAGTTCTCTTTATTACACTGAATATCACTATAGGGGTCATATTAGCATAGAAATCAACTCAAACCATTTTAACGTTTCGCATTTAGAATGGCAAAAACGTAACTCTTGCAATATTTACATGTCCGTCCGTATGTCTCTCTCAAGTCCGCTGCCTTTGCATGGATTGTGATGAAATTTCACAGTAAAAAACGTTTAAGTGACAGCAGAACGGATAGATGTTAGAATATTTGCATAAAAAGGACAATGAGATAAATAATTTACTTTTATCTATTCCACCGGGTGTACTGTTGAACAGGAATTAAAAAATTCAATCAATGGTTAAGGGCGGTTTTAATTATTCATGTATTTCACGATATGTTAGCTCCCAAGGTCGTTAATAATGTGTTTCCATTCCTCCCTTCCCCCTCCTCTAATTTCACAGCTATACGGCTGAAAAATCTGAAAACTACTTACTTAAAATACAAGTGCTTTTACATTTTCGTATTATTCTGCTATTAACAAACAGTCACGCAGTTCAGTAACATTTACATCTAGAAGTAAGCAAATTCGGTTACAAAACGTTGTCAGACCATTACTTGAATATGGTAGCGTAGTATAGGACCAACATTTTTATATCAAATACGGGAGTTGAAGCGGGTGTAAAGAACGGCTGCTAAATTTGTCTCTGGAAATTACGGAGAACACATTCAGTAAGTGATATTATAAAGGAGTTATAATGGGATTCATTGGAAGTCAGGAGGATTTTTAAGAGAGTCATGGGAATAGGCATGGTGATGACGGATGGAATGATGTTAGTGGAAGAATTAGGAAATGTGCGTGGAAGGGAAAAGATGACCATGACCTCAAACTGGTAGTCGATTTCAGGCATAATGGTGTCGAATGATTTTCTATCGTAAGTAAGTGGGACAGGAATTGGAATATAATCACCGAGAGAAATTATGAATAATTTAACAAAAATGATAAAAGAATTTAAAGCTAAAGTGAATAGAGAGAATAAGTAAGTGGAACGGGAAAGGGGGAAAATGGATGTGTAGGTAAATTACCACAGGAGCAAACATTCCTGCAATTAAATTAAATTAAACTTCTGATAAAGTCGCTTGTTTTATTGGCCGCAAAAGAAACACCTACTCAAAAACTCAGTGGTTCGGATTCCACGTTAAATTGCAGTTCGCAGAGGAAAGGAACTGGCCATATTAAATATGACACCTCTGGCCTCGCATTCGGGAGGAAGTGGGTTCGAATCCCCGTCTGGGCATCCCGATTTGAGTTTTCCATGGTTTCCCCAAATCACTCCAGGCGAATGCCGGGATGCTTCCTACAATAGACCATAGCGGAATTTCCCTAGTTCCTAGTCCGCCATCCTTTCTTTCCTCTAATGACCTCGACGTCGACGAGGCGTAAAGCCATAATTAAAAAAAAAAAACCTCTGACACAATGTCTCAGTATGCCTTCTTGGGTAAGTTCCAACAAAACTTTGGGTTGTGGACTAAGTTAGTTTTTAGTTGCACAAATAATGAAAAAATATGCTACTACTAAGTTACATTACTCCTACCAGAGATACGAAAAATTATTTTTTCTCGTCCCCCGCGCAGAGTAGTATCGTAGAACTGGTGTTCACAAACTCAGTGTAATTTTTTTAAAATTTTTTATATAGTTATGTAGTTGGAAGACGTGCAAAGGAGAGCAGCTAGATTTGTTTGTGTAAATGACCGTAGAAAATAGTCAGTAACTGATATGATAAGGGAGCTGTACTAGGAGTGATGGAAAAATAGGAGCAGCTTGTAGAGAGTACTGGGAGTCTACAAGTTGCATTTTGGTTATGAGTCTTGGGAAAATATTGCCTGAAAAATTAGGATTAATGCACGGAAGAGAAAATATGAATTAATGGTGTCAGGGATTAGAAAATATTTTCCAGAGAAGTGTTGGATAATTGACAAAAAAAAAAAAAAAAACTTGAAGGAATTAAAATTAAAATTTGCATATGGCAAAAGTATATGGATGGGGTATTTACACCTAAAATATATAAGATAATAACGAAAAGTAATAATAATGATACTAATGCAGTTAATAGATGACTAGGGAAATTAAAAGCGGTTCTTGCGCTCCTCCTCAGTTCATTTCAATTCAGTTTCACACGATATGAGCAGTTGCAGTCGTTACATGTGCGTGATGAAACCTTATTGTTTCCGATCCCAGGACACAATTTCAAATTTTTATCAATTACTGTGGATTCATTTTGTCACTAAACAGATTTAAAACATGAATTAATATTGACCGAAAGAAACACCAATGTCATGAAAGCAAGTCAAATATAAAAATTGAAAAATAGGCGATTAATTCTTCGTTCAGCAATCTTCTAGTAAGAAAACAGTTTTCCAGAAGACAATAAACTTTTCTTTCGATTAAAGTTACAGAGATAAGTTATTTACCATACATCTATATAGATTCACCACTGTTACGTCCTGACTCACATAATCCGATGGCCTGAGATGACATTTTAACTCAAAAAGTTAACCATGGTCCTCAATCGGGAGGTTGCCTTACTAAGCACGGTATCAGAAATAGGATGGCCAGTTCCCTTCCTCTTTACCTAACCCAACACGGTAATACTCACCAGGTAAAGGGAGCCTACAGTTTAACCACGGAAACTTTCTGGCATACGTCACATTCCACAGCAAGCTGTGCCAGAGGTGAACGTCGGGTTAATGACTTTTGAGAACCCAGTTCAGACAAAACTTCGAACCGGGGACTTTTCAATCTCCAGTCAGACGCCTTGTACACTAACCACATCCCACATTCTAAGATACAGAAGGTAGATGCGAAATAACACTGAAAAAGTTTAATTAATAATACAATTATTTTATCCTGATTTGAAAATTTTATTAGTCACTGATCCAACAACGATTCTTAGATAGTGTTGGATGTAATGTCATTTATAAAGAACGCCTACATTATTGGTATTCTCTTACGAAATGTAACTCGTCTACTTCCAAAAACGTGGAACTAATGGATCTTTTGCAATTGAAAGCAGCTACAAAAGACGTCCTTCAAAATGGCTGTAAGCATGGCGGTGAGGCTCATCAAGTACGTACATTTCAGAGATCTTGTAACCTTGTGAAACAACGAAAAGGTAAATCAAACGTTGTACGGGGGCTAGCAACTTTGCTGAAGCGGCGTGCTTCCTTTTCACAACAGAACTCTTGATCAATTTCGTTTACAACTGCCAAGATAAATCAAACGCTGTTTGTATTGACAAACTCCTTTACACCTTTCGATAGAAGGATATCCAAGATTTGCAAATAGAAAGAACCCAAAAGCTCCAAGGTTCAGAGACATTATATTTCTCTATATAAATTATTTAATTTGTATCAGTACAACAGACAACTCAAAAGGATTATGAAAAATGAAATTTTAATCTGACAGTACTTCATATTGACTATCGTCACCGATACGTTGAGAAGAGACTTTCAGACACGTAAGAAATTATTTGTACGAACTTGTAAATCATCAGTAGTATGATGTAACACGCAAGAACAGATGATACTGAAGCCAATCGTGTCAAAAACTGTTGGTGATTCAGATTTAGCCAACAATAACAACATCACATACTGAAAAGCAACTAGTTTTCACAAACTGTGTTATGCCGTTTTTTATTTAAAAAAGTATAACATTTTGCAAATTTAGCCATACGGTTTTCATGTTATTACCTTGTACGTTTCGATAATCGTAACGTTTTGCTGACAGCCAAAGAAAGGGACATACACAACACCTAATTAAAATCACACTCGCCATTGACAGGACTCACACCGACGATCCACTGGGCACGGAGTAAGCGCGCTAGCTCCTACACTACCGGGGCCGATACTCATGTCTGTAAGCAAACAGCACGTACATTATGCAATTATGTAATATTTTTTATTGTATAGAGTCACCTAATGACATTAAAACTTAACGCAGGGAAGGTGTGGTAGAATTACAAATCTCTGTTGGGTCCCAATGTTCGTCTCGCAAACTAACTTTTACTGTATCATCCGATTCGTGTATGATCGATCGCAGTTGCCGAGACACAAATAGCTCTAGCTTGTCAATATTACTGGATTCCCACAAAAAGGTCTCTTATCGGAAACGATTACAGAGTTTAAAACGACTGAGGTCGACACTGAAGGACAAGGCAGGTAGAACATTCTTAGACACAAATTTTCGTAACAGCGTCTTTCTGTTTTTTTTTTTTTTTTTTCAGCAGCCGGCAAAGACTACTGTGAGTTTGTTCATCCTGTGCTTTATACTACTATATTATGAAGATGTGAGATAAATGAGAATCATGGTACCAGTAGTATTCTAGGTCAATTTCTGAATGGTACTTACTTAAAAGAACTTTCTGTGAACAAAACCACTATGGTTCCGACGCAGCACAGGTATCACCACCTCCCTTTGTGAAATGCCATTAGATTTGTATTTATTAGAGCGCACGGAACACGTCATAGCGCAGTTCTACATTAGAAGAAGACGGAATTTCTCACTAGGACGCGGTGCCACCCGGACAGCGAAGAAACTACTGACCCTGGCCGCGGGAGTCTTCGATTACACTACGACGTGCCAGTGTGGCTCATTACTAGCGTTGCCAGGTGTCCCGATTTGCGCGGGACGTCCCGATTTTCGGGGGTTTGGGGATGCGTCCCGATTTACCTTGATCGGGACGCCAAATGTCCCGATTTTTGAACCAAGTGATAAAAAGTTATCATTCATTGCAAAAAATGAAATCGCGTGTCATACGTCGAGACGCATCGTTCCCAACCAGCAGCCCACTGGCCACCAGAGACAACTGGCCACTGCTAACCTTGAGCATGGTAATAGTTCACTAAACTAATTAATAGAGCGCTAGCGTCGATGGTAGATTCATAGGTCTCCAAGCTGTTATCCTTTCCACCGTTAAACACGCCGTTTCGCTATTGTTGTGTCTGTATCGTAATACATTGTTGTGTATACCCCAGCGCTCTTGCTGACCCGTTCTCTCTTGCCACGCATTCACATTAGGGATGGCGATTCTCTCCAAAAAATGATCGATTCTTGAATCGATTCGAATCGAAGTTTGATAAATCGATTCACAAAAAATCGAGGTCTAAAAGATCGATTTTCTAAAAATCGATCTTTTTCGATTTTTTTCCGTGTTCATACTTTTAATACAATTCCAATCATGGAAAACAAAAAGGACACTATAATAATCGATCTTTTATGATTGTTAAACTAATTAAAAAATTGTTTTGCAACTAAATGAGGTATACAAAGAGACATTTATGTCACAAATTTGTTGGTTACATAAAACAGTTTCGAAATGATACAGTTTACAGTTCCCAGTGCTTAATGTCTTAGCTTTTCAGGAACAACAGTCTGTCCAGTCTAATAGGATCCATGCAGTTCCGCTCATCACTTGCGATGTTGTCGAAACAAAAAAAAAGGCGCTCGCAAGGTGCCGATGATCCCACTGTACAGCTGTTGAGTAAAAGTGAAGATAATTTTTTTTTCTTTTTTTTTTCTTCTTGTCAGTAAAGCATATGATCATACTTCATGTACACAACTGCTTGCAATAAATAGTGTTTAAATTGTTTGTTTAAACGCTGACTTTCATGTGCAAGTGCATTACAAGTAGAAAGTGGTTTTTTCACATTCGATTTTCACGGGTGAAATATCGATTCAATACTATAAATCGATTTAAAAAATCGATTTAAAAAATCGATTTTTTGGGTTTAAAAGATCGATTCTTCGATTAATCGATCTCAGATCGCCATCCCTAATTCACGTGGTCGAAGCTCTCGCTCTTGCTTGCTGGAGATGCGATCGCACTTTTAACTCATTTATTCAGTGGTTGAGTTCGCTTGAGTTTCGTACATATTGCAGTTTCAACTAGTCACGGTACGGGATATAAACGTTTCTTTGTAGGTAAGTGTTAGAAAGAACTATTTATACAGTAAATTCATCCACATATACTAAGTTTGTTTATGTGCTTTTAAGGTTTCACCTTACTCGTGGTAACTTGAAGTTTAGTATTCGGGTAGAGAGTTTATTATCTTTGGTTTAGTAATTTTTATATAGTTGCGCGCTTTTACTTAATGTAATTAAAGACTGAATAAGTTTTATGGTTTTTCGACGAAGTTATAATAATAATCTGACGAACGGCAGGAAAGTGGGGAAAGAGTGTGAATCTAATTGAATTGCAGGCGTCAGAAAAGGCATCAGTCACCTTTTATTACTTTTACAGGGGAGACATAAAACAGCTTATACTTCTTCCAAAAACGGGAATAAGCAAGTTACTGGCATACATAGAAAGAGATGCACGCAATGGACAATTTGAAACCTTAAATGTAATTTTTAATGGAAAGTTTATGAATTTATACAAATTTAAAATTTTGAATTTGTACTATTTTGACAGTCAGTAGTTGTAAAATAGGAAATGATCACTGAAAAATCCAACCAAACTAATAGTGGTACTTATTTGGTGGAATACACCTATGAATTATTATAACATCAGATTATTAGAAATTATGAAGAATTATGGCATACAGTTACACAAATGGTAATCTTTAAAAAAACAGAAATTATCACAACATTAAAAAAGAAAAGAATAAAATCGCAGGAATTCAGCAGCTTGCCAATTATTTCTAAACATGAAATTATTTGAAAACTAAAATGAGTCGCCTTCCTCATCAGAGCTTTATTGTAGGCGGCCCTGAGTTGTTGGCTACTGCAAAAATTTGCTGATGATGCCAGGTGTTTTCCTTTCATGTAGAGCTTGGTTTGACTTATGTTGGCCACCTTGCTATACTTTATGGAAATTTATCACAGGCAACTGTCTTACTTGTGTGTTTGGTTTTTAAAAACTTTAAAAAAAAATTCAAGCCTCCTATGAAAGTGTTGGCACCAATTGAGCATTTTGTGTTCGAAGAGTAGTGGAAAGCCAAGTTATGAGGATGGCTGTAAAGCATTTTTTCTGCTCCTTAGGTGTTTTTCTTTCCATATGATTCAGTCGACAACAGGACGATTTCTTGAAATAAGAGCTCTACCATCTCTTGACATCTAAAACTTTGTCTGTATCCAAAGCCATTACTCGGAATACACTTTTCGCCGAAGAATAATATCCTTATATTGATTTTGAATATAAATGCGCTCTTATATTTTTGAGTATGCGATCAGTAGGGAAGTAAGAGTATCTCTGTTTAACGTAATAGTGGTATATTTCGGCAAAACGTTCTGTAGCTGTCAAAGTGAGTAAAAACAGTATTACTGAATGGTTTTTATTTTGGTTGGGGCACCTGTCTGGGAAAAATTTGCAGTTGTTAGACAGTAGAAGGGGATATATTTATCAATGATTTCAAAAGCATAGAACAAACTTCAATTGTACCTTTCTTCGCCATGTCTTCATAGTAGATGAAAAACGTAGATAACCGGGATGTGAAGTTAAAAATGCCAAAACAATTCACCCACAGCTGGTGAAAGTAGAACATATCTTGTACAGTAATATACTGAAGGGGGGGGGGGGGGGGGGTTTGCATGAAATCAAAATTATTCCCCACGACATGATCTAGATATTTGCACATTTGAGTTACGAGTTTAATCTGGGCCGGCGTTAGGATTCTCGGGCCCCGGGTAAGCGATCTTAGGCCCCCTATCCCCGCCCCAAGATATTTTTACTTTACACTTTGGTTTTTTTAGATTCAGAACTTTTTAATACAAAAATGTTCAAAATTATTAGTGCAGATTTTAAAATTTGTGTTTGGTTTCTATTTATTTAGGCACTCAGGCCGGCGGGCCCCGGGTACTTTTGCCCCGCTTAACCCCCCCTAACGCCGGCCCTGCTGGCAATAAAATTTTTGGTCTTACCTCTGTGAATCGTGAGTTCTGCAGCAACAACTCTTTTTGCAGAATCGCAGAATGAAGAATCACTTTTAATATTAATGCCTAATTACTTACTAACATGTTACACAAGTATCAACTTCAGGGCGTCCGAATCTCAAGGAAAAGTTTTCATTAAAAACCTCAGATAAAACTTATACTTGACATTAACGTCAGGATGCTGTTTTTTGAATAGGTTATACATTTTCTTCACATCAAGCGGAGCACCTAAATAGCTTTTTTCCTTCCTGAAAAAACGCGTCTGGCGTTGTTTGAGGGATGGATTTATCCCTTTTGATCGGATTGTCATAAACATTCTCCATCACCATCTACTTTGCCAGATTTTCCTATCGTTTTGAAGAAAAACACTAAAAAACTTTTAAAAAAATAAAAAAATGATTGTGTAAATATTTCTATAGAGGGATGAATGAGTAGAGCGGGTGCAATTTTGTAAAATAAATGTTAACATTGTTTTTACATCTTTTTTAAAAACACATGTTCTCAAAAATCTGTCGAGATCAGATAAAAACTAGATTTCTGTGTCGCCACACTAACTTTAAAATTTTAAATTTCAAGTTCTGATTTCTTTGTCATCATTTGTTTGATCGGAATCGGTCCAACGCTGTTTGACAGGAAATGTTCTGGGCTTTCAGATATCACTATCCACTTTGACCGATTTCCGCAACGTTTTACAGCAAAAACTGGATAGTTTCACGTGTCAATTTCCCTTTAAGGAAGATGATGCAGGAGATGAAGCGGGTTTTTGTAAACCACATTTAGCCAATTTTCTCTTTGTTTTAAGGTATACGTGTGTAAAGTTTCGCCGATACTGTGGATATGTATAAAGAACATTTGAAAAAATTAGGGGGGGGGAAGGGGATGATAGGATGTATTTTTGTAAACCAAAAATGGGCAGTATTTTTTTCTTTGTTTTAAAGTACACGTGTGCAAAGTTTTATCGAAATTGGATGAAAGCTATGGATTTGTATCAAGAAAATTTGCAAAAATTAACGGGGAAAGTAATGGGGATAGGAGCTGAGTTTTTGCAAACAAATGTAGACAGTATTGTTCTCTATTTTTTTCAACATACACGTGTTCAATGTTTCATCGAGATCGAATAAAAATTGCGAGCATGTATGTCGCCGCAAAAACTTTAAAGCAATTTTTAAAGTTCTAGTTCAAATTTCTCGTTAATACTTCTCCAATAGGAATCAATCCAGAGCCAATAAACAGGAAATTTTATGAGCTTTCAGAATATCACCATCCACTTTAGCCGATCTTCCTACTGTTTTCGAGATATTTGCAAAAAAAACTGTAAATTTACTTGAATTAGGGTGGCGGGGAGGAGTGAGTTTTTTTTAAAAAAATTGTTTATTGTCAGATACCTTCATAAGTGCGCATACAACAACTCACGTAATTTTAATCGTAATCGGGTGAGTTGTGTAGGAATGTATAGAAGAGAAACAAACTAACATTTATTTTTACACGTTAAATGAATCGATGTGCTTGTCAATTATCCCCCAAACAGAAAGTGAATTAACATTACCACAGGGACAATTGATACCAATAATGTCCTTTCGAATTTCACCTCGTAGAAGCAAATGGGAGAGGCATCGTATTCTTTTATCAGATATTTCATGCATAAGGGAGTGGGAAAATTTTCTTTTGTTGGTAAGGGTGTCAGGGATTGGATCAAATTGCCAAGTGAAGTGACGAATAATTTACTAAAAACTCTTAAGGAATTTAAAATTAAAATTTGTAAATCGGAAAAGGGAGGGATTTAACACTATAATTATATATAGAAAAAATAAAAGGGGTAATTAGATGACTAGGAGAATTGCCGCCGGAGCGTTAGCTCCATCGCAATTAAAATTATTAATCACAATAGTCCCATGCAAGCCATCAAAAGCTTTTCGGCATACTCTCGTACGTTGTCTATCTGCTGACACAATAATGAAATCTCCTTGCTCTGGGACATTCTTTTAGTTGTATGAGCTGTTGGTAAGTAAACGTCTTGCAGAGCCTTGCTGTCAAAGCACCTCATCAATGATCTCACTGTTGCTCCGTGAAACACGAATAGCATTTCCATGGGCATCTGTTACAGCAATACGAAAATAATCATTCCATAGTAAGTTTCAGCTTGCTAGGAGGTACAGAAAATGGTGTTGACAGCAAATAACGTTATCTAATAGGTAATACAAGATTTTTTAAATAATAATTTACAGTATACTATTATGATTGTAATAATATTGCATTTTATAAGTACTACTAATACTTAGCATACAATGTTATCACTTCATAATGAAACTTATAAGTTACTAATAGTGACAACTTTAATTCGTTAGTATTATGACACTAACAAGGTTATTACTTTTTACAAGAAAAAAAATTAAAACATTCAAACGCAAAAGTGAAAAATTAACAGACTTACAATCAGGGGGCCTGTTTGTATTTTGATATTAAATATCCCTTCCAATTCACAAATTATAATCTAGTCGTTCCCAACCGGGCGCGGCACCGACCAATGGTGGGCGTTAAAGAGGTAAGAGTGGGCGTTTTTGCTCCAAGGTGAATTTAGAGGCCGTTTAGGACCAATCACCGCTCCGTGCTTTCCAGTAACATATCTGACTCATTTGATTTTTCTACGCACAATAGGGATACTTTCTTGACTGAATACTCACACCTTTCTGGACACACGGATATATCAATATCAAAATAATCGAGTTTTGCAAAAAAGAGAATAAGGTTGACACATGCGATTTCTGACCTCAGCGATTCATTTGTATTGTGTGCCAATTTGATATGTACCTACGTGTGTTGGTGCTAGGTAATTTTTTGTTTTCAGAATTCCATCAAAATGAGCGATTCGGACATCAATCCCATTTCAAAAACAGATGTTGCCACGAGTACTCCGAGAAAGAAAAAACAACGGAGAATGTGTTCTTTTCTTGATATTTGGATAAAAAGTTATTCATTTATCAAACCAGCCTTAAACAGCAGATTTAAAGCATATTGCACATTGTGTCAAAAACAGTTCAGCATATCTCATGGTGGCAAAAATGATATAGAAAAACACCAGAAATGTAACGAACACAAGAAAAAAGAAAGGAGTGCCAGTTTAACAACATCATTGAAAATATTTTTGAACACTGATCAAATGAGCACCCAGGAAGAAAAAGTGATAGCTGCTGAAGTCCAAGCATACCTTGTCATTCAATTCACTCGATTGTGAATCAAAACTCGATCGTACTTTGTATAACGATTCGAAAATTGCCGAGAAATTATCACTTGGAAGAACAAAGGCCAGTGGGATTGCACATAATGTTTTGGGTCCGGCATCTACTCAAGAAGCGATCGAAGCTCTCCAAAACGATACATTTTATAGTATTGCTACAGACGCCTCCAATCATGGTGGAATAAAAATTTTTCCACTGATGGTAAGATTTTACAGCCCAGCTACAAATTTAAAAACTTGCGTACTTGATTTTTATGAAGACGCGAATGAAACTGCGTCAGCCATGTATAAAAATATAGTGAGACGGCTGAAGGAGCACAATATTGACACTAAAAATCTAACTAGTTACTGTGCAGACAACGCAAATGTGAACTTTGGGTGTCGCAATTCAGTTTTTCAGTTACTACGCGATGATAATGGCAAAATTTTGTCAGTGGGATGTCCTGCACACATTTTGCATAACAGTGTAAAGCATGCTTTGGGTTTGAGTAAATTTGACTTGGAGAATTTTATCCTGAAGCTGCATAGTCATTTCTCATACTATGCAAAACGAGTTCAAGCTTTAAAAGACTTTTATGAGACGCATGAATCTGAATTTGCTCCAGTATTGCGACATGTAAAAACGCGATGGTTGTCACTTCTCCCCGCTGTTGAACGTGCTATGAAATCATTCGACATCCTGAAAGATTACTTTATTTCTATGGGAGAAAACGAATGTCCTACTGCGCTCTGGATATTCTTTAATTCTGAAGAAACAGAACCTTACCTGGCTTTCTTCCAAAATGCACTGAAGGTCCTACAAGATGCCGTATTGAGTCTTGAAAACGAAACATTGCTGTGTTTCGAAGGTTACGATATAATGGTCAGACTCGCTAAGAAATTGAAACAGAGGATTGAAGATGAATTTGTTGGCTTCACGTGCGGCAATTTATTCAAAAAGTTGCCGGATGAAACAGTTTCAAAAATGAAAACAGATTGCTGTGCTTGGTACAGAAATGTTTTAAATTACATAGAAACCAAATACGAATTCAGTGAAAACAAATTCGACATATTCAAGCCACTTTCTTTGCAAGATGACTCTTTCACTTACGCGTCAATGGTTAATATAATTGAAAAACTAAAAATAGACGCGTTTTTTGAAATGGATGAGCTTTATGAGGAAGTTTGTAATGTGAAAGACGTAGTGAAGGCAGCAGTGCAGAATAAAGACTTAACGCCGCTACAGAAATGGCACAACATATTTCAGAATCAAGATCTCGTCAATCTGCAAAAACTATTTGCTTTCATGGCATCAATACCGGTTTCAAACGCGGCAGCTGAAAGGATATTTTCCCAGACTAATATAATTTGGTCTGACAGACGAAACCGATTATCACTGGAACATGTCAAAGCAGAAATACAAATTAAAACCAACTTCAGTTTGTCGTGTATCGAATTTTATAACTACGTTGTAAAAAACAAAGCTATGTTAAAAGCAGTAAAATCCAACGCAAAATACAATTTTAATAAAAAATAAATATACTTAAGTATAACATAAATAATTACCTAAAATTAAACTATAGAATATACTGTTTTGCATTATATTTTGTTAATTGTGCTAGTCAACAATTCTATTATTATAAAGTTTAGTATTAACGTTCGTAAGTTCCTATCATATGATAGACAGATCTTTATAGAAATTTCTTCTGTTCTGTCTAAATTATAAAAATAAACTAGAATTACCTAAAAAAAACTTTTTTTTGGCTGTCCCGATTTGTAACCCTGAATCCCGATTTTTTTGGTCTTCTGTCCCGATTTTTAGCAAACCGGACCTGGCAACACTACTCATTATGTTAAGGTGACGCGCACTGAATCCATGTTGTACAAGGCGACCAGACTCGAGTCCTGGTCCCCACGTACCCGCCGTCCTCATTGCAGTTTTAGGCGGTTTCGCGAAATCTTCTAGGTCAGTGTTTTTCAACCGTCTTGAATACACGACCCCATAAGAGGTAAAAAATAAAAAAAATAAAAAATAAAAAATAAAAAATAAAAAAATAAAAAAAAAAGCTGCTGACCCCCTTCCCCCTAGTACGTAATGAAAAAATGTAAGGGATTTAAAAAAATTAACATTTTTAATTGTGCATAATTTTTGCTATTTGTACGCTTTGAAGCTGATGAAAACATCATAGGAAACATTTTACTTTTCAAAGTTCCTGTGAACTCTACTGGCCTATCTATGCTTGTGGGACATTTGTTTAGAAAGCGGTCGCGACTGCGGGCTTTATTGAACAGAATGTATCGCCACTTGTAGCGACAGCGCTAAAGCTATATAACTGGCGATAAAAGTGGTCTCTTTGCAACATTAAAATCAATAATGCCGAATGTTTCGTGGACACATTGCTTTCATCATCGGTAAGACCTGGCAACCATTGTTTTTCCTTATGATTTAAATGATGTGTTTAAAGAGGGAATCAATGCAGTGATCTCTGTTAAGTTTATTTGTAGAACTGGACTGTGAAGCTGACAATGGCATAAACGGATACAAAATCCGTTTTTTATATATATATATATATCAGTACTATTGGAATATTTAACCAAGAAGAAAAAAATATTATACACATTTATCTGCTGATGGCATACTTAAAATGTAATTTAACTCTCAAAAGATTGTCTTCTGGAAAACGATATCGAGAGTTGGTAAGGGAAGCTTTAAGATTATTAGTGCCATTCGTCACTTTACACATATGTGAACTAACGATCTCTTCAATGGTAAACATAAGAAACCAAGAAGAGAAATAGTCTCTAATTATAATATCATTTGTTTATTTGCGTCTAAAAAATACAACAAAAATTCGTAAAATTATTTTAAAAATAACAGGCACAGCCTTCACAATGAAAAAATTGAATTTATAGTGTAGCGTAAAACCTACATCCCTTGCTGTTTACTTTTATTTGAGACTGTGACGCGTCGAAACAAGATTTGGTGATCCGCTTCGGAGTCAGCCACCATCCGCAGGTTGAAAATCACTGATCCAAGTGAATGAAAAAATGTTCCCTCATCTCCGCCTCATAAAAAAAACACATTTCACAAATGAAAATTCACTTATGATACAGGACACCGAATGCTACTTTTCTCAGACAGATGGCTATACAGGCTTTCCTATGCCGGGGCTAGCAAATCCGGTTTGGACCCGGGTAGGACACAAGTCCTCCTTTCCCCTCATGATTCATACTGGCCACCATTTTCCGCAGGTGTTTGGGAAAAAGAGGCCACTACAGCTTCCTGATATCTCGTGTCTCTATTCACGACGCCACTGCAAGCAAGACCGGTAACGGCCAATACTGTAATCAAAAATTCCATTCGAATTTCAATTTCCTGCAGAACCTCTTTTAACTGCACACAAGAAATGCGTCGAGGCGAAGGGCGACACAACTTGCTGTGCTGGCACACACCTTGCGGCGATGCGCTACAACTCAAACAGCCAGCAACAAACTTGCCCGCCAGGGCCAGCTTTATTGCTACCCTCCTCACATACAACTCGACGCAGATACGCTTCCACTGACATCGTAATACCTTTCATAAGGACGCTCGCGGAATTTCTTCGAGTAGTGCTGAAAGCGATATGTTCCACGACTCTCGGATTGTTCACAGAAGATTGCGCGTTTATGTAACAGTGGCCCAATGTATAATAGGGTACTATAATTACCAGGCACAATCTCTCTCTCTCTCTCTCTCTCTCTCTCTCACACACACACACACACACACACACACACACACACACACACATACACACACACAAATATTGTGTATTTGTATGTTCTTTATACAAATCCACAGTTATTATCACATCTCAATGTATACGTTGAAACAAGGGATAACATACTTTCTACATCTGGTTTAAAAACGCTCTTACCTATTAACTTCTTAAGGATAATTTACACATTCCACGGAGGATTTTTTATTTTTATTTTTTTTTATTTTTATTTTTTGAATCGATCAAAGTGGATGTGGGATATTCTGAAAGTTCATAAAAATCTCCTGTCGAACAGCGTTGTACTGGCTTTGATCGGACAATTGCTCACAGAGAAATTCGAACTGAAATTTAAAAATTTGTTGGTATAACAATACACAAATCTACATTTTTTATCCAATTTCTTAGGAACTTTGCGCATGCATGCTTTAAAATAAGTTGAAAATAATGTTTATATATGATTTACAAAACTGTACCTTGTTCCACTTCAGCAGTCTTAAGACAAATTTACTAGTGCAGATTTTCTGTTCTTCGCAAATATCTCGAAAACGGAAGGGAAATCTGCCTAAGTGGATGGCGAGAGTGTTTACAAAACTACTATCAAACGGGATAAGACATGGGAACTTTCATACCCGAGTACTCGGTTAGTGCATTAATAAAATCGCTGAAAGTGAAAAATGAGTGCAAGTAGCGATTTCGATAGACAACAGAAAAAATAAATCGAGATGGCCGGACCGTTCATCGAACTCGCGTCCTTCAGAATTTCAGGTCTAAAAATTAACTGCTCAACCAGCAAGCTCTGTTCATTAACCTTCATTAATCACTCTTTGGTAGAAGCATTTAATTACCAACTATCTATATACTGACGTAAGTTAACAACAGGCAACAGCCACTTTTTATACTTGTGAAGGGGGTAGGTTTGTATGTTAAAGCTTAAGTTGCTTCTAAGTGCTGGATTCTTTTACTGATATCGAAGTTTCTGAAAAAAATCTTTGCTGCCATCCAACAGAAACTAAGAATAGAATTTCTGGGTGATTCATAATGGCTCATGTTAAATATATTAAATAAATATTCTCAACATTTTAATCACATCTTATCAGACATAACAATCATAAGTTAAGACGGACCTAAAACGGGACGAGTGTGAGCTACCGATGCGAAGAAGCATATTAAACTTCAAAAAACATCCGGTGTATCATACGCAGTTTGTCTGTTCCGTTACAAGTATTGTTTCACAATATACTATGATTCATGGTGGACGTACTGAAATCAACAAATCAGTTAACAGTAAAAAGGAGATAATTTTCACACTCATTTCAAGGTCGGATCAAACTGAACGAAATGCTTAGACTGAGCGAACATCGTATGTAAAGATAGTGCAATCCCCTAGAATTGACAACTTCGGAACATAGAACGCTTACAACGCACAAAAACAGTAATAACTTACTCCAGGGGCTAACTAAACTATTGTATCATTCATAAATGATATACTAGCATATACAACGTTACTGTGAAATAGTGTATGTGGCAGAGGACTCTGTGCACAAGTACCAAAGCACTCCCCTAATTGGTGTAGAAAGTAGCTGGTCAGAAAAGAAACATTTAAAAGCATCAGTACAGCATCTTATTCCCGCAGTCTGACTTGTCTCCTAAGTTTAATACATAATTACAAAGCTAGATCCTCATCATTGAATTGAACGAAAAATCAATGTAGACTTGCAAATGAGGCATTATTTGTAAACTCATATCAAGGTAACGAATGCACGTCCAGTGTTTTTGACTTGTTATGATTATTCTTCCTAACACGTAACACTCGAGTGCCTGTAATATTAATGTAACATTTTTTTTTTGAACGCCAGGAGATGGTTACTTTAAAAAAGAACCATGGCCGAATTACTTCCCGCTACCTATCTCACCTCTAATTACTTCAACGACGACCGATATGAAGTGATAAAAAAGTATAATAATTTCTCGGCGGGTAGGCATTATACACAGCATAGAGATAGCAAACAATAGATTGAAACGTTCAGTACGGATGGCATAGGTTCAACAAAGTAACAAACAAATTATATCTAGAAACAGGTTCAAGTGAATGGTAACAATCCAGAATCTTGATAAGCGAGATAAAGACACGAAAACGAGTAACCGACCTTGGTGGGTTGTCTCGCAAGCGTGGTGGGTTAGCAGTTAACGCTCTGGCCTCGTATTCTGGAGGACACCGATTCGAATCCCCGTCCGGGTGATCAGATTTCGGTTTTCCATAGTTACCCCAAATCACTCCTGGCGAATGCCGCCGGCATGCTTCCTTCAAAAGGCCATGGCCGAATTTCTTCCCGCTCCTTGTTCCCAGTACTTTCCCGTCTCTAATGACCTCGACGTCTACGAGGCATAAAGGCATAAGCGAAGGAACAAAATATGGTCTCGCATTTGGGAGGACGCTGGTTCGAACCCTCGGTTGGTGATCAAGGTTCAGGTTTTCCGTGGTTTTCCCAAATCACTCCAGGCGATTGCCGGGATAGTTCCTCCAAAAGGCCATAGCTGAATTCCTTCCCATTTCTTGCACCCAGTTCTTTCACGCCTGCAATGTCCTCGTCGTTGACGAAGCGTAAAGCCATAATTTAAAAAAAAGAGAGCGTAACAGTTTCTCTTCTTCGAACAATGCTATTCCAACTAACTGAATTAAATACATGGAGTACAAATGTAATGATTATTGTGAATGTGTGAAATTAGAAATTTGAAGTTGACTGAAATAAATTAAATAGTGTGGTAGTGACATATGGTATTGATTTACCACCCTTTGCTAAATTTAAACGGATGACGCAGGCTGCAGTTTGCCGATCTACACGAGATAACCGTGTCCAAACAGAACTCGCTTTGGGATTGTGATTTATGCGGTGGTCTGGCGACAGCATTAATTGTCTGCAAACAGGTTATAATTACAGTCGGTAAAGTCTACACAGACGCAGCACCCTCGCTGCAAAAAAAGTTTCTGATGTGCAGTTATTAACGTTCAAGCGCTTCCAAAGATTCATGTCTGCAATTTCTTTTAAAACTAAGGTTTCGGATTGTTTAGGGCGTACCGCTTGTACATACCATATTGTTTGCATCATTATAGTGCTTCCAGTTCTCTTTAACATTTGAATCTCAATGGGAGTTAAACATATCCATTGTCAAATTACAGTTAGGAAAGGGAGCCGTGCAGACATAGGTGAAATTGCAAAATTTAAGAATGATTGTTCACTGGAACATCTTCCTGAAGACATCTTCCTTTTGTTGCATTTGAAATAGATTTCTCATAAATCGAATAGATAATAACCGACAGCGAACCTACTTTAATTTCATTAACCAAGTAATAGTTACATTCTTACTGCTCTTTGGTTTTAACCGCATCATTTTACAAAAGAGTATTTTGTTGAACAAAATATTGGGTCTGCCACGCTTGATGTTCTGGTTTAAATCTGTTAGGTCTTTTCTCTGAGAAGAAAGTTTTATTGTTGACTTTAGGGCTGGCTTCCTTTCAACGTCTGAGTTAAGTTTATTCTTAGCGTAATTCTTCCGGACTTTGTGTGACAGAAAACAACAGAAAAGATATTCCGTTAACAGATAGGAGTATCGGTAATCATACCACTATCTTGTATGATTGACATGGTGACACTGTCAACTATAGTAATTATCGACTTAAAAGAAAGCCAACGTTGTAAGAAATAAAATAAAGATAGGTTTGAATATTTTTAGGATGGTATATACATTATTATCGTACTATGAAAGTATGCTTATTAAATGGGATGAAGTTGCTGTAACTTTTTTTTTGTTAAGTTGACATCAAAACTCTTCATCACTAGGTTTGTTTATTGTTAAATCGCAGTGTCCTATTACTTTTATTTAACGTAAAAATCAGTTGAAGTCACATCTATAATTGTGTGGAATAGATTCGTAAACAGTTCAATTGACACAACATTCCCAGCGTAGAATATTCCACGTGCAATTAACTACTGTTTAATGCCATCGACAGAGTAATGGCTTCTAAGTTATTTATACTAGTGATTTTTGATCCGTAAAATGATACGGATAATTTCTGTCTCAACATTTCTTGTTAATCTTCGTGGGATTGTGAAGATTTATTCTCCTCTTAAAATCCTTATTTCATTTTTTACCTTTAGGCGACTTTCTCGTTCTTGTATCTTTACTTGTGATATGCCAACTAAACATGAATCATTTTCTACAACTCCGCGCAGAAAACAAATAGAAACGAGCCGATACTTTAGATTGAGCGTCCTCGTGCATAGTTCCCTCTCTTTATTTTTTCCTTCGAACTTTACGCCTCGTCGACGTCAAGGTTATTATAGGTGGGAAATGCCAGGGAGGGGGGGGGGAGGGAGGACGAGTAATGGGAAGGAATTCTGGCATGGTATATTTAAAGGAACCATCCCAGTATTCACTTGGATTTATTTAGGAAAACGACGGAAAACCGAAATGTGAATGACTGGATGGCAAGACCAGAGCGCTACAACGCACACGGGACTTGTTCGAACTTTAGTCCCTTTTACTTCCATGTTACTTTTCAACAGCTTATGGTATATATGGTAGTCGATTATTTATCCTTTTTTTACATTTTCATATTCTTTATGAGTCTTCACAAGTTATTTGTATTTTATACATAGTTGTTTTACGAATTAAAATTTTGATTTGTCTTATTGCTTACTCTCTTCGTATCGTATTTGCAACTCTGCGTAATGAACCGTGTTATAACTGCATCATAATTGCAAATTCCAAGACATACTTGCATTGCAGAACGGCGCAATTACTGTTGCAATTCCAAATAGAAACAACGAATGTTAAACGGATGGAAAACATTCCAAATATGTATCCGCCTTGTGTTTGTTGCAAAAATACGCTTCGCTTTATACGTACGTTCACATACTTCTGCGCGTGGTATTAAACATGTTTTGGTTGTTATAGTCCATGATAGCTCTGATGCCGCTGGGGATAATGCAATGTATAAAATAGTATTTTAGCAGGATATTATTTCCCCGAAGTGGCCATGTCGATTATAAGTCACAAATAATTCCGTAAATTAGTATAGCATTGCATTAACACCTGAAGATTAGATTGTGTATTCATCACTGAGCAATCTGGTAGTTCAGTTGCTAAGACACTTGCTCTCAGAGCCCAGGGTACCGGGTTCATATCCTGGTGGGGAAATTCTTAAGAGCTCTGCCCGATCTTATATGTTCCGCCTTAGCGTTCTGTGGTTCAGATTCCACGTTTTTGTACCTTAGCTCTAGCCACGACAGAGGCGAAATACGCGGCAAATCTAAACTCTGTCACCACACAAATTTACTTTAACTGGTCACTAATTATAAGTTGAGGTTAAGGTTTCCATAAATAGCGACAAACTGAGTGGTAAGCTAACTGTTAATTTACCAGTGATAAAATAAATCCTCCATAGTTTTTCAACATTGAAGGGGCTGTGTATGGGGATAAGGAGTGAAATATCACGAAACAGTAAATACGGAGGCTGAAAAATAAATAGGGCCTATATATCGATTTCAATTATTATGCATCCAGTACTGCTTAAAACATAAATTCGAAAAGTGAAAGACATAAAATCCGACAGGATTTGAAGCACTATGTACAACTTAAACTTGAGATTTTACATTAATCTTAATGAATCAGACCTATTTTATGGACTTATACCTAAAGGGATACGCGGTCCTATTGGTGAAGCTCCTCTTCTCCCACTTCAACGAAATAAATGAGAGACTTCTAATTTGCACATTTTATGTGATCCGTTGGTCGAAAACGTGGGGAGTTCTCACAGAAATGTGGAAGGGAGATCCAAAAAAAACAAAAACAAAAAAATTCCGCCCCAATATAGAGTTTTAGAGTTTGTTGATTAGAGAACTAAGATTTAATTTATTTATTTCAGTATAAAGACGCCGCGTCCATTAAAATTGTTGATTTTAGACCATTAATGTTCCTCGATCTATCTAAAACATATTTCCCCCAGGAGCTTGACTCCAGTATCAATCATATTCCTTGTTTAAACGGCAAATATTAAAAAATACTTATCTCTAATACTATTTGTAAGTTTGAAGCAAAACAATCAAAATTTTTATTTTGATGTCAGTTGCTACGTATTAAAATTATTTTTTAAGGTGATATTAATTAATATTTCATTGCGTACGAATATGCCTATAATTAATTTGATACGAACTGAAGTATTCCACTACAAGTGGACGTAATACGGCAACGTAATACGAATCATACACCGAGTGGATGCTCCAGGGTAGATTCACTGTATCCTTAAGGAATTCCATAACACGCAAAGCACTGCATCCCAATCAGCAGAATCCCAGAGTCCCATCCCTCCTCTAATGACCGTAGCCGTCGACGAGACGTAAAGCCAGAGAAAAAAAGGGATCCGCCAACTTACGAATGCGGGACAAAAAAAGTCCCCGACAATACCGAAGCAGAAACAATCTCGGTTTCCCAACCGCTAAGTTTCCGTAGCTGTCCTCGCATTTGGTCTTCTAGCGTTCTGGTGTGTCCGCCAGTTGAGGCTGGATGCAGGTATTGCAATCTCGGGGAGCTGGGATTGCCCCCTCCATCCCAGTTTACAGGGGATCGTTGTGATTCTTGCTATGCAGTTGACGGAAAGATTAAACGTTTGAAATGACCTTGTCGCACTTGGTGACTGTTGAAATTGGATACAAGGTCACACCAATGCCTGATTCCACCGGTGGATGCGAGGGAAATCTGAGGGTTGTTGTTCGTCCTTGCTGTCGATAGCACTCTGTAAACAGAATCTTAGGGTTCCCCCAGCTCAACTCATGGAGATGCGTCCTTGCTGTAGCGGCATCCAGCCAGTATCGTCCATTCGTAATTTGCCTAGCTGAACAGAAAAGACGGTAGTCGCTGCTGCGGTCGCCGGTTCAAATCCGGCCCAGGGCATGGGAGGTTTAATTAAGTGTTGTGCTCGTCCTGTGTTGTTCTTTGACTTGAGATTATCAACAACAATAGAAGATTCTAAGTAAACTGAGCAAAATAAAACACAGATGATGCTGACTGAGCGGCTAAAAAGCCGAATACTATTTAAAAAAAAAAAAAAAGATACGAATGTCAATAAGAAAGTTGTGCCCCCTACCAGATGCACATCTGCTGCAGCTCCTCACTATAGATTATACTGCATGCTCGGTGCGCACATGTCTACCTCAGTCTGCGTCTGCACATAGCAACCACAGTCCCTACACATTTTATTGTCTTCTTTAAAACAAAACCTCAAACGAAAAAACTGTTGAACCATCGAATTCCCACGCATGCTACAGCACACTGAGTCTAGCTCTAAAATAAAATGGAATAAAACATATGAGCGTATTTAGGAAACAGTGAATTCTCAGTTTCAAATATTTCACGCAACATAAAGAATTCCTGGGCAACAGTGAACAAAATCTGTTAATGGAAACAGACTAGTCTTGCTGTGCGATTTTCAATCAATTCTCACTTGCATTACCTACACACAGATTAATATTAAATAAAGCTAGTGAGTATACTACAGATAAACGCAACACAAAACTCGACTCTTCATCTCAACAGCTAATCGAAAGCAGCTTAATTGTTTAGTAGCTACAAACAGCAAATAATCACAGATAAAATATACTACAGATAAAAATTATGCATTGGTTGACAACTGACAGCTGTTTGTTATCAAGTAACATGTTATCGCTTCTGAAAGAGGAATTTAAAGTAGACTTAGCAACGGTAAGCAATTAAAACATCTAAATGTCACTTTCAAACCAAAAAAAAAGTTCTGGTATCGTGTCCAGTATAGATGAGGTAAAGGGTCGTGTGGTCCTAGTGACTTGGTGACAGGGTTTTTATTGACTGTGAATCCGCCCTTTATAGTATAACAGACTACTAAGAGAATAATTACTCTTAGAAAAAATCGATTGTTATGGAGACCAGAAAAAAAACAAGAGAGGTTTTTCTGGCGAGAGACTAGTCAAGGTCAGTTCGCATTTGGCGATGTGTTCAAATAAAAGTTACTGTCAGCTAAGGAAATGGGTAACTCTTCGATTTTGTTTAGAAATGAAATAAGGCGCATTAAAAGGTCAAGTGAATAATGAGAAAGACTATTATTATTATTATTATTATTATTATTATTCGCCACAAGAACTTAAAAATGATTCTGTACTCCTGACGATATATCAATCCATATTACTTATAAAACAAAAAGTAGTTAATAAAATATAACATCGGCGACTTAATAATAATATACGACACCCTGTCGAAGCTGCGTTATAATCCTGCGTGGTAAAGGAAGCCTACAGTTTAGCGTCAAAACCGAACCACGGAAGCATTCGGCCGTATATCGTAATACGCTGGAAGCTATGCCATGGGGTAAGGTTGGTTTAAAAGCCATGAAACTCCCGCCGAGACAAGAATTCGAACTGAGGACCTGTCGATCTCTAGCCATACGCCTTAATCACTAAGTCACCAGACCGCTATTGCAGCCTAGATAACCTCTACTCAATCCTTGACAGAGATCATCAAAAGTTGTCCTCTCTGCTTCATTTTTATTTGACGTATATATTATCCGGAGTATTTTGTGAGTGTAGTTTTGATGACCATTTCACATGCATATTGCATCTACAACCATAACTACACTAACATACGTATATCCAATTTTAAGGAACGTTACCGTTATTATTTATTTGGATACAAAAAAAAAGAATCCTAAATATCTGAATTCCTAACACCGTTACACGAGATTTTTACTAGAACATTCAAAACAAAACCGTGCGAATAAGCTGTTAAATATGTAATGTCACGAAGGTCGTGGCATTATCATCCGATTAGGTCTATTCACTTACTCTGAGAACATAAATTATAATCCATGATTATTATAAAAATCAAAAACTTTATTGGAGTATATTTCAAAGACTCTTACATCATAGAATATCAAATAAATGTGGAAAATAAAGGATATTGAAATTTGTATAATAATTCCACAATATTATCACTTGAAAATTCGGTAATGCTAATGTATTAACAATACTGGTAAAACCATAAAAAATATATTACAAAATCAAATGTTAATGATATTAGAAATAGGTTTTTTTCGAGAATACAACGTCACAAAGTTTCATTAAAGAAGATAAATTCATATGCTACACCTTTAAACTACTTTATATATCGAGCATAAAAACCTAATGCTATATTCTCAAATACTGCTTCAAAAGTTAATGTTTTCAGTTAGTAATCTATTCAAAAATAATACAATAGTTTCGTCTCCCTTGTAGTGCTGACGAAACTGTTGGCAGAACTGTGCCTGCGGCGAACTGAGGTACAAACTTCTGTGTATTATTTGCCTTTGAGTTGTTTGTTTCCTCTTAGCGGGAAGCTCTGTCTATTGTGCAACTGCGGAAAGTTTCGCATTTACACCTTCTTGCTTCATATTAAGCTGATGTTGTTAATAATGTTTCATTACATGTTTTCACAACATAAAAAAATGATCTAAAAAGTTGTGTACCAAGAAAAAAAATCCTATTTCAGTTAAATGTTGATTTGCATCTTATAGGACCAAGAAAGAGAATGAGTATAACTTTGAACCAGTCGCGGGAGCGAGGACGAAAATGTGAAAAAAAACTTTGCAGCTCTGTAATGGAAAAAAAACTTCTGCTTTAACTCAGGAATTTTTCATAAATAATCCAACAGCACAAATGCAAAAATGTCATAAGTCAACGTGCCTTATGGTACAGATCCGACGTTCTGTTCGTGTTGCCTTCCTTCGAATCCAATTTTTGAGATTTTTATCAGCAAAAACTTTGGTTTTAACATAACTTATAATAATTACTAGCACTTGCCCGCTGCGTTGCGTGCGTGTCTGGTATAATTTAGAAATTGGAAGTCCTATCATTACCTTCGCGCCAAAATATAATCATTGATTCTTATAGAACTCGACGAAACTAATCGAAAGTAAAGAATACAATGTTTTGATATCTCGCTTGGTTCTCGAGATATGTTAGCTCAAATATTACGTAGTTTGGCTTATATGCAACCTGCCAGAAGGATAATTGGAAGTGCCATAGCTTTATAATTTGCAATACCCGTTTTTGAATACATACTTCTCTATAAAAAGTGAATATAAAAGTAAAAAAGAAACGTACTCTAGACCTGGTGCGACAGATATTTTACGATGCGGTACAGAATTAATAGTACAGAACAACCATCTCCAATATGTTATTCACGCCAAACATAATACCGAAGTAACGAACATAATCTTTCGATATCTAACCTAGGTTTCTAAATATCTTAATTCAAAATGTTCCTGACAAAGAAGGAAATATTACTTCTTGTCCAGGTCGCACATCATCCTAATCACATCGCATTTGACATAACATATGTCTAAAACTAAATGTCTCGTATTCTTGCAAAAGAATGCTCCTGGCCGCATTTTAACAAATATGGCTGGAACTAAGCGAAATGTCGAAATGTCTCGCCTTAAGAAGACATCGTAAAATTGCGGTGCCACGGATTATTTTCTTCTGATACAGGCCACATTTCGACCTAACCACACTATATATGTGATACCTACGATATCTCCAGAACTAAGCGAAGTCTGGAAACGTCTCATCAAATTATATAGAAATGCATCATCAAATTGCGGGGCCAATGGAAATTTTTCTTCTGGTACAACCAGTGTATTACAGCCGAAAAATCAAGCGAGCCTAAACTATCAAAGAAACCTTAAAACCACATAATATGTACGAATCATGTAAAATAAGTCAAAATTTGGATAGGAGCATACTTTGTTATTATGCAACGAATATGCTTAATTAAATACATCCGAGGAATTTATTCCCATACTTGTATCTTGAAAACTTCCAGCATTCTTAAATTCATTGTTACAGAGTGCAGATATTATTTTTGGCGTGAATAATGAATTGATTCCATGTTGCTCCCGTCAAAAACTAAATAGCACATTATACGTTCCAACTCTAAGGCGATAAAAGCTACAACTTTACAAAATTAGGGGTATGATGGTTATTCAATACCGGCTGTGGTTTGAACAGCAGCCAAAATTTGTAAACACTTTCCTTTTGCGATATTATTACGGAATATTTGCACATAAGAAATATGTACCGTTATATTTATTGTAGCACCTTTCTTGAAATAAAAATTATTTCTGCATCCATATCACACATTAGGGGTTTTCATTAATATTGTACGGCATTCAGCGAAAATTTAAAAACATGTCGTACCAGAGACAATGTTTTTTAACTCTCAAAGATGTTAATAATCATAACGACTGTGCTTACAGTACATTATTTTTAAATGACGCTTGATAGATTTGAGTCTCATATTACGTTAATATTAATGTTTCAAATTTCGGATAACAGATTAGATAAATAGGCGAAGTCAAGAAACGAAACATGATCCTAAAAAAAGAGATTGTGATTTTATTGTCAGTTTTTCAGCAAGGATTGAACATCTTAACTACAGTATGATCCATATATTATAATTGCCGATCTAGAAATGAATTTAAATATTTCCCCCTTCATTCGGTACATATAAGTCATTAGCTATTTCCGCAGATTTTTATTTGGACCATTAGCTGTAAAAATTTAAAAACACCATCCTAATTGCTGAGGTAGTTTCTGCGCGGGGTCCCGTTCAAATAAAGAGACAGATGCAGCTTGCTTACAGACTTATAATAGTATAGATTAGAGTGGTATAATTGCTCAGTGGTCAAGGCGCTTGTTTTCATAAGTTCGCTGCTCTACGCCTGGTTTCGAATCCCGGTGGGTGCAGGAATTCTGAAGAGTTTTATTTGATCGTATGGGTTACGCCAGTTCGTTCCGTGGTTCAGATTCCACGTTAATATGTAGGTCCGAGAGGAAAGGAACTGCTCGTCCTAACTATGACATAATGACTTCCTTTGTGTTATAGAGTAGGTTAATTTTTATAATAATTATTACATTTCCGTTCTACGGTACTCTGGTATGCGAGTACAAAGTGCCAGAGCATTCATGAAATAACCGACACACAATAGATTGCAACATTTTGAGTCCACATTGTCGGAACAAACGCAGCTCTGATATTCGAGAGTAGCTGCGGGCTGACCACATGTTGTTCACCCTTAAATCCATTGGTGAGCTACCAAATTGCAAGTATTGGGCAACGGATGCTTGCCAGCGTGCATCAGATGTCTGATAGAGGAATCAAGTAAGTGACCCCGGCGGTGACTCTTCAAAAGCTGCAAGGGAAAGTTTGTAAAAGAGAACAATTGTTATGGCATTATTGCGATATTGTTTTGGGAGCCGTAGCCCTATTTGCTCCATTCCATAGGGTATCGACGTAGGACAGTCGCTTGAGGGACCTGCCGGATATACCAGACCCGAGACAAGCCCTTAAAGCTACTGATGGACTACCCAATCCCAACATGTGGGTAAGGGGTGATGCATGAGATGTGAGGTAGTGGTTCGAGCAAGTGATCCCGGAGGTAACTCTTCAAACGCCCTTCTACGCGTTGGCCTCTTAGTGGTAAATTGTTTTATTAGGTGGCGGAGTTCGCAGAGAGGGGGAGGGAGGGGGTCTTGGAGGATTAGTTCTCCAGGTCTGTCAACATGCGTTTAAATGTAATAATAACATTACTGCACAACATTACAGTGCTGGCAAAATTCAAGATATACGAATATTAACGTAAAAGTTCATTCTCACAGTAGATACAACTATTTCAGATTCTTTTCACAGTCCTAGTATCAGAGGCAAATAACGAAAAGTTAATTGCTATCGTACTTTATGTTAAATTGTTACAGTGTTTGTTGAAACAAGACATATGATACTTTCATGTATTCGAATGACCTAAATCCCTAATTCTGTGACTTATTAAATACATTATAAACAACTCCGAAGATGATACTATACGCTATAGAGCTCTGTTAGTTATTATCTCATCTTTTCGATACCTGAAGCGCCACCGAGCTAAGTGTGGTATTGTTTAATTCCGGTTGAATACTGTGTGTTTGTTTTCATTAGCGATACAGTCTATGTGCAAAAAATTTATCAGTGATAAAGCGGAAGGAGTTTTTTTTAAAGAAAGGGAGCGTAATCTGTCGAAGTGCACTAAGCAAGAATTGATTACAGAAAAGAATTCACAACATCAAAGACAATTAAGGTGATCTCCTGACAAAGGGCCTATCGGCAAAAAGGTAGTTTTGAGAAAAACGCATTTGAAAGTTTGTACCACTTTTATTTAATATAATTATCAAGTTAAACATCAAACCGAAATAAATGCTGATATAATGAACACCTTCAAAAAGAATGTATTAAGTCATTCTTGCGATACATATTTCAATATATTACAACATAATTTATAATAGTAGGCTACTCATGTGCCCTTCTTCCAAACAACACAAAATGCTCTGCATAAAAAGTGAAAAATATTAGTACGATGTATAGGAAAATAAATAAATTCAAAGAAATTTAACCTGTGGGTGCAAAACACATTTACAATGTATTCATTTGAATTTCCTCTATAGCACATTCAAGCCAATTCCTTTCTGCGGGTGACGTGAAGACAAGAAGTTATGTAACATCTTTCACTTTTGCTGGTTTAATGCCAAATGGGGCATGATTCAAGGTATTATTTAGGTTTGGATTCCTTGTCAACCATATTTGGAAAGGTATGTAAATCTCAGTGTAAGTTGTAGAACACAGCAAAGAACCAACCTTTGTGTACTTCATTTGGACATTTTTCTGGAACAGGAAAATAATATTCTTTGTTTTTGGTTTTGCACAGAATAGAGGCTTCAACACTTCCACCCAATTCTTTATAATGCCACGATCCATTACAACATTGAAAGGTGATGGGTTAGTACGACATTTAACCATGGCCTCCAGATAAGGTTTAGCAATGTCAACTACTGCCTTCTTCACGACAGATTTAACAATTACAATAGTAAAATGTAACAATGATACATATACAATATCCAATAATACAAGACATATAAAACAATACAATAACTTGCAGAACAGACCACGTTACACTCCAAATATAAAAAGCTATTTCTGGGCATGATGATAACTTGGCGCAGTACTGCCACATCAAAACGAAAATATGACGGCTCATTACAACAGATCTCCGGAAAAGATGCCCATGAGCCTGCAGGCCCTTTGTCAGGAGATCGTCTCAATTAAGGCTTGAAGTTACTGTTTAATTTGGGCCCTTGCCGGCATTTCGCTCCTCGTTTTGAACCGCTTGAACTCTTTTAGAGACTATAAATGTCTGATTTTAGGCTAAAGTATTCTTATCACTGTTTTAGAAGACTTTTTCGGTTGCATTTACAGGTTATGTAGGAGAGAAAAACCTCCTGAACATTGTAATGAGAGACTTAAGGAGGGGGGGGGGATTTTAAATTTAATTGATTATTTAAAGAATGAATTATTTTTGGGTTGGCAAGAATCTGAACACTGCCAGATCTCAAGGAAACTGACATTGATATTTATTTTTTTATTTGGCTTTTACACCGCTAGGCAAATATAAATTTACTATTAACATAAAATCACTGGAATATCAAACAAGCACTAGACGTTACAATTGGCCGATTTATCCAAGCAAACAATTGAATGAATTTACGTTAATCGGTAATTATCTAATGAAGTTAGATTATTAAAAGATGACAAATATGCACAATATAAAGCGATAGTAAATGTCAGCAATTAAGATATACGTACATGTATATGAATATGAATCTCGGGCGAAAATATGGAACTTGTAATTTGTAAGGCCTCCACAACACATAATGCTCAGAATTGGATCTGCTTGGTGAGCATAAGTCTGTCTCAAATCGCTTACGGGTCAGTCGCAGTCTCAAAGAACACAATGATTCAGCACCTGGCGAGTGTATATTACCATCTCGTAGACAGCAGCATTGGTGTTTGTCGCACAGCCTGTCTCATTGCGATGTCGATGCGGCGACCAGACGAGGATCACCAGCCTGTGACCATAGGATGGTTACTGTCCGACGCACCAAGGATCGAACTGTCTCGGACTGCTGCCCAGCCAAAAAAAACTTTCTCGCTCTTGGGAAAGATGGCCTCCATCCTCTCGGCGAAGAAAACATGCCGGTGCAGAAAGAATAAGCCCTGATTTAACTTATGAAAACCCTGAGGATACCTTTCATTGGCAGGTTAGACTTTCTAGAAATCACGTGCTATCGCGGCAGACTCAGATTCGCGGCAATTTTGCGAGCGTTCTCCCGCGCGTCTGTCTTTGGTGGGGAGGGGGAGAGCTGGCCTTCATCGCTCCGCTATACAAGTCAAGGGACGACGAGGTGGCCTTGACCGGCGACAGTCTGCCTGTCCATTGTCCCTAGGTGTCACTGTGGTGGGCTAACAGTACTACCTCCGCCCCTTGGTAGAGGTCTGCAGCCCTTGCTTTAAACAGAAATCTTACACTCGCATATTTGCGCTGAGTCCTCTCACATAAATACCCTTGCGTATTAATTTAATCATATATAATTCGGGCTGCCCGAGATCAGTTTAATTAATCTAATCTGAATAACATTAATATTGAAATAATTTGAAATATATAAATTGTAGTGTGGCGTAATAACGTCCTGCTACAACATCAATCAAACATTGTTGAGATTGTTCTTCTGTGTGCTAATTTCCCCAAGATTGGCTTAACGAGTTGCATGCCTGCTCTAAAATTAAGTATTCTATCCTTCACGAATATAATATTAGCCATTAGTTGTTTTATTTCTTTTGTTGAGTTTAAAATATCGGTCCATGTTGCTTGTCGTACACAAGATGTGGGTCGATTTACAACAATTTTAGACTTGGAACCGCTTGAGGTTTTAACTGCAGGTTTTTTACCTTCCTATAAAACGTTGTTTGTATTATTTATTCTGTAACTTCCGAGAAATATCGTCATCACCTACATTTAAAAAAATTGCTTGAAAACAATTGCTTTGACCAATCTATTTAATAGTGTTGGCTGATTAATTTGATTTCCAGTCGATCTAAAGTATCTTTAAAGTTTAATTCTGTCACAGAACGTAGCATAAAAAGTTAAACAATCCACAGCAAATCAAGGTTATATTGCCGTAATCTAAGTACCATTGCAACATAAAAAATTAAATTCTAGCAATGGCGCATATGAGGTTGGTACAATCACTTCATACTTAATTCAAAGCATGAAACTCAAGCAACCACTTACCACAGCTGTCAAGCGATGAATTGAAATCTGAATCAGTAAAATGACGACTTCCCACTTCGAGAGCATTTTTTCCATTCCGCAGTCAAATAACCTACCGCTTTCGCCGGTCTTTATCTTTTGGAAAAATGTGGTCACCTAGGCTCTTATTTTTCACGTATACCGAGGAACAACAGTAGACGCAACGATATACCGGGGTAATTCCGTTTTTAATAAGCCTTGTAGCAACGATAGTACATGTAAACACAGTGCTAGTGGCTAACTGGAAGTTCAGAATACCAAATTTCGTTGGCCATATTAAAGTTACCAAGCTATTCAAAATCTAAATTAATCCACCTGGCAAAAAAAAACACACCTTTTTTAGCCTTTTTGTTTTATAGATTAAAATAAACGTTGCACTTGGACAATATAAATGTTTTAAATATATCGAATGCACTTCTCTTACTGTTAAGAGTGCTTCGATGATCTTGGTCGAGTTCATACCGACGAATTCATCACAAATTTTGAAAAATTCTGTATTGCGGGGAAGAAAGAAAAGATAGAGGGTAGACCGAAAGTGAGATGGAAGAGACGTACGAAGAAAAAGAAGATCATTTTGTTTGACGACCTAAAGATTGTACATAGGAAGACAGAGAAGAAGCAAGTGGGAGGTGGCAAAAGGAAAAAACTTGGTTTTAGGTTATTTGATGAAGGGAGGAATGTCGGGAAATTCAAGGCAGCATGATCTTTAAGAGGGGTCAAGTACTTATTGAAAGTGTATCATCAGATATTGCTGAACCCTCCATATGTACCCTTTTATGTCATAATAATTGTCTTACGTTTCACCTTCCCCAGCAAAAGTGAAGAAGTTTGGCTTCGTGGCTAGCGGAGAAAATTGTAACTTTGTAGTTTTATCATGTGATATAGGCACATACTTCTCTTCGGCTGTGCGCTGATCAGCGACCCGCACATTTGTTTATCTTCCATGCAGTGAACGCTAGTGTGGAATTTGCTTATGCTCGCTTATGTCTCACGGTAGGGTGAACAATGTTGTTGATGTGGTAAGGTGATGATGACATGATTTTGCTAGGGTATAGACATGGAAAAGAGAACTGAAAGTGTGTGAAACATTATTGAATTTTGTTGTTAGCATTCAACTATTTCTGTACAATTATGAATATAAAATTTTTTGTAACTGAAGGATTGAGTTCATATTTCATGTATGCGTGATGTCAAAATTTCATGTTAAATTCAGAGAAAATTGTTAGCCAGGAAACTACTAGATAAGAATGTACTTGTTGATGCCTTTGAAACAGGCAGATAACTATTGTATATGTTAGATGTGGCGAAAGAAATGGTTTTTCAATCACATATTTCGCCAAAAGAACATCGGGGAGAGTGTAACGAGACACGGAAACCAGTATCGCATAATATCGATACCTTAGTCAGGGTAGCGTAGGGTGGCAGAATTCAAGATGTCGGGGAGAGAGTTGTATGGACGAGTTAAGTGAGCGGTAGCATGGTAGTCCGCAAAGTAATTGAATAGATTAACGATAGGCTGTAGTGTAATAGTATGAGGTATTTTACTAAGAAGAATTAGAAGTTTTAGGATCAGTTGTGTACAAGTTCGCATCGGAACAAAATAAACGCGCGTGTGAGTGAGAAACAGTGTCTGACGGTATTGTCGAGTAAATTAGTGTGTAAAGAAGCTTCCTAACAACGAACCTGCATCTCTGGTTACGAAATACGATATCAATTGAATTAAATTGTATTCCTTGGCAACTTTATATATCATTGATTGGGTCAAATAAAATGTAACTCTGTGAACAACTTCGTCGTTGTCAATGGTAGCGTGTAGTTATCGCATGTGTTTCAGCAATTAATAGAAGGAGCACCAAACTGCCCTGACTTGATCAAGTTAATGTAATTATGCGAAAGCGAACAGACAGTGAATAACCAGGTGATTTGAGGTGAGTGTTATGTTACTGCGATGATGAACAGAAGCTTCCTGCCAGCTTTATTGCGCGAACTGCACGGACTTTTAAATGCAGGGATTATTGATCAAATGATCACCAGTGGCTTCGAGGAATATATAATTGCTTACGAAAGCCCTTGCACGGTCATATTTAGGTCTTCTGTGCTTCCTACAAGTGAACGAAATCTAACAGATCTTGTTGTTGCTATCGAACATTTAACTGGTCAATTACCACCACTAATTATAGCAAGGAGGTTACAAAACATTACATAATTCTTAACCTTTACCTCATCTAGTGTTTAAAAAAAAAAAAAAATTGAAATATAGCTGGCTCATTTAGTCTACCTATAAATTAAAACTGTATGTGAATTGGACAAGCTATTATACAGTTACAGGAGTATTTGCAGCATTAAACGATATTCTAGATTACTTACTAATCACCGATACATGATGTAGCATACTTGTAACGTTTTACGCTCATCAAATCTTCCATGTATTCCGTTGATGTCTCCCTAAACCGTTTATGCAGAATGCGCCAAGAAAGGCTGTATCTTCCCTGTTTATGTCCTATTTTGAGTAACTAAAACCCAGAACATAATAAATTCCAAATTTAATTCAAAACAAATTTAATTCAGATTAAAACAGTATTTCTCAAGTTACAAGCATACTGAGACACAAAGAGCTTGTTAAAATTAATAGTATACATGGATAATCAAGTGCGTGATTGCAGATCCCGAAATTTCTCGCAGTCTCTATGTACTAATACATACATAAATTTCATATATATCTTTTGTTTGCATTAGAAGAAGCAAATTAAAATCAGTTAGTTGTTACGTATATAAACGATATTATCATCCAGTCGAGTTCTCCTTTAGGTGCTTCATCGACGCGGTCAGAAATGTTTGTATTGATCTCGGTCCCATTAACTCGGAACGGCACGCGGATTGTTTTCCTGAGTAAACACGTTGGCATACGATCCTACTGAAAACGGCCGTTCGCTTTCTCTTATTCTCTTGAACGAGCACGTTCTCTTCATCAAATAAAATGGACCTAATGCTACAGCTGAACTTCCAACGTCAAGAAAAGGGCGTTGGTTGAAAGTTTAGTTTTTAATAAATCACTGAGATTTCATACGCACGGGCAACCTAAACGGAAATAACTTCTTACTGTGCCTGAGATATTTTTAAGTACACTGGCTGAAAATTAACAGTGCAACACCCAGACGGAATAGTTACAAATGAATGAAATTTGGTGCCAAGTATACCCTAATGAAGAATATTAAATTACTTAAAATTGAAAGTTTTGAATGTAATAATATGAAAATTAAGGGGCTATTTATTATGAAAAAATACTTTTTCTTTCGCGTTTAAGTGGTGAATAGTGTGGTGTAACATGACATTTTTTCCACAAGTTCTTGTTGACAAGGTGTGCCAAAACGAATAGTGACGATCATCTACACCCAAATGTCTATCTGTCAGAGAGGTCGGAGAATTGGCGTGTTTGAAATGGGTGCATCGTATAGTGAAATCTCCCGAAGGATTGGCCGTAGTGCAATTTCAGAATACAGCCTTGTTACACAGTGAATAAAAGAAGGCTTTAGTACTCCTAGAGCAGGCACAGGTCCATATAGAAGGACAACAGCACGAGGAGACCGACCAATTGTGTGGGTGGCTGTTACTGGAAGACAGGGTGACTACAGGCCAGATTCGAAGAAGTGGTTACAGAGAGAGTCTCCACCCGGACAATTGTAAACCAATTCCTTGAAGCTAGGCTACACTGTCTCAGACCCCCATGCAATATGTTCTATTAACCTGATTTCATTGCCAGGCATCGTCTAATCTGGTGTAATGGAAAACACAAATGTAAACGTGAATGATGAACATTTGTGTCTAGGGATAAGTCTCGATTCTGTCCGTGGCAAAGTGTTAATTGACAAAATATACGCAGGCGTAGTGGAGAAACAGCTTACCCTACAGTGATTAAAGAACGTCATACAGGTCCAGCCACTGGTGTCATGGTTTTGGGAGCAATCAGTTTCGACAGCTGGAAATTTGATTGTTGTTGAAGGCACAATGACAACCCACCTATATTTGGAAGGGATGCTGCACCCTATTGTAATACGGCTTCACGTCCACCATCCAAATCGCATCTTCCAACAGGATGATGCCCATCCTTCATACTGTGGCCATGACAACACAAGCTATCTCGGACCGCACGGTCCCCAGATTTGTCCCCAATAGAGCATGTCTGGGATGCCAGGAGGAGGCACAATACATCACATGGTCACCCAGCACAAACTGTGCAACAAATGACTTCGCAAGTCAGGCAGGTGTTTATTTATTTATTTATTGACATTCGGTTATGTAACCATACAGCCATCACTTGTAACATGATTCATTATCGTTAAGCAAATAACATGTTTGATTATACTCATTATTATATTGCATCTGTTAATTATCGTTATACTTATGCTACTTACAATTTTGATTATATTGGTTACAATTTTAAATAGAACTTATCTAAACGTAATTAAAGTCTTTCAGGTATAAAGCCGAATCGCAGTAGCAGTTGATACAATTCGTTTTGAAGTCATTTTGCAGGTATACGTGAGGCAATACCGACATTGGTATTCATGAGTCTAAATTATTATTTTGTTTTGTTCAAGTTCGGTTATATGACCATACATCCGTGAATTGTAAGATAATTGATTATGCTTAAGTTATTATCAGGTTTGATTATACTATTTACAATCTTGCTTATGCTAATTACAGTTGTACTTAGGCTACTTACAGTTTTTATTATACTGATGACAATTTTAAGTCATAATTTTCTACTCGTAATCTTTAAGAAATAAAACATAATCGTTGTAGCCGTTTATACAATTCATTTTATGCTTATTGACATTTTTATTTTCCGATGATGAGGTCTTAGATTTCTATATTTCCATTTTTTAGGAATCTAATAAGGCTGTTGTACACTGCTTTGTCATCACTAACTAGGAGTAGGATTAGGGTGGTAGGGAGAGGGATTCCTATGTTGACTAAATCCTTGATCATGGTATCCTGGGCCCGTTTAAATTTTCTACAGGAAAATATAATGTGGTTGGTGTCTCCTATAGTCTGATCTGAACAATAACAGAGAGGAGATTCTCTCAGACCTAGTCGATAGAGGTGGCTGGGGAATCTTCCGTGGTTGAACCGCAGCCTGGAAATCATTGTTGTTAGTCGTCTGCTTGTGATCCATTTATAAAATCAAGGTTGAGGTGGAATAGTTGGTTGGATGCTTCCATAGTGCGAAGCTTTGGTGGTGAGAGATGTTCTCCATTCTTCTTGCCATTTTTCTTTGGCTCGTTTTTTGATTCTGTGAATTAGTATCGGACGTCGGGAGGTTCATACCATCTTTAAATGCAGGTATAGAGAGACATACTCCAAGAAGACATCCGAACACATTAATTCAATGCCGACAAGGATCCACGAATGTATATCAGCTCAATGTGGCACACTTCTTACTGACAACTGTATCTAAAGGTAATAAGCTTAGCCTGATCAATTTCGATTTGTTATGATTTCGTTTTGGTATGACCCTCGATATACCTACAAAATTTCCTAAAATTACACCATTCCTGTCTGGGTGCTGCATTTTTCATTTCCGCCAGTGAATTTATAAGGTGGTCTGAGATTATTTTGGATGAGCTATATCCATATCAAAGAAATTGAGAAATAATATACAATAGCATCGAAAACGTAGTATTACGACATTGTTACACTGGATCCAATCTGGCCTCATATTCGAAACCACACGGTTTAGAATCCACGTCCGACCATTCAGGTTTTGGTTTTAAATGATTTCCCGAATCAGACCAGGCGAATACCGGAATACTTTCTTAAAGAAAAGACCATAGCCAAATTCCTTCCAGTTTCTTGACCACGTCCTTTCCAAACTTTGTTGGTCCCGACGTTTACGAGTCATAATGACGTAACCAACGGGGAAAAAAGAAACCTGAAGAGCGAAACTTCCCTGGTTCGAATCCCGGTTGCGGATGGAATTTTCAAAGGTCCTTACCCCTTCAGCTCTTGTAAAGCTTGCTCTGTAATGTGAACTAAGCCAGAACGCTTCCGCGGTTCGGATTTCATTTTAAACTGTATGTCTCCTTTACCAAGTCGGGATTACTGAGTTTGTTAAGGCAGCTACGACAGGAGAGGATTGCGCTTGCAATAAAAATCCTATCACCAGCCCATTACAACCACACCAGTGAATTAAGATATTAATTATTGTTAGCTTTTACGAATGCTCGCGCTTTTACTTTAATTTTCAGGAAAACATCATGTTCGTATGTTAAAAAGTGTAGGAGATATTGTACATCATTTTTTACATCGTTATTTATAAATATTTTTTTATATGATAATTAGGAACATCAACAATAAAATTTGAATTTTTACATAGAATTTTAATAATATTCATTAGATGAATGTTTATAAATGCTGTTCAAGAAATAATCTCTAACAATCCTGTCAAAAGCCTTATCAAAATCTCCGAACGCCAAGCATGATGTAATGTTTAATTCTGTTCTTTGCTCTGTTAGCTGCCACAGAGTAAATATTTTTCACTGTCTGACCTGTTCTTATGAAGCCGCTGCATTTATCACATTAATACGTCTGTATTTTGTAGCTTTGCTATGGCATTCTTTGTAGAACAATTACGATACTTTCCTAACTAGCCAGTCGATGCATTTTAAGAGTTTTCCAGAAAGTGTTAGCTAGATGTTGAATTCTGAATTTAATAAGTAAGCCACCGTGCTTAGGCAATAATGAAATGTTGATTACAATATCAGTGTAATTGTGAATTTACTAAAACTGCACTCTGTTATTTATACTTAACTGTCTTACCCAACTTAAGTAGATGCCGGACGATATTGTGTCGGATAATTACAGAGCTTGTAACGTCTGCCTTGGGGACGTTTACATTTGGGTCACACTGTTTTATCATTAACAAAATTATCAATTTGGAATATCAAAAGTCATACTTAATCTTCAGCTTATCACATGAAATATTATTGTAATGGATAGGAAAACTGAAAATTGGGTGTACAATTTATTATTGTGAAATTAGGCAAACATGAATTTTGTTTTTATTCTGAGGTTAACAATTACATATCATTGAATACCAAACAGCTAGAGCAAAATCTCAGGGTCATTACTGGGTGGAACGATTGCATGAGTTTCCGTCCGGGTCGTAGCTTTTGTTCACAGCCCAGGTCAACGACCAGGCAAGACCAGCGCCACATGAGGTCGTCCAGCTTCGTCGACCGCACCGCGTGAATGCAGTGTCCCCAGCTCCGGCGTCGTTGAACGGCTGTACTCGATGAAGATCAGAACCAGAGTCCCCCGTCGTCCGTTCTTCTCCTCCGAGCAAGACTCTGTACTTCTCGTAACGCGATGTCGGGTCCGGCTCTTGGCGAATCACCGCAATCCGCGCCAAAGTACCAGCGTCACATTGGCCCCAGAACAGACAAGAAAAAACACCAACACGGCAATAAATTGAGGCGGCTTCTCTATTGGCTGGATCGTCTTCCCCTACTCTCATAAAGCACTCATTTACTAGGAAGCGTCACTAAGGTTTATTTTTGCTAGTCTGCGCCAGTTTTCGGCGGGAACTTTCCGAAACGTGCGAAAATAGAAAGCGGGTCTCAGTTATTTATGGGGGTTATAAATCCGCTTTATGTCCACGTTGAGAAGGACGTTGTCAGCACCCCCCAAGGTGCGTGTAAATCTGGACGCTTTAGTTCCGTCACGTTTCTGTTCGTTGACACGACGCATCGGCAATATTCACACACACCGTGGGATCACTTAGTGCCTAATGGCAATGTACCTTTTAAATCATTACAACTACCCCATCACCCGTACAATTGAAAATTATTCTATGGGATAATTTTCAATTCAGTTTTTCACTATAATTTCACTTATTTCTGGTCATTGGGTTAATGTTCCTTGTGAGTGAGATTAGTTCGTTCTAATATTCTCTAACTGTTTGTGATCTTTGTTAATAGTTACATTATCAAACTTCTTAAGATATACCCATCTTCAGTTCTCTATTTTTAATACAACATGTGATAGCTTTGTACTTTACGAATTACTCTTGTGCCCTACTTGATACCTCAGTGAACTCGCGAGACAATCCAGCATGTCTTATAACTACATATTACATATCTTATGAGTAGCATGTGACATATATCATTCTCTATACAACTAATTTAAATCTTTCTTAGATTGCCCTTTTTTAAAAAAAAAATATTCAATTAAAATAAAATTACATCATTTTATTATTATAATATACAAAATTATTTATTATCTATAATTTTTTAAAAAAACAATTATTCTTATAATTACTTATTAATTCACTTTTTCATCACAAAAGTATCCTAACAGTTATATTTGTCAAATCAATACATGACATGAACTAGCATTTTAAATACTAGCATTTTAAATCCTAATGCTTGTAATTAATTACAAAATTTTATTACAGCCTCCTTTTTTAACAACCTCTGTTGAAATAATTTCCCAGACTGGTATCTTTTTCCATTTATTTATTTAAGATAAATACAGATTTTACTGAAGGTTTTCCATTAACAGCGTCTCTGGTCAACTTTACCAGGCCAGCTGACTGGAGTAAACAAACCCCCCTTGTTTCCACGAACGCTTTCACTTTCTAAGGCTTGCAGGTAGCAGAGACACTGGTTCTCGACAGCGCGACGGGTCGTTTCCCTATTGTGGCTTTTGGACAAAAGATTACAGTTGCCTGCCGTTCGGTTTAGGCTGCATTCGCCAAGTTTGACAATCAACTTTAGCGCTAACTTGTCAAACGATCTCTTAAAATCTTTTATTCCAATAAGATTAAGAATTATAATTAATCCTCAACATCTTCCGCACTGATAGGTTTATTCACATCGGTAATTAGAGAATATTTCCTATGATATATATTGTTAATTTTTACTACTACTTTTTATAAGCACTTATAACCATAGACTTAAAGATAATGACATATTTCTAGCGGCAACCAACATTTTCACACTTGTTAATTAAATATTCTTCTCTGTATTCGAAAATTTATTGTTTTACACCATATCCTCTGATTCTATACGCAGTAGTTTATTTTCATCGCGGTTTCATCAGTATTTCTTGTTTCTTATCGTATCATAGTTCACCCAACACTTTATTTTTAATCAACAAACGATTACGTCCTTAGACATTTCTCTTTAAATAACTTCGTGTCATTAGCGTTTCATCTTTTCATGGTTTCGACCTTTCCCTTCTTAAAATTATTAGCGTGTTGGAAGAAGCCCTACTCACATTTTATTAAGTACATGTTCATTCTAGCTTCGGCTATTAAGTTCGATGACTATCTGTCATCCTCTAAACTCCAACTGACGATTTCTTTCGTCATTACAATAATATTGGCTGATACCTTCTGCGGTTTCACGGTCCGCAATATTATTTGTTTCATTTATATAAACTCTTCATAGACGATCATTTCTTGATCTACATTTAACGAACTTTATCTACTCTGCGCTATCGCGAACACGTCATTTCTTTCTGCTCTTAATATTTTAACACATCAACATACTGCTAATATTTATTCTTCTCAAAGGTCAAACTTCAACCAATTTTAATCCACAACTCAATGACACGGAATATTAATGATTTTACAATCGTCGCGACTATTTTGGCAAACCCGTCTCGAATTGAAACCGTAATCAAACATGATCTTTCACTTCTAACAATTTCTCTGAGGATTATTATTATTATTTTTATAATAGCTTTTGATGCGTATGGAAGTTTTATATTAATAAACAATCAACGTTTCATTTTTCACTCTAGGGTTGTATTATTATTGTTGCCGCTCGTCATAGGTTTGAAATGTTTTCTACAAACAAACTAAAATGTCATTCTTAGACGTAAAATATCTTTACTTTATCAATTTAAAATTACCACTACGGATTCTGATGCATTTCCTTAGTTAGAAATACAAAATTTTAAAACTACGACATCTGTACTGCTTTTACATTTCACTTACAACAAACTTAAACCAAAATCTTGCACGGTCATTTACATGAATCTGGTATTTCAAAAATGTCTCCGTCATCTTATTTAATATTTTAACCGCCCATGCAACCTTTGAATCCATTTTCGAAATCAAAATTTGTGCTCTCACGCTCATCGAAACTAAAAATTATTCGGTGCATCAAACATATCTGTTCATCGACGATCAACGATCTGTTACGGTTTTGTTGGTCACTTGTTGTCTCTATGTCTACACAGACATTCTGGCGAAACATATGTTCTGGCACTGCAGTCATGTCGGGAATTCCTTTTAGCTCACTGTGAAAGGCCTGTTGGGTCGTTAGACCAGACCACCTGTGGTGTTCTACCTGGAGTCTATCGCAACAGTTACGGTTCCTTCGGATCACGTCAAATGTTTCTTGCACTTGCAAAAATTTTACATATTTCAGATATCCTCTTTCACCACATGGTTTTATTTTTATGATTTTTCCTTTTCCTGGTTTGGTATGATAGCGCACAGCTTTTGCCGCATGGACTTGATTTCCTCCACCATCCTGATTTTTGTAGATTCGGTAATTGAAAATGCAAAACTGTTATCTTCACACACGCCGTCTTCCTGTTTCTTCCCAGTTTCAACCAATTTTCTGCCTGATTTTATTATGCGCACATCAGATTTAGATTCTCTATCCATATCTCTAGTTCCTATTTCTTTAGAACTTTCATCTTCAGTCATTTTATTTTCTTGAAGAATTATACTTATTCCATCCAGACCATTACTATTACTTTTCAAGCCATCAACTTCCGACATTTCTTTTCGCAAATCAACTTTAACTTGTTTCATTATTTCAACCCGTTTCTTTCCGAAGGAATCCGATTTTGTGTTAGTTTTTTCATTAATTTCCGCTCTATTGACAGGAAATTTTTCAAGTATTTCGCTCTTTTGCTCATTGAATCTTTCTTGCTGTTCGATAATGTGTTGTAACATCCGCAAAATCTGGCCAGAAATACCTAAATCATTTAACGGAGGCGCTAGAATTTCGTCCGGCTTGCTTTGCAATGGGTTCACTGTTTCGTCACGGGAATCATTGATGGGAGCGCAAACTATATTACCCGCTTCACTAGAAGTTTGTTCAAAATTCACGATCGCGGAGTTATCTATCAAATTCGCGTGATTTCCTTCCATTGCTACGTCAAGATTTCCTAACTCCGTTTGATTCAAATTTTGTGCCATTTTAATAAACTTTCCACTCCGGAGCAGCATTCAATTTAACTTTTAGCGATAGCATTTGAAATCAGTGTTAATTTAGAGAATCGTTTACGCCATAAAAGTTAGTCAAACCTCCTTTAAATTATCTTTGCGACCCCCGTAATTCAATCTCCACGAGCACTCCGCGAATACCACAAGTAAAATAAAATAGACAACTTGAAGAAGCTTCTGGATCATCAGAATCAATAGAAATTTCGATCACACAACGGTATCAACGAAAATGAACCGAAACCAGCCTTCGCATTTCCCGCAACACATTAAAAAATCAATCACAGAATTTACCTTTGCGCACATAGATCTCGTATATTAGTATTTGGAATTTGTTTCAATAAAACCGATTAGAAAAAAAAATTCAGCATAACGCGAGATCTTAGTGATCACATGGAAAGAAATCAAACCAACAAATAGATGTCAGCTCGCTTTAATTTAAAATCAACAATCAACTTAAAAACACATACGTGCAGTAACACTTCTCGTGACATATGATTTCCAGCAACCGTAATTTTACTCCAGATACCACAGGTAAATCACAATGAATATTCTGTCGACACGTCAGCACGCATAAAACACGAATAAGCAAGATACGAAAAAGATAAAAAGTAATAGCCGTCCCAGAAGACATTCAAAAATCAAACATGCCGTTTTTCAACGCTGAATCGACGAAACAATTTTACCATTAAACACCAGTCTCGAGAAATCGTCTCAACAGATCCATTATCATTCACTACCAAAATTCGACAAAACCACATCACAATCGAAAGAAAACCAAAAATCATATTTCAACAACACAACAACATATCGAATGAAAGAAAATCATCACATCGTATTTCCACCATTGACAAACAAAACAATTTTTCAACGTCGATTTGAACATGTATCAACACAATGCATCATATAGTATGATTTTCAAACTGCATCCATCTCCGTTGCAGGACTAAAATAAAATAATTCAATGGCAGAGCATTAACATATCACATATATCATAAAATAAAATTTTCTGCTGGATCATCTGGTTTCCACTGAAATAAAATTTCACGATTTATTTAATATCAATGCTTCATAGAAACTCTTGCAATCATTCATATTTCGATAGCTCCACGTTTAGGGTGCCATGTTGTAACGTCTGCCTTGGGGACGTTTACATTTGGGTCACACTGTTTTATCATTAACAAAATTATCAATTTGGAATATCAAAAGTCATACTTAATCTTCAGCTTATCACATGAAATATTATTGTAATGAATAGGAAAACTGAAAATTGGGTGTACAATTTATTATTGTGAAATTAGGCAAACATGAATTTTGTTTTTATTCTGAGGTTAACAATTACATATCATTGAATATCAAACAGCTAGAGCAAAATCTCAGGGTCATTACTGGGTGGAACGATTGCATGAGTTTCCGTCCGGGTCGTAGCTTTTACCATTGTTCACAGCCCAGGTCAACGACCAGGCAAGACCAGCGCCACATGAGGTCGTCCAGCTTCGTCGACCGCACCGCGTGAATGCAGTGTCCCCAGCTCCGGCGTCGTTGAACGGCTGTACTCGATGAAGATCAGAACCAGAGTCTCCCGTCGTCCGTTCTTCTCCTCCGAGCAAGACTCTGTACTTCTCGTAACGCGATGTCGGGTCCGGCTCTTGGCGAATCACCGCAATCCGCGCCAAAGTACCAGCGTCACATTGGCCCCAGAACAGACAAGAAAAAACACCAACACGGCAATAAATTGAGGCGGCTTCTCTATTGGCTGGATCGTCTTCCCCTACTCTCATAAAGCACTCATTTACTAGGAAGCGTCACTAAGGTTTATTTTTGCTAGTCTGCGCCAGTTTTCGGCGGGAACTTTCCGAAACGTGCGAAAATAGAAAGCGGGTCTCAGTTATTTATGGGGGTTATAAATCCGCTTTATGTCCACGTTGTCAGCACCCCACAAGGTGCGTGTAAATCTGGACGCTTTAGTTCCGTCACGTTTCTGTTCGTTGACACGACGCATCGGCAATATTCACACACACCGTGGGATCACTTAGTGCCTAATGGCACTGTACCTTTTAATTCATTACAAGCTAGATATGTATCAGATGGTTAGAGATTCCACCCTTTAGCACATGTTGATTTTTTATGGCCCGTTTCTTGACTACTTTAATAATAATGGGTTTTCGGGTGGTTTTTATCCATTTAGTGCAGCTAAAAGTTTGTTTTGGCGTACGCATTTCAATTTATTAAATTATGTTCCGTGCCCTGAAACAAAGTATTTTGATAGTCAAATATAATGTTTTCTGAGCATTGTGTGTTTGTTGACTATGTTTCTATATTTGTTTTTTTAATTTTGTGTTTAATCTTTTGCACCATGTTAGTATTATCAGTAAAACATTATTGAGGTTTAGTGTGTTATTTTGTCACAGAGGGATATAACATATCCTTTTCTCCAATAAAAGTAAGAAAAATCGAAATCTTACACCTGTTCCAGTAATGCAATATGAAGAGTCGATAAACTTCCAATCTCTTCGTTACCATAGTACGGTAGACTGAAGATACCATTGAGCTTACTGAAGCTGTTTCCTCGCCAATGGGAAAATGAGGATCCAGTTTGAGGTTTTAAGAATGGTTTACTCCTTAACTAACTAACTTAATATACAACTTGAAGGTTGGTTGAATCTTTCCGAAGAAGGCATACTAAGCCATTGTGTCAGAGGTAGAACGGCCAGTTCCTTTCTTCTGTGAACTGCATTTTAACGTGGAATCCGAACCATGGATTTATCCCCATGAATAATGGTTTCAAACGTTTTTCAAAACCCTTCCTTCAGTTTAGAAACTCAAGGATAGTGATATCCTGGTTGTTCAGATAAAATAGGGTGGTGTTATAATAGTATATTACTCAGTGTGGAATTTTACTCTGAGAATTGTATGGAGACAATAACTCTAAGTTCGCGTGATATATTTAATAAGAACTAGCTGACCTGGCAATGCTTCACTATTGCTGGACTTGAGTAGGCAAATAGATTAAATGAAAAAATATTTACAATTAAATTTTAAACTGCTGTTTCATTCATTTTCAGTTGGAAAGGGTGAGAGGGGATGCGCTTTGGAAAACATATGCAGGCAGTATTTTTCTGTTTGTTTCAAAGTATAAGTGTGAAAATTCCATTGAAATCATATGAAATATGTGGTTTTGTCTAAATTATGGGTAGGAGGGGTGGGTTTATTAATTTTTTTGACAGGAACCATTTTCGACATCCCCTCGACAATTCACCATAGCTTCGCCGTAATCGGACGAACGGTTTGCGGGTTTGTTTAAATTATTGGGTGTTATGGGGAAGAGGGGGTAATTAAGGTGGTGGAAAGAGATGAGAGGGATTGGGTTTTTGTGAAATTAATGTGTACAGTATTTTTCTCTCTTTTTTAAACTATAAGTGCACAAATTCTTATCTAAATCGGATAAAAAATGTGGTTTGCCTAATTCATGGGGTGAAAACGTAATGGGGTTGGAAGGGGGGAGGGGATGAATATACAAATTCTTATCTAAATCGGATAAAAAATGTGGTTTGACTAAATTATTGGGTAAAAACGTAATGGGGATGGAAAGGGGGAGAGGGGATGAATATTCGGAAACCATACGTAGGCAGTATTTTTCTATTTGTTTTAAAGTGTAAGTGTACAAATTCTTATCTAAATCGGATAAAAAATGTGGTTTGCCTAAATTATGGGGTAAAAACGTAATGGGGGTGGAAAGGGGGAGAGGGGATGAATATTCGGAAACCAAACGTAGGCAGTATTTTTCTGTTTGTTTTAAAGTATAAGTGTACAAAATCTAAATCGGATAAAAAATGTGGTTTGCCTAAATTATGGGGTAAAAACGTAATGGGGGTGGAAAGGGGGAGAGGGGATGAATATTCGGAAACCATATGTTGGCAGTATTTTTCTGTTTGTTTTAAAGTATAAGTGTACAAATGCTTATCTAAATCGGATAAAAAATGTGGTTTTGCCTAAATTATGGGGTGTTAAGGGGAATAGGGGGTGACATTTTGGAATTTTTTTTTTTCACAGGAACCTTCGCAGACGCACACTCGAAAACTCTCCAAAGTTTCATTGCAATCTGATAAATGGTATAGGAATGCATAGAAGACGAACAAACAAACATTGATTTTTATATATAAAAAATTAATATAAATAAGAAGATTGATTTCGCAGCGAACAGAGTGACTCAAACAAGAGCCGAAATTGCTTTCAAAAACATTGAATATTACAAAGTGAAAAATTTTCCTAATGTGAAAATACTTTGCTTTTTACTAAATGCTTATTGCGCTTAACTATTTGAAGATCATGCTATCACTGGTGGAAGTTTGAAGCAATATTGTGTCGAGTGTGTTGCCCCGACCCTTCTTCTTGTACTGCCGCATTACTTGTTAACACGTTTCTTCCGCCCCATGGGACCCGACCTGCAGTCTGGAAGACAAACTGCCCACGCTGCACGGCGTAGCAATATGTCGGGTGATTAATGTTGGCAGCCTCCTCCCCTCAGACGGAGATGAATGGCTCGCCGAGGACCGGATTAATACCCCAACATCTATCGGCCGCACCGCACCGCACGCAAAGTGGCGAAACGGCGAAGCCGCTAATGGACGGGGCGGGCGGAGTACTCCACTCATTAATACGAGACTGCAGTGCGGCCACTGTCCTCGGATAACAGCCTTCCTACAATCGTCACACCAGCCGATCGTCTCACTACAGAGCCTGCCAGGTCATAATATCCAACAGAGATCTGGAACTGTCTTGGGGGAGTTGGGAGGGGGGATAGACTGCAGAAGATCATCAGGGCTGTCTCCCGCCATATCCCGTATATCCCTTCCAAACCATTACCTTCCCGGATAGGTGCAATGCACCCTCCGCCACACACTTTTAGTGAATCGCGGAGTAATAGCAATAGAAACACCTCAGATCTCAGTTTTCGTAGGGTCCCATATATCATTCTAGACAAATTAAAAGTTTCTGGCCAAGTGAACGACTTATTTCACCTTAAGCCTTCTTATGATTTTATTCTAAAAGATATACTTGCTAAGGTTTCACAGTGAATGTTGACAATAACATTAACTATCGGAAACATATTCCGATATAACCACACATGCCTTCAATATTCGTTCGCATCGTTGAACACATTATAAACTTTTTCGTATACAGGTTGACTAAAAAAGAAAATGAAAAAACCTTTAAAGTTGGCTTGACAGCAAACTTGTCATAAGAGGACACCCACGTCTGGAATAGTATGGTTTGTGCACTGTGGAGAATCAGATTTATTTTCGTGTTCTACTACTTTCGCAAAATATTTGCAATCAGTAAATGATTAATCGACGTACTGAATTTAATTACAGTCCTGCTCATGATTGTACTGCTTTGCTTTCTAATCGGGTAGTTTCTGTTCGGTGGTAGTGCGTCGTTTTCCGGTTTGTCAGGTAATGTGGTTACAATTCGACGGAAATTCAGCACACCCTTATGACAACCTCATTTTCACACTGGCATAATCGTGCGGCAGCCATAGTCATTTGCAGCCCAGTGTACAGTGGAGTATTTGTCTTTCGACATTTATTTCTACTATCTTGAGATGGGTCAAATCTTCCCTTCCGTCATGTCAAGGGATCGTCGTTTTGATGTCTTCGTAATCTCAGAAATGGTCACCTTCGCTACCGCAGGCAACTTGACGACTAGCTGGCAGTTGGAGGGCAGCATTTGTGTTGAGCTGATAGCAGGTTGACGAGCTGCGTCAGTAATTCAATGAGGCAGTTGATCCTGGAGTCACGTTGGTCTGGTTCGTGGATGCAGCAGCATTTACGATGTGCTGGTTGCTGGTGTTGATATCTCGGCTGGAAACCACATGTGGGGTGCGATTAGCGTTGCTCTGCTGGCCTTTTCGCGGCATTCAGGCCACCTGGGGTAACTTAATAAGCGAGAATGGAGATACCTGACAGCGTGAAACAATTTACGTTTCGTTGACTGCAATCCTGTCAGTCTTTTTGGATGAACGATGTTCACTGAGAAACTACCTCTCCAATTTTTAAGGGGTTTCGAATAATCTGTAGTCCATGTTCCGGGGGTAAAATAAAGAATGTTTCATTCTGATGTGAAGTCGCAAAGATGAAATATTTAGATACAAGTGTCCAGAGATGAGTATCCTTCTTTGCCTTTTTTTTTTTTTTTTTTTTTTTTTTTTAATTGCTTAACGTCTCCTAACAGCGAGGTCTTTAGAGACGGATCCTTCTTTGCTGACCGCGATTCACGCAAAACTACTTACCGCATTTTGTTTATCGTGATTTCAGTGTACGGCCGGCATCGTATTATTCGTTTCGTTTCCCCTCGCTGCTTATCTGTCAAATGTTAAAATCGTTTTGTAGCTTAAAACTTGACGTTAACGAAGTTAGGGCAACAGCCAGTCTCTAAATAACTTTCGCAGACTGATATGAGGCAGTAGAACTCAAGGACACGTTATATGGGTTAAGCATTCTAGTTTCAGTCTCCTCTGATAGTACTTGAAATTGTAACCTGTGCGGAATGACAAAAATATTTCGCTTTCTCCCGCGTGAAATGTGTTAAAAACAGATCAACCATTATCACTTAACAAATCTGATCGACATAAACGTAGTATAGATTTATGTTGTATTTCTCTGCCAAAAAGAACTAATATTTCTTGTTTTACAAACAGAAATAAATGACTGCGTTTTGCGAACGGCTCACCGTTATATTTGCGTTGATAAATCCATGGTAAACTGTGGATCTGATTAACGCGATTAATCTGCTGCTCTAATTTACCAATGCTACACCTACGATTCCACAGTAAACCGTGGTTACGGCGTGTTTTGGGTGGTTTGGCCCACTCACCATCTCTCATACTCGCAAGTCGTAAGTTCTCCAATTTTAAATAATTATTACAATTGTTGAAAAAAACACTCGAATTAAGCGGGAGGTACCACTACGAAATCACCAAAGATGATACACAGTTATAATCAGACACGTTAGATTTAATAACTTCTCTCCTTCAATCACGTTATTATATTTTGCTTTTACATTAATTCGGTAAATCATTACAGATTGCGTATACTAACAATACCAGCTAACGGCACATAACCAGTGGCGTAGCTAGGTCAACAAGGGCCCCGGTGCAAAAAATTTATTTTGGGGCCCTCAGGCCAGATGGGCGACCTGTTTTTTTGCTTTGTGTGTTGTTAGGGGCCCCCTGAACTGAGGATGGGGCCCTTGAATTGTTCCTTAGGGGCCCCTGAGCAGTCGTTGGGGCCCCCCTGAGCAGCGAGGGCCCTTAGTGAGGGGCTCCTGTGTTCTCAGGGGGCCCCTTAGACGACGGTAGAGCTAAAAAAAAAAAAAAAAAGGTCGCCAGTTTACCGTGAAGGCTCGTGGGCCCTCTAAACTGCGCCTGAGGGCCCTCCTAGAGGTGCGCTTAGGGTCCCCTTGAGGTATGCTTGGGGGCCCCCTGAGCGTGAGGGCCCCGGTGCACTGCACCGCCTAGCCCCATAGTAGCTGCGCCCCTGCACATAACATTTGCCTCGTTCGTCCGGCAAGCAACCTTCATCACACGCATCTGCTGTCCAACTGTATCGGTCCAAAGATACTCTTCAAACATTCTGAAAGACTAACTAAAGCTACCCCGATCACTACAACACACTACTATCTGTGGAAACCCTCCATTTACGTTTAATTAAAAACTATTATACAATCATACAAATTCTTTACACTACAACACACTACTATCTGTGGAAACCCTCCATTTACGTTTAATTATATAATCATACAAAGTCTTTATCAAGTAATGAATAATAATAACAACAACAATAATGATGATAATGAAATCAACAGAAAAAAATGGAGAGGTGGTAACAAATGTTATAGTTTCCTCCGGAAAGAAAATAAAGCAAAATAAAGGGAATTGCTCTACTTTTTGTTAATGACTATTAAAAAAACTGTTTTTATTGACTTTATAACACGCGCTTTCCCATAACTCTGTATTTGAATCACACAACTGGCAGGAGGCGTTTCCCGCTATCGTCATTTTCCAACGTAATTCTGGGGGGGGGGGGGGGGAATCACATTTCTTTAAATCACATTTAATTGAAGAAATTTAATCATTATCCTCCCGCTGTGAAACTTATAAGATGTGTTCTGTGAACGTAAATTTATTGTATTTGTGCAGTTCTATTTTTAGTTTGAAATTGGAGATCTTATTAGGATTGAATTTGTAGAAAACCCCCTCAAAACAGTAGTAGACATAAGTGGACATACGCATTGTAATAAGAGTTTTCGCCTGGCACCATCTTCCCACTCCGATTATCGCATCCTCTTTACTTGTTAAAATTTCTGGGTCTTCACGAGTGTTAATTTGTTTTAGAACAATTCTACCTCTGAATTTCATTTATACAGATGCACGTAAAACAGCAGTTTATCCATAGCCTTTAGCATACGTTTACTGTGTTTATCATAGTCATCACAGAGGTGGTTTGTACTGCAAAATCAAACTTTATATGACCCTGGATTAATCTTAAGGTCCTCTTGCTTAATAATGCCATACACATTTCCTGTTGTTTTAGTATATAAACGGACATCCGTTCTAAAATAAGTGCAAGACGTCAAATATCAGACGAGTTTGATCACACAAAGTGTAAAGGAATTTGGAAAAAATCTGAATATCATTTCTCCAACTATCATCAGTATTTATCCATCTAAACAATGTCCTAATACATCTCTTTGTTTCTCAGATTGTGGTCCTGTTGCGAGAAACTTTTTCAACAACAAAGTCTATTACTTTACATTTACGGTGTACTTTAGCAGTTTTTAAACTAGTCATCAAGCATAAAAATCGCAGAGGAATCGTGCTCGAACGCTCTGTGGAGAGGAGAGTAATCTTGGAATTAGGACTCCGTATCCCATTTCTATGCCTTGTCATTATTTAGCCAGTATCTCAACCCAATTGCTTACCTCCCCCCTCCTCCTCTCCCCCCTTACACCACTCTGCAATAGTTTCTTCTCCGACAGACAATGAGTGGGACTGGGAATATATTGTAGGCTTTACCGACCACCGGATTGCAGTCATTACCTTTACCGACTAATCTGTAATTCCTATTCAACTGATTAATACGACTCTCCAAAACATGACGGAAAAATAGTCGCTAGACATAACATAATATTCTTGATATTACTACGTCGTAAATATAGTTTGCCCAAAATTTTTTTCAAGCTCACACAAATCTCAATAATACTGAGCACTCAGTGTTGACTGTCGGTCGGAGCCTAGGACGATGTGGAATGTAAAAGTGAGATGCAACACACGCGATGAGTAACAAATCCGCTTAAGAGCTGCACGAAGTTAATCTCCGCAAATACAAAAAATCCTCAGAACTTTTTGTCGGCTCAGCTCTCTCACTTTCGTTGTGAATGATGCCACAAAGAAAGTAACGTAATCGTATTAGATTTACCTAACAAACCCACATAGTCCAGAAACGTTTTAGATATAACTTCAGATTAGATACATTTTAGTATTTCAGAGATTGAATTTAGATTCTTCAGTCCATCATTTGGTTCTGAGTACCTTATCGTCCTTGCAGTCTCCGATAATTATGACTTATTAACATGAAATTCGTAGTAACGAATTAGTTGGAAATAAATGTTTTAAACAATCATCGCTGGGCAAAAGACACTAGAAGCCAACATTAAAATTCAAAGGATAGAGAATGTAAGATCACCACTTACTACTTAGAGGTACAAAGGTTTTAAATAATAATAATAATATTCTGGATGACAACCGAAAGAATAAAACTACCGGTAACGGTATAATAGACATAACATTTGCTGTAAAAAATACCGCAACAGTAGTAGTCAGGAATTAGAATCATAGACAGGAACATCAGTATTAATTAAAAGTAAATTCTTTGAAGAGAGGAAAATCTTAGTATCAAACTCTAAACTGTTAACACATTTGTGTATGCGTCTTGAGTAATAGGTATTCTGACTACAAGACATTTGAATTGTTTCACTGTAAATCACTAATGTTCATCGAATGTAAGTATAAGCTATGTATTGGTAGCAAATATGAAGCTGAAGGGAAAATGATTACGGTAGATCCTACGAATAGAAGAGTAGATTGGTGAGTCACGTTTATTATTGGTTTATGTGCTTCATAGATGGTACAGTAAAAGAGAATTACCTCTGAATAAAATAAACATTTTAAGTAAATAAAACGCATATTTCAATCATTAGATAATTTGAATTTTTTTAACTTATGGCTTTACACCTCGTCAACGGATAAGGTCATTAGAGGCGGAATGGGACTGGGTACAAGGAACGGGAAGGAATTTTGCCATGGCCTCGGTGATAATTTGAAAATATGGAGATTAACGCATTATAGAAAGAATTACTAGACAATATTACACTACGTTAAAGAACCATTTGTAACGATCCGAAGACAAAAATTGTCTGCGACATTTCTTTGCGTCTGTTTCTGATAATAATGAAAGATTCTGGACTAATATTGTTGTGAAACTTAATACTGTAAGATTTTCAGAATTACTTTGCCTAGTTTCGCTGTCAAAATACACTGATTTCAGTAGAGGCAAACAGTGGCTGCATCCTAATATACTGATAGAAGCAGTGACTCATAGCTACACACATGTGTTATTGTTATTTTAAATTCAGCAGCTACAGCACAAATTTTTTTATTACCTCTATCCATAAAGTACTTAAGGCCAGGAACGTTTTACTTCTATTCGGTATGTATAGTACTATTACCTATTCTATGCGATCGCTCTTCTCTGTTATAATTAGTGTCTCAGCAGTCACTATGGGTAAGACTAATCAAACGGATCATTGGAGAGGACAAATTGTGCTACGCCCACTGCACGCGTTAAGCGCGCTTGCGGGTTGGCTGTAATTCAGAGCCGTTTAAGGTTATGAATCCCCCGCGAGCTGTGGGCGACGGTCCGCTTCCTGAGAGCCATCACGGCGAGAACACTTGTCACCGACTGAGCTTCCAGCGCCGCAGACCTGCTAATTAAGCTGTCACCGAGGTCTTCAGAGGATCCACTACGTAGCTAGGCTCCGTGCCTTAACCTCTGACTATGCGTTCACTTACTGAACCCCCCTATTTAAATCCGATAGATACTGATACGCTCCATATCTCCCAATAGCTGCAATTCTTCATTTTCTCTTCAACTGTTTGATTGGTTGATACTTTTCCCTAGTAAATTTAATCTAATGTGGTTTCCCTTATCTTCCCCAGAGATATAAGTTTATTTATGTGTTTATCTTTTTGTGTGGATGACTACGAAGTGTGTGAATTAAATGTAGCGTGCTGTTTCAGTTGTGAATGAATGAAAGATGGAAGAAGGAAAAGGGTGAAACCTGGTACCAGCCCATTCAGGCCTACTCTTCCAAAGGAAACCTGGGTGCTTGGCCTAACGCCCACGTCCGACTGACGAATTCCTAACAACATTGTTGTATGCCCTCACTCCACGAGCTATGCGATCAATTTGGAATTTAAACCAGGGCATTGGTGCACAATCTGCTTATCAGGAATTGGCATCACCACCTCTAACAGTAGTAAATGTAAGCATTCATGCGGATAATGTAACAAAATGTACGAAGAGATTTAACGTAGTTCTTTTCTTTTTAACTCTGCCTTTAGTTCAATGTTCTTTTCCCAACGTTTCTCCGGTGAATGGACTCCATCCTTGAAGTGCGATTCCGGAGCATGCTTAGTGCTTCGGCTATTATCATTTATTTATTTGGCTTAAAACGTTTTCTTTACATCGGAAAAAGAAGGAATACAAAGGAGGCCAATTCTGATTAATAGGATGAATGTTACAACAATTCGTACTTGAGATCCCTCAGTTTAGGATTCCCTAAGTACGCTTGGTGCACCTGATGGAAGACGACTTATTTTTCTCTTAATATGAAATTTTTAAAGATTCCTGTAAAAAGAATAAAAATTTAGGGATTTATTAACCACAATATGCAGCTTCTTAACAAGGTAGTAATGCAGATCTAAAGTAAAAACTGTGAAATAACTCCCTTCTGTGTAAGCCTTTAAAGTGATTTGTAAATGACTGAATTATTACTAACACACTAGCACATTGGCGATTAATTACTCTACCATTTTCTTGTCGCCACAGAAGAAATGAAATCACTTATTCGATGAATTTTTTTAAAAAAAGAAACTCGATACAATACAATGTTATCACAACAGCTACTATAATCTGAAATATAAATATGTTTTAAAAATATGATCTTCGTGTTCGCTGCCTAATTAAGTTAATGAAAGACGAGCATTCGGTGGTATACTCTGGCGCCATCTTCAAGTCTGACGCTCACGCTGTGGCAACAGGGGTGCACTGCACGTTTTCTATGTTAGTTACTTATCGAAATAACAAGACATGAACAACCAGCCTACCGACCATCTTGATTACAGTTTTAAAATGGTTTCCCGCAGACAGGTCAAAGATTGCTGAGATGGTTACTAGCACCTCTTAAACAGAACAAAATAATACGAACACAATTTCCATAAAGCTTAAACTGTTTGACTAAAACAAAACTACCTTCCCTGCGTTATTTCAGAATGTCCTCTTTATAACCATAGCGAAGATGCCACAAAATAAGGACGAATAAAACATATACGAACGAACGTAGGGCTTTCAAGATATACTGTTTATTGAACTTCCTACTGAAAAACAATAAATCTAAAACTGGAAGAAATCAAACACGATGTTGCATCCCATAACGTATGGCTCACAAACCTTCACCTTCATTTTTTAATGTTATTACTCGCTGAAATAAAAACTTTAATCTTAAACTTTTCTAATGTTTTCTTTCAATGTTCATTATCACCATACTAAGTTAATTCTCTAGTTTGTAAACTAAGTTACGCAATATTAAAGCCGAAACGATACTGAATTATAGGAACAACTATCTAGCTCCAGATTCTTACAAGTGGCAGTTCCCTAACTTTAATATTTTTATGAATTATTTAAGAAAATTGTAAAAAAAATTGCTTCTGTTGGAAATACTAGTCCATTTGCTATTTTACATCTTTTTTGTATTTGATATACTTTCTGATCCTTTCCGACTGTCTTTACTCGAGTTTCAAATGGGAAACTGAGATCTATTTCTGTAGCAGCAGATGAAGAAACATTAGGTATGTAATTCTAAGTCAAGGGTAAATCATATTTCGATTCAAGGATCTTATTTACGAGTCGCATTATGCAAAGCACAAATTCTATCTTTCACAGCTGCTAAATTGTGAAGTATTTAGATGTTTAGTGTGGATACAAGAATAAGAATTCTTTGACCCTTAAAATTTTACATCATGTTTACGGTTCCCTCAATTTTTTTTTTTTTTTTTTTTAACATTCGATAGATCACTGTTTTTTCAGAAGTTCCTGATGTTAATTGCAACATTGCGCTAATACAATGTGTCTAGGGGAAATCGAGGAACACAATATAAATGTACTGTACCTAAAATAACTATTATGTAAGAGATATGTACACATTTCGAGAACACCTGTATTATTTTCAAAATATAAAGATTTTTTAAAAGATTAAATGAAGTTTGAACTAAGTTAATAACTATGAATAGTGATAGTATTGTGACTAGTGAAATCAAGCCAAGAAATAAAGGATTGCAATTTTTTTGTTCACTGAATTGCTATTACGCATTCGTATGTTTCATAAAGATTCTTTTAAATGTTACTCTTCTATTCTTGAGTTCACGTGAAACCTTATTCACTACAAAGATGTCAAAGAGGAATCACGTTGCCAACGTATAAATTTACTTGAAGCATTTTATGGTGCTACTGAAAGGTAAATAGCTAGTTTTTAGATGATATCTAGGTTCAGAAAATAAACGTTCCCTAACAGAATGTATGAAATGATGATCTGATGGGATAACTAAAACTGAGAAATTGTTCTGAATAAGCCAGTCCACGAGCCTGCGATGAAGCGATTATTAGATACATTAAAATGAAAATAGCCCAATAAAATTTCAGTTACCTTTCAGTGTTTTGTTACCGAAGCTCAAATATTTAATGCTATAAACGTAATAGCTCTTTGAAATATTAATTGACAAAAGATTTCAAACTCCAAGTTATTTTAAATACAAGAGAGATACGGACAAATCTCATTTGTAGGAATAACGAGTTTAAATTTTAAAGTGATTAAATTTAAAAGAAGTTTGGGGATGTAAAAGTTAAACGCGGAATGAAGTTTAATTAAGCCATTTATGTTTAATAATACTCAAACAGTTTTAAGCCCACGGGGTGCATTGAAAGCCGCCACCACTGGCTTCACGCCCCCAAGGAGAGAAGGACTTCTCAGCTCGCCCCATAAAGTCGTTTCATTTTTCTGTTTTTGTTTTGTTTCTGCAGTCCCTTTGTGCACTTTCCCCCTTCCGTAGCTTATAAGAAATGAACTAACATTCTCAGCTCTTCCGTGTTTTTCTCTTCAAATCTATATAAAATTCAAAATCTTTTAGCATTCTAACTCACTGGTGTGACTCGAATACACTTCCAGAACGAAGAATAGAGTAGCGAGCGATATGTCTGATCAGGCACGATGAAACCTCAGAATGTTTTAACATAACGATGTCCTTTTCTCTTCTTGAAGCGTTCATATTGTTAATGAATAGCCACATACAAAGAGCTAGCAGTATTTTTAACTGACTTTACTATTTTCTAAATAATTATTTAATTAATAAGAATTGATGTGGGAAGCCTGCGGCAGGCAACGGAGTTTCAGTTCTTACCAACTATTTATTATTTTAAAGGCACAATCAAAACGTATCAAAAATTCTTTCTAATATTATGAAAAAAACAATTATAATTACGTTTCTATTGTGATAGGGTAAACTACTTTACCTAATAGCTTAGTTACAAAAATAGAAAAAAAATCTAAAAGTACATAATATACATAATTTAAATGCAGCTTACTAGTTTTATAAAATATAATCTTTTACGCAGGAAAAGAGATCCCTGAAATCTATGTCAGTGGATTCTTTGCCTTATAGAAAACACCAGAAAAAGTAAAATATATCACAGATTTTTCTGAGCCACATTTAGATTCATTGTTCGCTGAGTTGCATATGGCATGAGGTATTGGCTAATTGCTTAGTTAAGTAAAAGTCAAAAGAAAGAACAATAAAAGAATACAAAGAATACACAGATTAGAACTTAGGAGCCAGATAACTGAGGAAGCAGGTTGTAATAAATGTGTTGTGAGGAGGGCATTTCGCATTCCAGCAAACCAGTCTAGAAACTGTTAGCAGGAAACAATTCACAGCCTTGCTGTGTTGATATCAGTTCTAGGGAAAACAGATCTGTACGTTTATATTACTGACGTTTTTATCATTGGATCTGTAAGTCGATCGCTCGTGGTGTGTGCCTTTAGGTTCGTTCGGAATTGCAATCCCAGCAGTTCATTAAGTTATGCGGCTTTAGAATCGTCATTTTGTCTGCCCCATTTTGTGTGACAACAGAAGACGGAGAATAAATCGGATTCCCGTTTCGGCATGCTTTTTGTAGTGAACCATAGAACAAACCAATGCAATGACTAGTTTAAACTTTTACTTGTCATTTGGTAGGACTTGCAGTCTTCGGAATATAATTGCGTTTGTTTAGAATGTAATTAATTTCATAATTTTCGGCTGGTGGCCAGGTGTAATATGCTATCGGAACGGTGATGGTAAAATTGTAGTTTCGCATTTCGAATTCACATGCTTATAGTGCATGACGATTTCCTGTCTCACATCTGTGACTTGAAACTTTAATATTGAGTTAATTGAAGTAACACCAGCCATCCAAAGGTAGCGACCGTATTTACTAAAATGAACGAAGTCTAGATACCAATCATTAGACGAGTCATTTGTTTTCGAAAACTAATCAACAGCTACAAAGCAGGAACTTGACAACTTCTTATTTCATATGTAACATAAAACAATTTTGTCTTATAATCCGCTACTCAGTCGTATTCGGACCAAGATTCCCCTTCTCAAATTAATATATTTTCCTCTCTCGATAATACCAAAAAGTTTCTGTCATCATCCCAATTCACGAATTTAGTATCATACAGAGTTGTAATAAACAGGTCTATAGTAATAAATGATCTATGTCCTCAGTTTGATGTTTGTTGGGTGTTTTAATGTCTATTTAAACAAGAAATGCTCTGCAAAAAGTCTAAAAGTGACGAAAAGTGATTAATTAATGTTCTTGGGTTACTAGCCAAGTGAACAAAGTGTTTATACACGATATTTCAACGATCAAAACTCCATTGCCATCTTCATGTCACCAGAAGATCACAGTGGAGATACAGTGTGTAAAGACCTTGTTCACTTTGCTAGTTACCCCAGAACGTTATATTAATTCTCAACGCCCAGAAAAATTTAGTTCTTATATACATGTAAAAAAAAAAAAATTGTCAAAAAATAAGTTTTTAGGGTCAAAAGATGCGACCGCGTGACAAGCTCTCGCTGAAATGTGATCTTGATCTCTGTTTCACCTTATCGGTTCACTCTAAAAAATTTGAAGATTTTCTGGTAAATTATGAAGGTCTTTGCTAGTCCTAAAGACAGAGATTTTGCGTGGAATATGCAGTTAATAGTCAAATGTCAAGACAGTTGTCAAGACAGTTACCGCGTGGTTGACAGAGCAAGGTGGCACAACTTACCCCGTAGTGTTTCCGCCTAGCCCAGCTTACTGTAGGCTGAGGTCGCAGGAATTCCAATCTGCATCTGTAAGTATTTGGGTAGGAAAAGAGAGACTTAGAAATAACTTAACTACGGTTACGTGGGTAACTCCTACGGAATGAGTGCAATGAGATGTAGATAACTGGGATTAATTGCAGATACCTGAGAGAAAAACATATAGTACAAGCTTAATACTCTTCCAAGCTATAGATAAATGCTAATGCTACTCATATCAGAGATACTCCGATAGCGGAAAAATGGCAGATCTTTCGATCTAAAAGTGTGGTAGTTGCCTTTCTGAGCCAACGGTGGGTGGGATCATATATATTATTTCTATACGGTGTTTTTTGGTCACAAGCCATTATCTTTCTTCATACCTAACCGAAAGCCATAAATGAAGTATCATTTTAAATATCAAGGTATTCGCTTTGGCCACATCATATTTTAAGAGAGGAATTTTTCGGAATTTGACCCTTAAAGAGCAAAAGTATCAATATTTTTACAACGCGTTTTTGTGTAACGAGCCATTTATCTGCCTTTATATAGAACCGATATAAATAGCTCATATATCATTTTAAAGATTAAGGACTTTGCTGTGGTCACAACAAAATTTAAGAAAATAATTTTTCGAAATTTGACCCTTGGAGGGCAAAAGTGACATTATTTCCATAGCGTATTTTTTTCTCGCGAGCTATTTATCTCCTTTGATATCTAACCGAAATCGATAAATGAGGCATTGCTTTAGGGATTAAGGTCTCCGCGTTGGTCGTATCATATTTTAAGAAATATTATTCGGAATTAGGCACTTAAAGGGCAAAAGTATCATAATTTTCATACTGTATTTTATTCTTATGGACCATTTATCTTCCGTGGTACGTAACCGAAATAAATAAATGAGGTATCGTTTTAAAGATTAATGTCTCTGCTTTGGCCACGTCAAATCTAATGAAAGGATTTTTTCGGAATTTGATCCTAAAATGGCAAAAGTATCATTATTCCCATAACGTGTTTTTTTTTCGAGTCATTTATCTCCCTTGATACCTAAATGAGGTATCTTTTAAAAAACTTAAGTCTTCACTCAGGCAATACTATAAATTAAGAAGGATTTTTTTTCCGGAATTTGTACCTCGAAGGACAAAAGTAATAACTGTGAAAGTCGCGCATATGAGAAAGTTCAGAGCCAAGCCTCTAGATAGCAGCAGGGTATATCACAGAGATATTAATAAACTGCTGCATTGGCATCTTTTGTTACGTATTGTACCTATTACACAAACACACACACAAAAAAAAAAAAAAAAAAAAAAAAAAAAAAAAAAAAAAAAGAGACGGTTCTTCTTTCGTCCTATTACAGATCACCAACCTTATTATTTATCGTATTCGCGAAATTTTCGCAGGGGTCATCTAGTAGTGATATAATTCGACTAATACGGTTTCTGTACCATAATTGTTGAATCACTCTCCAAAAATTCACTTCGTCTAATACTTTCTCTTTCAAACTTGCTTCTCTAATGCCTAGGTGGGGAAAGGACGCCTGTCATTGGCCGGACATTTTACTTGTATGGTGTACTAATTCGCATGAAATGCGGTGCTGCAATATGCGGTGCTGTAATATCAGACTTGTTTTTAGCTGCCAGCGTCGGTTGTTCAGGCATTATGCACATGGTCAGCACGGGCGCCTTGGAGCAGTGTACACGAGCTTCGTATCACCGGTGTACCTGGCCGTCAGTCAGTCTGCCATAAACGCCCGTAAACACGGCGTCCACAAAGCGACGCACTACAGTCGGCCGCGCACATTGGAGGCCAAAACGCGGATAATTTCTCCGATAATTATCCCATTAGCCGTCGGCAGTAGCGGCCTTCCCTTTGTGTCCGAGCGCCGCGCAAAATGGCGTTGCACCACTGTCGCTTGCAAAGCGCTTGGATCGAAATTTCTGCCTGCAGCGAGTATTAAAGGACACGTCCACAAAGATCGACAGTCAAAGCATTTCCACTATCGTTTCCAGCTGAGCCGATCAGCAGCAAAATACATTCAGGCTAAGAACATAGATCTTTAATGTGAGGAAAGAGACAGGTCTGTAAAATTTACGAAGGAATCAGCTTAGACTAAATGGGGCCTATTATTATTATTATTCCGAATAACACTTTTGGAGGATACGATAAATCAACTTTGGCTATGTTTCTTTGTATTTAATTTTCTTTGCTTCCAAACTTCCTTCATTCTTTGAGAGTGTTGTTCCTTTTGTTCCTGGGTCCATTTCCTTCCCTTGATGAATTTCTGTCTCTCCTGAAAACCTGCCTTGTGAATTACTTCTCTAAAAAGTGTTCTGTTGTCTATTATATCTGCTTTCACTCCAGCATTTTTCATGTCCTTTTCAGTTTCAGTGAACCATGTGGGTTTGGATTTGTATTTGTTCAGTAAGGTGAAGATCTGTTTTGTTAGTCTATTACTATCCATTCTGTATATGTGCCCTTAAAATTTCAGTCTTCTTTTCCTCATTATAACTGTTAATTTTTCTATTTTCGAATATAGTTCTCGGTTTGGTCTTAATTTGTATTCAGCATTACTATTAGGTTTGGGTCCCAGTATTTTTCTCAAGATTCTTCTTTCTACTTTTTCCAGTTTTTCAAGATCCCCATATCTTGTTAGCTTAAGCGTTTCTGCCGAATACGCCTATAAGATATACTCAAAAGCATATAACAATGAAGCGGGAGACGCTGTGAAAAATAATGTCAAAAAAGTATTTTTTCCAGAACACGCAGTTAAAGTCGTACACGGCCTGTGTTATGCAAGTGTGATCTGTATAGATAACGGCAATGATATACGCAGTAAAACACTGCGTACAAATCACAGTGTTAAACATAAAATCCTCCTGGATAACTAGCGGAGTGAGTCCATCGATAAAACACGTTTCGACGGTCATAAGATTCCGCTGTCATTGCAAGCTTTTGACAATTTCGCAACGAAGTTTATGACCGCCGAACGTCGTGTTTTATCCATGGACTCAGTCTGCTAGTTACCCGAGAGGATTGAATTCATATTCAACGCCGAGAAAACCTCCAGTCCTCTATGTCTTACTCTTCTTAAAACATGATATATTGATTATTTGACATTGGAATGGTACTATATATTAAAAAAATATTAAAATTGTTGATACTATACTAAATACATTTGTTTTTTTATTTTGTAAACGGCCAGGATATTTTTGTTGAAATAGCGACAGATTTTTAAATATCAGCCGCAAGCTGATTGAAATGGCGAAAGTGTATAATATGAGATAAAAACTAAGAAATTGGGCTCTCTTCGGAAAAATCGTATCTGATGTAAAATATAATGGCAAAATAATAGAGGAAGTAAACAATTTCAGTTGTTTTGGTAGCACTGTGACGCACTGCTAAAAGGAACATATCAGTTTTTTTAGAATATGAGGTACATTGAGCCCTACATCAAGTAGAAAGGCAGGGAAAGACGCGCAAATAAAATTTATATAACTATGGCAGTGAGAACTGGACCAAAAATAGAGCAGACAGCAGAAATCAAATTTTTACGTTCTGTAGCAGCGGTCACTCAGCTGGGCGAACAACGCAGCAAACATATCAGATAGGAATTACATATATTTATGTTAGAAGTCAGGATATCTGAAATATTTTCTATATTCATCTTCTACTTCATGCATTTGATCTAAAGAACTGATTTCTACACAGTGAAAGTTAATCCTACCATCTGGTTACAAGGCGAGCAAGTGTTTTTCTGCCTTGGGATGGATACAGTGTTTGTCCCAAAAGTAAGTTGAATGACCTTGCGCCGCCGAAACAAGCCGTTAGCAAGGAGCGCCAAGTGACGGGAAAAATGGTGGGGAGTCTAGGGAAGCCGATTCCCGCGTCAGTTGCTGCAGGCTGTTCCACAGCGCGCATCACCGCTAGTTCGAACCCTTGTTTTAGCGAAGCGTCGGAATTTCAAGAGCCGCACCAAAGTTATGAGATAAAATTTTGTGTTGCGCTCACGAAAACGGGAGCCGAGATCACTTCCATGCAGAAGGAAGCTTATGGCTATAATATCATGTCCATAATATGGTTTACCTATGGCACAAGATGTTGAGGGTGGGCAGAGAGGATGCCGAGGACGAAGACCACCAATGTCACATTCCAACCAAAATGTCAAGACAGTGAGGGACATGTTGAGCTCTGATCGACACTTGACTGTTAGAATGCTGGCAGTTGAGTAATATCCCTAAAGGTACTGCGCATCGCATTGTTACCGAAGATTTGGCCACGGGGAAGATATCTGAATTTGACCTCAGATACAACTATAGATACACACAGAGATTATGCAAAACCGATATTGGAAGTTGCAGCGAATAGTTGCAAATGTATGTACCGCATCTATCTGTTATTTGATCATTCCGCTTTTTTTTTTTGTGACAAAAACTAAAATCTGCGTCTTTAGACTAAAAAGTGAGACCCGAAAAATGAAGCATGACTGTATATAATTAACGAAATACGATTATGTCAGATAATACAGCATCCAAAATTTAAAACATACTTTGCAAACAATTAAACCGATTTTCTGGACAGCACAGCACAGGAAAAAATAAGCCAAACACATGATCAGTCGAATCTCTCAGGTCTTATAGTTTCGTGGTTTGATATTGTGATTAAAGAGCGCAAATGAAAATAGAACTGGGCGATGCCACAATGGGCTTTCTAAGTCTGATGTAGCTGTAAATAGCTGCCTCAGAACACAAAAGTTACTGTGAAAGCTTTAAACTCAAAGGATTCGTATTTCTAATAACAGTAAAGCCAGGGTTTTCGGTAATATAGTGATGAATGTTTTATTTTGAATACGAAAACCACGTAATAGTTAGTATTTTCTATACTATTAGTGTTCTTCAGAGAAGATTTCCAGGAAATGATTCAACCTCAACATAACGTAATTGTATTGCTTAGTTCGGTCATCTTCATTTTCTGAGATTATATATTTTAATATTGCTTCTATTTTTCTGCCCACTGACCACGACACCATTAGAAATTGTAAAGAAAGAGGAAAGGGAAGGAATTTATCCAGGGCGTTTTATGAAGGAAACATCAAAGATCTGAATGGCTGGAGCGATGATTGAACCCATTTTATCTTGAATGCCACCCAAGACATATACGGAAAACACTATTTCTTACCGTTACAAGGATATTTAAACGATCCCATGTATTAAAAATAGCTTCTCAGACAACAGACTATTATACACTATTTAGAGCTGTTGTGAGATCTAGACCTACTATAATTTTGAACAAATTTTAGTAAGATATCAAAACATGTCTTGTTAAACGCAATTAAAACCAACACATATGTCAATATAATATGAAATATGATTTCCAGTAGCCACGTAAAAATGCTTAATAGAGTTATACAGTATATGCAACAGAGAACGAATCTGCTGGTATTTTAAGTACTACAGTTTCATAGAAATGAAGCCATACTTCATACCGCTAATGGTCATCGCCTTTGAGATTTTACTCTCTGTGATTACACATAAACATCAAATCATCGTATGACATTGTTGGCCGGGAGATCCCGAAGGCTTGTTCAGCCGGCAAGTTTTCGATTCACCACGCAATACACATGTGGTTGTAGTTAGATCAAACTAATCCAGTAATCCTACAGTTTAGCATGGAATTTTGACTACTGTCTGACGCCTAAACTTGGGTTACCAGACCGCTCTTCTACGTTACATATTTTGTGTTTATACGACATCATAGTTTCTCCTGGTGTAATTAAAGGTTCCTGTACATATTCTTCCGATAGCATTTAATTAATCTTTTATTTAGGAAAACCTCATTTTAAATTTAGACTTTGACCAAATACATAGTTGATTGTGGTATGTTAATCTGAATAAATTAACTTACATATATCTGATTTTATAAATAAGAACCATTTGATTGATCTTTAGAGAACATTGTGCATATTGCTCTAATTTTTAGATAATTCACGAGGTACAAACAAGAAATGGAGAATGCTTCACGTACAGGGTCAGCTTAAAAATGCTAATAGATACGTGTTATGTCTACGTATTCGTAAATAACTATTTTGATACGTAAAAGTCTGGACAGTCCTCTACCTTACCAATGATCTGTTTCCGGCACATATTCACACACACGAAAAAAACAAAAAAACTTAAATGAAATGATAGAGATTGATATAGGCACAGAAAAACCCATTAATACTTAAACAAACAATCGTATTCACTCATTATAATACTTTTCGCCAATTTCATCTAAATAAATGCTTCCCTTTCATAAAGATAATGAAACTTTTTTAGCTTTTATAATCCAATTTAAATTTTTTTTTTAAATAATAATTTTCTATGTGTCGTTTATGAAACAATTCCCGAAACATTTTTTTCTTGTTTTTTTGATAGTGATGGGGTCTAATCGTATGTTAGTTACTTTTTTTACTAACGGTAATTTTTTTAAACTTATAAGTGGGAGTTACCATTTTTGTCGTTAATTCGTATGACTAATTCAGAAAAAAAAGAAATGACATAACAATATACTTCGCAGGTTGTTCGACTGCGTCATTTCTTTTCCTCTGTCACCAACGGTTCGATCTGCACTTGGAATTTTCCTCAGTGTAACTGAGTCTGCAAAAGACTGATGACATACGTGTTCTCAGTTTATACCAAAACTTGTGGTGACTGACACATAGCATTGTTGCAAAATAAATCACATTTATCTCTAATTTTTTATTTATTTTGACAGATGTAGGTACCTCGGGTTTTTTTTTGGTTTTTTTTTCCTTATGCGAACCAGTTGAGCCAAAATAATTGCTTCAGTGTATTTGTACTAATCAAAACTCATTTAATAGCTACAGAAGTATGCCTTTAGTTACAGCTCTTCATGACGCGATTCTCTCTTTTTGCATGCGAACAGTTGTCAATGTCAGATGTGCAAGCTTGATGGCTCTCAACACAGTTGACCGCGGCTGAGGACTGCCATCCTACCTGTTCCGGCTTTGCGGCAGGCTCAGCCAGCTTAATTTGTACACGAGAGGTTTTAACGAACAGCTCCGAACAGGAATCAAAGTCCGCTGAACGCGGGCAGGCGGCGAATATCCCAGCGCCGTGGTGGCTTTACACACGATGCACTGCACACGGCGCGCTTCCAGGGCTAAGCCGATTCGACCCGGCCCCACCCCCCCCCCCCCCCCCGCCTCCCAACATTTAATTAATGTTTCAAATGAAATTCTGCTGGCATAAGGAGCTTTCCTAACCGAGCGGATTACCTAATTGTTTCCTGGCAATGGGCGAACGTAAGCCAAGAACCGGGCCTATTGTTTGCAGAATAAAGAAAGTCAATTTTTTTTCATTAATTTATTTTTCTCTTATGGGGCTGCGAAATGACTAAATAATATATAAAATACCACGTTAGCTGCTCATTAATAATTTATCATGGTTAATGTGGAGCTGGATCTGTAAGGTTGATCAATAACTCGAAAATAAAATAAAAGGAAGTATTTTATGCATTTCACTGAAGAAAGTAGCTTGTACCACTAAGCATATACCTTATTACGATTACTCGGAGTAATCTGAACCATCAAGAAATGCCACACCGTGATTATTCAGTTTTATAGTTATTTAATTTAATTGCGATGAATCACACGCTCCTACGCTAATTTTCATACTCACCTATTTTCCTGTTTGTTGTTATTTTTTGTTTTTATCTTAAATGCTTTCAGAACAATTTTCCCACCAACCTGCTTTTACCGTGTAAAAATTTTAATCTTACATTTTTCCAGTATGTCTCGTAAATTATTCATTATTTCCCTTGATGATTTATCCCAATCCACGATTCCATCAAATACACGAGAAAAGTTTCCTACTAACTAATACTTCCGTTTGTGGTTACTGTTATTTTTTGCTTTCCATGTACTACTTCCAATTTTTCTACCAATACTATGCAAGCCTAATCGCCAATACAAGTACACTATCCCAGCAATCCGTTAATCCGTCAGTTGTCTTCAGATGACTCCCAACCAAGCTCCTGTATCATATCACTTCATGATTTTAGTGAATCCCAGTTCCCTCTTTTGTATGATATCACCCTCTCCATCAAACGACAGTTTTTTAAACCATTGCCTACCACCTGCCAAATGTGATCGACGCAGTTGAATTTATTGTCATCTCATGCCAATTTGAGGCCTTCAACAGGCATTTCTTTCAAATTAAGTAGAAATTTTGCCCCAAGTCTAACCATTATATAACATAATAACATTCAAACTATCATTTATTGGATGATGTCTTTTCTAGAATTTTTATTATTTTTAATCGATAAATAAACTTCACTTTAGATTAAACATCAAATATAGCCATTCATTCCTCATTTAATTATAGCTATTACGAATATTTTCAATAAAACCGGCAATTAATCTCTAAATGTTTCAAAAATTAACTTCTTTATGTGTTTCGTATTTAGACTTATTAGTATTAAATTCATTTGTATGTATAACACAACCACAGCACTTTAATTTCATTTAGAGCGTTTAACCTCAACTCAAAATTTCTGCAGAAAATAGTGATGGAAGGACCACATTATGATAGTATGTAATTAAGTAGTGTGGTAGATAAAAATATAATGGAAGTTGTTGTGTGGCTAAAGAAGGACAAACACCTTTTTTTATAAAAATACTGGCTTGTGGAACTTTATTACAAGTCTAGAAAATGAAAAGAAATAGACATGGTTATAATGTCTCTACTCGGGTATTACAATAGAAATCAGGGCACTTAAAGCAGATATTTCTGAACGCAATAAAACTGTATAAAGAACGAAAACACTAATGTGAACAAAATAGTTAATAAACATTTAAAATGAAATCCGTTACCTTCTGGTTACATGTAAGTCTATAGATTGACTGTTGCTATGTAATGTAATGGTGGGACCTGGTTTGAAATAACGAGGAAATGAATTAAGATAATTAGATACATTTCGATGAACCAAGTTACTGTGTTCAATGAAATTTTGTTACAGCAATAAGGTAAACAACCGTCACTTAACAGGTAAGTGAATAACCATTAATTCTTGTTTTACTTATATTAATGACGAAAATGTATTATCGTTGAGTCGTTCATCGACGATGATAGAGACTATGATTATTATTGGGAAACGTGTGACTTTAATACCTTCGTGCCTCTACTTTTTCCATTTCAAGATAGCGAAACAAATGACGTTGATATTAATTTATCAACTTACTTCAGGTGAGACAACATTAGTACCAGAAACGCAAATGAAATTCACTAACGGAACAACACATTATTAGTTCAACTCCAATGTGATCAGATACATTCCTTCCCTACACTATTAACGATGGAAAATCCAATTAATGCCTCTGACACCGTGCAATAGCTCCTCGAAAATTGCTCGCAATGTTACTGCAGGTTCGCCTTTGTTCTTAAGGTAACTCCGGGTGGTAGTAATAAATTAACTCCGTCAAAGTGAAATGTAATTACAGGCAACGCCAAAGTAAAGCCTCTCACCTGTTAATTGAAAATTCTAAGAAATAAGTCTAGGATTTAATTAACATGAACAATTCCTATTTTTGGGTCCTAATCTATATCACATTTCTCCTTATGAGTCTGTTACAATTAAGGGAGCGCATGTCATAGAAAACCATCTTTCAGTCTGTGGTTTTAAACGTGGCAGGCATAAATTTTAAATAAGTGTTTTTCTTGTGTGTGTGGCCTCTAATTTTTTTGCGCTAATGATCATCGGATTCAATTAGGTATCAATATGCAAATTTTTAAATTTATTAATTTTTTAAGTTACGCACTCCTTTACTGGCACTGTTGACAGCAGGAATTGTTAATGCTATCAAAATTTATGTGGGAACGCGCTAGAAATTTTTCTATTACAATAATAGCGAGAAATATAACAGAAACTTTTCTTTATAAGTTTATTCATTTTTCGGATTTTGTTGTATTTTCTCTGTTTTAACTCCTGTGTTAGTTTTAGCGAGGGTTGCCAATCGTACTATGATATATAGTATTGTACTGCTTTTTGGATCTGTGTACTGTATACTGTTGAAGAAATATACAGTACGCGAAAATACTATATTTCTGATGGTTGGATAAAACGTTTTTTTGCAACACGAAACTAATTAAAAAAAAATCTCGCTTTGTAAAATCTGTGAATGCACATTATTATATATCTTTTGAGTGATGCGATGTGCGTGTATCGGAACGCGTATCTGTTTTGCTGCGTTCCAAAATCTCGAAACTAATGATGTTAAACAAATGTGTGTTGGCGTAATTTTCTTTGCTTCGTTTTTGTTTTGTTAATTATTTTCGCTTGGGGATTGTTCTTGCTTTTGATATTTAATTAAATTAATAGTAAAATATTAGAATAACATCACATTTACTTTACTAATGCACTTGCAGTAGAGATAAATATATTGCCAAGTGGTTTGAGTAAAAGAAGTTATCTGGCGAAAGAACGGCTGTTAGCCGATGGTCAGCGACCACAAGTCAGGTAATTTCTTGGAAGGACAGATGAACTGGGCGGACTATTGTCAGCTGTACGCTCGGCCGAATAATTATCTGGGAATGAACTGTGTCGAATTTTTACGGGCAGAACTCAGAGTTGCGAGGATTTAAGGTGCTTAGGAACCTGTGAAGAATTCTCAGAATCGTGTTATGCGCTCAAGGGCAGACACAGTGCGTTATCGACTTCTCAGGAACAGTGTGCGCGACTTTGACTGGTCGAGCGTGGTGAGTGAGCGGTTAACGCTCTGGCCTCACATTCCGGAGGATGCCAGGTAGATTCCTCGTACGGACATCCAGATTTGGGTTTACCATGGTCTCCCCAAATCAATCCAGGCGAATACCGGGATGCTTCCTCCAAAAGGCCATGACCGAATTCCTTCCCTTTCTTTGTCCGCAGTCCTTTTCCACCTCTAATGACCTTGACGTCGACGAGGTGTAAGGCCATAAGAAAAAAAGAAGACTTTGACAAACAATGACTAAGCGAGGGAAGTTCGATAAACGCTATTCCATGAAATGAATTAGAGTAAGGCCGAGTGAAGATAGGTGATGTGTTGGAGGAGAGTGATTGTGACCCTCCAATAGTAAATTGTTTGAAGTTACTATATGGTTTAAAATATTTTTTTCCGGGTTTGGACGTATCAGGAATTTGAAGGACGAAACTCGAGACGTCATTTGCGTCACCGAATTTAGTTGGTGGAAGCTTAAGGCCTACTCAGATGTCGAGGGAAGTGGCAAGCATAGTAAGGAGGACTGGTCCAGCGGCGGCGGCCGGGAACATATCTCTGATCAGCTGGCAACAGTGACCAGATACATTTTATTATTGTTTCACTAGTTCATGCGGAAATTAGTTTTTGATGGAAGATAGTGTTGGTGTGTGGTTCAACGCGCAGTGCGGCCGTATACGGTAAAATGACACCTGATATATTTAACTGAGCACTAAAATGCAAATAAGCTCCCTTGTCCATATATCGGCCCTGGCAAGGAGACTTGCGGATAAGAATCTCAATATATCGAAAAGTCATGAGTTTTAGCCGGAGCATATATTTTCAATGATTTTTGTGATGATCTTTGTTATTTCTTCGTTATTTCATTGTAATTTTGTTTGTAAATTGTCAATGTCACATTGCTAGCCAATATGATGGGTCCATTTTGTATGTTTGTAATTGTAGTTTACAGATGTTCATCTTTAGTAAAGACAAGGGTGTGGTATTTAATTGCCATTGTCACTGAAGTAGCTTCAATCACCCTTGTACAGTGTTTAATTAAGTTGAGAAATTAAATGGCCAGGTTATGGCAATTTTACATTTATTTGTGCTCGTATGTGTTTTAATTATAGAACCATTTTCATTTAAAAAATTGAAAATAATTATTTTTTTTCTACCTGAGATACAATAAATTAAATTCATGAATACATTAAGGCATCCAGAAAACTGTCACATTACAATAGTTATGGAAAGTGGTAGCAATAACGAAAATGCGTCAATTTCGAGTGAACTGGAGGTCATTGGGAAATTTATTAGTTTATGGGAGGATTGTCATCAGCATATTAAAAAAATTTTGACGATGAATGAAACTGATGGAGACACCGAAGTTAAAATATTTTTGAATTTCGAGAGCCATTTTTTACATAATATTCACAAAGCTGTTAAACAACTTGAAACTAATAACATCACAGTTTTAGATGTGTATAATATTATATCAGCTTTAAAATCGGTTGAAGAAAAAAATATTCTTACAAGCCAAATCCTCCACAGAAAGTGATAATATTAAAAATGCTTTTCTATTATACGTTAGTGTGTGGAATATCTTAATAAATGATGTGATTTTAATTAAAGCATTTGGGTACGCAAAATCCAAAAATAAATTTGAAGCATAATGTTTCATTTAATGACTGGGAGACAATATTTAAAGTTCTAAATTTACAAGAAAAAATTAGAAACAAACTGGTCGAAATTTACTCTGAAACAACAATAGTAGACTAAATCTAGTCGAAAGTAGGGGACTGTAGTGAGTTTGCCTGCAGAACTACAAGCCAAAATATGCAGATTAAGTTAAACATTGAATGGGATGAAGCATTGCATTATAGACAAAAACAAGTTAAAAGATACAAGAAATGCAAAAAAAAAGTTCTTGTAAAAATAAATAAGTAAGAAACATACGTTTTATTTTCTTTACTCTTTCCATAAAATACTATTTCTTAAGTGCACCATATTTTTAATTGCTTATTCTAAAAAAATATAATAAGCTAAAAAAAATGTTTGTAACCCTACATTTAGCCCCAGTTAACTCAGTTAACTGTTACTGCGACTTGATGATAAAACTCCATCGCAGATTTAATATAAATTATTTTTTTAACTTTAATGATAGTTCTAAAATCTAAAACGTTAAATATTAGCTACTTACTTATGAACAACGGCTTAGCAGCTAATTGATGTCTTCTTTAGCAATCCGTTGTTATAATTAGTTTAATTGCCATGGTACTTTTTTACATGGTCTCCTCAGCTCCCTCTAAATTAGAATAATTTTCGCTTTAAGTTATTTTATTGTTTGAAACTGGTATTTGCTTTTTATAATTGTGTGGTTAGGAATAAGTATAAGCCCACTTGACCCATAAGGAAACATTTGAATGCTTGACCGGTTTTTATCTTTAATATCTACAAGTACAACATGAACGTGTTTTAGAAATGATGGGCGAGGAAAGAAGTTTGTGGAAGAGTCTCACAGAAAGAGACAGGACGATGGGACACATTTTAGACGTGTGGGATTGTTTGTCATGGCAGTTGAGTGAATAGTTACAGGAAAAGAACCGTGGAAAGGGCAGAAAGATTAGACTCTACGAAGCAGATTATTGAGAACGCAGGTAGTTAGGGATATATTGAGATGAAGAGGTCAGCTCGTTATAGGAAGAGATGGAGTGTTGGATAACAAGAGACAGCAAGAAAAAAAATAAATAAACTTCAAGTAGCAGGCGGGTTGTACGCAAAAACCAGCACCACTGCAAGCCAGCGGCAATGTCACATTTCTTGGAACCGATCAGATATTCAAACCATAGTTTTTCGGTTCATAAGTACAGTTTAAGATAAAGTTTCGGTGCTACAGCGATAGAAGTTTCAAAGTCTATAAGTTTATTAATAAAATAATATTAATGCGTGAAATAATTACAATAAAAGTAAAAAATATAATATTAAAGTTTAATTTTAATTATTTATTTAATGAAATTGTATATTACGCGTTTTACATTTGAACAATAAAGTATAATGATACAAAAAGGGGAAAAATCTCATTTTTGATTCATTTTCTTGAGTCGACCGTGTCCCGCGCCACCTCCACGCCGCGACCGAGCGGGGCGGAGTAACGGTTAGCGTTCTCACCTCGATGTTAAAAAGAGACGTAAAGATCCACGCCGCGAGTTTGTAAACAGACGAAGCGGCGCCGCGTGCAAACCATGCGCCGCGCGGCATCATCTGTTTTGCCCCATTATTATTCAATTATATATAAAATAAGCAACTAAGGAAATGAAGGAAAGATTTGAATGTGGCATAAATGTTCAAGCAGAAAAAATCAATATGCTACGATTTGCCGATGACATTGTTTTGTTAGCAGAACTGGTTGAGGATGTTGAGAAATACTGAAGAAAGAATTTGTACTAAATAAATAAAATAGAAGAATCAAGACAAAATTAATGTAGCAGAAATGATACCAATAATAGTAGATTAAATATAAAAAATATGGTCGCATGCGATAGAAGAAGTCTGAAGTTTGCTACTTAGGAAGTAAAAATACAACCGATGGCCGAAGCACAATTGATGTGAAAAGCAGAATAACACTAAAAAATTAAAAAATAGAGCTTTCATGAAAAGACAAATCTTTTAATTTTAGGATATTAAACTATAACTCAGAAAGGATTTTTTAAACTCTATGTGCAGAGCACAGCACTTTATGGCAGCGAAGCCTGGACTGCTGGGCATACCAGAAAGAATTGAAAATTGAAGCATTTTGAAATGTGGTGCTATAGAAGGATGCTGAAGATCGAAGTGGACAGATAAAGTACGAAACGAACGAGTTTTGGAATTGCTCGGAGTGGAACGAAGTTTGTGGAAGAGTCTGACAGTAAAGAAAAGACAGGATAGTAGGTCATATTTTGAGACATGCAGGATTGGTTAACATGTTTGTGGAGGAAACAGTCGAAAGGAAGAACTGCAAAGAAAAGACAGAGATTATAATATATGAAGCAGATAACTGAGACGTGGGTTGTAAACGGTATATTGAGATGAAATTTTGGTACAAGATAAGAAGGGATTGCATTAAACCAGTCAAAAAAAAAAAGTTATATGGTGTGGTAATTAGACATGGTGACAGAGTTTCGTTTTTGCCGCGCAGTTATTGCTGGACCTGCAGTTTAACACGGAATCCGAAACATGAAACGACCTGGCGTAGCTAATGTGATTAACTAGAACTTTTAAAATTCCTGACCACAGTGGGATTTGAACCAGGACTTTAATTTTTCAGAGTGCGTGCCTTGATGACAGTAGCGGAATACTCGGCAAAGCAAATTTCTGTCACACAAGCGACCGAACAATTCTTCGGAATCCCCCGGTCAACAATGCTATACCATTATTAAAGATATTTCATATTTTTTATCAAAAATTAAACTGACAAATTCTACCGAGCTTACATTTTTTGTGGTGTAAGAAGGATTTCCAATCATGTTCTGTAATAAAGTATCATCATGTTTAGTCGTCATACCAATTAAAGTAGCCCAACATACATTATTTCGAGAAAAGTATACAATACATGGAACGGAACGCTCTTATGCCAGTTGCACACCCTCCTGAGTATCAACTAGGAATTGTTTGTCCTTCGATGTGTGCACTTAACGCTAGGTAGCCGAGGCAACAATAGCAGACCATCCACACTGTGGCATTCGTGTCGACTAGTTTCCGAGCTTCCGCTCGCCGACAAGTGAAGAATTCCTGGTCTATTCTGTTCCTTGTTGTTTTATGGAGTTTTCAACTGCAATAAACATTGTTTAAAAGCGGCAAGTAATTCAGGTTCTGTTTGTTATACTTATACAATTGATTCAAGAGTAACTCAAAACTAAGCAATTACAAACATATTAAGACTTGTGATAGAAAACACATTATTGGATAAGAAGAGGTCGTAAAAATAAATTCTCTTGGGAATTCAGTACCTGCGCGGTCAGTTTTACCATTGCATCAGCTTGCAATGGAGAAGTAAGTCAATCTACATCCGTTTTCAGTCATTTGCAGAATGTAGTAAAAATGTTTTTTTGCTGAATAAATTGTAAATGTAAAATTGTGCCGCACTTGGTAGAGGTGCAATGCTCCTAATCATACTTTTACTAATGTAGCAAACATTATTTTTGGTAGTTACACTGTATCCTAACCATAAGGTATTGGAGAATACTTTATTTGTGGTAAACTATACAGTTCATGGAACAGAATGCTCTTTGGCATTATCAATTTCCAAACGATATATTAGTGTTTATGACGATATGAAACGCGCACTCTTGAATCTTAGTTTTCTGAGAGGGATGTTACTGATCCGCTACACAACACGAGATAATTTATCAAACATAAAAATGAATATTTGTACCTGATCGCGTATCATACCGAGAGTGTAATTAATGCAAACTAGAGGGAAGGGTTTAACAGAACGTCATTTAATAAAAAATTATTCGTTTATTTATTTTTAATTTTGTGTGGTACCAGATACAACACGTTGAAATAAAACCAAAAAATAATAGCATGAAAATATATGCTCTCGAATATAAGGCAATAAATATCTATTTTTTTTTAACCCTATTCTTTTGTGTACGTTTTTGTTCTTTTACAAAACAAATATATTTTTTCTAAAAAAAGTTGCCAACTCTAGCTGTAAGGGGCACTTTTTACTGTTACGTTTTATTAAGTTTTTTTCAAGATCCGTTCGATTGTTAGGTGTGAAAAGCGTGTGGTTGAAACAGGCACGTCGTGTTTGTCGATCAGATTGAATTTGAGATTCGGCGCTTACCGGCAGTGGCAGACAATTCAGCAGTTAACCGAAGTCTAACTGGGAAGTCAAACTGACAGTTTCTTTCTGACTTGCCTCGAGTCTACAGCAGTGAGCAGATCACTTTGCCCTAGATCGACATCGCCAGTTTCCGCTTTAGTCTCGCAATTCGATTTGGCATAATTCAATAGTCAAACAGCTTCACAGCATTGCTTGATATTTGTCGCTTAAAGTTCACATCTTTACTGAAGATTTAACTGCAGATTGCCTATGTCTTAATAAATAACGAAGTTTATGCAGATATGTTATTTTCATCGAGTACAGCCGTAACAGATCCTCAGAAATCACTTCAGCCCACATTTGAGGTGTAAGATAACAGTCAAGAGCACAACAGTCAAGAAAATAAGATTGCAAGAACAAAAGAATTTAGGCGCAAATCGTGGGGACTTAAATTTAAATCACATTGGCCCATACAATTCTAGTGTCTGAAGCGGAATTAAGCAACTCACCCTGAAAACACATTACTACGCACTGTTTTGAGTAACTTAAATTATCAGCGATAACATTTTCTCCATATATGAAATTTTCTCGAGAAATTGCTGTCTTATCAGTTTCAACCACCCACGTACCGAAGGTCGCCGGTACGAGTCCGGCCGAGTGCATGGGTGTTGAAGTGTTAGTGTGCTTGTAGTGTCCGTCCTGTGGTGTGTCTAGAATTACTTAAAAAAGATATATATACAAGTAGAGAAACACTGGATGAAATAAACACATACTTGAGCTGGCTGTATGGCCTAAGAAAGCCAAATGCCATTTATAAAAAATAAAATAAAAAAAAAAAATAAAAAAAAAAAAAAAGAGTTTGAACCAAGAGGAGGTTGCGTGCATGTTCAGCGCACCTTTGGCTTATGCATCGTATGGTTAGCCCAATGTACGCCTTTCCCCATTGGCAGGGAATGCAAGTCAGCACACCGAGCGTGGTGGTGTAAAGGCTAGCGTTCTGGCCTCGCATTCGGGAGGATGGCGGTTCGAATCCCCGGCCGGGCATCCAGATTTAGGTTTTCCATGGTTTCCCAATTCCGGGATGCTTCCTTCAAAAGGCCATGGCCGAATTCCTTCCCATTCCTTGTCCCCCATCCTTTCCCGTCTCTAAAGACCTCGCTGTTAGAGAGACGTTAAGCAGATACAAAAAAAAACAGCACAGCATCGATAAGGAACTCAACTTGAAAACTACAAAAATTCTGGCGCGCACAAGAGGTTACTGGAACAGCATTTATTCAGAAGCTGTCAAAATTCGTATATCAGAGAATCAAGTAAACAGAGATTCTGGATTCCATTTAAGTGAAACATGGAGACCATTGATCCAGAAAATGAGATTACATCAGTACTTGTGAATAGACTCTGTTTCTGCGCCGCCAACTATCAGCGCCAATAGTCAACGCCAATAACCAACGCCAAAAGTCAACGCCAAAAATCAACGGTTCAGCTGGTATATAATTAACCCCATCACCCACAGGCAACAGTCATTTGACAGTGGCGGCAGAGAATACAACCGCCGAAAAGTCGTGTTATACAAACGTTCCCACTCTGCTAGTTTCCCGAGAAAATTTCATCTACATACAACGCCGAGAAAGCCTCCACTCTTATATATTAATCTCTATTTCTGGTCAGATGAATATTCCAAAAATTCAATCGTTTACTTTCAGACTTTTCCCCGATTGTTTTATTTCTTTTGTTTTTATCTATTTCAACCCATAAGCAATGTTTTCATAAACATTACTGCGTCGTAATTAAAACTGGTCACGTTAATTTTTAAGTTAGTACAATTACAAAGAGCATCCTGGTGACTCAGTGTTTAAGGCGTCTGGCGGAGATCGAAAGATCCGTGGTTCTAATCCCTGTCTTAGTGGGATTTTTCATAATTCCTTAATCCGATCTTCATGTCTGGCACTCCTTGCTGTTTTACGTGAAGTATTGTACACCAGAAAACTACCGGTTAGGATTACGCGTTAAACTGTAGATAAGGTAAGAAGGAAAGGAACTGGCCACCTTAACTTCAATACCACTTTTGGTAGGGTCCATGTAACCTTCGTGTCGAATATAAAGATTTTAGACAGTAGAACTATTGTTCAGATAATAAAAAATTTCGAGAGACTGAAAAAACAAGGAGGAGATCCGCACAGTGCCAGAATAAACATCGAGACGAATTTACTGACACCAGGTTATAAACAGAGTCGTAGGCAAGCGGGCTGCCCTCCGACAGTAGCATCACTATGGCAACGGCCTGTCGGAAAGCGGTCCCATTAGTTAACATAACAATTGGCAGCCACGTACACAGTGACGGAACCGTGTTTGCACTGTGCTACTGCATGTACGAAAACAACGTAATGGCATCAGTGCTGAGACTGCTAGCAATTTAGAATCTCTCTTGAAATCAACACGACGTAATTAAACTATTGGCACTCGTAAATCTTGAAATATTTTGAAGTTTCTCTTCTTCTAGTTTAATTGATTTGTTTGTTTCCCCATTCATGTATATTCTTTTTTTATTGTTATTCGTGTGGCATCCCTTTCCGAGAGATCCCCGAGGGTTTAGCTCGGCCGCCTAGTGGCAAAGTTTTTAGTTCCGTGTGTGAGTAGTGTATTTTTCTTGTGAAATATGAGGTGGTGAGGGGGACCTTCCCAGCGTTAGTCTTAATGACTGCGGGAAGCTGCCTAGAAACCGCAATCAGGATGGTAGGTACGCTAAATTCTAGGTTCGTGCCCTGTCCCGTTGCACCTCCACGTTCCTGTATGTGGCACCTTGGCGCACTGAGCAACACAGGCTGGTTATTCTTGTTATGAAGTGGGTCGGAAAGTCATTTTCAGCATTCATATGTATCCCTCTGAATTAACTATGATGATGTTACACTATAATAAAGCTTTGTATGATATTTTTATTAGATTTGTAGTTTATTTTTTTAAGAAAAAAGATCCACATATACTAAGCCAAGCAGAAATATTGTGATAATGAAGAAGAAGTTTTTGCATTGCTGGGGCAACAGTGATATATAACGCGATTTCCTAATATTTTATTATTTTGTTACAGACAGTTTCCAGCTAACGGCAAGCCCAAATATATAGTTAAAATACAATGATTAACGTTCTGAAAATCATAATGAGTTTATTTACAACCTTTTTTTTACTTATGGTTTTGCGCCTCGTCGACGTAGAGGTCATTAGAGGCGGGATGGGACCTGGGTCAAGGAACGGGAAGGAATTTGGCCATGGCCTTTTGAAGGAACCATCCCGGCATTCGCCTGGAGTGATTTGGGGAAACCATGGAAAACCCAAATCTGGATGCCCGGACGGGGATTCGAACCGGCTTCCTCCCGAAAGTGAGACCAGAGCGTTAACCGATCATCCACCACGCTCGATCTATTTACAACTAACTGTACTCTTGATTTGAGCAGCATTTGAGATTAATGGTGTTAATTTACAGATAAACTTTCAGAGCAATATTGGTTGCCTATGTGAAAGGAGGGAGACTGTCAGGTACTTTTAGCTTACATAAAAGTTTTGCTTGAATACTTGAAATATATTTTTAATTTTTTTTTAGCAGTAATGGTTACTACGTGTATTCACCGGAAATATTAACAAAAATTACTGTTTTGAAGTTCAATTAGTTGCATTATATGGATGAGAGAATGAAAGAGTGCGCACGTCCGTTGTGTCCACTTAATCACCTCCGAAAGATCTGCAATCGAACGTGGAGAATCCGCTGATACTATTGCAGCATTACTGAAATTGTTCCAGAGCATTCGTAATGAGTGGTATGACTGACTGTCGGAGCAAATAACTCGCTGTTGTTGTACTTACTTATAATTCCGATGTTATTAATTCCATGAATTAATAGTGATTTAAACATGAATAAAACTAATTTTAAAAACCCGAATATTAATTTCGGTGTGGCCATTACCATTCATCAGCCACTTACCCTTGAGTTCATTCGATAGAAGGGATGAGTTTTTTCCGGCTTAGAGCTTTACAACTCAATTACATTGAGGCCATTAGAGGCTACTTTTGCGTCATCTACTCAGAAATTACCTCTAACATGAGTACAGTATATTTCAGATTTGTTACCTTGGTTTGTCGTTTGTTGCATCACGTCAGCGATAATTCTAATGCGTTCTCACTCTCATACTCAGGTTCACTTTATGTTAATACTATTTGTCTTTGTCCTGTAAATCACTTTTAAACACATTAATTAACCCTGCATCTCTCACCTTGTTAGTCGTTTATTTTTAATTAAAATATTCTAAATTAATTACTGGTCTTACCCGAATAAAATATTTCGCATTAACTTTGTTTTACTACGAAGAATCAGTCCATCGACTTTCCCCATGACTTGTATCTTTGAGTCCCCTCCCTCGACTGTTTTTCACGTTGTAGAAACTACTTCGTTCTACGCTCTAATTATTATTCTCCTTGTTACTAGGTACCTTCCACAATCTGACATTATCTTTACATCATTTTCATATTATTACAATAAATACGTTGTCATCGGCTTTTCCGTCTGTAATGAAGTATGCTTGTTATAAACGGGAAGAAATTTGGCCAGGTCATTTTGAAGAAACAGTTCCCGCATTCGCCTTTAGTGATTTCGGAAAAGCATGGAAAACCGAAAACTGGATGGTCGGGCAGGAATTCGACTCGGCGTCCCCCCAAAAGCCAAGCCGTAGCGTTATCGCTTACCCTCCACGCTCGGTGACAAAAAGACAACTGCGTGCAAGTGGCCCACTAAACTTCACGTACAAAATCCAATGCCTCATGAAAATTTGAATCTCCAGTATATGAATGTAGACTATTCCGAAAGAGCTATTAACTGCGCAATATAAAGATGATCCAGAAAATAATTTTAAAAAAAGTAATTACCTGCGTACACAAATTACTCTGTACTTTTAGATAGGTAAATACACTGAAGTTCCCATTTCTGGTATTTCGTATTATTAGCTTTAATTTTTAAAACCCAACAGCGTTTACTTTATGAATGAATCATGCTTCGGAAAGGGGTCCTGCTTTGACGGTAAAAATTTCTGTTACAGACAAAGGTTGACAACTCGATGCTTGTGAGCAGTGCTGCCAACTGCTGCTAATCGTCGCCTTTCATTACGCGCCATGCAGGGGGCCCCGTTTGCTGCTGACAGCTCCAATCACTCCACTTCAAAGGAGTGTCTGCAACTAGCGGACAAGCTTTATTGTTCTTGATATCGGATATCGAAACATTACAAAGAGATCCCTTGCTTATTTTCATGTTGCCCGCCTGTATAATCTCTTTTAGGAAAAGCAAAATTTAACTAAACATAGGTGCAATACCTTTGTGATTTACAAAGCAGGTAAATTTCACTCCATCAGCTCGTTAACATGCATTTTACTGCCGTTCGCAGAACAACAAAGAGCTTTTCTGTAAAAAATTTTTAATCAGACACTGTCATCATCTCATACGTATCTTTAAACAAGCAATATATATATATATATATATATATATTTGGGTTCTCGGAAATGGCTGTAAAGATTTGGATGAGATTTCATATTTAGATAAAGGTTTGTTTTTAAATTTTACTTAAATATGTGTCTACCAAGCAAAAATGCGATTTTACAAACAAAAAATAAATAAATAAATAATTTTTAAAAAAAGCAATTCTTGTATTTCCTATCTCGGAAACGGCTCTAACGCCATCTCGTATACGTTTCAGGAACCAGTAAGCTGGGCTGATGTTAATTTAGTTCTCTTTTATTACAGCATGGAACTCTTATATCTTCAAACGAATCATTTTTGTACACTTGCTCACCGATGCGAATAGTATCGTGATCAGTCAGCGAATGGTAATATAATAATGTGGCAGTAAGTAAATGCAAGTATTTTTTAATGAAAGGTATTTTATATGAAGTGTAATAATAAATATAACTTTTACTGTAATACATCGTTATCATTAAATACTACATGTTCAATTGTAAAACATTCAAAAAGTAGATATTTAAAAAATATTGGCTTTGTCAGATGTCCTTTTATCAATTTTCTTTACTTTACAAAACTTCTTTTAAAATAATATTTGCAGTTATAATGTAATCATCGGTAACTTTTTGACCCTATGTGTCTTAAATACCAAAATAAATATTAATATTAAAAATAAATATTTGAAGCGTCTGACATTGTGCTTAATTAATTTTCATAACGAACATTGCTTTCATTGCGAATTGTTTTCCTATCATTTGGAAAGGCACGGTTGATCAGAACATGTGAGTTTAATGCGAGGTATGAGCATAGTTTCATCAGAGTGAATGAATTTAGCACTGATGATGTACTCGTCTAAGCAAATTACCACAAATCTAACACCATTAATTAATTCCTAATTAGCATTATGATTTGTATTTAACATTATAATAACATTTTTCTTTAAATGCAATTTGTGAGGTGGTAAACCAGACGATCTCGGAAATGGTTCTAGCGATTTGAATGCAATTTCATATGCAAATAATGTTTTGCTTTTCATGTTTGTAACACGATTTTACAAAATAAATAAATTTAAAAAATTTAAAAAAAAAAATTGGTATCTCGGAAACGTATCTACGAGTAATCTCAACTCGTAGACGTTTTAGGTACTAATAAGCCTACTGATGGTAGTTAAGCTTCTCTTTGGTTAGAACAAGGAACTGTGCACCACAAAATACCTAGCAATCCTTCAAGAAAAACGCTTTTCTTTAATCAAACTTTACTCAAAATCTCGTATATTGAACAGAAATCGAAAGATGCCGAGCAAAGACCGGTCACCCAGATATTAAGAAGAGAAACTGAGATTTTATGTGTTGACACTGACACGCGTTCTGAGGTAAACAATTTGTTTCCACCCCCGTACTGCGTTTAAGCCTTTGAATGACTGTTTTATTTGTAGACCACCCACGACGGGCAAACAAGATAGTTTCATACTCTTAATACTCATGCTCCTCTTTCACTACTCGACTATCACGTCAGAAAACTTATCCTTTGCCATTGTGTACATCATCACTAAAAATGCTAGTTTGTTTCCGCACACAGTAGTTTACAGGCGGGAAGAGTAATATCTATTTCGTTAACGTGAATTAAATTAACGGTTTTGATTTATGCGCTGTTCCAGTTCCTTCCACCCATCATCAGGTAGATGTCTTGTGGGTAATATGTTGTTCAACTGCAATATCAAACAAAGATTCGTCCTTCAGAAACATTTTTGGGTACTGATTTCTTGACAAATGATTCTACCATTCCACTCGTGGCGTTTATGGTGAACGTTTATAAACTGAACTGTTTGAGAGATCAGATGTTTACTGGTGTTTCCAAACGCTACACGAGATATAACGCACCTTTTACTATCTCACTTTCATCCAATTATTCGAGCTCAGTCTCGAGTTTTTCTTAGGCGTCCAAACTGCTGCTGAGTCCCCCGGAGATTGTCTTTAATAGTATTTCGTTCAGACACTGTTCCAGCACAAACTCTGTCAAATAGGGAAATTTCATTCCGTCAACTCATTACCAATACGAACTCAAAAAAAGCAATGTTATCTTGGTTGTCCGTGCGGAACCGCGTCAATTTATTTAAACCACCCGAACAACCAAGACAACATCGAAAATGACCGCGGAGGTATGCGCAGTAACTTAAAAAGAACAACTCGTAAACAAATGCTGGTACACATTGGACTTCACCGAACCAAGATAGTGGTTCACTACACCTGTATTGAGCGGTGAAAATCCTTTAAGATTTTTGGTGACTAAGTGAAATCTTTAGTTTCGAGAAAAATTCTATTTTCTTCGATTTAAAAATTGTATATATACTTAAGTTGATGATCGAATCGTTAGTGAAGAGTTGTCCATATAGGTGATTGTCAACTTACAGAGGTCTCTTACAACCCATAGTCTGTACCTGTAAAATACACCCAAGGTCAAAGGCATCTTTCAGAAGTACTTGACTGAAGTTCATATTACTATTGGTCCAGTTCTGTTCATATAATTCAGTCACAAGGTACCATTCTTCGGGTGCCTTTATATGCGTCCCCATTCTTCTCTTTTGATTCTTTGGTTCCACCGTATTCATATATTTGGGTATAAATCCCAAGCTGACGCTTAATTCATTTTTCAGTCGGAACCACTGCTTATATCCGGCTCATGGGCGTTGAACCGTTCATCTCTTCAGTTCTAAAAATACTTACATTTTCAATCCAAGTAAGAGACTCGTTTGATTTTGGACTCTTAACATTCGATGCCAGTTTATATGATTTACATTTTTGCTCTATTGGTATGTAGTGCGATATTTCGTAATTATTCTCTTAACTACAGCAATTTCATGCTCATCAGACCCATAGTTTGTCCAAGTGAAAAAAAAATCTTTATTAATTAGCTGTGGTTTGACACACGTAGGTTATTATGGAGATATGAAATTGACCTAGTATATTAAATCAATATACCACTAAGCGGCTTCTTTGGTTTCAACTTTATTCACTTTATTTCGAAGAACTTATTATAGTCGATTTAGAATGAAGAACATTTAAATGTATATTCTTGGTGTCAAGAAGGGAATAAAGCCGTAAATCAAAAGCTCTTAATTTGACCGTGTCAGCGATCCCTAATGTTGGGAAAATGTGACGAAGAAGAAGACCTGTTTCAATTTGAGAAAAATCCGCAGAGTTGGTCCAGAGGGGTGGAAATTTATTATTTCATGTCAGCACTGCATTCTGCCCTTACTTTCTTCAGGAATGAATTTCTGTAACCTGGTTGGAGAGAGACTTGAAGCAACATGGCTACTTTTATATCACTGAAAAAATCTATTAAAATTTCTCTGCACTTTGCAAAAAAATACCATTATTAGAATTATTGCGTTTTAAAACTTCTCCTTAATTTAATATTCTCAAGCCACCGCTTAATATTTAACATGGTTCGTTGGTTTAATTTTGTAGTGTGTATAACAATGTACATTCTCCGTGCGAGACCGTTTCGGCGACACACCGTTCCCGTAACACGCTGACTCTGGCGATCTCCAATAAGCGCACAGCCAGCAGGGACACGTCCCAGGTTAAGCGACCGATATCTCGACGCTCCAGATCGCTTGCTTCCCCGGCACGCGCCTTGAGGCAGCTGCCTGCTACACACTGAACATTGATTTCGAGGCTGGCCGCAGAGTGGCGCTCGCTCACGTTCCGCTGGCTGTTTTTTTTTTTATTTTTTAATGGCATTTGGCAACGGAGGCCATACAGCCAGCTCAAGGTAATTATAATTGCTTTCAATGTATGGACGCCACAGGACGGACAGGACATTCACACAGACACACAGCACTTAACATCCATGCCCGCGGCCGGATTCGAACCGGCGGCCTTCGGCACGCGGAGCTAGCCTAGCACTCTAGCCCCTACGCTACCGAGGCCGGCTCCGCTGGCTGTTAAAGAATATTCCGTCCGCTGGTACGGGGTAACTGTTCACAGAGCTCTATTCATGGAATAAGTAAAATTATTGACAAGTCCGTACCAAAGATGCTTATTACCTACTAGGTGTAAAGAGACCGTGTTCCGAGAATGGCTACGGATCTGTAACAGTTGCCAGAAGGCAGAAAAGTTTAGATAGTTAAATGCCTTTTTCTGTCCACGACCTGTCCTTGGGACGGTTCATTGTCATGTCAAATAACAACATCATTTCCATTTGAAAAGGAGGTTCACCACCTCTTTCCGAAGTTTGGAGGATTATGCGTGGAATAAACAATTTTATTCTTGGCTGACCCACTCAGCACTTGGGCAATAATCAAGTTGTGACGTCATGACGGACATAAAATGAGTTTCTGGTATCACAGGCCATGACTCACTCTGACTGAAATACGAACATGATCTGTATTTCATCTTAAGGGTTCACTCTACAAGACCTCAAGAATTTATGGTGAGCTTGATGGGACTCCGCTTTTTACTTTTATACCACGTCTTTCTAGTTCTACCTTCTCTGCGCCCTTCTGGTTTGTGCTGAAACAACAGAAGCAGAATTCTTTCCTCGCCCATTCTTTCAATGTGCTGTATCCATGAATCTCTGTATTCCATGTTATTAAAAACACCCTATGTTCTAGTTGCGCTTGAAGCAGAATATTCTTAATTTACACTTACTGCATGAAACAGTCACTGCAGTATTTCTTATAGAAACATTCGAAGTACTTACTCAATAATACCACATCGTCAACACGCTTAAAAACGTTAAAGAAACATAAAAAATTAAAAGAATATTAAAGCAAATAATAACCTGTAACTACAATATTACCTTGGTTCCTTGTTTGTAATTCTGGAAAGGCTCTTGACCCAAAATTATTACCTAACTGGCTTAAAGTAAAAACAAAAAAGAAATGCTACTGTGCCACTTCATTCTACCACACTGGACTATTTAGGAGGGAGGAATGACGCTACATGGATGATTTTTTTCGCCTGCCCACTGGCTCTCTTGCTTGTAGCTTTTGTCTGTTTTCGATAATCATTTGGTTGCTAGGAGGAAGGTACAACTATTTATGAGCTTATTATTGTTTCAAGAGATATTTAGATCAAACTGTAATGTTCATAGAGTTTCGAGAAGAATAGACCCAAGTTTATTAAATATTGTAGAAAATACTAAACTGTATTATCACATTAACACAGATTGCAGATAATTTACATGGTTAAACACTCATTCCGCACGTTTTTGTTTTAGATACCAGTATTGTATGTATAATGTGACACTTGACTCCAGATTCCACATAACACATAAAATCTTGGGAAATAATTTTTTTCTTTATACATTTTTTATTACATACGCAAGGTTGTAAGAAAGGCTGTAATGCCAATGTAAATATCCATCTTATTATGATAAGAGTATGCATTGTATCAGGCTGGAATATACGAGTCCATCGGCTCATACCATCCCCACCGAAAATCGTAGGTCCCACGCAGTATGTGCGACCGCGAATAAAATGTCAACGAAGTATCATGTGACCTCATGACGCCTAGCCACCCGCCTATCAAAATGAATCTCGAAAAGATACAACGAAAGTTCTTGGATTTTCTGACCATCATATATCTCCAAGATCGAGACGGTGGAGCTACAAAAGTATTCAACTTGATCCTCCGCACCCAGCACTATCCTAGATGTTGGAAGCAAGCTATTGTGGTTGGAGTTCCAAAACCGGGGAAAAATGGAATATTCCCTCAGAATTATAGGCCCATAAGCCTACTACCATCATTGAGCAAGATCTTCGAGAGACTAGTACTCAAACGCCTAGATGCTCACATACAAATGGAAAACATCATACCCAATTTCCAATTTGGATTTCAGAGGGGTCACTCAGCTGTTCAACAAATCCTAAGAATAGTTGAACGCGCCACGACTACATTTAACTACAGAGGCTATTGCCCGCTGGTCCTGCTTGACGTGGCGCGGGCTTCGGATTCGGTTTGGTACAGCGGACTGCTGTATAAACTGTACAACCAGGGACTACCCGGCCCACTAATTAAACTCATCCGCAGCTACATCTCTGGAAGGTCATTCAGAGTGAGGGTTGGTAATGACCTATCCACACGCCGCCCCATTCACGCAGGAGTACCACAAGGGTCAGTACTTGGCCCAGTGCTGTATAATCTCTTCACTTCTGATATCCCGGCTCCGGCAAACGTCCACACAGCTCCATATGCTGATGATACAGCATTTTTCACCACCCACAAAAACAAAACTGAAGCCATCAGACGACTCCAAGCAGTTCTTCAACAAACTGAGGCATGGGCAAGACGCTGGCGAATAACCCTCAATACAGCTAAGACCCAGGCAATTATGCTGACGAGGCGCCTCGGGAAGCGCAACAGACAGCGGGACCGAACTCCAAACCTACATCTTAACGGTGAAATCATCGCGTGGTCACCCACCGTCAAGTACCTCGGTGTGACGTTAGACTCCCGTCTTACATGAAGGCGCCACATCGAGGATGTTCGACTGAAAGTAGCAGCGAGACTGCGTGAGCTGTATCCCATCCTCAATACTAACAGCTCATTGGCAGCCAACACCGGGGTCAGTGTGTATTGCAGTCTGATTCGTCCCGTGATGGAATATGCGTGTCCTGTCTGGGGATACGCTTCCAAGACTGGATTGGACCGTCTGCAAGTATTGCAGAATAGAGCACTCCGGCGAGCACTCCATTTGCCGACCAGATTTCCCACAGCCGACCTGCATGCAGCTGCAGGTGTTCCGTACATAAAAGAAAGGATAATCCAAATAACCACCGCTTTCTATAGAGCTGCAAGGAAATCCACTAACCCTCTCATAGCCAACCTAGGGCAATATTACGATGCCTTTGATAAACACAAGAGACCACTGTCAATATTGACTAGAAATTGATACCATATGAGCGAAAGAAAAGACATAATATAAGTAAAGAACAACATCTTGAAATGACTGAAGGAAATGTCAAACGACAAACCCTTCTCCCCAACCGCTTCTAAAATATAAAAGCAGAAAATGCTCTGATGTGTGTGTGTACGGTGGAGCTAAAGTTTACGTGGGGGATGGAAGAGGTAACAAGCTCATTCTGATTGGCATTCTGAGTCTGATGCTACTTCGACTCTCGCAAGGCGAAGACGTCCGTAGTGCTGATGTGGGCATTGACTGCAGCTGTTTAGTTAGGAACAGATTCTCAAATTCCGTGAGTCCATCTTCAATCATCGCCGGCTTCCAGACTTCAGCTGCTATTGTAAAGTGTTATATCACCAAGCCTATTTTATGTGCATTCCATGAAACTAAATAGACACGTAAATGAGAAGTTCTGCTCTAACTTTCAAAATAAAATCCTACTGAGCTAAAGGTATAATTTGCCAAGACGGTACAAGTTGTGCTGAAAGAACCTTGTTTTCCAAGACTGCTTTGATATCATGGCATAAACATTCATGGCGAAGAAGGCCATTTTCATTGTTTAAAGACACTACACATTGATGACGATGTCTGATGTAAAAATTTGTTATGTATATTGCTTTTGGATACTTTTCCTCCATATGTATCAATCATTTGTGATTTGATTTCAAAGTAAATTCCAATTTGTTTGTTTTTACTCAACGTTACTCAAGTTGTGTTGTTATTTTGTGCAATCATGTAGCCATATTAAATATAAATTCGCCTAGATATTTAATTGCAATTTGAATTTTAGTAAATGTCGTATTGTGACAATTTTCCTATTCATCCGATAGCGTCGATATTCTTGCCTACTTGATATTTACATTGTATCTTAAAATTATACATCGTCACTTGCTTATTTTATTAATAATAATGATGACAATATATTATCTTCTTCCCCACGGTGGCTCTTACACTACAGTATAGTCATGCTTCTGCAAAATTCGTTATTTTCGGAATTACTCCAGACGATTGTTGTTACGGTTTATTGGATGTCCTGATCAATACTCTCTTGTTGATAATAGTTACAAATCTATAGAAAATAAAATTTTTGGTATCCCAGTTGTTTTATGTGAAACAATTAGGTTCAGTTCAAAAAGTGATATCAAAAATCTTGAGAGTCTGAACAATTTTATGAAACTAAACGTCTGTTAGATTTCACGATACCAACGATTTTAATTTCTTCCACGTTGGAAAAGGCGTAACATATTTCTAAGTATCCTTTCTTTTTCTCTTCGATTCCGTTTGCAAATTAAGCTATAAAAAGTCACATTGAATGCTGCGAGGTATGGTATAATGCAAGAGAAGCTGTTAATAGCCCCTGGACCAATAAAATACAATGATAATTGGTGAGGATATAATTTGACTTCACTGGTAGGCACGAAGTAAATCCAGAAATATCTGTGGGTATAAAACGGTGACATAGGTAGTCATGTGAATCTCGGTGGCCTACATGCAAGATATTTCGGACTAAATGGGAAGAGGAGGAAAAATGTAACTTGCTTGGTAGAAAAAAAATTGTAATGTAGAACTCAAAGACAATAGGAAATACAGTATTGAGTAGATCAATTAGGAAAGATGATAAATGTCACTATGAGCGAGCTTATTAGATAAAAAATAAAAATGTTATACAATCATAGGATGGAACGGAAATTTTGACTGAAGATTTAACTGGATAATCCTGCAATAACATTTGGGGAAGTGGTGGGAAGAGGTTTCAAAATCCTTCATTTGTTAGAGAGAGATGGGGGGGGGGGGGGATGTGCCAGGGAAATGAAGGAACTGAATAACAAAACCTGCGTCAGACCATTGCTTCAATATACAGTATTGTATTATGAAAACCAAATTATGGATTTGGAAAAGGTGGAAAGGAGAGTAGCAATTTTTTTAAACGTTTTTTTTATTTCTTTTTTGCTGGGAACTACCTTAGAACACAATTAGTAACTGGTAAGATGAAGAGCTGTATTCACTGGAACACTGGAGCAGAATTAAGAATGTGTTGTTAGTGTACAAATCGTATATTGGTGATGATTAGATAGCTATTGACAGAAGAGTTAAGAAAAGTACATGGATGGGACGAAATGACAATGGGCCACAGGCTGTCATTGATTTCAGTCTTAAGGGAGTGGGGACATTTTCTTTGTATGTAATTGGATTCACAAGTGTAATAAATTAACATGGAAAATGCTAAACGACTTACCAGAAGCACTGAAAGAAATTATATTTTTCTTAAAGGACACAATAGGTGGGCGTCAATACTAAAGTCAAAGAAAGTGAGATAAGAAGAAATCAAGAAATTTGAATTGCCTTCCATACATATCCTCCATTGAGTTTAAATTAAATTGGAATACACTTTCGAGGCATGTCGCATTTCTCTACTGTCTTTGTCAGACAGTAGTTCCGTGGTACGTCACAGCTCCAAAATAAGTTACTAATGCAGCTCATTTCAGTTAATTCGAGTTACAAAATTCTGCAATCATCTGATTTATTCATTATTTGATCATGCGGGAAAAAAACTTCAGTGGGTTCGTGCAATAGAGTTCGCTTTATAAAAAAAAAGTACAACCGTCATCTATGACAATATTTGGCAGGCCACTAGTGATAAATCGAGGTTGACTACTAGCATTCCATCGCGCAAATGTCAGGTATTCCATAACTAATTACTCACTTTTATTAAATTATGTCTTTCACGTAATTAATTATCGAGAAGAACATAATACGTTGAAGAATTAATTAATCATGGATACAGTTGACTACTACAGTATATGAATCACCTGAATAAAACGGGTAAGAAACCACCGCATTTTAATTTAACTTAAGCAGAGATACGATATATGAAGAATAGCTTGTTTACGGAATTTAAAGCGCCGTTGATGCAGGTGAGATGTGAGTATTGGTTATGAACTATTGCAGTATTTACTACAAATACTTAATCGGTCTTAACAGGTTGAGTTTCACCATCGATAATTGACGGTTTTAACATAGTGAATTATTTCAGATGTACATGAATTAAAATTAAGTAGACTAATTACGCTTAAAATAAGTACCTGAAACACTGTAACTCGCAGCAGTTTCCACTTTCTTCCGAAATGTTCGGCCATAAAGTTACATAATCGTAATGACCTATGCCTTGGTAGATACCTGCTCGTGAAGGAAGCCGCTGCAATAAAAACTCCAGGAAAATCGACAATATAGCTATTTTTAAAGATAAAAAAAATATTGTTCGATCACAGAAGAACCAGAATAAGAAATACGCAATACACTAGCTATTTCCTAATCCTGTAAAGGGGTAAGTTACTTCCTATCAAGCACCAATGTTTCAAAAGTTAAAACTTCTATTATTTTTTAAACACAAATAAAAGCCAACAAATAAATACATAAAGTGAACCACAGTGTCACTAACAGATAACATATTTAAAGAGAGCTTATTTTATTATTTAATTCTATTAATTAATTGTGAATATGTTGCACGTTGATGGGACTGCACTAATCATTTCAGAATTATTTAAGATCAGAGAATCCGGATAAGTCATCTCTTCCTACAATGCCCAGAATTTGAGGTTCTTTTAGAAAAACGCGAAGAATCCACAGTGACTTCTATTACTATTTCCCTGCACTATTCGACGTAATGTGACTGCGCGTGGAAGAACTGAATAACAACTTGTATTAATGCATTGATTAAGCAGTACCGTAAAGAGAGTCGCCCACTGGCTTACCTTCTAGTAGGCTATCTATTCTCTTATTCACATAAAACAACATTCAGAAGCTGGATCTGGATGTATGGATGAGGATTTCTTGTAAAGTTACTTCTAGATTACGAGAAATCATTTCCGATTAGCCCCGAACAATACGTTTCGTCCGTTGTAACCGCTCTCGTTTAGCAGTAAAATGTATGCGGAAAAACGTCAGTTAACATATTTTTTTATGTTTGTTATGGACTAGATATACATTTTTGTGATATGAAAATTTTGGTTACAATCGAATTATTTTAC
>CM061920.1:65818597-65875597 GCA_031002005.1 Vandiemenella viatica
TAAAATAAACGTACTTTTTTTCTATATAATTTATTGTTGTCATACCAAAACATATATCTACTTTTGATTGGATACATATTTTTCAGTACTTAAATTCAGATGTTTACGGCGTGTGCTTCGGGTATGGAAGGATCCCGGTTCAAAATCCGGGTCTTGGCTGCAATTTTTACAGGCCTTGAAATCGACCTTCACGTCTGGCAAAGCTTTGATTTGTTAATGCGAACATACAAGGACTCTACCTACATTTTACGAACATCTGATGAACCTAAAGTGAGGCTGAAAGAGAAGGACACTTTTTCTAAAGCAATCAGTAATGCTAAAACAACATTTAGTCGTAAAAGACTGAAAATTTCTCTTTGTATTGGCTTCTCCATATCGACCAGGCCGGCACCGGCCCGCACCGTCAATAGTTAAGTCAAACTAATGACGGCCGACAAACGGTGCTGTGTCTTTTGAACTCATTTCAATCAAGTGAGCAACAAGAGTACGAAAAGTGTCGGTCGGTGACAGTGTGGGCTCGGTGCGATCTACTGTAGCCCGACCTTTAGTTTACATGCAAGTTCGAACTTGTAAATTCGTCACTTAGGTAATAATACCGTTTAACTCATTGTTACTTTTATTGCAAGATCGTCAGAAAACAAACACTTTTTTCGTTAAGTAAGTAACGATGGGCAGAATCACGAATAAAGAAAAAAGAATAATATTTACTGCAACGTAAACAAAACATCCACAATATATCCGCATTAAAAATTGCGGATGCGAAAGCGGATGTACGATTTCACGCGAAAGTTCCGCACTTGCGGATGCTGATATCAGTTACATCCCTAGTTAATATCTAACAGTTATGTGTTGGTGACGCAAAGTCTCACACCAATTTTATTGTGCTGCGTGTATAACTATTACGGCTTTAAGCTATTGTGATGGTCTGTAAGGAACCTTTTTTATGATATTATTCATTGCTCTACTTGCAATAGGGATGTAACGAAGCTCCGCACCGCAAGTGCGGAACTTTCGCGTGAAATCCTACCTCCGCTTTCACATCCGCATCTGCAATTTTTGATGCGGATGTATAGCGGATGTTTACATAGCAATACATATTATTCTTTTCCCTTTATACGAGATTCTACCCATCGACACATAGCTAACATCAACGAGTTTTTTTTTTCTCCTTACGATCCTGCAACAAATGTAACAATGAACTAGACGGTGTTATTACTGGATGTGTGAAAACTGCGACCAGTGAAATTTGCGGCCAACCTAAAATCTGCGGCCAATACCTCTTCTCTTTGTGTCATGCCGCGCCGTCCTAATCACTCTAAACGCCCCTAGCCGACCCGACCTGGTCTCACTAAATCGTGGCCTGGAAGTTTTTACGTGAACAAATCATTTTACATTACACGCCCGAAACAGCCAAGTTAATTTCTATTTTTTTTTTAATAGACACGCAAATGTTTCACAGGTTAAGTATTCTTTCTTAGACTTTTTTCGCACTCGTTACTGAAAGCTGAATGTTTTGCTGATCTGCAACACTGTTCGGAAAATCCAGTGCGGTACTAACTAGATCGGAGTGGCCGAGGTCGTCTAGAGGCGGCCATACAAGATCGCTCCATCCGTCCAAATGGAGCGATGTCACTCCATTATCGTGTCATCTGTGGGGAAATTTGATGTGGATGACGTTTACCCACAACTGCTGATGGTAGAATATTTTTTCCTGCACTAGTAAGGTGAGGCAAAGGGAGATTTTGCATGAAATCTACTACGATTCTGTAAGTATCTGCTTCATTATTACAATTATTTTCTACGTCTTTTAAGCAAGAATAAAACTTGTATTTTAATAACAGTTATAAACTATAAAACATCTGTAGTGTCAACCTGCTGTTTAGAAACATTGGCTACAAACGTAGCAATCCGCTCAGAGCGCCGGCGGGGCGGCTTTTAACAATACAACCAGTTTGATCCTATTCTATAATAAACATACCGCTACAGCATTGTTGAGAATTCTGGCCGCAGATTTCACTGGCCGCAAATTTCACTGGCCGCAGTTTTCGCGACACCGTTATTACTTAGGTGACGAATTTACAAGTTTGAACATGCATGTTAAGTAAAGCGACCTATTCACGGTCCAACTTTTAGGACATCCGTGTGGAACTACCGTAGGATACGCTCACCCATTCACACTACTAGAAGGGGTCCAACAAGATGTTCCAAGTAGTCTTTCCCACTCGTACTTTGTAGCAACACACCAGTGTCCTTATCGCATACTCGTAGGATGTTTCCTCCAATCATGATCCAACACTATGGCTTGTTGGACGGCAAAAACCAGTGTTGGTTGTCTGGGCGTCCAACAACATCAAACACGTCGTACATGTAGTTATTTAACCCCTTTCACGGTGCCTCAAGTCCCTTATCAAAAATCGGGTCATCGTAGGTCCTACAAGTTGTCCTGTGAATGGGCACTAGAGCAGTGGAAGGGCGGGTGATGGGCACGGAGATGTGCGGTAACGTCGCTTTGTGCTTGGCGCTTGAATTAGTCGAGCCACGAAGTCCGAAAAGTTTATATGACAAAGATTGGTTATATAAATAATTTAATTTACTTTGTAAGCGTATTTGCTTTTTAATTTTATTTTACCCCTCTCTTAATATTTCGTACTGTTCGACCCTTGTTGGGAATATACGTAGCTTAGTACTTGCCACAATTCGAAGGAAATTTAGCTAGAGAAGTGAGAGTAAAGGAAAAATCATTAAAAAAAAAAAAAAAGTTATGATTCACTAGATAATTTATTATCCATCTTCAATTGAAAATACTTCCCTTTTCTTTTCTTTTATTAACACAAACATTTGCCAGTTCGCAATTTTACATCGTTTTTCACACACAATTATTGTACATTAAACTTTTCACAATAATTCACAGTTTACTGCTAACGAATAAAGTGTGATACTTCTTATGCTTTCTCCGCCATATATTCTTCTCGACAACAACCAAACAAATATACTTTACTTCGCCAGTATTCATCGTCAGAGATGCTGGAAAACTCTCTTAAATACATACATTGTCTGCTTCATACATATAACACATTAAAAAATAAGTACGAGGTAAGGACTTGTGCTATTCGCTTGAAATTTGTGACACACGCTCCTGTGGTCATACTTTTTAAGTAAAAGCGTACATGAAAGCGAAATAAAAGATACCTCACGAAAGTTACGAAACGATGAATTTCAATAGTAAAAAAACCGCCATTTGCAGTAAAATTGTTCTTCCCAAAGATAGTATCTGCAATCTACATCAACGAATCTAAAACTAATTCCTCACATCTAATACTGTTGTAATAAAGTACGTGTTTTTTTTACTCTGGTCCCGGCTGCATTACAACCTAACCACCAAACCAGTATATTGCCGCCAAAAAAATCAGGAGACCTTAATTTGTTAATTAAAACTAAATTCTTCGCTTCACAGCTGTAACAATTTACGCATTTCTTCAAAATGGTCCAGTTGGTCTGTTATCGCGGAAAAGTTGCAACGATTACATTAGTTACAATAGAGCAGTGGTTCCCAACGTGGGCCGTACCGCCCCCTGGTGGGCGTTAGAGAGCTCGAAGGGGGCGTTTGTGAACAAAGGCAAATTTGGGGGGCGTTGACGCCCAGCCAGCGCCCCCCTAGCCAACACTGGCAAGGAATTGCCGATAAGATTAATTAATAACAAAAATCATTGTACAAATGTTTCAGCAAGTAATTTCAAATGTCCTTTAAGCAGGATCAGTGGGGATTAAAAGTTGGGGTCAGTACATTATATCTTTGTTCCTAACACCTGCTTCAATAGTTAATGAATGAGTCGCAGCAAGCGCTGTGCACCACAGGGATCACCATTGTCAGTATGTTTATGTTCCGGCTCGATCAACAATGTTTATACGTTTATGCTGGTCAGTGTTCGATTATTCGGTAGTGCCTTCGGACTGAGTGACTGAGAACCTGTGCGGTAATCTACAGCTTACGTGGACCTACTTACTGAAGACTATTTATTTTGGAATATCTATCTGCCACAGTGGTTAGTACATATTCATTATTATTATTTGCTTATTATTCTATTTACTGGTCGATATTCCGTGAGGAATGTGTTCTGAAATTTCAAGTAAGTTTTAATCTTTTATTTAATTTTTGTATCATGTGCTAACTAACTGCACTCGATTCTGTACTGATAACTGCTACAATTCCTGTTATTATTATCAACATCATTTATCACACATTGTAAGGAGGGTTAAGAATCATATCATTTTTGACATTTCCAGGTTTTTACAAAAGGTAGGAGTACCTATGGTTGACGGTGTACCTCACATGAAGTTGTATGAAATTCAAATTTAAGAAAATATTGTTATCCAGAAAACCAGCAACACTGTCAGGTTAACTGAATGGGTCCACGGGTTCGGTGATAGTCTCTTCTGTCGATGGTGAACAGTTTCTGCAGTGCATGTGGTTACCATATTCGGAAGCGCGTCTCTTGTTAGCAAAATAGGAGCTTCGGGAAGTACTTTAACTCTCAGTTAATGTAAGTTTCCTTTACTTTGCACTGAACGTGAATGTGGAAATGTTATCGCAATGAAATAAACAAATGTATGTTTTCGTAGTTTAAACGGGAATAATATTTCTATTATGGTTAGCCTCTCTGTCTAAGGTAGGTGTTCCTAAAATCGGGAGGGATGTCGAATTTACATTCATCAATAATAAATGGGCTTTAATTTAAAACTGAACAAACCATCATGCCGTTTACAACATATGCTATGGGAGGCGCAAAGGCAGCCAAAATCGATATGTGGCGTCTGTTTCCGGTACAAACTATGTCATATTTGGGAGCCTACAGCTCTTATATCGCATCGTGGGCAGATATTGAAATCCCTCACTTGCTAAATACTTCGTGTAAGGCCGGCATATATTGAAACGGGATATTGTTAGGCCGTTTTCACACCGGCGCGGCGCCGGCGCCGGATACAATGTAATCAAATGAGAGCTTTCACACTTAGTCTGGTCCGGCAGATTGCCAGCCCTTTGATTTAATTGTTTCTTATGCACACTTCTCCACACTGGTGCCGGTGGCGGAGAGGCTCTAATCTCAGTCCCGACAATTTTCTTTAGTTTTGTAATAATTACTCGCACGATACTATAATATTAATTGAATTAGTTGATACTAAACCTTATTTGTGAGATAGACCAGCCGACTATTTCAAAGTTAGAACAGAATGCGTGCAAAGAGATTTACACATTTTTGAAAGAAGATTTTGAAGGGAAAGAAAAAAAGAACAACTGAAAGTTGATCAGCTATACATTTATTATTAGTTCTAACAATACAGAACAGGTTACACAATTTTTTTGTTAATTTACCATGGCAAAGCACCCTCGATACTGACAAAGTATCTTTGTGTTAATACCGCAAATAATAGAACAACCAGATTTACATTTTAAATAAAGTATAAGTTAATTATAATGTTTGTTAGTACTAATGATAAACATATAATTTATCATATTTCAGTTGGTTTCTTTTTCTTTTCATTTCGAAATATTCTTTCAGAAATGTATACAACTCTTTCCACGCTTACGTTTTACTTTACTTGTGCTTATTCCCAATCTGTAGGTCTCATGTGAGTCAGTAAAGTTTGCCCCTTTAACAAGATCCTTAAAAATCAATAGAAGAAACACAATAAATTGAAAGTTTTTTGTATCCTATTTATAGATTTCAATCACAGTCGTAGCTATAGCATAATATTTAAAAAGTTCAGTTGATTTCGTAATTGGTCAAAATTATTCAATGAAATAAAAATATAGCAGAATATTTGTGTACCTAATTTATTTTACTATTATTCTAGGCCTCTTTTTGTATTTGAGTCTACAAGGAATGTACCCAGTACTGTAAGCTAATTAAATATTTACTGTATTTCGTTCTACGATATAATAATCTATTAAAGTAACGTTTGTTGAATGATGGATGCCTATTTCTTCCACCAAAGCAAAAAACTTATTGAACTCGGTGTGAAAAGGCCGGCGTTGGCTCCGGTTTTGCTGGTGTGTGTGAAAACGCCCTTAGACTATCTGACATTTTTTTAAATTAAGTTTTATTTTTTAAATTTTTTATTTTCTATGGAGGGAATTGTGTAGAGTAGCTTCTCTGACCATAAAGTACCCCCTGAAGCTCACAACTCGTGATGCCTGTGTTCTCCCGCATGGGACCGCATTTGGATCTGCAATTTCTTTCACTTGGTCCAGGCCTGTGCTGTGTACTTTCTTCTCGATGTCAGCTGGTCAACTATTGTTCTCGGGTCCTCATGGTAATTTAGGGTTATGGAAAGAGTGTCCAGTATAGGAGCAAAGTATATCGACTTAAGGGCTTGTCGAATTGAATGTATGGAGTAGGGAAGAAAGTGGTTCATAATTATTTTTTTAAAAGCTCAAAGAGGAATATTCAAGACGTCTATCTTTAGCTGGTATGTTTTCAGTAGCATCCAAACAAGACGCAGATGGCCTTCGTGCCTTTTACAATATTTCTTTGCTTATTGCTAAATCGGGAAAACCGCACACGATTAGGGAACAATTGATACGGCCACCTGTGAGTGAGGTTCTGCATACTGTACTGCACAAGCCTGCGTCTGATTTATTAAGAGAATTCCACTTAGAAATAAAACAGTATAGAAGCGAATCGATGAAATGTCCGAGGACGTGGAGAGTTCTCTAACTGATTTTTTGAAGACTGCCGAATTTTATTTACAGCTTGATTAATCTACTTTACCAAACAGTGATTCATTACTTCTTGCGTACGTTCGCTTCATTAAATGTGAAAAAATTTGTCAAGAATTACTATTCGCAAAAAAATTAGAAACTGATACTACAGGAAAATCTATATTTCAAGTTCTGGAACACTATTTTGAAGAAAAAAGTATTCCTCTCAATAATATAGTGTCCATTGCTGCTGATGGTGCTCCGTCAATGGTTGGACGATACCGAGGGCTGATTTCATATTTGAAAAAGGCAGCACCAAATGTAGTCGCCGTGCATTGTGTAATTCACAGACACCATTTGGTTGCAAAAAACCTAAGTGATCGCCTTCCCTGCTCACTACAATATGTAATTACCGCAGTTAACAAGATCACAAGCAATGCTCTCAATAGTAGATTATTTGGAAAACTTTGTGATGAAAATAACGAGGATTTCAATCGTTTGCTATTGCACATACAAGTTCGTTAGCTGTCAAAGGGTACCTGTTTAACAAGATTTTATGACGTTTTTGACTCCATTATAACGTTTTTTGAAAACAAAGATGATTCATTAAGAGAGAATTTATTGAAATATAAGAATGATGTAGCTTATTTAACTGATCTATATAATAAATTTAATGAAACAAACCTACGGCTGCAAGGAGATAATTTGAATTTGATCATTGCAGTCAGTTATTTGTGCGTTCATGTCTAAACTTGCCTTGTACAAACAGAATGTGGGTAGAAGACAGTTCTATCAGTTTCCAAATCTTTCCTCTGTGGAAACAAATGATGAAGATATTTTAGTATTTTGTCAATATTTGGAAGCACTTAACGAAGAGTTTAAAAACAGATTTCAGGATTTTCTTAACATGACCAGTCCAGATTGGGTATTAGAATCTTTCTCAAACCTACAAGTAGCAGATTTATCGCTACAGGAAGAGGTGATAGAACTGTTAACAAATGAAGAATTAAAATTGAAATTAAAAAACGGATATCAAGAATTATGGCTACAGAGGCAAATTCCAGTTTTATATCCGGTTTTGTGGGCTGCAACAAAAAAAAGTTTTTTATTGCATTCCCGTCGTCATATTTAGCTGAAAGGGGATTTAGTGTAGTAAGCAATTTACTAACAAAGAAAAGAAACAGATTGTCAGTAGTGGAACGTGGTGATTTAAGACTCCTGCTGACAAATATAGCACCAAATGTAGAAAAATTAGTATCATTACATCAAGCTCAGACCTCTCACTGATAATTTTAAAATAATTTTCAATTTATGTTTTTAATCAAATTTTGTAGAAGGCACCAATATTGTTAATATTCTTTAATAAAGTAATTTTAAAAATCTTTCCTTGTTTTTCAATATTTAATATAGTCCAATTCATCTAAGAGGGCTGCCATCAAATCACGGTTTGAAGAAGTGGGCAACAAGCCAATTAAATTAAAGCGCAATGGATTACACAACGTTGATTACAACAACAAAAAACGTTGGTGCTGTTTTTTTTTTTTTTTTTTTTTTTTTTTTTTTTTCCGAAAAGGGGGCGGTAGGTCAAAAAAGGTTGGGAACCTATGCAATGGAGTGTAGATGCTATACTTTGGCGTGAACAACTTGAATGGAAATGGCGGTCTCTACTATGTAAGTACCATCGTTTCGTAACTTTCGTGTGGCACCACGTTTGTGGTACGTTTCATTTCGCATTCGTGTACACTTTTTCTCAAAAGGTATGACCTGAGGAACGTTTGTGACAAATTTCAAGCGAATAGTACAATGCCTTCTTACTCGTTCTTATTTTACCACTGCCAAAAAAACATTGGATTATGAAAACAAAGAAAAACAAAAATACATATATGTAAGGAAACTTTGTTTCCTTACAACTTGTGTGTGTTTGTTGTTGCAATAGGAGGTAAAAAAAGAAAAAAACTTGCAGTATTACATAGAAATAAACTTCACTTATGAAAAGTTTAGAATTTGGCATAATAATATACATATTTTAGTTTTTAGTTTATATTTGATAAATTATTAAATTCTAAACAGTTACAAATTTATTTTTCCACTTCCACTTCCGCAAAACATCTGTAGATGTCAAGTACTGAACATCCGCATCAGCATCCGCTACAATCCTAATTTACAGCACTGCAGCTTGTGTGTGCATCTGGGCTGACAGCCTGCCCTCAAAAATAGGTCTGCCTCTGCAGAAACTGACTCCAGCTAGAAGCTATCTGTGTCGAACCACTGAGTCGAAAAGAGAGGACTTCTGATCCTCCTACAGCACAATAGAGGCGCGTTCGAAGGAGACAGCAGGGAGCTGGGGAGAATTCAGCCCCATAAAGCTCTGCAACCGTTGGAAGTATTCTCCGCTGACGCTATTAAACAAAAGGGTGGTTTCCCGACTGCAGTTAGCTATAGTTGAAGGAAAGATCAATGTGTGATTGGACAAAAGGACAATTTGCACATTCCGGGTACAAGGCAATCTCCATACATATAGCCCACAATGTTCGAGATACGCGTGAGGTCGGAACGGAGTAGACATCAGGGTTGGTGAAGCCTTATTGTGATGCATGCAGTTCCCGCGAGAGCGTCGCGGAATATTACTCGCTCTCTCGTAAGTCGGAGTTATGTCTTTACGACCCTATGAAGGATACCAGAAGCCTCCGTGTTACGGCCCACGGTGACGTCGGAAGCATATTCAAAGCACGACGCGGCGAGGTCACCTTCTAAAACAAAAGTCAGAGAGCCCAGAAACAATCTGCGATGATTTAATATCGAAAATCATTACCACTGATATCGATACGAATAAAGTGTTCACAATGTATAAGAAATTATAATGATAAGAAGCTTAGGCAGTGAGCAAAAATAATACTATAACAGTAAGATTTCAATAACAGTGTTATTCGAATTACGTCAAATGTAAATAATGTAAAATTGTTTAAATAATATTAATGTGTAAACATTAGTTAGACTATTTCATATTTGAGTTTTTACGCTTATAAGAAATTGCACCATTTGCTTGAGATTTTTTTGTGATCAATTGCACAGCTTTATTGAATCCGTCATCAGTGGACCATGAAAGCGAACTCCAAATTCTGTTGATGACGGATATATTTTACCGAATTGTCTGAAACTGATCGCCTTTTCGCTTCACGTAATTATAGAACTATTCATATTTGGAAACGTTTCCACGACTGAAACTTTCTAGTGCGTCATTTCTCTTAGTATTCTGTAGTGATTTCCCAAATCTGGGAACCATATATTAAACATTTTCGGTTGTTTCTTAAAATTGTACTGGTGCGTGACGTAACATTATAGATTGGGAAACGGACCCTTCTTAATGTTGTTTGTGTCTGAAGTCTGAACGACGGAGAAAGCTGTTTAGAGGTACGCCCAGCGGATCTGCTTGACTTCTACTGTGTAAGATAATTCTATTGTGTACATCACAACACCACAGACTTACGTCCACACCTGGACCTCAGGAATAATTGTCAGTGGAATATATTCCGCCAACAAGACGACAATAACAAGACAGATTTCAAATGGCACCTATGTAGCCGCGTCGAAAGATAACAATGTTATATGATTGGTTAGGGGAAAGAAGACAACAAATGCTGATAACTAGACGTTTCCCAGTCTACCGGTAAGAAAATAGGAGACACTCTTGCTCGTGGTCTGGCTCTTACTCTTCCCCTTGCATTATGGGAAGAGCTCTCCTTTTCCTCGCATGGACAAGGACTTAATCTGCTCATCGCTAGGGTGAAAACAACCTCTTCGGTAAGCTTCACAGTGCAAGGAAGTTACACCTCTCCAGGTCGCGTCCCACGTTTTTGCCGCAAGCCGTATCAACTTTAACGTCAACGACACGGGCAGTCAGCCGTAGCATCACGTGATTATTATTCGCTCGCAATATCACGAAAGAAGCCCGCAGATGGGGTAGCAAAAACGAACGATATTTATTGAAACAGCCATGTGTGTCCATGCATTAGCCAGTTTCCCCCTGTAATAATAGGCGTTAGAATCTGTTGCCAACTGAACTATTTACACCCCATAATAATAGGCGTTAGAATCTGTTGTCAATTGAACTATTCACCCAAAATTTACATAAAAGACCGAGGATGTCATTGAAGCGTATCGTCATTAAATTCGATTTGAATTATTTTGTGTGATTGTTGAAGTATTTAATGCAATGAATATGCATTGCTTCTAATTAATTGTGATGAAGAATAGTATTGCGAAATCCACAATTAATTTAATATCTACCAATTAACACCTTCATTTTACATTTAGTTATTTAACGTGTAATAGAGCCCAGCTTCAAAAATCAATCACATAATCATTTAATAATTAATCACAAATTCTTGACATTACAAATTCATAAATATCGCACTTGTTACTTCATATTGTTCCATTACCATCTCCTTACTTATCTATAAAATAACTTTTTATTCCTTCGAATTCTCACTTCAACGGTACGTTTCTAAGCAGTTCATTACTATCACTCCGGAATGCATTTACTCTTGATTTTCGTGCTTAAAGTAATCCAGATGCATGTCATTTAGGTACTGAGTCTTCAAATGCTAAGCCACAATACCTTTGTTATTGCACAGCTATGTTGTGGGATATGACGTGCAAAAGGTATTCCATATCTTTGAGCTCTGTGCAGATGAGTTCCTTTCTGTATTTGCTGTATCCGTTTACGAGTCAGCTTGCAGGTAGAGATTAAATCTGTGGTTTTTATAATAAACGTCCTACTCAGTTGTATTTAATATTTTGAGTGAGGCTGTTGTCTGTGAGTCGTATTTCTTTCCAGGCGAACCAGCTGAGATGTACACGATTAATGCCACCAGCAGTATTCATTAATTTTTGAGCACTTATATGGTTTGTTTAATCAGACTTGAGGCTATTTACTACACTGCTATTGCAAAAAAAATAAATAAAAAAAAAATGTTATTAGATGTTATAAACCATTTTGACAAAGCCAAAAATGACATCTGAGCCCTTGTCAACCAAATTTAGTTCTTCTTCTCATATTTTAGTGATTGTGAGTTTTCGGAACATAAGATTTGTGAATAGTAATTACTGCTTCTTTCTTTTGTGGCGCGTTACTGACCTGGTAGCCCGAGGAGGTCTCTGCAGTGACAATGGACGTCTGTGCTGGCTAATTCAATTTTAATCGGTGTTTGCGCCTAGACACAAAGGTGCCAGCCTCAATTATTGATAAAGGTCCAAGGGCCACCGAGGGACAGATTCAAGGCTAGAACTGCCCACTTCATCAGTTGTTAAAAGGTCTTTCAACATTATGAAATAATGAACAGTCGCCAAGGTGCAGAACAATCGAGTAATTTACTGCTTTGGCTACACCATTAAGTGAATACACTAATAACTGTATAAAAATCATTGTGATACCATGACGTGCAGTTATTTCATATTCAGTATGATAGCTAACAGAAATTACTGGACTCGTAAAATGTTGCAGTTTCAAAAATTTCATCGGATCTTCAATTTTATATTCCCCTGAAACACCTTAGCTTAATATGTGTTTTAGTTAATTGATATATTGATTTAAACCCAGGTTTCACAGTTAAGACTCATAATACGCATGGATACTCATACGAATCTCAGTTAGTAGGCTACATAACTAACAAAAAGAATCCGATTGTTCAGAAATACGAGGTAAACAGTTCAGTTATTAATATGGTCGATTCTATGAAATATTTGGGAGTGACAGTACAAAGGAACATGAAATGGGACATACACATTAGTAGGTAGAGCAAATTCTAGGCTGCGATTCATAGGTCGAATCTTGAAAAATTGTAATGAACAAACAAAGGAGATAGCGTACAAATCTCTTGTGCGTCCACATTTGGATTATTGTTGTGCCATTTGGGACCCGTTTCGTAAGGGGTTGATCGAAAGTATAGAGAAAGTACAGAGAAGAGCCGCTCGATTCGTGACCGCTTGCTACAGCTCTTATGAAAGCGTCACAGAACTGATTAGTAGACTAGGCTGGGAGTCTCTGGTAGATAGACGACACACGTTTCGTTTAAACTTATTGGAAAACATGTGTACTCCCACTTTCACTTTTGAGTGTAGTGAAATACTTCTTCCACCAACCTATTTGAGTCGGAAGGACAGGAAAGATAAAATTAGAGAAATAAGGTGGCGGACTGATTCTTATATGAATTCTTTTTTCCCTCGTACCATTAGGGATTGGAATGCACAGCAAAGAGATTAGCTTTGGTGCTGAGCACCCTCTGCCACCCACAATTTTGTGAATTGCAGAGTATATATGTAGATGTAGATGTAGATACATGCAAGATATTTCGGATGAAATGTGCAAGGGAGGCCAAAGGGATATTGTAGCAGTAGATATTTGAAATACTTTTGACAGAATGAACCATAAAATGGTGGTAAATAAGGTAAAAACTATTGTGATGGATGAAAAAAGTGATTTGCTGTGTAGAAGAACTTTCTAAAAGATTCAAAGAAAAAAGCCGTGGTTGAAAATACAGTATCAAAAGAAATTGTAGTGAAAACGAAAGCGTATTATGATTGTAACTAAATGATTGTGTTGATAGTTTACTATCAGAAGTTAGGTTTTTTACAGAGGACATAATCCTCCTATAAGAATGCTAATCTGGAGTCTGCACACGTCGTCTATAGCTATTGGCTAGAGAACGGTCACGTGCCAGCTTTCACTAGCCAATCAACAGCCACCATTTTACATTCATCCCCTCAAGTTGCTTTTTGTTTCTTTACGACAACTTGATGCAGAAATTCATGTAAGGAGAATAGTATTCAATATTTACGTTATTTTATTTGTATCAGTTATAAATACTAGGTTAAACCATAAACTAAGAATTTTTTTGGCAGACGATAATAAAAAAATGAAGTTTATTAAAAACTCAGAGAAACGTGCGTAATCGCGAAATGTACCAAACAAATAAATAACAGTTATCCGTTTTCGAAATTGTATTCACCGTTATTTAAAGTAAAATTTATTTATTTAAAAATCCTAGCCAAATACTCTGATAATCTTACTAGAGTGAGGTATTCATATCACGAAAAATATCATTAAAAATTATTCGTTTTTCCTTACCAGGTTTTCCAGAATAAATTCCTACTTCCATCGTAGATGATACCCTAAGTTTTTGCTACTCGTGTTAGCTATTAAATGAGATTTAGGTTTATTTTTTTATGAACAATAATCAAGGATGTGACTGTGTATATGCGATGTGAAGCTCATTTTACTAATCGCAATTCAACAAGGATATTCTTGCCCAGAGATATTAGAAATAAATATTATGTACAACTGCTAAGAAATTAATTTCCACAATACAGTCGTAAAACTTGCTTTTCATAACATTTTGTTCTTAAACAATGTGGAAAAAATTTTGGCTGAAAAAACGTGGAACTAAGAGTACTTTTCAGTAAAATAATAATGTAAAATATCGCTAATAAAAGTAACATTTATTTAGAAACTTTAATTTCTCATGGTCTCTGCTATTAAGTGACTGCGTTGCAAAAGCCGGTAATAAGGGTTTTAATGGTAAAATGTAGAAGTATAATGAACAAAGTAATCGAATTTGCAAACTTAATAGAGATACACGAACCACAAGTAATAACTGGGGTATAGAGTTGGTTAAAAGAAGACGTACTAGACAGTGAGGTTTTTCCTGATGGTTACAGAGTGTACCGCAGAGAAAGAGGAGCAATTGGTGGAGGAGTCTTCATACTAGTTAGCAAAAACTATCACAGTTCACTGGCGTTCATAGATCAAGAACATGAGTTACTTGGGATAGATTTCTGGGGTTATAAAAAAAAAAAAAATCAGGGTGTTAGCTGTTTACCGCAGTGGGAGAATGACAGAAGAGGATGAGGCTCTTGGGGAGAAATTAAATTCCTACTCAGATTTCAGAGGTATAGAGGTGTAGAGGTATAGAGTGATCATTATTGGTGGGGATTTAAATTTACCAGGTGTAAACTGGGAAGGAAATAAGATTAATAACACACAGGAAAAAAGATTTGCAAATACCTTAATAAGGGAAGGAAGATTTACACAAGTGGTAGAGCAAAACACTAGTGGACAAAATATTTTGGATATATTCCTAATTAAGCCCGATGATAACCTTGTGGGGTGTCAAGTAACGGAAGGAATAAGTGATCATGACGCAGTTATGATGGATATTAGAGGATTCAGTGAACCAGCAGCCAAAATTGAAGGGGGAAATAGGTACAATTATAAAAAGGCACAGGTTTCAAATATGAAGAAATATTTCAGAGAACGTTTCAGCAAATGGAAGAAAGGCACAAGTACAGTAGAGTCAAGGTGGGAAGAATTCAAGGAGATAATAAGAAAGGGGGAAGAAAAATTCATTCCAAAGCAGAAAATAGAGAAGTAGAGAACCTGTGTACTATAATAGGGAAGTGAGGAGGTTAAAAAGGTTGGTACGAAGAGAACATAACAGGGTTAAGAGACAGCAGGGTAGTAGGGAATATTTGAAACAACTAAACAAGGACTTAATAACAGCAAAGAAAGTGGCTAAAGATGGGTTTATGAAGAGCATTGTCAGTGTAGGAGGAACACTGACTGATGCATCTAGAAATTTCTATGGCTATATGAGGAAACTGAGAGAAAGGGAGGGTGTAGAGGCGCTTATAGATAAGGATGGAGAAGCAGTTACTGAGGATTTGAAAAAGGCAGAGATTTTAAGTAACTGGTTTAGTGAGAGTATTAGGGACAATGAATCAGAAACGGGATGGCCAAATTCGGAGAACGAGCTTAACAATACGATTAGAAATCAAGATACTAAAAAATTTGAAATTCATCCTGAGAGAAATCTTGAAGGAAACAAGCAAGCTGAAAAAACATAAGGGAGCTGGTGCAGATAATATTACTACAGATATCTTAAAGATAGCCGGATGTGACATTGTACCTTATCTTGAAATATTATTTAAATTGAGTCTGGATACTTGCTGCTTACCAAAAGACTGGAAAAGTGCGATAGTAGTACCGGTACATAAAGGAGGGGTGAGAAACAGAGTTGAAAATTACAGGCCAATCAGTTTGACTTCAGTGGTAGGTAAATTAATGGAAAGATTGATATGCAACCACATCAGAAAGTATGTGATGAATGTAAGTGGTTTTCAAGTAGGCAACATGGGTTCAGGCAAGGATATTTATGCGAATTTAAGTTGGTGGGATATATGCAAGATATTTCAGATGAAATGGACAAGGGAGGCCAAATTGATTGTGTAGCACTAGATCTTTGAAAGGCGTTTGACAGAGTAAGCCACAAAATGGTAGTAAATGTGATATAAACTATTGGAGTGGATAAGAAAGTGATTTGCTGGGTAGAAGAATTTTTAAAAGATAGAAAACAGAAAGCTAAGGTAGGAAATGCGGTATCAAAGGAAGTGGAAGTAAAAATGGGAGTGCCGCTGGGTAGCGTATTGGGACCATTGCTATTCATTATTCTAATGAATAATTGTGTTGATTGTTTACTATCTGAAATTAGATTGTTTGCAGATGACATAATGCTATATAAAAGGATAAAACCGAAAGAGGACTGTAAACAGTTGCAGGGTGATCTGGACAGGATATCTGGTTGGGTTGGTAAAAATGGGATTGAGATAAATGCAAGGAAGAGTCAGCTAATTAGATACACAAATAATTATGAATATAAGGTGGGAAATAATTGCTTGCTGAAGACTTGAAATGTAAATATCTAGGCATTAAATTTGATAACAAGCTTATCTGGGCAGGACACATTGGACAGGTGGTAGGTAAAGCTTTCAAAATTCTGCACTTGTTGGAGAGAGTGATGAGGGGATGTACGAGAGAAGTCAAGGAATTGGGTTACAAAACTTTGGTCAGACTATTGCTCGAATATGGTACTGCAGTATGGGACCCTCATTTTACCTATCAAATACAGAAGTTGGAGAGGGTGCAAAAAAGTGCTGCTAGATTTGTTTCTGGAAATTATCGCAGAATGCAATCAGTGACGGATATGATAAAGGAGCTGGAATGGGATTCATTGCAAGACAGGAGAAGGATGAGGAGGGTCATGGGAGTGTACATGGCATATACTGGCGATGAGGTATGGAAATATATTGCATTAGGTATGAAAAGTAGTGCATGGAAGGGAAAAGATGACCATGACCACAAGCTGGCACTCGATTTCAGGCACAAGGATGTGGGAAGATTTTCTTTTTTACGTAAGGGTGTCAGGGATTGGAATGAGTTACCAAGGGGAATGATGAATAATTTACTGATAACGTTAAAAGAATTTAAAGTTAAAATTTTGTAGAGGGCAAATATAGGTGGGTACAGGATACGGGGATGTTGGGTGTGTAGAGAAATTGCCACCGGAGCGTGTGCTCCATTGCAATTAAATTAAATTAAATTAAAATGTAGTCTTTTGCGGAAGCAACTGCAAAAACGTACGGAGAGCAGGGAGAAAAAAATACTAATGTGAGGCAATCATACGGTACAATTGCTACGTTCGTTTAAATTTGCATGTTGCTTTTTTTATTTACAACAACTAGATGCAGAAATTCGTGTAAGGAGAAGGGTATTCGTTGTTTACGTTATATTATCTGTATCAGTTTTAAGAACTAGGTTAAAACATAACCTAATAATTTTTTTTGAAGAAGATAAACAATGAAGTTTATTGAAAATTCAGAGTTTACAAGAACTGTACGAATCGCGAAATGTGTCACTCAAATAAATGACAGTTATCCGTTTCCGATATTATACTTTCTGACATTGAAGTAAATTGCACATATTTAAATAAATCGGGCTTATTGGCGATCGCGATTCCGCCAGGAATTGGCGTCATAACACTGCAGTGGTCAAACGCCAGACTCCTCTAGAAATACTTTCCGAAGTACATTTAACTGTGTTTAACGGTGCAGGCTGTATTGCAACCTAATTTTTGCTCGAAAATAATGGTGCAGGCTATATTACAACGTAATTACTGCTTGAAAATGTCTTGGGATTAACTACAGCAGTATTATGACGTCATTGCTGAATGTTATTTTGGCGGAATCGCGATCTCCAGCAGCCGCGAGCGTTATTCGTTTCTCCTTACAAGCTTTTCCAGAATAAATTCCTACTACCACCGTAGGTGATACCCGTCGTTATTCATTTGAGGGTAATAGAAGCTATAATTTTCAAATACAATTAAATGGAGGTTGTGGTTAAGTTGACCAGAATCGCACACACACATTTTGTTACAGCATAATTCACTCTGAAATCACTTTTACAAACCATTTAAACTGCTTTCATAAGCGTCATGTTACTAAAGGTATTAATTAATGCGGATGGAATTAGTTCCATATTTAAGGTGTTGAATTGTACCTGGACGAGGAATAAAACTGATATTACATGAATAGCAAAAGTTTTTGGGATTCCAATTTTTTTTTATATAATTTCACTGGTTCTATACTTCCGTGGTCATGAATTCGGTAGAAGTAACTACTGTATTGGCAAGTGAACTGCAAATGAAATACTTAGAACTTTACAAAATCAAGGCCATTAGCATTTTGTAATTATAATTCCATGTAATTAACCAACTGCAAAAAAATGAACTGCCAGAATATTACATTGAAACCGTCATTTTTGACGGACTCGAAGCTAGTGCTATATAATAGGATCAAAATGGTAGAAGACTGAACAACTGTAGGGTGCTCTGGACAAGACATCTAGATGGGTAGGTCAACACGGGATGGAGATAAACGCAAAGAAGAGTCAGCTTATTAGGCACACAGATAAAGGTTGATTACGATTATAGCGCGGGAAAAGAATTTCTTTTTGAAGACTTGAAATGTAAACACCGTCGTCTAACATTTGATAGCAAATTCAACTGGGCTGGATACATTGTACAGGTAAATACGAAAAGGTTTTAAAATCTTTCACTTGCTGGCGGAAGCGATGAGGTGATATACAACATTTTGCGTATTAAATACAGGAGTTGGAGGGGATGCGAAAAAGAGCTTATAAATTTGTCTCTGGATTTTTTTTTAATGGCTTCACGCCTGGTCAACGTCATTAGAGGCGGGAAGGGCTGGGGACAATGAACGGAAAGGAATTCAACGATGGCCTTTTAAAGGAAGCATCCCGGCGTTTGCCTAGATTGATTTGGGGGAACCATGGAAAACACAATTCTGGATGCCCGGAAGGGGATTCTAACCGGCGTCCACCCGAATGCGACGCCAGAGCGCTACCACGCATCTAGCGCGCTAGATCATTTTGTCTCAGGAAATTTTCGCAGAATACAGTCAGTAACTAATAAGATAAAGGAGATAGAATAGGATTCATTGGATGACAAGAAAGGGTTGAAGAGAGTCATGGGAGTAACAAGCACTATATAGCGAATAAGGCGTGGAAAGATGTCGGTAGAAGAATCGAGTGAGGTGTATGGAAGGGGAAAGATAACCATGACCTCAAGCCGGCGCACGATTTCAAGCACATGGGTGTGGGAATATTTTTTTCGTTGGGAAGGCTGTCAGGGATTGGAAAAAGTTACGAAGATAAATGATTAATAATTTACTAAACGCGCTGAAAGAATATGAAGAAGCTGAAATTTGTTGAGGGCAAAAGTAGGCGGGTACAGTAAAGGTGAAAATTGGTATGTAGAGAAGTTACAACCAGAGCGTGCGCTACATTTCAATTAAATTAAATGATTTTACTATATAATGTTTCATTCCAGTATTCATAAGTTTTAGTATTTATTTCTGTCTGTGCACAGCGAATGCGCTAATGCAGCTAATGTCATGAGTTAACATACAGGGTAATTTTATACCTATAACTTACATGTTTGCCAAAAAATCTACGTACCTCATAAAAGAGTATGGGTTTTAATTGAATGTATCACATTGATAGTTTATGTAAAGTACATACTAATAAGTACTCATAGTACTCATCATAAATTCTGTCAATACAAATAAAACGTTATGCTGATTTTACCTGCATTGGTAAATGCAGTTCTCTTTTCCCATATTGACGGAAATAGTTCTCATATTTGTGAACAGATTGCAACTTTAGCCTTTTAAACGTGGCTATGGAGTGTTTATTCGTAGATTGGCTTGGTGAATAAATTAAAGATTTTATATGATTGTTTATACTCACTCAAATAAAGCATCCACGTACATCTCGCTGAGCAGCACCACTTCAAACATTGCTTCCAGGGAAGCTGCATAAACGACACTGAAAATGTTAATGGGTGGTAGAAACAAATAAATGAAGCGCATAAACGGGTTTAAAACATTTAATTGCAGCCTAAACTGAGAAGTATAGGAGGAGATCCAAGAAACAAGGGGAAAAATGGATTCTTATTCGCTTGGCTCAGTGGTTAACGCGTCTGACTCGAGATCTAGAGGTAGTCCGCACAACCACTCATGCACCGCGTGGCGTACCGTACCTCTTCATCAGAATGGAACTTCTTTCCTCCCATTGCTTCTTTGAGTGGTCCAAACATATGGAAATCACTTGGGGCAAGGTCTGGTGAGTATGGTGGATGAGGAAGACACTCAAGATGCAGGTCTGTGATTGTTGTAACTGTTGTACGGGCAGTTTGGGGCCTTGCATTGCCATGTTGCAAAAGGACACCTGATGACAGCAATCCATGTCGCTTTGATTTGATTGCAGGCCGAAGTTGATTTTTTAGGAGATCTGTGAATGGTGCACTGGTGACAGTGGTCCCTCTAGGCATGTAATGCTCCAAAATGACGTCTTTTTCGTCCCAAAAGAGAGTCAGCGTAACCTTCCCTGCTGATGGTTCTGTTCAAAACTTCTTTGGTTTTGGTGATGAGGAATGGCACCATTACTTGCTCGCTTTCTTCGTTTCCGGTTGGTGGAAGTGAACCCAGGTTTCGTCCCCACTAACAATTCTTGCAAGAAAGGCATCACCTTCTCGTTCAAAGTGCCGAAGAAGTTCTTCACAAGCATCAACAGGTCGTTCTCTCATTTCAGGAGTCAGCTGCCGTGGCACCCATCTTGCAGACACTTTGTGAAACTGGAGCACATCATACACAATGTAGTGTGCTGAACCATGACTAATCTTTAAACATGCTGCAATGTCATTCAGTGTCACTCGGCGGTTTTCCATCACTATGGCTTCAACTGCTCCAGTGTTCTGTGGAGTCCCAACTCGTTGTGCCTGACCTGGACGAGGAGCATCTTCCACTGAAGTCACACCAATTGCGAACTTCCTACTCTATTCGTGGACTTGCTGCTGTGACAAACATGCATCACCGTACTGAACCTTCATTCTTCGATGAATTTCAATAGGTTTCACACCTTCATTACTCAAAAACCGAATAACAGAACGTTGTTCTACCCAGGTGCAAGTCTTTATATTGATCCTGCGACGGTATTTGTGCATCTGCACTATGCTGCCACCTACAGACTATTCTGCACGCTGCTTGTAGCACGCTTACCAACTTACAGGATAACGGCGCGAAATTTCGATTTTTTATTACAAATTTAAGTTTTTCATTTGACTCACCCTCGTAATATCATTCCTCAATTATTACAATCTCCATCCATATATATGAATTAATTATTATTTATATTAATTCAGTTATGATTTGACAAATGGAATCTCTACCAACAAATGATTAAGAGCAAAAAAGAAATCAAATTCTTTAGTAGTATACGATATTCAAATTACGTCTATCTGATGAGTGATACACGCACTTATTTCATATGCTGACAGGTTAAGAAAGTTGCTGTTGTAACAATGTTTCTCTTTACATTTATTGAGCCATAGTTTCCAGTAAGACTCACAATAATTCGTAATTAAGGTATCTGTTAATCAAAGAGAAGTGGTCACTCCGTAACCGTGATATCTCAGCAAAATTAGTGAATTTTAAAACTGCGTTGCTATTGTTGCTCCCATTATATCGTGGGCTACCAGTAATTCTTCTGTACTGCAGGTAACTTCGTACTGCTTCGTCCATACATGTCCTGCTATTTCATCACCACTGAGAAGAGCGTGTTTGGCAACTAATATGAAGTCTCCTGTTACTCCATTCCGTGTCAACACATTAAAATTCTTTGATAAAACCTTTGCTTTAAGTCTCTAATCACATAATGCATAATTATTTACAAACGCTACGTTCCATAAATGTTATTTTTTATGCTAAAAACCTTGCATACGCTGCGGAGAGAGTTTAATTTTGTAACTGACGGAATTATAGAGAAATCAGTTGACCAACACTTAGAAGAAGCATCTAAAACGTTCGCAAAGTTTCTACACATATTAGAATATTAAACTGATTGATTGGTATGGTGGCCGTTTACTGAAAGGAATTTCATATTTGCTGTTGTGTATAAAAGACACTTGATACTTTTCCTTTACAGACGATCTTTAGATTATTTACACTGAATAGCCAAAGAAACTGGTACAGGCATGCGTATGCAAACACAGAGACATGTAAACACTCAGAGTACGACGCTGCGGTCGTAAACGCCTATATAAGACAACAGGTCTGGCGCAGGCGTTAGATCGCTTACTGCTGCTACAATGGCAGGTTATCACGATTTAAGTGAGTTTGAACGTGGTGTTATAGTCGGCGCACGAGAGATTGGACATAGCATCTTCGAGGTAGCGATGAGTTACAGATTTTCACGAACTACCGTTTAACGAGTGCACCGTGAATATCGGGAATCCGGTAAAATATCAAATGTCCGACATCGCTGGGGCCGGAAAAAGATCCTGCAAGAACGGGACCAACGACGACTGAAGAGAATCGTTCAACGTGACAGAAGTGCAACCCTTCCGCAAATCGCTGCGGATTTCAGTGCTGGGACATCAACAAGTGTCAGCGTGCGAACCATTCAACGAAACATCATCGATATGGACTTTCGGAGCCGAAGGCCCATTCGTGTACCCTTGCTGAGTGCACGACACAAAGCTTTACGCCTCACCTGGGCCTGTCCACAACGGCTTTGGACTGTTAATGATTTGAAACATGTTGCCTGGTATGACGAGGCTCGTTTCCATTTGTATCGAGCGGGTGGACGTGTACGGGTATGGAGACAACCTCATAATTTCATTGACCTTGCATGTTATCAGGGAACTATTCAAGCTGGTGGAGGCTCTGTAATGGTGTGGGGCGCATGCAGTTGGAGTGACATGGGATGTCTGATACTTCCAGATACGAATCTGACAGGTGATATGTACGTATACATCCTGGCTGATCACATCATCCATTCATGTCCATTGTGCATTTTGACGGATTTGGGCAATTCCAGCAGGTCAATGCGACTACCCACATGTCCAGAATTGCTACAGAGTGGCTCCAGGAACACTCTTCTGAGTTTAAACACTTCCGCTGGCCAACAAACTCCCCAGATATGAACATTATTGAGCATATCTGAGATGCCTTGCAACGTGACGTTCAGAAGAGATCTCCACCCCCTCATACTCTTACGGATTTATGGACAGCCCTGCAGGATGCATGGTGTCATCCCTCCAGCACTACTTCAGACATTAGTGGAATCCATGCCACTTTGTGTTGCGGAACTTCTACATGCTTGCGGGGGCCCTACATGATAATAGGCAGGTGTACCAGTTTCTTTGGCTCTTCAGTGTATAACCTTTTTTTAGCATAAAAGCTCTAAAGTAATTTTCACTTTATTTGTAAATATTACTAAGCCTAACTCACATAGGAATTTTTTAAATACAAATGTTGTAAATGTGGGAAATGTGGTGTATAAAAAATTATCAGTTGAAAAATAAGGAAGGGTAGTAAACTTTTAGTTTGCTGTGTGTAAAGTAAGATGGTTCGTGGGTTTCAGAAGTTTTATCGGTGTGTTGAATAAAGAAGTAAGTAACATATTTTTAAGAAAATAGTTTGAGTAATATTTCTTCAAGTAGGTACATACATATTTATATCTAGGCAGGGCAGCAAGCTGAAAATAGCAGACATTAAGCCATAATATCAAGATATTCTTCTTGAAATCCAAAAACACATTAATGAACTTAAAAAAAAGAAGTAACACATAGGTTTGTCATATGCAAGTAAATTTTAAGGTCACAACAGGAACAGCTCTATTTGGCGTTTATTGCCTCAAAACGGCGGAAAGTTGTAAGATTCATTGTAAAGTAACGGAACTAAATTATCTCTCCAACGGTTATTTCTCTTGTGCTGAAGTAAAACTGAACAGAAGTTCTACGAAATCTTAATTGTAATATAAAATGGGACATTAATAGTTATCTATAGCTTTTGCCGCATGTTTAATCTTGAACTGCATAGTGAAAATACACATGGGTAGTTTTGGTGGCCTCAGTCACAAATGATGAGGGTAACATTGTTTTTTAAGGGTAATACAGTACGTGATAAACATTCATTTAAAACTATAAAAATCATCTACATGATAAAGTGCCAAGCAGTATTACAGACGGAATCGAGGAGGAAAATGTTTCTGATAGAAAGGCAATCCATAATTGGCGCTTGAAATATTTAAATCTGTTTCTGTAATTTCATACTGCCTCAGGACACACGTATTTATTAATTGTTCGTGGAAATTATTTCAAACAACGCTTCTTTATACCGCTAATTAAAAGTAAATATTGCATGACTGTGGCATAAAACACACTATTGAGGGAAAAATAACCTATGGAGGCAGTTGATGGAGACAAACAATTTATCAGAGAAAATAACAGAAAAATAAGCTATTCACAATTGCAGTTGACTACACATCTACTATGAAGAAATGGAGACAAATCCAGAAAGTAAAGTGGACCGGTAGAGGATGTGTAGTGATTTGAGTCGTTTGCTGATTGGCGCCTGTTTGAATCCACCCTAATTAAATGTTATGTTGGGGCTTCACTTTGACAGAAAATGAACTACCTGAATGAATGATATTTATGTTGCAATCAATGCCGATAATTATTCGTTGTCGAAAATCACTGGGGACTATCAACAGTAACTAAAATGGCTAATAAATCTTAACATTGAGATTTGTATTGCTTCCGTCTTTACTACGCGACGACGTTGAGATCATTAGAGAGATAGGAGAGAGCGGGAGCAACCAACGGGAAGGAAATCGCACATGGTCTCTTGGAAGGCACCAATCCGGCATTAGCCAGGAGTGATTTCGAGATTCCACGGGAAATCAGGATGGAAGGACAGGATTTGATCACTCGTCCATCGTATGCCAGGTCGGAGCAATATCACTAAAAAATTAGTCAATCACCTTAAGATTGATTGGATCCTTCCGTTGGAAGCGTACTAAACCAGTGTGTCAGGTGTAGGTCAGTCATTCAGTTTTTCCGGAACCTAATGCAGAAATAAACGTATGAAGTAAAATCGAAGGACGGCGAAAAGATCAGGACATCAGAACATCAAAGATTAATATGAAGTGCCACTGATGATTGTATGGATGAATAAAAGTAAAGAGGGGTGAAATGAGCATGTTACAAGAGTATAAAAAGGTCAACAAAGCAAGAGAAACAACCTAGAGGAAGAAGAAATTACCTAAAATGCAAGAGGTGGTTGATAGCTAAAGATAAGAGGGACTATCAGAAAAAGAATAGGCGGGAAGAATTTGATGTTTGTGGGTTGTATTAATGACTATGTCTATACTATCTGATTTTGCTAAAAGCACAAAAGTTACTATTACCAAGTCCGGGCCGAAGTTAGTGGGTGAAAGGTAAAAAGTATGGTGTGTTATTCGGAAGGACGAGGGATCGATCCATTTGTATGGCTACATATATTTCAGTTTTTCTTTACTTCCGAAATCATTCAAGGTGAATGGTGGAACTTTTCCTTCACTCTGCCAACGTCGAATTCCTTCCCTTTTCTTGCGTCAAATGCTATCTAGATGCCGATGAGCGGTAAAGGTTCAAGGTAAAGTAAGCAAGTTACATTCCTATAAATCTCTAAGTCAGTTAAACGATTTCATTAAGCCTTAATTGTCATTCAAAGAAACCCACATGGAACTTAGAAATAGCCAGGAGGGGACTTAGTGACGTTATTAACTCACATTATTTACACATTTCTCGTTAAATGAATGAAGATAACCAATCAATATCTCAATAACACAAACATTACTAACATTTCCAATATCAGCAAAGTAACAAAAAAACACATTTTATTCTAAGATAGAAAAGCATTCCTTAATGAAGACCAGAAACATTAACATAGATAACAGTCATTGGGATGTTAATTAAGAACAAAATATTTCTCAATATTTTCGTTATTAATTTTTAAGGATTCCAAAACTCCAATGGGCGCAGAAGCTGAAAACGACGTGTTGGACTAATGCAATATTCCAACATTCCTGGCTGAGGTTATATAATTAACGATTTTTTTTAGTAAACAATTATTGTTTTTATGCTGCAGATTCAATCGTTAGCTTCGCTTAGCATAGCTCAGAGGTTGACGACAACGCTATAAGGAGTAGTCCCTTGTATAATGGCGCTAAAAGCGTTGTCAAAGCGGTTGCTCTGTGCATCATATTTTTTTCCGTCTTCATAGAATTACATCATTAAGAATTGGTTTAACCAGGAGACGTTTATTGTCACGCTTAAAGTGAAGTCAGTTTTACGAAAAGTAAGCAGCTTATTCGTTATTAAGTATTTAATTTTTTTTTCATCACTTTCATTTAGTGATATAAGATGGGGAGAGAGAATGAAAATGGTTATTTCACTTTTCATTTACAGTTTTTCTAAACGAGCTTAGTCGACAGGTATCTCCCGAATTAAATGAGCCCTTTGTGTTTTGTTTAATTTTAGTGATTTTTTCTTCCCCAATCTTCAAATTTGATTAGACTTTGTTCATCATACAGCATGGAGGAAATAACAGATTCAGGTTCAATTTGAGGCCTATATGTATGTAGAATTAAACACTGGAAGTACCATAGTGTTGTTTAGAAATAATATCTGTTACCATAACTTATTTTTATTTTATTTCAGCGGTTTTTCACAGAATTAATCATTGGAAATACTGCTAGCGATTGTCCCTGTTTTTTTTTTCCCTTCTAGAAAAATAGGACATTCAAATAAATCGTGACGCCTCTTACAGAATTCATTGGAAGCTAAGTTTAAAGCTTAAAACCGGTAGCTGTAGATCTTACAGGTTGTGACGAAGTTTCATTTATTACATTAAAAGTACAGATAAAAAGGAAAGGATGTAATTACAGAGACACATTTTCCCACGGGAATTTAATGGAGTAACATACACAATATTCTGGTTTAGTTCATTCTTTTTACATGTTACGTGTTGTGTTGAAACCATGTTTTCCTATATTTCTAAAAATATTCAACGACCAGTTTTTTTTTTTTTTTTTTAATTGATCTCTTATTCTTTTATGTTTGACATAATCAAACTGGCCAAGTTTATAAGCAATAATTAAGAAATTATCTTGCCATAATATTGAATGCATTAATTCTGGTGTGCCTTTAGATTTTATTCGAATGAAAGACTTGTTTGATTATCCTCAGTGCCCTGTTAATAGTTAATATTTTTAAATGTTTGTTTGTTTATTTCAAATTCGTTAGATGGTATTCCAAATATTTAAATGAATTAACTTGTTCTAAAATTTCGTTATTATAGAAAACATGAATTTCTAAATCGAAGATCAGTTTAAGTATATAAAAGATAAGGAATATTTAGTAATCAAAATTAAATAGAATGCTGCTATAGGAGACATAAAGGAAGAATGAAATAGTGTTAGGAATTTCAGTATCAAAGAAAGAAATTAGCAGGAAGTACGGCACATAAACAAGTCTAAGATAAGAAAACTTTAAAATTCAAAACTACCACGGGATGCGTGCATATGGAAAGCAAGTACCGGACTCTGAAGGTTACCAGGGAGTTAATACATATTATAATTGATAATTCTGAGTAAAATATTAATATTAAAGAGAAAATGAAAATAAATGCCATAAATAACGGAAATGAGCAAACTGGAATAACCAGCTTGAGAATCAGAAATGTATAGAGATTCCGGAAACAATTTTAAGCTATGAATGTGACGGAAATTTAACTGAAGTAAATTGAATACACTCAAAAGGGGTTGATCTTAGCAGGTACGTTGGCCTATCACGAGGCAGTAGTAAATGTGCCCTCTGGAAGTCGTATGTCACACATAAAGCATTAATATGAGAGTAGCAAGTACAAAGTTTAATGACGAAGCAGAAAAGGAGCTGGAATGGGATTCATTGCAAGACAGGAGGAGGATGAGGAGGGTCATGGGAGTGTACAGGGCATATACTGGTGATGAGGCATGGAAAGATATTGCAATAGGTATGAAAAGTAGTGCATGGAAGGGAAAAGATGACCATGACCACAAGCTGGCACTCGATTTCAGGCACAAGGGTGTGGGAAGATTCTCTTTTTTAGGTAAGGGTGTCAGGGATTGGAATGAGTTACCAAGAGAAATGATGAATAATTTACCGAAAACTTTGAAGGAATTTAAAGATAAAATTTGTAGAGGGCAAATGTAGGTGGGTGCAGGATAGGGGGAAGATGGGTGTGTAGGGAAATTGCCACCGGAGCCTGTGCTCCATTGCAATTAAATTAAATTAAATTAAAGTAGCAGTAGAGAAACTTTGAATGTTAAATAAACTAGAGATGCAAGGACGAAAATAATAAAATACTTTTAGAGACTTGTGCAGAGGCGGAAAAAAACTGGTTATAGATAGCCTACATGTGGCACATGTAAAAGCAGATACGATAAATAAAAATAGTACTAGCATAAAAATTGTTAAAGGGAACTAACCGACAGATGAAATACATAGAAAAACTGTACGACGGGAGTAGCTTGGACCGTGATGTGTTAAGTAGGGTGATAGATGTTTATACTGATATTTTAAACTTTTGGAATGATTTCGAAAGATAACAAAAATTGGTGAAATACTTATTTCTCTAAATTGAGAAGGAGTTTAAAAATCTGAAAATGATATCAAAAGTTCTTAAACTGGAGGCATTTCAAAACATTTTCATGGAAATATTATCTTAAATCTTCTGAAGAAGTTTCATGATGACCAATGAAATCTATTTCGCATAGTTATCATATGATTCTAAATTAACAAGGAGGTTAAAATACAGAGGAATCTAAATGAATAACTTTTTTATATTGAGACTGATATCAGTTTGGTTATATTAATATTTAGCTCGTATGTAGAAAGCGAAAAGAAGGAAATTAAAAAAATTACAGAATGGCATAATAGTTCCAAGAGAAAGAATCCACTTGCTGCGAATTTAAGTGATATCGTAGATTTTGCTAGCAGAGATGAGGATATTGAAAAATTATTAAATAACATTAATTTTGTTTTTTGAAAAGCCAGAGCGTGTGGATTGAAAATAGAAGGACAAAATACGCAATATGAAGACGGCTTTTGAAGTTAAAGAATTTTTTATTTAAAAAAAGTGCAATATTGATGAGAAAGAAACAAGGAAAAGGGGGAAGCGAGGATCTTGGAGTAGGTGTTTAAAATATTCCGTGATATTTTGAAATACAGATACATTTCCTTCTAGATGAAACTGAGACATTACTGCACAGTTGCCAAAACGGAATGCATCTAAACGATGGCTATAGCCAAAAAAAAGAAAGAAATCCTGTGACAAGAAGAATATTCAGTAGGCTCCACGCAGTTTTATTTTGTTTCTGAGTTCTTAGAAGAAACCGTATTAAAAAAAAAATCGAACGATCATCACGACTCTGAGAAGGAGGACATTGATCGTTAACAGCATCTCAAGACAATGAACTCTCTGAGACTGACGTATAAATACTCGTCCTACAGGAGGTAGCTATAGGAGGTACACAAAGATCTGTGTGAGAGCAAGCAGAAGTTCGAGACTAAAGAAAGTTTCAAAATTAAGGGAGACTCCTCAGAAACGACCAGCTAATCTGCGGAACATCTGGACGGTAGAATAGTAGAAAAGGAGCATGAGTTTGTAGAATGTAAACTTTAGAATAATGGCAGATAGCTCATAGCTGGTTCCATCATTGCTAATAAATAATGAGTAGTAAGAGAAATGTTACAAATTTTAACAACATTGATGACGGTAACGGCCGACTAATGTAGAAAAATATGTAGGACTTTTTTTATTAGTAAAATTATAACATATCAAGAATAGATATAGGAGAAAGATATTTTTTTTTAAAAAAAAAACTTTAAAATCTTATTTCCTGCAAGGGTGACAGAATTTTTGAAAGTTGTCGTAGAAAGAAGAGACAGACTGGTCGATAACATTAACAGTTAAAATGCTTCTGGAAGATGCAACCAAAAGGAAACAGGGAAGCAGAGATCAGAGAATGTGGATTGTAATGATTACGACAACATGAAGATGTAATCTCAGGATAGGAAAAAATGTACGATTTCATGGTATCAAGAAGCATAGAACACTTAAAAACATACTTCAAATACCATATTTTATTGCATACATGAAAGGAAGTGTACCTACGAAGTCAATCTAATGTTTCTTATATTTACCTGCAGCTAAATACTAAAGGTTACCGTAATAACGATTAAAAAACTCCCATCTGGTTTAAAATAAAAGATATTAGTTTCTCACTTTTAAAAATAAAATATCATTTATTTAAAAAATCTAGTTAGGTGGAGGACAAATTTGTCCTCCTACCTAACATTCGGGAGGATGGAGGTCAAATCCCGTCCTGCCATCCTGACTGGGATATTCCTCAGTCACTCAGGGCGAGTGCCGGGATGGTTCCCTGAGGCCACGGCCAACATCCATCATCCTCCTTCCCTCCCCTTTGGGGGGAAAAATTGTAAAAATTGCTAAACTTACGACACTGACAAACAGCATTTTACACATAAAAAATAGGAGAAATAGTGAAAGTAAAAGTATTTTTCATTTTTAATCCTGAATTGCCTTATCTTCAGCGTTTTCTGATTAATTTTCCTCTAAAATCGTACATATTTTTATGAAACTTCAGCATGTGCATTTATGTGGTATTAAATCAGAAGCAATCGGTGATTTCAGATTTTTTGTGTAAAGCTCTTATAATGGTTGTTGTGGATATTCTGTTAAGTAATTTGGTATATTAATTTATATATAGCTGAAAACAACTTGCTGTTAGGTAGGAAAAAAGTTTATTAATTCACACAACGCGGAAATGTTTGAGACCCCTCTTCATTTTTCAGTTCTTTTGCATATTTCCAAAACTTGATAACATGGGGGATTTCATTTTGGTCAAATGGTGTGTTGCCATTCTTTAACATTCGCATTCTCTATCCAGCTCAGTTATATCATTTGCACAAAATTATTTGGAAGAAAAACTAAATCTACAATGGAAGGGAAGATCTTTTTCTTTTCGGGATCCAAAATTGCTTTGGAATTTAGTATCTTCAGACATTTTAATACTCGACAATCTTTGTCATTACAAGAAAATCTTTTTTCTATTCGTTTTACAGCCTCTACATAAAACTCTCTAAATTTCATGTAGAAATTTTTCAGACTTCCCAGTTCTCCGATTTCTTGCTTTCTACAGAACAGGTTTAATACCATTCCACTGACATTTACGTCATGTTTAATGTTTCTGGTCACCTGTGGTTATTTTATGTCTGAAATGTTTATTGTTTCAAGATTTGTTTTCTTGAGGTCTAAATATTCTGCTTATACAAAGAATTCCAAACTCGTAGTTGTGTGTGCTTTCAGTATTTTGTCGTATAGGAAATATAATTTTGCTGCTTTAGACTGTATTTCTCTGTTGAGATCGGTAAATATAAACAATGAAAACTCCAGATACAATTCTGTGGTTGGTTCTAAAGCCTTGGTGAGAATTGCTTGAGTGTAAAATAAACGATCAACATGAGCTGAAGCTTGGCAATATAATTTTATAGAGGGCAATTGTTACAGAAACCATGTTTGCTACTTCGGGGAGTGACAATCCCCTTGTTCGACGAGGGTGAAGTAATTTGTGTGGCTTGACGTTTGTGAAAGCTTGAAATGATTTAAAATCTCCAAATCGTTTCGTAGATTTTTATATGTGGTTAACTACTTCTCTACAAAAGTCCTCAACACTATTGGCAGTTTTTCGCGTACAAGTGATGCGCATAGGATATAAGAATGATAAATGCACTTAACAACAAAAAGGTGAGGTATATCATTTTTTAACAAAGTGAGCAATGAATGACTACCTCCAAACATAACATTGGTACCATCAGAGGCAAAGTCATGATCTATTATTTATAAGGTATGACTTCCTCAAACGATTTAGTTATACATGCTGTTGCTGTACAATATAAAATTGCTATTAAAGTCAGAGATCTTCAAAGTGGAAATTTGAGTTTAATAACATTACTACAAGCACCAAATGTTTTATTGTAGACTTATCTGCGCTTTCGTCAACAATTAATGAAACGTAATCAATTTGTAGCAACTTTACAAGATTTTATTTTGCTGTTCCCCTGTTACATTTACAATAATTGCTCTAAATTTTGTCCGACTCATTGTTAATTCTTCCGTAATTTTTTTAATCTGTACAGACTGTGCAAATTAATTTTTTCAGTACAATTCATTGAACTTTTACATGGGCAGGTTTTTTGATCAAAAACTGAAAATATTGCATTCATTTGAAGATGGTTAAAAGTTCATACAAATGCTTTTTAGTTAGTTACAGTAGAGTATGTGATTGTGTAAATTTTTATTTCTTACCCTCAAATTAAAGTGTATACTGAAAACCAAATTCCACCAGAAGTTAAAATATATTAGATCATACAGCGATAAGAGCTGGTTGGCCTTTTCTGCAAACTTAATTTCATTCATTTCCAGGAAAATACAAAACAATTCCATTAAATTTTGGTTGGATAACTGCTTACGTACATCGTTTACTTTTCTAAATTATTTAGTTGAATACAGACGAAGGATGAATAAAAACGATTATATGGAGGGAAGGCTCTTGGATACCAGTTGAGTTGGGAATATTTGTTTTCTGTCGATGACAATTATAAACACAATGAGTTTGAAATAAAAAATATGTTGTAAAGAGGTGCAAACATTTTATGAAGAAAGCATTGACTTTTCCAATAGGAAAGCAGCGTTCGTACAGTAGTTGTGTATCTTTTAGACGCAATAGACAATTAATTTTTTGTTGTTATTTTCTTCAATAGTAATCACTCAATAAACATTTGATTGCCAAAAATCGTGAATGTAGCTAAGCAAGCCATACTCAATGATAAATGAAAACATAGTAAATTATTGGAAAACGTAACCAGCTAAACGACACAAACTCCTCTGAAATAAATGGAATTTTTTGGTGGAGCTGAAGTGTTCAGTTTGTAGACCAGACGTCGCTGACGGAGTCAGGTTTACAGATATCACGTAAGATTGAGAGCAACATTTATCTTCTCGCAACCCTCAACTAATGTAATTCGTGCTTTGAGTGTATCAATTTTTTACCAGAAGTTACCAGTTACGCAACATCATTCTTAGGATGTTGCTCGTTTGTCGCCTGACTACAGGCAAAATAACATCATTTCCTATTAAATACTTACGACGGACATTTTTCGTCCATTACAGATCGATCAAACTAAACTTTGAAAGTGCAAATGTCAAAGTATTACATTTTGATCTAGGACCGAAAAAAAACCCTTTATAAACTGTATGTGAGGAGCACAGCACTTTACGTTGGTGAAGCGTGGACTTCAGGAACTCCAGAAAGAAGAAAATCGAAACATTTGAACTGCAGTGATACAGAAGTATGCTAAAAATTAATTGGCAGATAAAAGTACAAAATGAACGTGTTTTGGAAATGGTCGATGGTGAAAGAAGTTTGTGGATGAGTTTAACAGAAAGAAGAGACAAGATGGTGGGTCATTTTTTGTGACATGCGGGTTTCGTTAATTTGTTAGTGGAGGGAAAATTTGAAGGTAAAAAACAGTAGAGGAAAATGAGTTTAGAATATAGACTGAACTTTATTAGTTGTGTAAACCTGCTCTGAAACAAATATTGTATTTGTTAAGTATGGAGTACAAGTTTCTTTTGTGCACCTAAACAAAATGCTAAGTTATAAACAATATTTGTTGTTTTACTGGTCATTTGGCAAGAGAAAAAGAGGTATTCACTCTAAAACTTAGGGGTGTAGCTCCAGCTGCTATCTACCCCTAATTCTTTTAATTAATAAATGTGGAGAACTCTTCCCCTGTGGCAGATCTCTTGACAGCCGACAAGTAGTCGCTCCGCTGGCCGCTCGTTGAGATTCCGGATGCACGCGCAATTTGTCGTCATCGATGGCGACAAGTTAATCGGCGTTGCTGCGGACATAATCCATGTTTAAAGAGCTGGCAGCGCGTTGGCGCTGTTTATGCGTGGCGGGTCGGCTCGTGATCGGAATGCGGCCGTAGGGACAGCCTCTGAATAAACCAGAGAGCCGCAACCAGCGTCGTAAACGGGCCGAGTCCCGCTTTTTGTGGCCGAGCCGCGTACATCTTTTAGCGGGAGTCCGCCGGCCGCAGCAGTTAAATCCGCTATTCTGCCAGCTGGCTTCCCCCGTCCGCCCCCGCCATATTTCGGCGTTAAATGCTCGTTAGCAGCCTCTAAACGCCTCCACTAACGCCCTCACATTGCTCGCACTCGCTCGTGCCGGCTCCTTCACTATCTGTCAGCGTCCTTATTCCAACATATAATTTGCAAAGTGGTCCAGAAATATATCTCTACAGGTTATGGTAAGACTTCTTCACCTTTAACTCTATCGTATAGCATGTAATTTCTTGTTTTGCGTACAACGATGAATGAATTAATATGCAAGATACAGGTTCATTACCTTCACTAGATTAAAATCCAACAGATTTTGACTTATTAGGAGGCTAAAAATATTTAGTTTAAGCAACTAAATTTAAAACTAAGTGGATGTTTCTGTAGGTCTCTGGCAGTGAGATTTATAATACCCTTAAATTATTTAATTGAAAATCAGTATCCATTCTCTCAGTAATTAGTCAGTCCGTCGTACTATCACTACATATCCAAAGATTAACTATTTCTGCTTCTCTCTGATATGACTATTTAAAAAAAGACCATCATGTAGTCATATGGAATGGAAAATTAATATAATTGACTTAAACACTAATCCTGAGAACTTAAATGTCGATAAAAATGTGGGTATTAAGAAAAAGAAATTTCAGCATTTTTCGTGAACTCAAGACAGATTTTGTCAATAATAATTTAATAAAAAAATTTGTACTTTTTTTTTAAAACACAACATAAATATTTTTTTCCTGTAAATGGTATTAAAAATTCTTTTTGTACTCAGTCTAAATGGTTACAATATTTGTTTTGTGTGTTACTCCATTGTGCTGCAGGTTAGTTATATCGCACTATAAACAATAATGGGGATTCCATGTAATGAAGCATACTGAAAGCACAAACAGTTTACAGTGGAATGAAAGAGTGGAGATGGTAGTAGAAAAGTATCCACTAACATTTGTCAATATATCAGCATTTCTCCAATATAGAAATATATTTTTCTTCTGATGTAACTTACAAGAAATAACTGTTTACTGGCAAATTGAAGATGGATGATAAAATTTGAATTATACTATTATTTTAACGCCTAATGAAAGAGTAAATGATGCAGTTGATAGAGCTGAATGTTATAGGTAAACAGATAGTAGTTTACTTCATTGCTTCACGGACGAGCGTTCAGTATTAATTCGAAGAAAATTATGAGTTAGGTAAAAATGTTTCAAAGTGAAAAGCTGTTTTTATCTAAAAGGTGGAACTGTCAGAAACTTTGAATGAGCTTATGTTTCAAACCATAAGTGGAATAAAGCTGAGAACGTGAGAAATACGAACTGTACTTTCGAAATCCAAAAACATCGCGGATGAAATAAATTTTTGTCAAGGAATATATGTTCTGCTAGAAAGACGATGTCATTTGACTGACAAAGATGTTCATTGGATTAACAAACTACAGCAAATAAATTATTTATTTCAAGTTACTTTTCGAATAAATAATACTCTCTAATTTAAAATCTGAGCGTCTTTAGTGATTTATTCAAGACATTCCCGCTGTTCTGTTACTTTCTAGTCGGGTATCATGACACTATACTGGAACAGTTGATAAAAATATTAATTTTCCAGTTAATTCGCTCAGACTGTTACTTTCCTATTGGATTTGCTGGTTACATTAAGTTCACAGATAGTTTTGAATAGTGCTGCTACTGACCTATTGTGCGTTGTGAATATCTGACAACTGTACTCTTCCTCAACTACGTCTCATGTCCTCGTTAGAAACTGGTTAATTTTTATGAATGTAGACTTGGGTTAGAAGATACAAAGAATTGAGTGGATTACTAATGTTACACATCATATCACTAGTCCATTGGAAAAGACACAAAGAACTAAGTAATTATTTCTGATGTTACACATCAAATCACTAGTCTGGCTATTGACGAGATGGGGGATAGGGGAAACATGTTCCGCGATAGTTTCTCTACACAGGATCAGTTCACTTCCTTGTGGTGCTATGAGCAATGCTTTTCATGAACTCATTAAACATAGTATCACGGAATGCGGGAAATGATGACTGTAACGTTCGTCCATTTTCTTTTACATGCTCTAACCTACTCTCCGTTTGTTGAAGCTAGTTCATTATGCATGAGCTACGATTTTTTCCGAAGGTTCCAGCTAGGCCAGTGCATAAGAAGTTCTATTGCTAAATAGAATTCCATTTATGAGATAGGAAGATAAAGAAATAGGCATTTCCTATGGATTTACTCCTAGTCGACGTAGAGGTTATTAGAGGCAGGAAAGCTGTTAGAAGAAACTATCCGGACATTCTCGTGGAGTTTGTAAGACAATTGGATAGTTTGGGGTTTGTATGATAGTTCCCTCAACCCGAACTCGGTGCATAAGTTCAGTAAACTATTCATACAAAGTTCGAGAAACAGGTTAAAATTATTAAATAGTTCGTCGTTTCCGCGGTCGCCAGGTGATGTTCCAAACCAACCCTAAGCCGGAGGTGGGTGGAAAATTAAAAAAAGTTACCAAGTACGTTAACACAAACTTGAGTCCACCACAAAACATTGAATACCATTCCATAGATTGCAGAATTCTTTAAGAAAAAAAGGAAATTAATAATCGACTCCACTTTCGACGAAGTTAGTTTATTGTCACAGCTAATGTTCTTCTTCACTTCTGTATTGCTCAGAACATTACATATCACATGTACTGTTCCAGCTAAACACATTAAGTTCTCTTCCTGATACTAAAAAAAACCCGCACAATACTATAGCGTCTGTCGGCTACTCGAGCCGCCCGCTACCACACTTACGTCACTACTTATTGGAAACAATGTATTAGTCCGCTACTCAGGTACTACTTACGGGTTGGCAGAAGATGACTGTGACGTCACAAATTGATTTCGGGAAACTATGGAAAACTCCAAACCTGGATGGCCTCGTGTGAATTACAGATATTTAGAGTTCTTTAAATAGAGTTTTTTTTTAAGTTTTCTCCCTTGAAAATAAAAGACCCAAGTGGTCATCAAATTTCTCAATTAGGGCCGTTTCTTGCTATCGACTCTATCTCAAAAAACTATTTTCTATGGACTTGAAACCTAGGAATTAGTCTCAGATATCTAACACAACATGTATTTAACAACAAATACTTCCATCTAATGTATTTTGTAGATTTTAAGCAATTCAGAGTGAAATATTTACAGTAAATTTGATTTTGGCTGAAAAAAACAGCATAAGTAGCACCATGCAACGTGGCGCGGTGTTATCAGCCGTGGAGCGGAGTCCGCAGCCTAACCTGAAAATGTGGCAGGCATTGATTCTTGTGCCAAACGATTCCCGTGTGACCTACTACACGCGTGATGTGTGCTTAGAACGGGATCATAAACACGCGACCGGTTTCTATATATATACACATACGGGTAGTTCGGTGCAGCAATGTTTATTGGTTCCGTCTAGCAACTTTGTTCATTGCTGATCACACAGTATTGAATTTAGTTTTCAATGGTTGACTGAGAACAATGGATATTAATTTCATTGAGATAGGAGAAAAGAAATGTGCCTTTTTGTTTATAACAGTGCATTATGAATTTGTCTTTTTTACTACTTTTGTGGCTCACTGGTGACGAGGTTATTATAGTCGAGAAAGGACTGTGGTCAATGAAAGGGAAGGAATTCAGCGATGGTCTTACGATAAAACTTCCCGACATTCACTTGGAATGAATTCGGGAAACGATGGAAAACCAGATTCGGGATAGTGGGACCGGGACTCGAAACCACATCCTTCTAGATGCCAGGCAATAATGATAAACGCTAATCAAGCAGGGACGGTACAATGAGACAGTTGCATTACGTATAATGATTTAGACATAATACAATTATCAGTTGACGCTGTTTATGAAAATGGCCGAACAGTGGCCTTCTAAAGTCATATAAGATATTTCATTTCGCGTTGTGATTCATTTGTTACATTATGCAATAAGATTCAAGTATTAAAAATGAGAGAGAAAATTGGAGGTACGAGTATTATTCGTGGGATACCATAGCATGAGTAAAGTTACGTGACTGTTAAATTGCTGCTGGAATAACATGAGAGTGCAGCTGTTCGTTAGTTTCCTAGCAGTCATTTGTGTGTTGAGAGAAAATCACTCGCTGATGATACTTGATGGTAGTGAAACATCTCAGTTTTTATCATAGTTTATATTTCGCCTAACATTAAGAACATATTTAACAAAGATGGGCCACAATTTCGATTCTAAATTATCCTGGGGGCCACAATTTTGATACCAAGTTAGCCTGCGGGCCACATAAAACATTCCTATAGTTATAGTAAGTAAATATAACACAGATATAACTAATACAGTTTGATTACAATAAAAAAGTAAAAACCATTAATGAGAACTTTGCAGAGGTTTTTTTTTTTTTTTTTTTTTTTTTACTATAATCAAAAAATAAAAAAGATCAATGAGACCTTTGCAGAGGTTTTTGAGCTAGCATATTCTAGACCTCTGCTGGCCAATCCAAATACGTGGCGTTAGGTTGAGCAGCCTTGTCGGTGAGCGCAGTTAAGAACCACAGTATTCACAACGTTACTCTCCCAATGACAGAACATTGAATACCTTGAGAGTTGTTGATAATAAATCTGTCCCGGGGGTAATAATAGCCATTAGGTTCCATTGAGGAAGTTATAAAATCGAATCAAACAGGAGCAACGTTTAGCGGTCTGCTCGCAAGTGGACTTATGTTAGACGACGTCCGGTAAATGTATTCATATATGCTTTTTGGGAACAACACTGAAATGAGTGGTATTGACAGGGTACTAAACAGCATGTAATTTCAGTTGTTATCTCTATTCCTCTGCATGTGTCTCCCGGCCACTCCACGTCAGGCGTGACAAGTAGCTGATAATAATGTGGAGCCCCGTCGATCCTGGGGCAGTCTTCGCTCCAGCATGCTGTTAACGCGGAGCCGGTATAATCCTACGGCACTCATTGTCAGCTATCCGTGCGGTAGAAGCTCGTTCCCTGAGACCTGCGGACCAGCGGTGCACACCTGCTCGATAATTAATTCAGCGCATTGCTTGGCAGGGCGCTCTTAGCGTTACCATTGGCAGCACGCATGCTGCGCGCCAACCAGGAATGTTAATTAGACCGCGACGCTGCTTGTTCTGTACTGCGGCCACGGAGCAGGTCACGGGCCTACGGATAAGTGAAATTATAGCTATGGGGCAGCTCAGGAACGATTTGGTATAACCTTGTGTCTTGACATTCACATTGTGAATTTTTAAAAATAATGTAAACTTTCAAGGCAAATATAAGTAAACGCTTTCCATTTGAAAAACAATTCCATTTTCTTTTATTATTATTGTATACTAGCAAAGCGCCCGGCTTTACCCGGTCTAGTTGGGTTTGGTTTACAGAATTTGCAGCGACTCAGAGAGAAACGAGTTTAACAAGTAAGAGGCGTATTTTTTAAGTAAGTACCGTTTTGTCACATCGTGGCTGCAGCGCTACGGTCGGCGTTCCGCGCATGCGCACTGGGTACCTGCATATCTTGCCTACGCACTGACGCCATTACATTCTAATTCTTCCTTGATTACGTTGTTCACTGAGTGTTTAAGATGCCTCCGCTAATCGTAAGTCCCGCCGACTGTGAAGTACGGGCTGTTAGAAGATTTTTTTTGTGCTAATGGCCTAAACCGATCGATATTCATCGTGAGATCTGTGCAGTTTACGGACAAACCATTATTAGTGATGGAATGGTGAGAAAGTGGGTGAGAACATTTGAAGATGGCCGCACAATTGTGCATGATGAACAACGGAGTGGGCGTCCTTCGGTCGTTAATGAAAGTTTGTTGCAGAAAGTGGACAATAAGGTGAGAGAAAACAGACGCTTTACGATTTCCTCCTTTTGTGATGACTTTCCTAATGTTTCTCGTAGTGTTTTATATGGCATTGTGACCGAGCACTTGAATTACCGAAAATGGTGCTCACGTTGGGTACTGATGTGCACAAAACCAAACGTTTAGGCAGTGCATTGACTTTCATTGAGCAGTACCACAACGATGGTGATGATTTCTTAAGCCAAATTGTTACGGGCGATGAGATATGGGTATCCTACGTCACACCTGAATCAAAGCAACAGTCCATGGAATGGCGGCATTCAGATTCACCCAAAAAAGTGAAGTTCAAGCAAACGATTTCTGCCCGGAAAATCATGTGCACAGTATTTTGGAACACAAAAGGAGTATTGCTTGTGGAATTTCTGCCTCGTAATGAGACAATCAATGTAGCAGCTTATTGTGAGACATTGAACAATCTGCGCCGTTCAATCCAGAACAAAAGACGTGGCAAGTTGAGCAAGGGCATCGTTTTGCTGCATGACAATGCCCGTCCACATGTGGCTAATCAGACCAAAGATCTCATCACATCTTTTCGATGGGAAACTCTTAGATCATCCTCCGTACAGCCCTGATCTGGCGCTCAGTGACTACCATCTGTTCCTGCACTTGAAGAAACACCTAGGTGGTCAGCGTCTTGAAGACGATAACGAAGTTAAAACAGTTGTGATGCAGTGGTTAACAAGTCAGGCGGCAGACTTTTATAAGGAGGGTTTTCAAAAACTGGTTCTACGTTATGACAAGTTCCTCAATATTGAAGGGAATTATGTAGAAAAGTAGAGAAAGGTACAGGTGTTCATGAAAAAATAAAATTATTGAGATATATTTGCACGTCTTTTTTTAATTTCAAAACGGTACTTACTTAAAAAACATGCCTCGTATAATTAAATTCGCATCAGTAATTTCTGAAATTAAACCGAATTTCGATTAATCCGCTTTCTACCTAGAAAGTGGCGGATAATTACCCCACATTTTTTTTATCTCTAAATGAGATACCTGTATACCACGTTTCGCCACATTCGCACCAGCCATTTTCGGAATTAAACCAAACTTCCATTCATCCACACTATTCCTAGAAAGGAATGGGTAATTATTTTATTTAAAGATAAAATTGCACTTAACGCATAATACCTGAGTGAGAAAAGTCCCAATGGGTCGTCAGCTTATTTTAGTAAAGAATACTTTTTAGTCCTTAACAAGACGTTTTTAAGAAAGCAATTACCACATCCGATGGTTCAAACATCCATGAAAAATGCGAAACTGGAGGTATTTTGTACAGCACTAGTTCTGGAATTATTAACAGGAAATATTTACCATCCAGTAATGGGTTCAATATTGTCTCCGGCAGTAGCAATGAATTAAATGCTATAAGACATATTTCGTGAAGAAAAACGTTTAAGAGGAAATACGCATCAGCACTTCATGGAATGAAACTATTCTTATCATTCATTCTTTTACCATTTCAAAATTTGAAAAATCCGTTTTTGTTCATTGAAATGGAAAACGTAATATTAAGAAAATAGTATAATGGTTACCTTATCATCTGTTAATGTTACAGCTAACACGACAATGTAGAGAAAAAAGTCTGATTTATCGTTAGACATTTGATAGTAGATATGAGTGAGTTGAAGCAAAAACATATAATGAATTACCAGTTTTTAGCAACCTAAATGTAAACGCGGCATTACCATAGAAACCAAAGTATTACTAAAAGAAATATATAGTCTGTTGGAGTGACAAACTTGAATTGATAGAACCGCATTGGAAAAATAACATCTTATTGGAGGGACTTCCCAGTGGAGTTGAAGAAAGACGCAACGTGACATTTCCTGCGCTGCCGTTACGCCTAGTGATCGTCGAGTCACGACGTGTGAATATTGGCTGCCTGCCGCTATCCATACAGCGACTTGACGCAGTCGCAAAATGTAAAACACGGCAATAACCATCTATATATTCTAAGGTAACACAGTAAATTCGCTATTGATTACAGTAAATTTTTCCAAGTTGTCCATCTTATCTATATTTACGGACGAGACGTTACACGGGAGGTTCTGTTGATACTTGTACATCAAATTTATGATCAAAAGCAGCATTTAATTTCAATTAGTTTTGACTCACCGGGCGTGGTTGTTGAGTGGTTAATGCTCTGGCCTCGCATTCGGGAAGACGCTGGATCGAACTCCCGTCCGGGCATCCAGATTTGGGTTTTCCATGGTTTCCCCAAATCACTCCAGGTGAATACTGCGATGCTTCCTACAAATAGCCCTGTCCGAATTGCTTCCATTTTCTTGTCCCCAGTCTCATCCCGCTTCTAATGACCTCAACTTCGACGAGGCGTAAAACCATAAGTTTTGAATGGTACTCTGTGTAAACTAGTTTTCTGTCAGTTAGTAAAATTCCTTTCAATTTCTTCCTCATAGGCATTTGTGGCTCATCAACTATGAGTTGTTAGAGAACCAAATCGTTCGTGATGTAGGCTTGGAGTTATTTCGGGTAAACTGAGGATACGAGAATTCTGGTGGCCGAATAGGAAATATAATACAAGACTTAACCAATGCTAGGCTACAATGTTGATACGATTTTGATTTAAAATAAAAAGTTTGATTAAAGTTGATGTATCTGAAGTTCATTTTCAAGTCCAGTTCAGTAACTTGCAGGTGTAAAATATGGGAGACAAATTCTATTTTTTCAATAGTCAATGTAAAAGGTTAACGGTTAAAGGTATTATAATAGCACATCTGTAGCAATGAAGCTGGAAGGTTATTGAAATAAACAAATTACGGAACAACACCAGCAGCAATGCGAAGCAGTTTTGAAGTATTTTCAAACCTTTAGTGTTTTCGAATGTCCGGAGATACTTTTTTGTATACAATTAGAATATTAGTTACGTTTTCTTTGGGTGTACACTCACATTTCCAAATCAAAAGTGTTGCATAATCCAAACCAGTGCAATGATATTGTCAAACAAGGATTAGCTGCTAACATTTGACGAATGGCTCTCTATTTGGCGACTGACAAGACTAATTACCAGTGGTCAGACGATTGACACAGCTCGAAAGTTCATCGATTTAAAGAATTTAAGAACATTAACGCACTGCGACCATACGAATTTCGTTCTTGTATTAAGAGGATTGGAATAACTATACTGTGGTATTTTTAGGAATCAAGAATATCTTATAATCTTTAAACGAACAATTCTTGTTATATAACGGCTATGATGATTTGGATGAAATTTCATATTTAGATAAAGTTTTGTTTTTTAATGTTATGCAAATAGGTACCTTCCTTGTAAAAATGCGATTTTACAAAATACGGACAATTTTTGCACTTGGTATCTCGAAAACGTCTCTAACGCCATCTAGGAAACGATTCAGGTACCAGAAAGCTTACTCATATTTTCTCTTTGATTTCAACGAATATTTAAACGAACAGTTCTTGTATACTAGCTGATCCGCTGAAAGTTTAACTGTAAAAAATTTAAAAATATGCTATTTAAAAATGGCTTTGTGAGAAGTAATACTTTACAAAACTTCTTTGAAAATAATAGACTGTATATCAAACATCAATATAATTGAGTTGTAAAAAGAGGTTGTCATACAATACTACCAGTTTAATTGTAAAACATTTCAAAAGTAGATATTTAAAAAATACATACTGGTTTTGTCAATTGTGATTTTTTCAAACTTAGAAGAAAATCCTAACGCCATGCGATATTGTAGAGCTTCCTGTTTTTTCTTTGGTTGTAAACAACTGCGAGTTTCGAAATTGACCTGTGGGAATAAAACATTTTAAAAGAAGATATTTAAAAATTGGCTTTGTCAGAAGTGATACGTTGCTTTACAAAACATCTTTGAGAATAATACTGGCAGTTATAAGGTAATCATCGTTTACTTGTTGACCGTATATCAAACATCAATATTACTGAAATGTTAAAATTGGTTATTAATAAATTTTTCCATTTTAATTGTAAAACATTTAAAAACTACCACGCAGCGCCACCAATTTCCAGTAAGATCTGCGATTGCCATGACCATACTCAAAGCTCAAGACCAAACTTTTGAAATTGTAGGAGTGGACTTTTAAGATCACCAGTTTTTATGCATGGTATGGGCAGTTCTATCGTTACCATTGAACCACAATATTATGATGAATTCTTATAGACCTCGGCGAAAAAACTCGAAAATAAAGAATAAATTTTTTTGATATCGCGCTTGTTTTTCGAGATATAGCATGTCAAAAATCAGTTTTAGATGTAGTTCCTTGTGCTGTTGGTGACGTTTCTTCTGGTCCAGGCTGTATTTCAACCTAACAACAAGCACTAAGAAGAAAATAAAACGCCTATACTGCATTTCCGCCGTGTTGATATACCTTTGGTGAAACATTTTTTTTTTTGGTCCAGGCCGGATCTCACCCTAACCTCCTCTCTTTTGAGATACAATATCTGGAGAACTAAGTGAGATATCGAAAAAAAATTCTTTATTTTCTACTTGTCTCGTCGAGTTACATTAAAATTCATCAAATTGCGGCGCTCAGTTATCGTAGAATCCCCATGGATGTGTGTGGCATTTTCTCGTGTAAACCGACCAAGCACATCAAAAGTACTCCTCTCAAAGGAAAATCCTCGACATACCCATAAGATTGAATGGAAGGAAGTATTAGTTTAAGATAAAAAACTTATATTTAATGAATGAATAAAAACCATAACATAGCTGATTATTTAAAATAAAATGTTGGACGATTCCACGATTTTTATTAAACAGACAGCAGTTCTTATGTTAGTAGGAAACAAATATATTGAATGTTTAACAAATGTGGAGCGGTATGGCAGCTCAAATGCAATTGGTTGGAATATTCTGGCAGCGCTCGGCAATACCAGGGTAATGCCCCGGCTACACGCTCCGTCTTGCATGCACAAACTAGTTTGCGCATGCAAGACGGAGCGTGTGGACGGCAACACGGTAGCGCGTGCAAACTCGAAAGAGCGGCTTGGGCAATCGTTGACTTGCTAAAGATTTGACTGCACGGTTATTGAGTTTGCGCCATTTTTTTCAACAGTGAAATGGGTGACGTACGAAAATATTCAAAGGAATTTGTAATTCAGTTTATAGAATTGTACAAACAGTTGCCAGCATTGTGGAAGATTAAATGGAAGAAATATTTTGACAGAAAAAAAAAAAAAAAAAAAAAAAAAGCTTATCATTTAATAACTGAAAAATTAAAAGGGGTATGTATACTATGTATAGTTAATTATGCATAAGTACCTTCATTGTAATTCAAATAAAACTATTTTTGAACGAGTAAGTACATGTAATTTAGATTTTTAACAATGTTTAAATTGTTATGTATTATTTACATTACCATGTGCAATACTTTTACGTTTTTCAAAAATGTTATATTTATTGCAATTCAGATGGAACCAAATACAACAAGGGACATGATTTAAAAAAATATCCTTGAGAAGTTGTCGTCGGAATGAAATTATCAAACTTAAAAATTCTCTCAAGTGTCGGTGCATACATTTACCACCCATCCTTATGATACTATGACTTAGAATTTTTAGATAACCAAGAAGCTGCCCGTGCCTGGAACCACCAATATCTAATTTTCAACAAGTCATGGAATCCAAAGTAAATAATTATTGTGTTTGTAACAGGATTTTAGTGCTTTAATAGGACATGCTACTGCCACAGAGCTCATACCTAAATTTTCTTTATTTTTTTTGTTTTGTTTGAATTGAAAAACATGGATAATGATGAAAGAAATCACTGCTGAGAATCTGAGGAACCTGTAAGTCCTGCCAGTTGCTAGAAACCTTAAAGTTCAGGTTAGTCTTTCATGAGGAGATATAGACTGGCACATAACAGTATCTTTTCTTTTGGTAATTATCGGTGTCACCAACAGCAGTAACTCTTCATAGGCTGATTCATCCATCCTAAGATAACCACGCCAGTCTTCCGGATCTACTATCAAATCTTTAATTAAGTTGAAATGAGAATGAATGTTTCTCCCTAAAAACCACTTTTTACTCCACTTACACCTACTGCGCTTATGTATCTGTTGTTTCTTTATAAGCAAACAATAAAATAATGCTTCCATTAAAAAAAAAAAAAAAAAAAAAAAAAAAAAAAAAAAAAAAAAAAAAAAAAAAACCTTCTTTTGGCCACATCGTCACACACTCACAGCTGTCGACACATTCGGTTTGCACAAGCTTAACTGTACCGTGTGACCACTCTTCCGTGTTCCGTCTTTTTGTACAGTTTTTCACTGCGCAGTTTACCTGCACATGCAAGACGGAGCATGTAGCCGGGGCATTGGCTGTAGCCACTGTAGAGGCGTTGCCCGGAGTTATAAGGGAACCGGGAACGCGACAAATGGCTTCGTATGTTTCCTTCTGGAGGATCCAACCAACCTTCAGGTTAGGTTTTTATACTGTCTATATATTTAATCCATCCAATATATTTAATACTATTATTCGAGCAACTCTTGTAAATAGGCAAAATTAATTTCTCACAAACTTCTCTAAGGATTTTGATGAAATCTTGCTTACTGAACAGAAATCGAAAGATGCCGAGCGAAGATCGGTCACCCAGGTACTGTAGTTGTAAGGAGGAAACGACAGGTACCATTAATAGTATAGAGGAATCCTTCTAACTTACATATTTTACAGGATATTTATCCACATTATTTTTTTTGAACATGTTATATTTTACGCAAAAGGTACGTGTTAAAACGCAGAAAATATTTTTTAAGAAAAAAACATGTATGCCTAATATCAAGAAAGGACTGTGTGACCAAAAGTCACAATCCAACACGATTTAACTAAGTGGTCGGTACATTATTGGTAACACTAATTCAACCAATTATTAGGTAAGGTGCACCAACAAATTACCGTTTACCGCTCATGTTATAACTGTCATCGAAAATTTTAACAGATATGCTCGTTATCTTGTCACGAAGAACGTCTAGTCATATGTTAACCTCCAGAGAGTAAGCCTGAAAAGTGAATGGAAGTAATTGACTAGAAAAATTGTAAAATAATTCTATTGTAACCAAAATTTCCATATCACAAAAATGTATATCTAGTCCATAAAAAACATAAAAAAATATGTTAACTGACGTTTTTGTGCATACATTTTACTGCTAAACGAGAGCGGTTACAACGGACGAAACGTATTGTTCGGGCTAATCGGAAATGATTTCTGGTAATCTAGAAGTAACTTGAAATCCTCATCCATACATCCAGATCCAGCTTCTGAATGTTGCTCTTTATGTGAATAAGAGAATAGATAGTCTACTAAAAGGTTAGCCAGTGGATGACTCTATGTACGGTACTGCTTAATCAATGCATTAATACAAGTTGTTAATTCAGTTCTTCCACGCGCAGTCACATTACGTCGAATAGTGCAGGGAAATAGTAATAGAAGTTACTGTGGATTCTTAGCGTTTTTCTAAAAGAACCTCAAATTCTGGGCATTGTGGGAAGAGAAGACTTATCCGGATTTCTCTGATCTTAAATAATTCTGAAATGAATTAGTGCAGTCCCATCAACGTGCAACATATTCACAATTAATTAATAGAATTAAATAATAAAATAAGCTCTCTTTTAAATATGTTATCTGTTAGTGACACTGTGGTTCACTTTATGTGTTTATTTATTGGCTTTTACACTTTGTTTAACAAAAATAATAGAAGTTTTAACTTTTGAAACATTGGTGCTTGATAGGAAGTAACTTACCCCTTTACAGGATTAGGAAATAGCTAGCGTATTTCTTATTCTGGTTCTTCTGTGGCATCGAACAATATTTTTTTATCTTTAAAAATAGACTATATTGTCGATTTTCCTGGAGTTTTTATTGCAGCGGCTTCCTTCACGAGCAGCGTATCTATCCAAGGCATAGGTCATGTACGATTATGTAACTATTATGGCCGAACATTTCGGAAGAAAGTGGAAACTGCTGCGAGTTACAGTGTTTCAGGTACTTATTTTAAGCGTAATTAGTCTACTTAATTTTAATTCATGTACATCTGAAATAATTCACTATGTTAAAACCGTCAATTATCGATGGTGAAACTCAACCTGTTAAGACCGATTAAGTATTTGTAGTAAATACTGCAATAGTTCATAACCAATACTCACATCTCACCTGCATCAACGGCGCTTTAAATTCCGTAAACAAGCTATTCTTCATATATCGTATCTCTGCTTAAGTTAAATTAAAATGCGGTGGTTTCTTACCCGTTTTATTCAGGTGATTCATATACTGTAGTAGTCAACTGTATCCATGATTAATTAATTCTTCAACGTATTATGTTCATCTCGATAATTAATTACGTGAAAGACATAATTTAATAAAAGTGATTAATTAGTTATGGAATACCTGACATTTGCGCGATGGAATGCTAGTAGTCAACCTCGATTTATCACTAGTGGCCTGCCAAATATTGTCATAGATGACGGTTGTACTTTTTTTTATAAAGCGAACTCTATCGCACGAATACACTGAAGTTTTTTTCCCGCATGATCAAATAATGAATAAATCAGATGATTGCAGAATTTTGTAACTCGAATTAACTGAAATGAGCTGCATTAATAACTTATTTTGGAGCTGTGACGTACCACGTAACTACTGTCTGACAAAGACAGTAGAGAAATGCGACATGCCTCGAAAGTGTATTCCAGTTTAATTTAAACTCAATGGAGGATATATATGGAAGGCAATTCAAATTTCTTGATTTCTTCTTATCTCACTTTCTTTGACTTTAGTACTGACGCCCACCTATAGTTGTCCTTCAAGAAAATATAATTTCTTTCAGTGCTTCTGGTAAGTCGTTTAGCATTTTCCATGTTAATTTATTACAACTTGTGAATCCAATTACATACAAAAGAAAATGTCCCCACTCCCTTAAGACTGAAATCAAGACAGCCCGTGGCCATTGTCATTTCTTCCCATCCATGTACTTTTCTTAACTCTTCTGTCAATAGCTATCTAATCATCACCAATATACGATTTGTACACTAACAACACATTCTTAATTCTACTCCAGTGTTCCAGTGAATACAGCTCCTTCATCTTACCAATTACTAATTGTGTTCTAAGGTAGTTCCCAGCAAAAAAGAAATAAAAAAACGTTTAAAAAAATTGCTGCTCTCCTTTCCACCTCTTCCAAATCCATAATTTGGTTTTCATAATACAATACTGTATATTGAAGCAATGGTCTGACGCAGGTTTTGTTATTCAGTTCCTTCATTTCCCTGGCACATCCCCCCCATCTCTCTCTAAAAAATGAAGGATTCTGAAACCTCTTCCCACCACTTCCCTAAATGTTATTGCAGGATTATCCAGTTAAATCTTCAGTCAAAATTTCCGATCCATCCTATGATTGTATAACATTTTTATTTTTTTATCTAATAAGCTCGCTCATAGTGACATTTGTCATCTTTCCTAATTGATCTACTCAATACTGTATTTCCTATTGTCTTTGAGTTCTACATTACAATTTTTTTTTCTACCTAGCAAGTTACATTTTTCCTCCTCTTCCCATTTAGTCCGAAATATCTTGCATGTAGGCCACCAAGATTCACATGACTACCTATGTCACCGTTTTATACCCACAGATATTTCTGGATTTACTTCGTGCCTACCAGTGAAGTCAAATTATATCCTCACCAATTATCATTGTATTTTATTGGTCCAGGGGCTATTAACAGCTTCTCTTGCATTATACCATACCTAGCAGCATTCAATGTGACTTTTTTTTACCTTAATTTGCAAACGGAATCGAAGAGAAAAAAAAAGGATACTTACAAATATGTTACGCCTTTTCCAACGTGGAAGAAATTAAAATCGTTGGTATCGTGAAATCTATCAGACGTTTAGTTTCATAAAATTGTTCAGACTCTCAGGATTTTTGGTATCACGTTTTGAACTGAACCTAATTGTTTCACATAAAACAACTGGGATACCAAAAATTTTATTTTCTAGAGATTTGTAACTATTATCAAGAAGAGAGTATTGATCAGGACATCCAATAAACCGTAACAACAATCGTCTGGAGTAATTCCGAAAATAACGAATTTTGCAGAAGCTTGACTATACTGTAGTGTAAGGGCCACCGTGGGGAAGAAGATAATATAATTTCATCATTATTAATAATAAAATAAGCAAGTGAGGATGTATAATTTTAAGATACAATGTAAATATCAAGTAGGCAAGAATCTCGACGCAATCGGATAAATAGGAAAATTGTCACAATACGACATTTACTAAAATTCAAATTGCAATTAAATATCTAGGCGAATTTATATTTAATATGGCTACATGATTGCACAAAATAACAACGCAACTTGAGTAACGTTGAGTAAAAACAAACAAATTGGAATTTACTTTGAAATCAAATCACAAATGATTGATATATGGAGGAAAAGTATCCAAAAGCAATATACATAACAAATTTTTACATCAGACATCGTCATCAATGTGCAGTGTCTTTAAACAATGAAAATGACCTTCTTCGCCATGAATGTTTACGCCAAGATATCAAAGCAGTCTTGGAAAACAAGGTTCTTTCAGCACAACTTGTACCGTCTGGGCAAATTATACCTTTAGCTCAGTAGGATTTTATTTTGAATGTTAGAGCAGAACTTCTCATTTACGTGTCTATTTAGTTTCATGGAATGCACATAAAATAGGCTTGGTGATATAACACTTTACAATAGAAGCTGAAGTCTGGAAGCTGGCGATGATTGAAGATGGACTCACGGAATGTGAGAATCTGTTCCTAACTAAACAGCTGCAGTCAATGCCCACATCAGCACTACGGACTTCTTCGCCTTGCGAGAGTCGAAGTAGCATCCGACTCAGAATGCCAATCAGAATTAGAACGAGCTTGTTGCCTCTTCCATCCCCCACGTAAACTTTAGCTCCACCGTCTCGATCTTGGAGGTATATGTTGGTCAGAAAATCCTAGAACTTTCGTTGTATCTTTTCGAGATTCATTTTGATAGGCGGATGGCTAGGCGTCATGAGGTCACATGATACTTCGTTGACATTTTATTCGCGGTCGCACATACTGCGTGGGACCTACGATTTTCGGTGGGGATAGTATGAGCCGATGGACTCGTTTATTCCAGCCTGATACAATGCATACTCTTATCATAATAAGATGGATATTTACATTGGCATTACAGCCTTTCTTACAACCTTGCGTATGTAAATAAAATATGTATAAAGAAAAAAATTATTTCCCAAGATTTTATGTGTTATGTGGAATTTGGAGTCAAGTGTCACATTATACATACAATACTGGTATCTAAAATAAAAACGTGCGGAATGAGTGTTTAACCATGTAAATTTTCTGCAATCTGTCTTAATGTGATAATACAGTTTAGTATTTTCTACAATCTTTAATAAACTTGGGTCAATTCTTCTCGAAACTCTATGAACATTACAGTTTGATCTTAATATCTCTTTAAACAATAATGAGCTCATAAATAGTTGTACCTTCCTCCTAGCAACCAAATGATTATCGAAAACAGACAAAAGCTACAAGCAAGAGAGCCAGTGGGCAGGCGAAAAAAATCATCCATGTGGCGTCATTCCTCCTTCCTAAATAGTCCAGTGTGGTAGAATGAAGTGGCACAGTAGCATTTCTTTTTTGTTTTTACTTTAAGCCAGTTAGGTAATAATTTTGGGTCATGAGCCTTTTCCAGAATTACAAACAAGGAACCTAGGTAATATTGTAGTTACAGGTTATTATTTGCTTTAATATTCTTTTAATGTTTTTAAGCCTGTTGACGATGTGGTATTATTGAGTAAGTACTTCGAATGTTTCTATAAGAAATACTGCAGTGACTGTTTCATGCAGTAAGTGTAAATTAAGAATATTCTGCTTCAAGCGCATCTAGAACATAGGGTGTTTTTAATAACATGGAATACAGAGATTCATGGATACAGCACATTGAAAGAATGGGCGAGAAAAGAATTCTGCTTCTGTTGTTTCAGCACAAACCAGAAGGGCGCAGAGAAGGTAGAACTAGAAAGACATGGTGTAAAAGTAAAAAGCGGAGTCCCATCAAGCTCACCATCAATTCTTGAGGTCTTGTAGAGTGAACCCTTAAGATGAAATACAGATCATGTTCTTATTTCAGTCAGAGTGAGTCATGACCTGTGGTACTAGAAACTCATTTTATGTCCATCATGACGTCACAAAGTGCTGAGTGGGTCAGCCAGGAATAAAATTGTGTTTATTTCACTCTTAATCCTCCAAACTTCGGAAAGAAGTGGTGAACCTCCTTTTCAAATGGAAATGATGTTGTTATTTGTCATGACAATAAACCGTCCCAAGACAGGACACGTCCTGGACAAAAAAAGGCATTTAGCTACCAAACTTTTCTGCCTTGTGGAAACTATTACAGATCCGTGTCCATTTTTAGAACACGGTCTCTTTACACCTATAGGTAATAAGCATCTTTGGCATGGATTGTCCAATCATTTCACTTATTCCGTGAATGGAGCTCTGTGAACAGTTACCCCGTACCAGCGGACGGAATATTCTTTAACAGCCAGCAGAACGTGAGCGAGCGCCACTCTGCGGCCAGCCTCGAAATCAATGTTCGGTGTGTAGCAGGCAGCTGCCTCTAAGGCGCGTGCCGGGGAAGCAAGCGATCTGGAGCGTCGAGATATCGGCCGCTTAACCTGGGACGTGTCCCTGCTGGCTGTGCGCTTATTGGAGATCGCCAGAGTCAGCGTGTTACGGGAACGGTGTGTCGCCGAAACGGTCTCGCACGGAGAATGTACATTGTTATACATACTACAAAATTAAACCAACGAACCATATTTAATATTAAGCGGTGGCTTGAGAATAATAAATTAAGGAGAAGTTTTTAAACGCAATAATTCTAATAATGGTATTTTTTTGGAAAGTGTAGAGAAATTTTAATAGATTTTTTCAGTGATATAAAAGTAGCTATGTTGTTTCAAGTCTCTCTCCAACCAGGTAAAAGAAATTCATTTCTGAAGAAAGTAAGGGCAGAATATAGTGCTGACATGAAATAATAAATTTCCACCCCCCTGGACCAACTCTGCATATTCTTCTCAAATTGAAACAGGTGGTCTCCTTCGTCACATTTTCCCAACATTAGGGGTCGCTGACACGGTCAAATTAAGAGCTTTTGATTTACGGCTTTATTCCCTTCCTGACGCCAAGAATATACATTTAAATGTTCTTCATTCTAAATCGACTATAATAAGTTCTTCGAAATAAAGTGAATAAAGTTGAAACCAAAGAAGCCGTTTAGTGGTATACTGATTTAATATACTAGGCCAATTTCATATCTCCATAATAACCTACGTGTGTGAAACCACAGCTAATTAATACAGGTTTTTCTTGTCATTGGACAAACTATGGGTCTGATAAGCATGAAATTGCTGTAGTTAAGAGAAGAATTACGAAATATCGCGCTACATGCCAACAGAGCAAAAATGTAAATCATATAAACTGGCATCGAATGTTAAGGAGTCCAAAATCAAACGAGCCTCTTAGTTGGATTGAAAATGTAAGTATATTTAGAACTGAAGAGATGAACGGTTCAACGCCCATGAAACGGATATAAGCAGTGGTTCCGACTGAAAAAAGAATTAAGCGTCAGCTAGGGATTTATAGCCAAATATATGAATACGGTGGAACCAATGAATCAAAAGAGAAGAATGGGGACGCATATAAAGGCACCCGAAGAATGGAATTATATGAACAGAACTGGACCAATAGTAATATGAACTTCAGTCAAGTACTTCTGAAAGATGCCTTTGACCTTGGGTGTATTTCACAGGTACAGACTGTGGGTTATAAGAGACCTCTGTAAGTTGACCATCACCTATATGGACAACTCTTCACTAACGATTCGATCATCAACTCAAGTATATATACAATTTTTAAATCGAAGAAAATATAATTTTTCTCGAAACTAAAGATTTCACTTAGTCACCAAAAAGCTTAAAGGATTTTCACCGCTCAATACAGGTGTAGTGAACCACTATCTTGGTTCGGTGAAGTCCAATGTGTACCAGCATTTGTTTACGAGTTGTTCTTTTTAAGTTACTGCGCATACCTCCGCGGTCATTTTCGATGTTGTCTTGGTTGTTCGGGTGGTTTAAATAAATTGGCGCGGTTCCGCTCGGACAACCAAGATAACATTGCTTTTTTGAGTTCGTATTGGTAATGAGATGACGGAATGAAATTTCCCTCTTTGACAGAGTTTGTACTGGTACAGTGTCTGAACGAAATACTATTAAATACAATCTCCGGGGGACTCAGCAGCAGTTTGGACGCCTAAGAAAAACTCGAGACTGAGCTCGAATAATTGGATCAAAGTGAGATAGTAAAAGGTGCGTTATATCTCGTGTAGCGTTTGGAAACACCAGTAAACATCTTATCTCTCAAAGAGTTCAGTTTATAAACGTTCACCATAAACGCCACAAGTGGAATGGTAGAATCATTTGTCAAGAAATCAGTACCCAAAAATGTTTCTGAAGGGCGAATCTTCGTTTGATATTGCAGTTGAACAACATATTACCCACAAGACATCTACCTGATGACGGGTGGAAGGAAATGGGACAGAGCATAACTCAAAACCGTTATTTTAATTCACGTTAACGAAACAGATATTACGCTTCCCGTCTGTAAACTACTGTGAGCGGAAACAAAATAGCATTTTTAGTGATGATATACACAATGGCAAAGGATAAGTATTCTGGCGTGATAGTTGAGTAGTAAAGGAGGAGCATTAGTATTAAATGAGTATGAAACTATCTTGTTTGCCCGTCGTGGGTGGCCTACAAATAAAACGATGAATAACAGTCATTTAAAGAATTAAACGCAGGGGAGGGGTGGAAACAAATTTTTTACCGCAGAACGCGTGTCAATGTCAACAAATAAGACCTCAGTTTTTATTCTTAGTACCTGGGAGACCGATCTTCGCTCGGCATCTTTCGGTTTCTGTTTAATATACGAGATATTGAGTAAAGTTTGGTTAAAGAAAAGCGTTTTCTTGAAGGCTTGCTAGGTATTTTGAGGTGCACAGTTCCTTGTTCTAACCAAAGAGAAACTTAACTAGCATCAGTAGGCTTATTAGTACCTGAAACGTCTACGAGTTGAGGTTACAGCCGTTTCCGAGATACCAAATCTTCATTTTTTTTAATTTTTTTTATTTATTTAATTATTTATTTTGTAAAATAGTGTCACAAACATGAAAAGCAAAACATTATTTGCATATGAAATTGCATTCAAATCGCTAGAACCATTTCCGAGATCACTTTTTTACCACCTCACAAATTGCATTTAACGAAAAATGCTATTATAATGTTAAATACAAATCATAATGCTAATTAGGAATTAATTAATGGTGCTAGATTTGTGGTAATTCGCTTAGACGAGTACGTCATCAGCGCTAAATTCGTTCACTCCGATGAAACTATGCTCATTCCTCGCATTAAACTCACATGTTCTGATCAACCGTGCCTTTCCAAATGATAGGAAAACAATTCGCAATGAAAGTAATGTTCGTTATGAAACTTAATGAAGCTCAATGTCAGACGCTTCAAATATTTATTTTTAATATTAATATTTATTTTTGTGTTAAAGACACATACGGTCAAAAAGTTAACGATGATTACATTATAACTGCAAATATTATTTTAAGAGAAATTTTGTAAAGTAAAGAAGACTGACAAAATGACATCTGTCAAAGCCAATATTTTTTAAATATCTACATTTTAAATGTTTTACAACTGAACATGTAGTATTTAATGATAACGATGTATTACAGTAAAATTTATATTTACTATAACTCTTCATATAAAATACCTTTCATTAATAAATACTTGCATTTACTTATTTCCACATTACTATATTACCATTCGGTGACTGATCAGGATACTGTTCGCATGGGTCAGCAAGTGTACAAAAATTATTCGGTTAAAGATATAAGAGTTCCTCGCTGTAATAAAAGAGAACTAAATTAACATCAGCCCAGCTTACTGGTTCCTGAAACGTATACGATATGGCGTTAGAGCCGTTTCAGAGATAGCAAATACAAAAATTGCTGTTTTTTTTTCCTTCTTTTTTTGGTAAAATCGCATTTTTGCGTGGTAGACACATATTTAGGTAAACTTAAAAAACAAAATGTTATCTAATATTAAATCTCATCCAAATCGTTAGATCCGTTTCCGAGATCCCAAATATATATAAATATATACATTGCTTGTTTGAAGATATAAGATAGTGACAGTGTCTGATTAATTTTTTTTTTACAGAAAATCTCTTTGTTGTTCTGCGAACTGCAGTAAAATGCATGTTAACGAGCTGATGGAGTGAAATTTACCTGCTTTGTAAAACACAAAGGTATTGCACCTATGTTTAGTTAAATTTTGATTTTCCTAAAAGAGATTATACAGGCGGGCAACATGAAAATAAGCAAGGGATCTCTTTGTAATGTTTCGATATCCGATATCAAGAACAGTAAAGCTTGTCCGCTAGTTGCAGACATTCCTTTGAAGTGGAGTGATTGGAGCTGTCAGCAGCAAACGGGGCCCCCTGCATGGCGCGTAATGAAAGGCGACGATTAGCAGCAGTTGGCAGCACTGCTCGCAAGCATCGAGTTGTCAACCTTTGTCTGTAACCGAATTTTTTACCGTCAAAGCAGAACCCCTTTCCGAAGCATGATTCATTCATAAAGTAAACGCTGTTGGGTTTTAAAAATTAAAGCTAATAATACGAAATACCAGAAATGGGAACTTCAGTGTATAGAGTAATTTGTGTTCACAGGTAATTACTTTTTTTAAAATTATGTTCTGGATCATCTTTATATTGCACAGTTAATAGCTCTTCCGGAACAGTCTACATTAATACAGTCGAGATTCAAACTTTCATGAGGCATAGGT
>CM061920.1:65876597-65944038 GCA_031002005.1 Vandiemenella viatica
GAAATCACAGATTGTGATACAATTATAAATGTCACATAATATCAAGGACCAGTATAATATGTATGTAGCTAGAGACGTAAGACCAACCATATTGAATTCTCATTCCTGTCATTACGCAAAGTAATAGAAACCATGTATATGTGAGAGAGCTTATAATTTGTGTTAAGGCCATAAGCGCCACATATTAATCATGACCAGGTCTTCCCGTGGAAACACAATGTACTGTAATCATAGCTTTAGGTAATTAGAGATATGAAATATTGTAACAATGTCCAAGTAATGTGTAAGAGAAGTCATAATTGTGGCATGTGAGATACAATATCCATGATCAATAATACCTGTAAATAAGTGATGTAACAATTGATATGGCTATATGGCTCACCGGCCCACTGCCAATAAAAAAAAAAAAAAAAAAAAAAAAAAAAAAAAAAAAAAAAAAAAAAAAAACTGTGGCGCCGCAATTTGATGATGAATTCGAATGTAACTCGACGAGACAAATAGAAAATAAAGAATATAGATATCTCACTTAGTTCTCCAGATATTGTATCTCAAAATGAGGAGGTTAGGGTGAGATCCGGCCTGGACCAAAAAAATAAAATATTTCACCAAAGCTATATCAACACGGCGGAAATGCAGTATAGGCGTTTTATTTTCTTCTTAGTGCTTGTTGTTAGGTTGAAATACAGCCTGGGCCAGATGAAACGTCACCAACAGCACAAGGAACTATATCCAAAACTGATTTTTGACATGCTATATCTCGAAAACCAAGCGCGATATATTATAAAAAAAATATTCTTTATTTTCGAGTTGTTTCGCCGAGGTCTATAAGAATTCATCATAATATTGTGGTTCCATGGTAATGATAGAACTGCCCATACCATGCGTAAAAAATGGTGATCTTAAAAGTCCACTCCTACAATTTCAAAAAGTTTGGCCTTGAGCTTTGTGTATGGTCATGGCAACTGCAGATCTTACTGGAAATTGGTGGCGCTGCGTGGTAGTTTTTAAATGTTCTATAATTAAAGCGGATGAATTTAATAATAACCACTTTTCACATTTCAGTAATATTGATGTTTGATATACGGTCAACAAGTAAATGATGATTACCTTATAACTGGCAAGTATTATTCTCAAAGATGTTTTGTAAAGTAAGTATCACTTCTGACAAAGCCAATTTTAAATATCTCCTTTTTAAATGTTTTATTCCCACAGGTCAATTTCGAAAATCGCAGTTGTTTACAACCAAAGAAAAAACAGTAAGCTCTACGAGATCGCATGTCGTTAGGATTTTCTTCGAAGTTTGAAAAAATCACATTTGACAAAACCAGTATGTATTTTTTAAATATCTACTTTTGAAATGTTTTACAATTAAACTGGTAGTATTTTATGACAACCTCTTTTTACAATTCAATTATATTGATGTTTGATATATTATTTTCAAAGAAGTTTTGTAAAGTATTACCTTCTCACAAAGCCATTTTAAATAACATCTTTTTAAATGTTTTACAATTAAACATGCAGCGGATCAGCTAGTATACAAGAACTGTTCGTTTAAATATTCGTTGAAATCAAAGAGAAAATATGAGTAAGCTTTCTGGTACCTGAATCGTCTCCTAGATGGCGTTAGAGCCGTTTTCGAGATACCAAGTGCAAAAATTTTCCGTATTTTCTAAAATCGCATTTTTGCAGGGAAGATACCTATTTGGGTAACATTAAAAACAAAACGTTATCTAAATATGAAATTTCATCCAAACCGTCCACAGCCGTTATATAACAAGAATTGTTCGTTAAACATATAAGATATTCTTGATTCCTAAAAATACCACTTTATAGTTATTCCAATCCTCTTAATACAAGAACGAAATTCATATGTCGCAGAGCGTTAATGTTCTTAAATTCTTTAAATCGATGAACTTTCGAGCTGTGTCAATCGTCTGACCACAGGTAAGTAGTCTTGTCAGTCGCCAAATAGAGAGCTATTCGTCAAATGTTAGCAGCTAATCCTTGATTGACAATATCATTGCACTGGTTTGGATTATGCAACACTTTTGATTTGGAAATGTGCGTATACACCCAAAGAAACCGTAACTAAGGTTCTAATGGTATACAAAAAAAGTATCTCTGGACATTCATGAATATAAGGTGGGGAAAGAATTGCTTGCTGAAGACTTGAAATGTAAATATCTTGGCATTACTTTTTGATAGCAGGCTTAACTGGACGCATTGGACAGGTGATAGGAAAAGTTTTCAAAGTTCTGCACTTGTTGGAGAGAGTGATGAGGGGATGTACGGGAGAAGTAAAAGAATTGGGTTACAAAACTTGGTGAGACCATTGCTCGAATATGGTAGTGTAGTATGGGACCCTCATTTTACGTATCAAATACAGAAGTTGGAGAGGGTGCAAAGAAGGGTTGCTAGATTTGTTTCTGGAAATTATCGCAGAATGCAATCCGTGACGGATATGATAAAGGAGCTGAAATGGGATTCATTGCAAGACAGGAGGAGGATGAGGAGGGTCATGGGAGTGTACAGGGCATATACTGGCGATGAGGCATGGAAAGATATTGCAATAGGTATGAAAAGTAGTGCATGGAAGGGGAAAGATGATTATGACCACAAGCTGGCACTCGATTTCCGGCACAAGGGTGTGGGAAGATTCTCTTTTTATGTAAGGGTGTCAGGGATTGGAATGAGTTACCAAGAGAAATGATGAATAATTTACCGAAAACTTTGAAAGAATTTAAAGATAAAATTTGTAGAGGACAAATGTAGGTGGGTTCAGGATAGGGGAAAGATGGGTGTGTAGGGAAATTTCCACCGGAGCCTGTGCTCCATTGCAATTAAATTAAATTAAAAAACTGAAAAATCTTCAAACTGCTTCGCATTGCTGCTGGTGTTGTCGTTCCGTAATTTGTTTATTTCAATAACCTTCCAGCTTCATTGCTACAGATGTGCTATTATAATACCTTTGACCTTTTAAATTGACTATTGAAAAAATTGAATTTGTCCCCCATATTTTACAGCTGCAATTTACTGAACTGAACTTGAAAATGAACATCAGATACATCAACTTTAATCAGACTTTTTAGTTTAAGTCAAAATCGTATCAACATTGTAGCCTAGCATTGGTTAAGTTTCGTATTATATTTCCTATTCGGTCACCAGAATTCTGGTATCCTCAGTTTACCCGAAATAACTCTAAGCATACATCACGAACGATTTGGTTCTCTAACGACCCATAGCTGATGAGCCACAAATGCCTATGAGGAAGAAATTGAAAGGAATTTTACTAACTGACAGAAAACTAGTTTACACATAGTACCATTCAAAACTTATGGTTTTACGCCTCGTCGAAGTTGAGGTCATTAGAAGCGGGATGAGACTGGGGACAAGGAAAGGGAAGGAATTTGGACAGGGCCATTTGTAGGAAGCATCCCAGTATTCACCTGGAGTGATTTGGGGAAACCATGAAAAACCCAAATCTGAATGCCGGGACGGGAGTTCGATCCAGCGTCCTCCCGAATGCGAGGCCAGAGCATTAACCATTCAACAACCACGCTCGGTCAGTCAAAACTAATTGAAATTAAATGCTGCTTTTGATCATAAATTTGATGTACAAGTATCAACAGAACCTCCCGGGTAACGTCTCGTCCATAAATATAGATAAAAACATTGCCTTATTTGAACAACTTGGAAAAATTTACTGTAATCAATAGCGAATTTACTGTAATCAATAGCAGTGACGTGTTACCTTAGAATATCTAGTGAGTTATTGCCGTGTTCTGCATTTTGCGACTGCGTCAACTCGCTGTATGGATAGCGGCAGGCAGCCAATATTCACACGTCGTGACTCGACGATCACTAGGCGTAACGGCAGCTCAGGAAATGTCACGTTGCGTCTTTCTTCAACTCCACTGGGAAGTCCCTCCAGTAAGATGTTATTTTTCCAATGCGGTTCTATCAATTCAAATTTGTCACTCCAACAGACTATATATTTCTTTTAGTAATACTTTGGTTTCTATGGTAATGCCGCGTTTATATTTAGGTTGCTAAAAACTGGTAATTCATTATATGTTTTTGCTACAACTTTCTGATATCTACTATCAAAGGTCTAACGATAAATCAGACTTTTTTCTCTAAATTGTCGTATTAGCTGTAACATTAACAGATGATAACGTAACCATTATACTATTTTCTTAATATTACGTTTTCCATTTCAGCGAACAAAAACGGATTTTTCAAATTTTGAAATGGTAAAAGAATGAATGATAAGAATAGTTTAATTCCATGCAGTGCTGATGCGCATTTCCTCTTGATCGTTTTTCTTCACGAAATATGTCTTATAGCATTTAATTCATTGCTGCTGCCGGAGACAATATTGAACCCATTACTGAATGGTAAATATTTCCTGTTAATAATTCCAGGACTTGTGCTGTACAAAATACCTCCAGTTTCGCATTTTTCATGGATGTTTGAACCATCGGATTTGATAATTACTTTCTTAAAAACATCTTGTTAAGGACAAAAAAGTATTCTTTACTAAAATAAGCTGAAGACCCATTGGGAATTTCCTCACTCAGCTATTATGCGTTAATGTAATTTTATCTTTAGTTAAAATAATTACCCATTCCTTTCTAGGAATAGTGTGGTTGAATCGAAGTTTGGTTTAATTCCGAAAATGGATGGTGCGAATGTGATGAAACGTTGTACACAGGTTTCTCATTTAGAGACAAAAAAATAGGGGGGGGGGGGTGTAAACCGACCCTCAAACAACCTCTAACTAAGTAGGCTGGGGGTAAACCCATGTTTGGTTTAGTTGCGGAAATACCTGGCGCCACATTAATGAATCTTGCTACACGTGTTTCTCATCGGAAAATTAAAAATATTGAAGGAGTAATTCTATTTCAATAAAATTTTAATTTGAAATAATTATCCGTCTCTTTATAGGTAGAAAGCGGATGAATCAAAATTCGGTTTAATTTCAGAAATTACTGATGCGAATTTAATGATACTTGTTAAACTCGTTTCTCTCAGGGTTGCTGCAAATTCTGTAAACCAAACCCAACTAGACCGGGTAAAGCGGGGCGCTTTGCTAGTATACAATAATAATAAAAGAAAATGGTATTGTTTTCAATTGGAAAGCGTTTCCTTATATTTCCCTTGAAAGTTTACATTATTTTTAAAAATTCACAGTGTGAATGTCATGACACAAGGTTATACCATATCGTTCCTGAGCTGCCCCATAGCTATAATTTCCACTTATCCATAGGCCCGTGACCTGCTCCGTGGCCGCAGTACAGAACAAGCAGCGTCGCGGTCTAATTAACATTCCTGGTTGGCGCGCAGCATGCGTGCTGCCAATGGTAACGCTAAGAGCGCCCTGCCAAGCAATGCGCTGAATTAATTATCGAGCAGGTGTGCACCGCTGGTCCGCAGGTCTCAGGGAACGAGCTTCTACCGCACGGATAGCTGACAATGAGTGCCGTAGGATTATACCGGCTCCGCGTTAACAGCATGCTGGAGCGAAGAGTGCCCCAGGATCGACGGGGCTCTACATTATTATCAGCTACTTGTCACGCCTGACGTGGAGTGGCCGGGAGACATATGCAGAGGAATAGAGATAACAACTGAAATTACATGCTGTTTAGTACCCTGTCAATACCACTCATTTCAGTGTTGTTCCCAAAAAGCATATATGAATACATTTACCGGACGTCGTCTAACATAAGTCCACTTGCGAGCAGACCGCTAAACGTTGCTCCTGTTTGATTCGATTTTATAACTTCCTCAATGGAACCTAATGGCTATTATTAGCCCCGGGACAGATTTATTATCAACAACTCTCAAGGTATTCAATGTTCTGTCATTGGGAGAGTAACGTTGTGAATACTGTGGTTCTTAACTGCGCTCTCCGACAAGGCTGCTCAACCTAACGCCACGTATTTGAATTGGCCAGCCAACAGCAGAGGTCTAGAATATGCTAGCTCAAAAACCTCTGCAAAGGTCTCATTGATCTTTTTTATTTTTTGATTATAGTTAAAAAAAAACCTCTGCAAAGTTCTCATTAATGGTTTTTACTTTTTTATTGTAATCAAACTGTATTAGTTATATCTGTGTTATATTTACTTACTATAAATATAGGAATGTTTTATGTGGCCCGCAGGCTAACTTGGTATCAAAATTGTGGCCCCCAGGATAATTTAGAATCGAAATTGTGGCCCATCTTTGTTAAATATGTTCTTAATGTTAGGCGAAATATAAACTATGATAAAAACTGAGATGTTTCACTACCATCAAGTATCATCAGTGAGTGATTTTCTCTCAACACACAAATGACTGCTAGGAAACTAACGAACAGCTGCACTCTCATGTTATTCCAGCAGCACTTTAACAGTCACGTAACTTTACTCATGCTATGGTAATCCCACGAATAATACTCGTACCTCCAATTTTCTCTCTCATTTTTAATACTTGAAATCTTATTGCATAATGTAACAAATGAATCACAACGCGAAATGAAATATCTTATATGACTTTAGAAGGCCACTGTTCGGCCATTTTCATAAACAGCGTCAACTGATAACTTAATCTCTGACAATTGTATTATGTCTAAATCATTATACGTAATGCAACTGTCTCATTGTACCGTCCCTGCTTGATTAGCGTTTATCATTATTGCCTGGCATCTAGAAGGATGTGGTTTCGAGTCCCGGTCCCACTATCCCGAATCTGGTTTTCCATCGTTTCCCGAATTCATTCCAAGTGAATGTCGGGAAGTTTTATCGTAAGACCATCGCTGAATTCCTTCCCTTTCATTGACCACAATCCTTTCTCGACTACAATAACTTCGTCATCAGTGAGCCACAAAAGTAGTAACAAAGACAAATTCATAATGCACTGTTATAAACAAAAAGGCACATTTCTTTTCTCCTATCTCAATGAAATTAATATCCATTGTTCTCAGTCAACCATTGAAAACTAAATTCAATACTGTGTGATCAGCAATGAACAAAGTTGCTAGACGGAACCAATAAACATTGCTGCACCGAACTACCCGTATGTGTATATATATAGAAACCGGTCGCGTGTTTATGATCCCGTTCTAAGCACACATCACGCGTGTAGTAGGTCACACGGGAGTCGTTTGGCACAAGAATCAATGCCTGCCACATTTTCAGGTTAGGCTGCGGACTCCGCTCCACGGCTGATAACACCGCGCCACGTTGCATGGTGCTACTTATGCTGTTTTTTTCAGCCAAAATCAAATTTACTGTAAATATTTCACTCTGAATTGCTTAAAATCTACAAAATACATTAGATGGAAGTATTTGTTGTTAAATACATGTTGTGTTAGATATCTGAGACTAATTCCTAGGTTTCAAGTCCATAGAAAATAGTTTTTTGAGATAGAGTCGATAGCAAGAAACGGCCCTAATTGAGAAATTTGATGACCATTTGGGTCTTTTATTTTCAAGGGAGAAAACTTAAAAAAAAACTCTATTTAAAGAACTCTAAATATCTGTAATTCACACGAGGCCATCCAGGTTTGGAGTTTTCCATAGTTTCCCGAAATCAATTTGTGACGTCACAGTCATCTTCCGCCAACCCGTAAGTAGTACCTGAGTAGCGGACTAATACATTGTTTCCAATAAGTAGTGACGTAAGTGTGGTAGCGGGCGGCTCGAGTAGCCGACAGACGCTATAGTATTGTGCGGGTTTTTTTTAGTATCAGGAAGAGAACTTAATGTGTTTAGCTGGAACAGTACATGTGATATGTAATGTTCTGAGCAATACAGAAGTGAAGAAGAACATTAGCTGTGACAATAAACTAACTTCGTCGAAAGTGGAGTCGATTATTAATTTCCTTTTTTCTTAAAGAATTCTGCAATCTATGGAATGGTATTCAATGTTTTGTGGTGGACTCAAGTTTGTGTTAACGTACTTGGTAACTTTTTTTAATTTTCCACCCACCTCCGGCTTAGGGTTGGTTTGGAACATCACCTGGCGACCGCGGAAACGACGAACTATTTAAAATTATTAACCTGTTTCTCGAACTTTGTATGAATAGTTTACTGAACTTATGCACCGAGTTCGGGTTGAGGGAACTATCATACAAACCCCAAACTATCCACTTGTCTTACAAACTCCACGAGAATGTCCGGATAGTTTCTTCTAACAGCTTTCCTGCCTCTAATAACCTCTACGTCGACTAGGAGTAAATCCATAGGAAATGCCTATTTCTTTATCTTCCTATCTCATAAATGGAATTCTATTTAGCAATAGAACTTCTTATGCACTGGCCTAGCTGGAACCTTCGGAAAAAATCGTAGCTCATGCATAATGAACTAGCTTCAACAAACGGAGAGTAGGTTAGAGCATGTAAAAGAAAATGGACGAACGTTACAGTCATCATTTCCCGCATTCCGTGATACTATCAGGCTACTGGCGTATGTTTAATGAGTTCATGAAAAGCATTGCTCATAGCACCACAAGGAAGTGAACTGATCCTGTGTAGAGAAACTATCGCGGAACATGTTTCCCCTATCCCCCATCTCGTCAATAGCCAGACTAGTGATTTGATGTGTAACATCAGAAATAATTACTTAGTTCTTTGTGTCTTTTCCAATGGACTAGTGATATGATGTGTAACATTAGTAATCCACTCAATTCTTTGTATCTTCTAACCCAAGTCTACATTCATAAAAATTAACCAGTATCTAACGAGGACATGAGACGTAGTTGAGGAAGAGTACAGTTGTCAGATATACACAACGCACATTAAGTCAGTAGCAGCACTATTCAAAACTATCTGTGAACTTAATGTAACCAGCAAATCCAATAGGAAAGTAACAGTCTGAGCGAATTAACTGGAAAATTAATATTTTTATCAACTGTTCCACTAGAAAGTAACAGAACAGCGAGAATGTCTTGAAGAAATCACTAAAGACGCTCAGATTTTAAATTAGAGAGTATTATTTATTAGAAAAGTAACTTGAAATAAATTATTTATTTGCTGTAGTTTGTTAATATAACGAACATCTTTTTCAGTAAAATGACATCGTCTTTCTAGCAGAACATATATTCCTTGACAAAAATTTCTTTCTTTGGCGATGTTTTTGGATTTCGAAAGTACAGTTCGTACTTCTCACGTTCTCAGCTTTATTCCACTTATGGTTTGAAACATAAGCTCATTCCACGTTTCTGACAGTTCCACCTGTTAGATAAAAACATCGTACTCTTCACTTTGAAACATTTTTATCTAACTCATAATTATCATCGAAATAATACTGAACGCTCGTCCGTGAAGCAATGAAATAAACTACTATCTGTTTAGCTGTAACATTCAGCTCTATCAACTGCATCATTTGCTCTCTCATTAGGCGTTAAAATAATAGTCTAATTTAAATTTTATCACCCATCTTCAATTTTACAGTAAACAGTTATTTCTTGTAAGTTACATCAGAAGAAAAATATATTTTTATATTGGAGAAATGCTGATATATTGACAAATGTTAGTGGATACTTTGCTACTACCATCTCCACTCGTTAGTACCGCTGTAAACTGTTTGTGTTTTCAGTATGCTTCATTACATGGAATCCCCATTATTGTTTATAGTGCGATATAACAAACCTGCAGCACAATGGAGTAACACACAAAACAAATATTGTAACCATTTAGACTGACTACAAAAAGAATTTTTAATACCATTTACAGGAAAAAAATATTTATGTTGTGTTTAAAAAAAAATCTACAAATTTTTTTATTAAATTTTTATTGAAAAAATCTGTCTTGAGTTCACGAAAAATGCTGAAATATCTTTTTCTTAATGCACACATTTTTATCGACATTTAAGTTCTCAGGGTTATTTTTTAAGTCAATTATATTAATTTTCAATTCCATATGACTACATGATGGTCTTTTTTTAAATAGTCATATCAGAGAGAAGCAGAATTAGTTAATCTTTGGATATGTAGTGATGGTTAGTACGACGGACTGACTAATTACTGAGAGAATGGATACTGATTTTCAATTAAATAATTTAAGGGTATTATAAATCTCACTGCCAGAGACCTACAGAAACATCTACTTAGTTTTAAATTTAGTTGCTTAAACTAAATATTTTTAGCCTCCTAATAAGTCAAAATCTGTTGGATTTTAATCTAGTGAAGGTACTGAAACTGTATCTTGCATATTAATTCATTCATCGTTGTAGGCAAAACAAGAAATTACATGTTATACGATAGAGTTAAAGGTGAAGAAGTCTTACCATAACCTGTAGAGATATATTTCTGGACCACTTTGCAAATTATATGTTCGAATAAGGACGTTGACAGATAGTGAAGAGGCCGGCACGAGCGAGAGCGAGCAATGTGAGGGCGTTAGTGGAGGCGTTTAGCGGCTGCTAACGAGCATTTAACGCCGAAATATGGCGGGGGCGGACGGGGGAAGCCAGCTGGCAGAATAGCGGATTTAACTGCTGCGGCCGGCGGACTCCCGCTAAAAGATGTACGCGGCTCGGCCACAAAAAGCGGGACTCGGCCCGTTTACGACGCTGGTTGCGGCTCTCTGGTTTATTCAGAGGCAGTCCCTACGGCCGCATTCCGATCACGAGCCGACCCGCCACGCATAAACAGCGCCAACGCGCTGCCAGCTCTTTAAACATGGATTATGTCCGCAGCAACGCCGATTAACTTGTCGCCATCGATGACGACAAATTGCGCGTGCAGCCGGAATCTCAACGAGCGGCCAGCGGAGCGACTACTTGTCGGCTGTCAAGAGATCTGCCACAGGGGAAGCGTTCTCCACATTTATTAATTAAAAGAATTAGGGGTAGATAGCAGCTGGAGCTACACCCGTACGTTTTAGAGTGAATACCTCTTTTTCTCTTGCCAAATGCCCAGTAAAACTACAATATTTGTTTCAGAGCAGGTTTACACAACTACAGTCTATATTCTAATCTTATTTTCTTCTACTGTTTTTACCTTCAAATGTTTCCTCCACTAACAAATTAACGAAACCCGCATGTCACAAAATATGACCCACCATCCTGTCTCTTCTTTCTATTAAACTCTTTCACAAACTTCTCTCACCATCCACCATTTCCAAAACACGTTCATTTTGTACTTTTATCTGTCCACTTAATTTTCGACATACTTCTATAGCACCACAGTTCAATTGTTTCGATTTTCTTCTTTCTGGAGTGCCTGAAGTCCACGCTTCACCAACGTAAACTGCTGTGCTCCACACATGCAGTTTTTAAAAGTTTTGTTTCGGTCCTAGATCAAAATTTAATACTTTGACATTTACACTTTCAAAATTTAGTTTGATCGATCTTTAAATGGACGAAAAATGTCTGCCATAAGTATTTAATAGGAAATGATGTTACTTTGCCTGTAGTGAGGCGACAAACGAGCAATATCCTAAGAATGATGTTGCGTAACTGGTAACTTCTGGTAAAAAATTGATATACTCGGAGCACGAATTACTTTAGTTGAGGGTTGCGAGAAGTTAAATGTTGCTCTCAATCTTACGTGATATCTGTAAACCGGACTCCGTCAGCGACGTCTGGTCTACAAACTGAACACTTCAGTTCCACCAAAATTTTCCATTTATTTCGGAGGAGTTTGTGTCATTTAGCTGGTTACGTTTTCCAATAATTTACTATGTTTTCATTTATCATTGAGTATGGCTTGCTTAGCTACATTCACGATTTTTGGCAATCAAATGTTTATTGAGTGATTACTATTGAAGAAAATAACAACAAAAAATTAATTGTCTATTGCGTCTAAAAGATACACAACTACTGTACGAACGCTGCTTTCCTATTGGAAAAGTCAATGCTTTCTTCATAAAATGTTTGCACCTCTTTACAACATATTTTTTATTTCAAACTCATTGTGTTTATAATTGTCATCGACAGAAAACAAATATTCCCAACTCAACTGGTATCCAAGAGCCTTCTCTCCATATAATCGTTTTTATTCATCCTTCGTCTGTATTCAACTAAATAATTTAGAAAAGTAAACGATGTACGTAAGCAGTTATCCAACCAAAATTTAATGGAATTGTTTTGTATTTTCCTGGAAAATGAATGAAATTAAGTCTGCAGAAAAGGCCAACCAGCTCTTATCGCTGTATGATCTAATATATTTTAACTTCTGGTGGAATTTGGTTTTCAGTATACACTTTAATTTGAGGGTAAGAAATAAAAATTTACACAATCACATACTCTACTGTAACTAACTAAAAAGCATTTGTATGAACTTTTAACCATCTTCAAATGAATGCAATATTTTCAGTTTTTGATAAAAACCTGCCCATGTAAAAGTTCAATGAATTGTACTGAAAAAATTAATTTGCACAGTCTGTACAGATTAAAAAAATTACGGAAGAATTAACAATGAGTCGGACAAAATTTAGAGCAATTATTGTAAATGTAACAGGGGAACAGCAAAATAAAATCTAGTAAAGTTGCTACAAATTGATTACGTTTCATTAATTGTTGACGAAAGCGCAGATAAGTCTACAATAAAACATTTGGTGCTTGTAGTAATGTTATTAAACTCAAATTTCCACTTTGAAGATCTCTGACTTTAATAGCAATTTTATATTGTACAGCAACAGCATGTATAACTAAATCGTTTGAGGAAGTCATACCTTATAAATAATAGATCATGACTTTGCCTCTGATGGTACCAATGTTATGTTTGGAGGTAGTCATTCATTGCTCACTTTGTTAAAAAATGATATACCTCACCTTTTTGTTGTTAAGTGCATTTATCATTCTTATATCCTATGCGCATCACTTGTACGCGAAAAACTGCCAATAGTGTTGAGGACTTTTGTAGAGAAGTAGTTAACCACATATAAAAATCTACGAAACGATTTGGAGATTTTAAATCATTTCAAGCTTTCACAAACGTCAAGCCACACAAATTACTTCACCCTCGTCGAACAAGGGGATTGTCACTCCCCGAAGTAGCAAACATGGTTTCTGTAACAATTGCCCTCTATAAAATTATATTGCCAAGCTTCAGCTCATGTTGATCGTTTATTTTACACTCAAGCAATTCTCACCAAGGCTTTAGAACCAACCACAGAATTGTATCTGGAGTTTTCATTGTTTATATTTACCGATCTCAACAAAGAAATACAGTCTAAAGCAGCAAAATTATATTTCCTATACGACAAAATACTGAAAGCACACACAACTAGTTTGGAATTCTTTGTATAAGCAGAATATTTAGACCTCAAGAAAATAAATCTTGAAACAATAAACATTTCAGACATAAAATAACCACAGGTGACCAGAAACATTAAACATGACGTAAATGTCAGTGGAATGGTATTAAACCTGTTCTGTAGAAAGAAAGAAATCGGAGAACTGGGAAGTCTGAAAAATTTCTACATGAAATTTAGAGAGTTTTATGTAGAGGCTGTAAAACGAATAGAAAAAAGATTTTCTTGTAATGACAAAGATTGTCGAGCATTAAAATGTCTGAAGATACTAAATTCCAAAGCAATTTTGGATCCCGAAAAGAAAAAGATCTTCCCTTCCATTGTAGATTTAGTTTTTCTTCCAAATAATTTTGTGCAAATGATATAACTGAGCTGGATAGAGAATGCGAATGTTAAAGAATGGCAACACACCATTTGACCAAAATGAAATCCCCCATGTTATCAAGTTTTGGAAATATGCAAAAGAACTGAAAAATGAAGAGGGGTCTCAAACATTTCCGCGTTGTGTGAATTAATAAACTTTTTTCCTACCTAACAGCAAGTTGTTTTCAGCTATATATAAATTAATATACCAAATTACTTAACAGAATATCCACAACAACCATTATAAGAGCTTTACACAAAAAAATCTGAAATCACCGATTGCTTCTGATTTAATACCACATAAATGCACATGCAGAAGTTTCATAAAAATATGTACGATTTTAGAGGAAAATTAATCAGAAAACGCTGAAGATAAGGCAATTCAGGATTAAAAATGAAAAATACTTTTACTTTCACTATTTCTCCTATTTTTTATGTGTAAAATGCTGTTTGTCAGTGTCGTAAGTTTAGCAATTTTTACAATTTTTTCCCCCCAAAGGGGAGGGAAGGAGGATGATGGAAGTTGGCCGTGGCCTCAGGGAACCATCCCGGCACTCGCCCTGAGTGACTGAGGAATATCCCAGTCAGGATGGCAGGACGGGATTTGACCTCCATCCTCCCGAATGTTAGGTAGGAGGACAAATTTGTCCTCCACCTAACTAGATTTTTTAAATAAATGATATTTTATTTTTAAAAGTGAGAACCTAATATCTTTTATTTTAAACCAGGTGGGAGTTTTTTAATCGTTATTACGGTAACCTTTAGTATTTAGCTGCAGGTAAATATAAGAAACATTAGATTGAATTCGTAGGTACACTTCCTTTCATGTATGCAATAAAATATGGTATTTGAAGTATGTTTTTAAGTGTTCTATGCTTCTTGATACCATGAAATCGTACTTTTTTTCCTATCCTGAGATTACATCTTCATGTTATCGTAATCATTACAATCCACATTCTCTGATCTCTGCTTCCCTGTTTCCTTTTGGTTGCATCTTCCAGAAGCATTTTAACTGTTAATGTTATCGACCAGTCTGTCTCTTCTTTCTACGACAACTTTCAAAAATTCTGTCACCCTTGCAGGAAATAAGATTTTAAAGGTTTTTTTAATTTTTTTTTTTAAATAGAATATCTTTCTCCTATATCCATTCTTTATATGTTATAATTTTACTAATAAAAAAAGTCCTACATATTTTTCTACATTAGTCGGCCGTTACCGTCATCAATGTTGTTAAAATTTGTAACATTTCTCTTACTACTCGTTATTTATTAGCAATGATGGAACCAGCTATGAGCTATCTGCCATTATTCTAAAGTTTACATTCTACAAACTCATGCTCCTTTTCTGCTATTCTACCGTCGAGATGTTCCGCAGATTAGCTGGTCGTTTCTGAGGAGTCTCCCTTAATTTTGAAACTTTCTTTAGTCTCGAACTTCTGCTTGCTGTGCAACTCTCTCACACAGATCTTTGTGTACCTCCTATAGCTACCTCCTGTAGGACGAGTATATATACGTCAGTCTCAGAGAGTTCATTGTCTTGAGATGTTGTTAACGATCAATGTCCTCCTTCTCCGAGTCGTGATGATCGTTAGATTTTTTTTTTAATACGGTTCATTCTAAGAACTCAGAAAATAAAATTGCGTGGAGCCTACTGAAGATTCTTCTTGTCACAGGATTTCTTCTTTTTTTTTTTTTTTTGGCTATAGCCATCGCTTAGAGCCTTAGATGCATTCCGTTTTGGCAACTGTGCAGTAATGTCTCAGTTTCATCTAGAAGGAAATGTATCTGTATTTTAAAATATCACGGAATATTTTAAACACCTACTCCAAGATCCTCGCTTCCCCCTTTTCCTTGTTTCTTTCTCATCAATATTGCACTTTTTTTTAAAAAAAAATTTCTTTAACTTCAAAAGCCGTCTTCATATTGCGTATTTTGTCCTTCTATTTTCAATCCACACGCTCTGGCTTTTCAAAAAACAAAATTAATGTTGTTTAATAATTTTTCAATATACTCATTTCTGCTAGCAAAATCTACGATATCACTTAAAATCGCAGCAAGTGGATTCTTTCTCTTGGAACTATTATGCAATTATTTTTTTTTTTAATTTCCTTCTTTTCGCTTTCTACATTCGAGCTGAATATTAATATAACCAAACTGATATCAGTCTCAATATAAAAAAGTTATTCATTTAGATTCCTCTGTATTTTAACCTCCTTGATAATTTAGAATCATATGATACCAAAATTACTATGCCAAATAGTTTTCATTGGTCATCATGAAATTTCTTCAGAAGATTTAAGATAATATTTCCATGAAAAAGGTTTGGAATTGCATCCAGTTTCAGAACTTTCGATATCACTTTCAGATTTTTAAACTCCTCAATTTAAAGAAATAAGTATTTCACCAATTTTTGTTATCTTTCGAAATCATTCCAAAAGTTTAAAATATCAGTATAAACATCTATCACCCTACTTAACACATTACAGTCCAAGATACTCCCGTCGTACAGTTTTTTTATGTATTTCATCTGTCGGTTAGTTCCCTCTTCTCAGGCTACTCCCCTTTAACAATTTTTATACTAGTGCTATTTTTATTTATCGTATCTGCTTTTACATGTGCCACATGTAGGCTATCTATAACCAGTTTTTTCCGCCTCTGCACAAGTCTCTAAAAGTAATTTATTATTTTCGTCCTTGCATCTCTAGTTTATTTAACATTCAAAGTTTCTCTACTGCTACTTTTCTGCTTCGTCATTAAACTTTGTACTTGCTACTCTCATATTAATGCTTTATGTGTGGCATACGACTTACAGAGGGCACATTTACTACTGCCTCGTGATAGGCCAACGTACCTGCTAAGATCAACCCTTTTTGAGTGTATTCAATTTACTTCAGTTAAATTTCCGTCACATTCATAGCTTAAAATTGTTTCCGGAATCTCTATACGTTCTGATTCTCAAGCTGGTTATTCCAGTTTGCTCATTTCCGTTATATCTGGCATTTATTTTCATTTTCTCTTTAATATTAATATTTTACTCAGAATTATCAAATATTTATAATAACAATATGTATTAACTCCCTGGTAAGCTTCAGAGTCCGGTACTTGCTTTCCATATGCACGCATCCCGTGGTAGTTTTGAATTTTAAAGTTTTCTTACCTTAGACTTGTTTATGTGCCGTACTTCCTGGCTAATTTCTTTCTTTGATACCGAAATTCCTAACAGTATTTCATTCTTCCTTCATGTCTCCTATAGCAGCATTATATTTAATTTTGATTACTAAATATTCTTTTCTTTTATATACTTAAACTGATCTTCGATTTAGAAATTCATATTTTCTATAATAACGAAATTTTAGAACAAGTTAATTCATTTAAATATTTGGAATACCATCTAACGAATTTGAAATAAACAAACAAACATTTAAAAATATTAAGTATTAACAGGGCACTGAGGATAATCAAACAAGTCTTTCATTCGAATAAAATCTAAAGGCACACCAGAATTAATGCATTCAATATTATGGCAAAATCATTTCTTAATTATTGCTTATAAACTTGGCCAGTTAGATTAAGTCAAACATAAAAGAATAAGAGATCAATTAAAAAAAAACTGGTCGTTGAATATTTTTAGCAATATAGGAAAACATGGTTTCAACACGTAACATGTAAAAAGAATGAACTAAACCAGAATATTGTATATGTTACTCCATTAAATTCCCGTGGGAAAATGTATCTCTGTAATTACATCCTTTCCTTTTTATCTGTACTTTTAATATAATAAATGAAACTTCGTCACAACCTGTAAGATCTACAGCTACCGGTTTTAAGCTTTAAACTTAGCTTCCAATGAATTCTGTAAGAGGCGTCACGATTTATATGGATGTCCTATTTTTCTAGAAGGGAGAAAAAAAAACAGGGACAATCGCTAGCAGTATTTCCGATGATTAATTCTGCGTTAAAAACCGCTGAAATAAAATAAAAATAAGTTATGGTAACAGATATTATTTCTAAACAACACTATGGTACTTCCAGTGTTTAATTAGACATACATATAGGCCTCAAATTGAACCTGAATCTCTTATTTCCTCCATGCTGTATGATGAACAAAGTCTAATCAAATTTGAAGATTGGGGAAGAAAAAAATCACTAAAATTAAACGAAACACAAAGGGCTCATTTCATTCGGGAGATTCCTATCGACTAAGCTCGTTTAGAAAAACTGTAAATGAAAAGAGAAATAACCATTTTCATTCTCTCTCCCCATCTTATATCACTAAATGAAAGTGATGAAAGAAAAAAAAAAAGAATTAAATACTTAATAACGAATGAGCTGCTTACTTTTCGTAAAACTGACTTCACTTTAAGCGTGATGTGTCTGAGTGACACTAAACGTCTCCAGGTTAAACCAATTCTTAGTGATGTAATTCTATGAAGATGGAAAAAAATATGATGCACAGAGCAACCGTTTTGACAACGCTTTTAGCGCCATTATACAAGGGACGACTCCTTGTAGCGTTGTCGCCAACCTCTGAGCTATGTTAAGCGAAGCTAAAGATTGAATCTGCAACAGAAACACAATAATTGTTTACTAAAAAAAATCGTTAATTATATAACCTCAGCCAGGAATGTTGGAATATTGTACTAGTCCAACACGTCGTTTTCAGCTTCTGCGTGCATTAGAGTTTTGGAATCCTTAAAAAATTAATAACGAAAATATTGGGAAATATTTTGTTCTTAACTGACATCCCAATGACTGTTATCTATGTTCATGTTTCTGGTCTTCATTAAGGAATGCTTTCTAACTTAGAATAAAACGTGTTTTTTTGTTACTTTGTTGATATTGGAAATGTTAGTAATGTTTGTGTTATTGAGATATTTATTGGTTTTCTTCATTCATTTAACGAGAAATGTGTAAATAATGTGAGTTAATAACGTCACTAAGTCCCCTCCTGGCTATTTTGAAGTTCTATGTGGGTTTCTTTGTATGATAATTAAGGCTTAAAGAAATAGTTTAAGTGATTTAGAGATTTATAGTAATGTAACTTGTTCACTTTACCTTGAACCTTTACCGCTCATCAGCATCTAGACAGCATTTGGCGCAAGAAAAGGGAAGTAATTCGACGTTAGCAGAGTGAAGGAAAAGTTCCACCATTCACCTTGAATGATTTCGGAAGTAAAGAAAAACTGAAATATGTGTAGTCATACAAATGGATCAATCCCTCGTCCTTCCGAATAACACACCCGACTTTTTACCCACTAACTTCGGCCCAGACTTGGTAATAGTAACTTTTTTGCTTTTAGCAAAATCAGACAGTATAGACATAGTCATTAATACAACCCACAAACATCTAGTTCTTCCCGCATATTCTTTCTGATAGTCCCTCTAATCTTTAGCTATCACTCACCTCTTGCATTTTAGGTAATTTCTTCTTACTCTAGGTTGTTTCTCTTGCTGTATTGACTTTTTTTATACTCTTGTAACATGCTCATTTCACCCCTCTCTACTTTTATTCATCCATAAAATCATCAGTGGCACTTCATATTAATCTTTGATGTTCTGATGTCCTGATCTTTTCGCCGTCCTTCGATTTTTCTTCATACGTTTATTTCTTCATTAGGTTCCGGAAAAACTGAATGGCCGACCTACTCCTGACGCACTGGCTTAGTACGCTTCCAACGGGAGGATCCAATCAATCTTAAGGTGGTTGACTAATTTTTAGTGATATTGCTCCGACCTGGCATACGATGGACGAGTGATCAAATCACGTCGGGCCATCCTGATTTCTCGTGGAATCTCGAAATCACTCCAGGTGAATGCCAGGTTGGTGCTTTCCAAGAGACCACGTCCGATTTCCTTCCCGTTGGTTGCTCCCGTTCTCTCCTCTCTAATAATCTCAACTTCGTCGAGTAGTAAAGACGGAAGCAATACAAATTTCACTGTTAAGATTTATTAGCCATTTTAGTTACTGTTGACAGTCCCCAGTGATTGACGACAACGAATAATTATCGGCATTCATTGCAACATAAATATTGTTCATTCAGGTAGTTCATTTTCTGTCAAAGTGAAGGCCCAACATAACATTTAATTAGCGGGGATTCAAACCGGCGCCAATCAGCAAACGACTCAAATCACTACACATCCTCTACAGTTCCACTTTCTGGATTTGTCTTCATTTCTTCATAGTAGATGTGTAGTCAACCGCAATTGTGAATAGCTTATTTTTCTGTTATTTTCTCTGATAAATTGTTTGTCTTCATCAACTGACTCCATGGGTTATTTTTCCCTCAATATTGTGTTTTATGCCACAGTCATGCAATATTTACTTTTAATTAGCGGTATAAAGAAGCGCTGTGTGAAATAATTTCCACGAACAATTAATAAATACGTGTGTCCTGAGGCAGTATGAAATTACAGAAATAGATTTAAATATTCCAAGCGCCAATTATGGATTGCCTTTCTATCAGAAACATTTTCCTCCTCGGTTCCGTCTGTAATACTGCCTGGCACTTTATCATGTAGATGTTTTTTTATAGTATTAAATGCATGTTTATCACGTACTATATTACCTTTAAAAAACAATGTTACCCTCATTTGTGACTGAGGCCACCAAAACTACCCTTGTGCATTTTCACTGTGCAGTTCAAGATTAAACATGCGGCAAAAGCTATAGATAACTATTAATGTCCCATTTTACATTACAATTAAGCTTTCGTAGAACTTCTGTTCAGTTTGACTTCAGTTGGAGAGATTATTTAGTTCCGTTACTTTACAATGAATCTTACAACTTTCCGCCGCTTTCAGACAAAAAACGCCAAACAGAGCTGTTCCTGTTTTGACGTTACAATTTACTTGCATAGGACAAACCTATGTGTTTACTTCTTTTTTTAAGTTCAGTAATGTGTTTTTGGATTTCATGAAGCATATCTTGATATTATGGCTTAATGTCTGCTATTTTCACCTAGCTGCCCTGCCTAGACATAAATATGTATGTACCTGCTTTAAGAAATATTACTAAAACTATTTTCTTAAAAATATGTTACTTACTTCATTACTCAATACACTGATAAAACTTCTTAAACTCACTAACCATCTTACTTTACACAAAGAAAACTAAAAGTTTACTACCCTGGCTTATTTTTTAACTGATAATTGTTTATATGCCACATTGCCCACACTTCACAACACTTGTATTTTAAAAATTCCTATGTGAGTTGTGCTTGGTAATATTTACAAATAAAGTGAAAATTACTTTATAGTTTTTATGCTAAAAAGGTTTTACACTGAAGAGCCAAAGAAACTGGTACACCTTCCTATTATCATGTAGGGGCCCCCGCGAGCACGTAGAAGTTCCGCAACACGAAGTGGCATGGACTCGGCAAATGTCTGAAGTAGTGCTGGAGGGATGACACCATGCATCCTGCAGGGCTGTCCATAAATCCGTAAGCTACGAGGGGGTGGAGATCTCTTCTGAATGTCACGTCGCGAGGCATCCCAGATATGCTCAATTATGTTCATGTCTGTGGAGTTTGGTGGCCAGTGGAGATGTTTAAACTCAGAAGAGCGTTCCTGGAGCCATTCTGTAGCAATTATGGATACGTGGGGAGTCGCATTGACCTACTGTTATTGCCCAAGACCGTTGGAATGTACAATGTACATAAATGGATGAGGTGATCAGCCAGGATGTGTACGTACGTATCACCTGTCTGAGTCATATCTAGACGTATCAGGGGTCTCATGTCACTCCAACTGCACACACGCCCACACCATTACAGAGCTTCCACCAGCTTGACCAGTCCCCTGCTAACATGCAGGGTCCATGAATTTATGAGGTTGTCTCCGTACCCGTACACGTCCATCCACTCGATACAATTGGAAACGAGAGTCGTCAGACCAGGCAACATGTTTACAATCATCAACAGTCCACTGTCTGTGTTGACGGGCCCAGGCGAGGCGTAAAGCTTTGTGTCGTGCTCTCAGCAAGGGTACACGAGTGAGCTTTTGGCTCCGAAAGTCCATATCGATGATATTTCGTTGAATGGTTTGCACGCTGACACTTGTTGATGTCCCAGCATTGAAATCCGCAGCAATTTACGTAAGGGTTACACTTCTGTCACGTTGAACGATTCCCTTCAGTCGTCGTTGGTCCCGTTCTTGCAGGATCTCTTCCGGCCCCAGCTATGTCGGAGATTTGATATTTTACCGAATTCCCCATATTCACTGTGCACTAGTGAAATGGTCGTACGGGAAAATCCCCACCTCATCGCTACCTCGGAGATGTTGTGTCCCAATCTCTCGTGCGCCGACTATAACACCACATTCAAACTCACTTAAATCGTGATAACCTGCTATTGTAGCAGCAGTAACCGATCTAACACCTGCGCAGACACCTGTTGTCTTATATAGGTGTTACCGACCGCAGCGTCGTACTCTGAGTGTTTACATGTCTCTGTGTTTGCATACGCATGTCTATACCAGTTTCTTCAGTGTAAATAATCTGAACATCGTCTGTAAAGGAAAAGAATCAAGTGTCTTTTATACACAACAGCAATAATGAAATTCCTTTCAGTAAACGGCCACTTTACCAATCAATCAGTTTAATATTCTCAAATGTTTAAAAACTTTGCGAACATTTTAGATGCTTCTTCTAAGTGGTGGTCAACTGCTAGCTCTATAATTCCGTAAGTTACCAAATTAAACTCTCTCAGCAGCGTATCCAAGGTTTTTAGCATCAAAAATAACATTTATGGAACGTAGCTATTGTAGAGAATTATGCATTGTGTCATTACAGACTTAAAGCAAGGATTCTATCAAAGAAATTTAATGTGTTGACACGGAATGAAGTAACAAGTGACTTCATATTCTTTGCCAAAAAAATCTCTTCTCTGTGGTAATGAAATAATAGCAGCACATGTATGGACGCAACATGCATGTGGTGCAGCTAGGTTGTTGTTGTTGTTGCTACTTTAGGGCGCGTCGACAGCGGGGTCATTAGCGCCGTGCAGCTAGGGCCAGAAGTACTTAGTTACCTGTAGATCAGAAGAATTACTGGTAGCCCACGGTATATTGCGAGCAACAATAGCTACGGAGTTTTAAAATTCACTCATTTTGCTGAGATACCTACGGTTACGGAGTGATCATTTCTCTTTGATTCACAGATACCATGATTACGAATTATTATGAGTCTTAGTGGTAAATATGGTTCAATAAATGTAAAGAGAAACATTGTTACAACAGCAACTTTCATAACCTGTCAGCATATGAAACAAGTACATGTATCACTTATTAGATGGACGTAATTTGAATATAGTATACAACTAAAGAATTTGATTTCTTTTTTGCTCCTAAACATTTGTTGATAGAGATTCCATTTGTCAAATCAGAAATGAATTAAATGTATAATACATACATACATATGTTAGCAACATTTGACAGGCGTTTTGTGAAAAATAATAGTTATTGTAATTGATTCAACACATTGTATGACTATGCCCTTAAACAAAGGATTTTTTTTGATAAATTTGGCGCAGAGACTCCAATTAAAAATGGGTATTATGCTGTTGAAACACATAACAAATACTATTATTTCAGAAAGATCACGAAACTACGAAATGAAGGAGAAAAGGAATGCGTCACCAGGAAAAATAGATGTGATCGTAATCATGGAGGATTTATATTACAGTGGATAACTAGATTAAAATTAAATGTTAATGGTGTGGTGTATTTGAATGCAGAAATTAATTACACACATGGACAAATTTTATCGGTTCATAATCTTCAACTTTATGTTTTTCAACTCATTAGCTAAAAATATCAAATATTGTTCTTTCATTTTATGTTTAAAACTGTATTTAGTTTTATAATATCGTGTTTTATTAATTTTTAATACGAGTGCTTTCGTATTACATGACTCAGAAATGATCATCATTAAACACACTTTGTCAATTCCATTCTATTAATTTTTCGTTTCGCAGTACTTTAACCCTGTGTAGGTGTCACATTACAGCAAGTCCTGAAAGGGAAGCATGACAATATAAAACATCAGATTACATAATTTTGGTCCAAATTTTTAATAATAACAACCGACATATTTCATGGAGAAATAACTAAATTGGATTGGATTTAATACATAATATATGAGGGTTGTACAACACAAATATTCTGTTCTATGTACTATTATAAAATAGATTCAGTTTATATTATTTTACAGTTAATGTAATTATTTTCTACCAAATATAACCCTTATTTGTCGTGGGTTAAGCATTAACTTAAACTCGATGTTGTACTTTGAAATGTATAAAACACACATTTTAACTGCACTATTAGATATCAAATTAACATCAGCAGAGATGTTGTATATGCAAATTTCTATAGGAAGCAGCCAAAAAAATAATAATAATAAATAAATAAATAAATAAAACATGATGAAAGCGCAAGCTCACAGTCTATGAATAGGTTTAGAAAAAGAAAAAACGATGCCTATGACATTCAGCACCAAAAATATAATCACTTATGAGGGTAAGGAGACCTGAAGAAAGAAACCTGGGGTGTAAATCGAGTATTGCTGAAAAAATATGGCATATTCATAACACAATAATACGTATGAAGAACCACTCTGTAAAGCAATATGTGCGCGCAGTCTCGACGACGTAGAATTTCAAGTTTGTATTTTTTTTCACTAATAATTCCGTGTGGGTTTCTATTGGCTGAGCATTCCGCCCCCGCCGTATCCACCACAACCTAACCCGGCAATCCTACCGGGTACAGGGGACCTACAGTTTAACGTGTAATCCGAACCACGGAAGCTTTCTGGCTTACTTCACATTACACAGCAAGCTGTGCCAGAGGTGAGGGTCTGTTTAAGCGCTTCTGAAAATCTTCGCGGAGACAGGAATTCATACCGGGAACCTTTCGATCTCCAGAAAGACGCGTTAACCACTCAGCAACATTGCCACTTGTGTGTGTTTTATTTTTTTATTTTTTTTCCACTGATTTTGCTTGTAGGGAAAAGCGAAGAAGTATCCCCTTGTTTGTTTTATCTGCTCCCGTACTTCTCAGTTTAGGATGCAGTTAAATGTTTTAAACCCGTTTGTCCGCTTCATTTGTATCCACCACCCATAGACGTTTTCAGATTCAGTGTCGTTTACGCAGTTTGAAGTGGTGCTGCCCAGCGAGATGAACGAGGATGTTTTATTTGAGTGAATATAAGGTCACATAAAATCAATAATTTATTCATAAAGCTAATCTACGATTAAATACTCCGTAGCCGGGTAGAGAAAGCTAATGCAATCCGTTGACAAATAGGGAACTATTTCTGTAAGTATGGGAAAAGACAACTGCACGTACCTATGCAGGTAAAATCAAGCATAACGTTTCATTTGTATTGACAGAATTTATGATGATTGCTATGGATACTTATTAGTATGTACTTTACGTAAACTATCAGTGTGATACATTTAATTAAAACCCATACTCTTTTATGAGGTACGTGGATGTTTCGACGTTTCTTTGACAGACATGTAAGTTACAGATGTAAAGTTACCCTGTATGTTAACTCATTAGCTGTATTAGCGCATTAGCTATGCACACACAGAAAAAAATACTAAAATTTATTGGTACTAGAATGAAACATTATACAGTAAAATCATTTAATTTAGCTGAAATGTAGTGCACGCTCTGGTTGTAATTTCTCTACGTACCAATTTTCCCCCTTTACTGTATTAGCCTGCTTTTGCCCTCAACAAATTTCAGCTTCTTCATATTCTTTCAGCGCGTTTAGTAAATTATTCATCATTTATCTTGGTAACTTTTTCCAATCCCTGACTGCCTTCCCTATGAAAAAACAAATCTTCCCACACTCTTGTACTTTAAATCGTGTTCCAGCATGTGGTCATTGACATCTTTCCCCTTCCATACACCTCTCTCGATTCTTCCACCATCTTTCTACGCCTCATTCGCTGTATAATGCTTGTAACTTCCATGACTCTCTTCACCCTTTTCTTGTCGTCCAATGAATCCTATTCTAGCTCCTTTATCTTATAAGTTACTGACTGTATTCTGAGTAAATTTCCCGAAACAAAATGATCTAGCGTGCTGGGTGAGTGGTAACGCTCTGGCGTCGCATTCGGGAGCACTGCGGTTAGATTCCCTTTCAAGGCATTTATATTTGTGTTTTCCATGGTTTCCACAAATCAATCTAGGCAAATGCAGGGATGCTTCCTTTAAAAGGCCATCGCTGAATTCCTTCCCGTTCTTTGTCCCCAGTGCTTTCCCGCCTCTAATTACGTCGACGAGGCGTGAAGCCATTAAAAAAAATCAAGAGACAAATATAAACTCTTTTTCGCATCCCCTACAACTCCTGTATTTAATACGCAAAATGTGTTATATCATCTCATCGCTTCCGCCAGCAAGTGAATGATTTTGAAACCTTTTCGTATTTACCTGTACAATGTGTCCATTCCAGTTTAATTTGCTATAAAATGTTAGGCGACGTTGTTTACATTTCAAGTCTTCGAAAAGAAATTCTTTTCCAGCCCTATAATCATAATCAATCCTTATCTGTGTGCCTGATAAGCTGACTCTTCTTTTGACCTACCCATCTAGATGTCTTGTTCAGAGCACCCTACAGCTGCTCACAGTCTTCTATCGTTTTGATCCTATTATATAGCATTATGTCATCTGCAAAAAACCTAACTTCTGATAGTAAACTATCAACACAATCATTTCGTTAGAATAATGAACATCAATGTTCCAAATACGCTCTCGTTTTCACTTCCATTTCTTTTGATATTGCAGTTTTGGCTTTTTTCTTTCAATTTTTTAAAAGTTCTTCTACACAGCAAATCACTTTTTCATCCATCACAAAAGTTTTTACCTTATTTACCACCATTTTATGGTTCATTCTGTCAAAAATATTTGAAATATCTGCTGCTACACTATCCGTTTGCTCTCCCTTTCATCCGAAATATCTTGCATGTACCCTACTAACTGAGATTCGTATGAGTATCTATGCCTATTATGAATCTTAACTGTGAAACCTAGGTTTAAATCAATATATCAATTAACTGAAACACATATTAAGCTAAGCTGCTTAAGGGGACTATAAAATTGAAGATCCGATGAAATTTTTGAAACTGCAACATTTTACGAGTCCAGTAATTTCTGTTAGCTATCATACTGAATATGAAATAACTCCACGTCATGGTATCACATTGATTTTTATACAGTTATTAGTGTATTAACTCCACGGTCTAGCCAAAGCAGTAAATTACTCGATTGTTCTGCACCTTGGCGACTGTTCATTATTTCATAATGTTGAAAGACCTTTTAACAACTGATGAAGTGGCCAGTTCTAGCCTTGAATCTGTCCCTCGGTGGCCCTTGGACCTTTATCAATAATTGAGGCTGGCACCTTTGTGTCTAGGCGCAAACACCGATGAAAATTGAATTAGCCAGCACGGACGTCCATTGTCACTGCAGAGACCTCCTCGGGCTACCAGGTCAGTAACGCGCCACAAAAGAAAGAAGCAGTAATTACTATTCACAAATCTTTTGTTCCGAAAACTCACAATCACTAAAATATGAGAAAAAGAACTAAATTTGGTTGACAAGGGCTCAGATGTCATTTTTGGCTTTGTCAAAATGGTTTATAACATCCAATAACAATTTTATTTTGCAATGGCAATGTAGTAAATAGCCTCAAGTCTGACTAAACCAACCGTATAAGTGCTCAAGAATTAATGAATAGTGCTGTTGGCATTAATCGTGTACATCTCAGCTGGTTCGCTCACAAATAACCCCACTCAAAATATTAAAAACAACCGAGTTGGACATTTATTATAAAAACCGCAGATTTCATCTCCATCTGCAAGCTGACTCATTGTAAACAGATACAGAAAGGAACTCATCTGCACAGAGCTCAAAGATATGGAATACTTTTTTGCACTTCATATCATCAACATAGCTGTGCAATACCCAAGGTATTGTGGCTTAGCATTTGAAAACTCAGTACATGCATCAGTGACATGCATCTAGATTACATGAAGTACGAAAATCAAGAGAAAAAGCATTCCGGAGTGAGACTAACGAAGTGGTGAAAAACGTGCCGTTGAAGTGAGAATTCGATCGAAGAAAAAGTTATTTTATAGATAAGTAAGGAGATGGTAATGGAACAATATGAAGTAACAAGTGCGATACTTATGAATCTGTAATGTCAAGAATTTTTGATTAATTATTAAATGATTATGTGATTGATTTTTGAAGTTGGGCTCTATTACACGTTAAATAACTAAATGTAAAATTAAGGTGTTAATTGGTAGATATTATATTAATTGTGGTTTTCGCAATATTATTCTTCACCACAATTAATTAGAAGCAATGCATATTCATTGCATTAAATACTTCAACAATTACACAAAATAATTCAAATCGAATTTAATGACGATACGCTTCAATGACATCCTCGGTCTTTTATGTAAATTTGGGTGAATAGTTCAATTGACAACAGATTCTAACGCCTATTATTATGGGGTGTAAATAGTTCAGTTGGCAACAGATTCTAACGCCTATTATTATAGGGGGAAATGGCTAATGCTTGGATACAAGTGGCCGTTTCAATAAATATCGTCCGTTTTTGCTACCGCATCTGCGGGCTTCTTTGGTGATATTGCGAGCGAATAATGATCACGTGATGCTACGGCTGGCTGCCCGAGTCGTTGATACGGCTTGCGGCAAAAACGTGGGACGCGACCTGGAGAGATGTAACATCCTTGCACTGTGAAGCTTACCGAAGAGGTTGTTCTCACCCTAGCGATGAGCAGATTAAGTCCTTGTCCATGCGCGGAAAAAGGAGAGCTCTTCCCTTAATGCAAGGAGAAGAGTAAGAGCCAGACCTATTTTCTTACCGGGTAAAAGCTAGAGTGGGAAACATCTAGTTATCAGCATTGGTTGTCTTCTTTCCCCTAACCAATCATAAAACATTGTTATCTTTCGACGCGGCCTGCATAGGTGCCATTTGAAATCTGTCTTGTTATTGTCGTCTTGTTGGCTGAATATATTCGACTGACAATTATTGTTGTTGTTGTTTTTGTGGCTTTAGGGCGCGTCGACAACGAGGTCATTAGCGCCCTAACAATGACCAGCAAAGGCTGTGATTGACAATTATTCCTGAGGTCCAGGTGTGGACGTAAGTCTGTAGTGTTGTGATGTACACAATAGAATTATCTTACACAGTAGAAGCCAAGCAGGCCCGCTGGGCGTACCTCTAAACAGCATTCTCCGTCGTTCAGACTTCAGAGACATACAACAATAAGAAGGGTCCGGTTACCAATCTATAATATAACGTCACGCACCAGTACAATTATTAAGAAACAACCGAAAATGTTTAATATATGGTTCCCTGATTTGGGAAATCACAAGTTTCATTTTACAGAATTCTAAGAGAAATGATGCACTAGAAAGTTTCCGTCGTGGAAACGTTTCCAAATATGAATGATTCTATAATTACGTGAAGCGAAAAGGCGATCAGTTTCAGACAATTCGCTAAAATATATCCGTCATCAACAGAATTTGGAGTTCGCTTTCATGGTCCACTGATGACGGATTCAATAAAGCTGTGCAATTGGTCACAAAGAAATCTCAAGCAAATGGTGCAATTTCTTACAAGCGTAAAAACTCAAATATGAAATAGTCTAACTAATGTTTACACATTCATATTATTTAAACAATTTTACATTATTAATTTGACGTAATTCGAATAGCACTGTTATTCAAATCTTACTGTTATAGTATTATTTTTACTCACTGCCTAAGCTTCTTATCATTGTAATTTCTTATACATTGTGACCACTTTATTCGTATCCATATCAGTGGTAATGATTTTCGATATTAAATCATCGCAGATTGTTTCTGGGCTCTCTGACTTTTGTTTTAGGAGGTGACCTCGCCGCGTCGTGCTTTGAATATGCTTCCGACGTCACCGTGGGCCGTAACACCGAGGCTTCTGGTATCCTTCATAGGGTCGTAAAGACATAACTCCGACTTACGAGAGAGCGAGTAATATTCCGCGACGCTCTCGCGGGAACTGCATGCATCACAATAAGGCTTCACCAACCCTGATGTCTACTCCGTTCCGACCTCACGCGTATCTGGAACATTGTGGGCTATATGTATGGAGATTGCCTTGTACCCGGAATGTGCAAATTGTCTTTTTGTTCAATCACACATTGATCTTTCCTTCGACAATAGCTAACTGCAGTCGGGAAACCACCCTTTTGTTTAATAGCGTCAGCGGAGAATACTTCCAACAGTTGCAGAGCTTTATGGGGCTGAATTCTCCCCAGCTCCGTGCTGTCTCCTTCGAACGCGCCTCTATTGTGCTGTAGGAGGATCAGAAGTCCTCTCTTTTCGACTCAGTGGTTCGACACAGATCGCTTCTAGCTGGAGTCAGTTTCTGCAGAGGCAGACCTATTTTTGAGGGCAGGCTGTCAGCCCAGATGCACACACAAGCTGCAGTGCTGTAAATTAGGATTGTAGCGGATGCTGATGCGGATGTTCAGTACTTGACATCTACAGATGTTTTGCGGAAGTGGAAGTGGAAAAATAAATTTGTAACTGTTTAGAATTTAATAATTTATCAAATATAAACTAAAATATGTATATTATTATGCCAAATTCTAAACTTTTCATAAGTAAAGTTTATTTCTATGTAATACTGCCAGTTTTTTTTTCTTTTTTTACCTCCTATTGCAACAACAAACACACACAAGTTGTAAGGAAACAAAGTTTCCTTACATATATGTATTTTTGTTTTTCTTTGTTTTCATAATCCAATATTTTTTTGGCAGTGGTAAAATAAGAACGAGTAAGAAGGCATTGTACTATTCGCTTGAAATTTGTCACAAACGTTCCTCAGGTCATACCTTTTGAGAAAAAGTGTACACGAATGCGAAATGAAACGTACCACAAACGTGGTGCCACACGAAAGTTACGAAACGATGGTACTTACATAGTAGAGACCGCCATTTCCATTCAAGTTGTTCACGCCAAAGTATAGCATCTACACTCTATTGTAACTAATGTAATCGTTGCAACTTTTCCGCGATAACAGACCAACTGGACCATTTTGAAGAAATGCGTAAATTGTTACAGCTGTGAAGCGAAGAATTTAGTTTTAATTAACAAATTAAGGTCTCCTGATTTTTTTGGCGGCAATATACTGGTTTGGTGGTTAGGTTGTAATGCAGCCGGGACCAGAGTAAAAAAAACACGTACTTTATTACAACAGTATTAGATGTGAGGAATTAGTTTTAGATTCGTTGCTGTAGATTGCAGATACTATCTTTAGGAAGAACAATTTTATTGCAAATGGCGGTTTTTTTACTATTGAAATTCATCGTTTCGTAACTTTCGTGATGTATCTTTTATTTCGCTTTCATGTACGCTTTTTCTTAAAAAGTATGACCACAGGAACGTGTGTCACAAATTTCAAGCGAATAGCACAAGTCCTTACCTCGTTCTTATTTTACAGTCACCTTTTTTTTTTTAGTGTATTATAAGTATGAAACAGACAATTGTATGTATTTAAGAGAGTTTTCCAGCATCTCTGACGATGAATGCTGGCGAAGTAAAGTATCTTTGTTTGATTGTTGTCAAGAAGAATATATGGCGGAGAAAGCATAAGAAGTATCTCACTTTATTCGTTAGCAGTAAACTGTGAATTATTGTAAAAAGTTTAATGTACAAAAATTGTGTGTGAAAAACGATGTAAAATCGCAAACTGGAAAATGTTTGTGTTAATAAAAGAAAAGAAAAGGGAAGTATTTTCAGTTGAAGATGGATAATAAATTATCTAGTGAATCATAACTTTTTTTTTTTTTTAATGACTTTTTCTTTGCTCTCACTTCTCTAGCTAAATTGCCTTCGAATTGTGGCAAGTACTAAGCTACGTATATTCCCAACGAGGGACGAACAGTACGAAATATTAAGAGAGGGGTAAAATAAAATTAAAAAGCAAATACGCTTACAAAGTAAATTAAATTATTTATATAACTAAAGATGCGTCGAAAACTAATCTTTGTCATATAAACTTTTCGGACTTCGTGGCTCGACTAATTCAAGCGCCAAGCACAAAGCGACGTTACCGCACATGTCCGTGCCCATCACCCGCCCTTCCACTGCCCTAGTGGCCCATTCACAGGACAACTTGTAGGGCCTACGATGACCCGATTTTTGATAAGGGACCCTTGAGGCACTGTGAAAGGGGTTAAATGACTACATGTACGACGTGTTTGATGTTGTTGGACGCCCAGACAACCAACATTGGTTTTTGCCGTCCAACAAGCCATAGTGTTGGATCATGATTGGAGGAAACAACCTACGAGTATGCGATAAGGACACTGGTGTGTTGCTAGAAAGTACGAGTGAGAAATACTACTTGGAACATCTTGTTATGCCCCTTCTAGTGTGAATGGGTGAGCGTATCCTGCGGTAGTTCCACACGGATGTCCTAAAAGTTGGACCGCGAATTGGTCGCTTTACTTAACATGCATGTTCAAACTTGTAAATTCGTCGCTTAAGTAATAACACCGTTGTTACAATTGTTGCAGAATTGTTAGGAAAAAAAAACTCGTTGATGTTAGCTAAGTGTCGATGGGCAGAATCTCGTATAATGGGAAAAGAATAATATGCGGTGCGGAGCTTCGTTACATCCATATTGCAAGTAGAGCAATGAATAATATCATAAAAAGGTTCCTTACACACCATCACAATAGCTTAAAGCCGTAATAGTTATACATGCAGATCAATAAAATTGGTGTGAGACTTTGCGTCACCAACACATAACTGTTAGATATTAACTAGGAATTTAACGGATTTCAGCATCCGCATCCGCAAGTGCGGAACTTTCGCGTGAAATCGTACGTCTGCTTTCGAATCCACAATTTTTAATGCGGATATATTGCGGATGTTTTGTTTACGTTGCAGTAAATATTATTCTTTTCTCTTTATTCGAGATTCTGCCCATCGTCGCTTACTTAACGAAAAAAGTGTTTGTTTTATCACGATCTTGCAATAAAAGTAACAATGAGTTAAACGGTATGATTACCTAAGTGACGAGTTTACAAGTTGGAACTTGCATGTAAAGTAAAGGTCGGGCTACAGTAGATCGCGCCGAGCCCACACTGTCACCGACCGACACTTTTCGTACTGTTATTGCTCACTCGATTGAAGTGAGTTCAAAAGACATCGCACCGTTTGTCGACCGTCATTAGTTTCACTTAATTATTGACGGTGCGGGTCGGTCGATATGGAGAAGCCTATACAAAGAGAAATTTTCGGTCTTTTAAGACTGAATGTTGTTTTAGCATTACTGATTGCTTTAGAAAAAGTGTCCTTCTCTTTCAGCCTCACTTCAGGTTCATCAGATGTTCGTAAGATGTAGGTAGAGTCCTTGTATGTTCGCATTAACAAATCAAAGCTTTGCCAGACGTGAAGGTCGATTTTAAGGCCTGTAAAAATTGCAGCCGAAACCCGGATTTTGAACCGGGATCCTTCCATACCCGAAGCACACGCAGTAAACATCTGAATTTAAGTACTGAAAAATATGTATCCAATCAATAGTACATATATGTTTTGGTATAGCAACAATAAATTATATAGAAAAAAAGTACGTTGATTTCACTATGTTTGGATATTTGTTTGTCATTATATCCAGATTTGTTTCTTGACTCATATGGATACGGCGTACAATTGAAGGACTGAAAGTCCCTTGTTCAAATCCCTGACTCAGCTGTAATTTTCATGGGTCTTAAATTGACAGTGACCTCTGGCAAAGTTTTGATTTGTTAACGCTAAGATACTATGTGGTTCGAATTTCACATTAATCTGTAGGTTTCCTTTTAAAACTTGGTGACAAAGACAGAGGTACACTGCGCGGTTGATAAGGAACTGTATGACCGGAATTTTTAGATCACATGAAATTATTGTTATTTTAAAGAAACTTTGCAGTCTGTATTTAAATTAAAATGTACAATAATCTTATTATTTTTTATTAAAAAATATTGAGTGTATCGATAGGAACCTAATTCAAAACAAACGATAAATGTTAAGTGAGTGACACGCTTGATATTTCATTGTGACTATGTTGATATACTGGAGAATCTTCCAATCCAGTACACTGATGATCATTCGTTGTAAAAGTGTTTTCGTGCATAAGAAATCAAACAGTGAGGTGATAGCAGGAGTCAGGCAAAAAAAAATAAAGAACTTTATTACTTTTGTAGATTATAAAGTACGCTTACGCAAAATAAAATACACTACTTGTAAAACTACAAGTTCGTTTTGCTGGGTTAAATTAATTCATAAAATTGATATATTGAGCAACCTAATGGGAAGTTTCAGACTTCGTTTAAATTTAATTTTGTTAATACGGTCGCCACAGCTGATAGCCGACGTAATGTCAAGTAGTTTATCAACCCTAGGAATAACTTGAACATTCAGTACTGTACATGGTATTATACCACTGAATACACATACACAGACGTTCAAAGCTGTAGCAAGTTTATTCACACAGTATTAGTTTTAGAGACACATAGACGCCGACCACCAACTGAAAATAATATTTATCCGAAATTACAGGTTCGCTAGAGTGAAAAGTACCCTCACTTAGCATAAATTCAGTTACTATCGTGTCCACTGTTAACACAACAATCACTGTGTATGATCCACTTCTTATACACTCATTAAAGGAATGTTAATGCAGTTAGTTCAACCTGGTCAGTCCGATCGAGTCGTAAACGGCAGCCACTATTCAGTGCCGGCGCGGTTGCGCGAATTCTAAATCCATTTACACTCGGGAGAATTGTACAACTCCAGTCCACACTCACACGACACTCTCGTTGCCGCGCGCTACCTTCAACAGCGACAATCATATATCGACTGCTTGCTGCTCACAAAGAGTTTACTAACACGACGCATCTATGATGGATATCGATTATCGATACCATTTACTTAGATGAAATTTGACAGTTCGTTAGCTTACCGCTCTGTAATGTGACATACTCTATAATGAAGTACGTGTGGTAACCCTAGCTGCGATCCCCAAATCACTTTTAAGGTAAATTTTTAACATTAATTCCGCGATACAACGAAGTTCATACTTTAAAGGAGACTGAAGACAGATTAGGAACGCTTCTGTCACACTGACGAGCTAGCTACCAGTGTGGATGCGAGGGGGACGAGCCGTCAATCGTCCGCGTGTCGGTTCGGTGACGGTGCGGGCTTGGTGCGGTCTAGTGTGGCCCGGCCTTAAAGCGACCTATTCACGGCCCAATTTATAGAACATCCGCGTAGAACTACCGTAGGATGCGCTCACCCATTCACGCTACTCTAGATGTCCCAAGCAATACATGCCACTCGTAATTTCTCGCGGCACACCATGCGTCCTATATCGCACACTCGTAGGATGATTCCTCCAATAGCTGCCTGCAATATCTATAGCTTGTTTCCTCCAGTAGCTTCCTCCAATATCTATAACTTGGTGGACAGCAGGGACCCTTTTTGGCTACCTGGGAGTCAACATCCAATACCTTCTACGTGTATTCCTGTAATCGCTTTCACGAACCATCAAGGGTTCGTTTATAGAAAATCGGATCTGGTAGGTACCCTAAGTTGTACTATGAATGCGCCACTAGAGCGGTGGGAAGGTGGATGGCGAGCACGTAACTGAGCGTGGTGGATAGGCGGTAACGGCTTGGCCTCGCATTCGGGAGGACACTGGTTCGAATCCCCGTCCGGGAATCCAGATTTGAGTTTTCCATGGCTTCCCCAAATCTCTCCAGGTGAATTTCTTCCCGTTCCTGGTCCTGATCCTCTAATGAGGCGTATAGTTATAAGACAAAAAAAGCGTTCGCCGAAATAGCCACGAACTCTGCAAACACTGGTTTTTAGAAGCGTGCGTAGTTATGTAAATAATTTAATTCGCTTGTGAAATCAACCCACATTTTTTGTTGTGAAAGATGAGGTAAAAATAAATCAATATGGCAGTATTATATGAAAATAGAAGTTACTTGTGAAGAAAGATTGATTTTAAATTTATTTTAGATAAAATATTAAGATCGTAACAATTATAAATTCATTTTTCCACATCCGCTTCCGCAAAAATCCGCATCGGTGGATTTCAAGCACTGAACATCCGCTTCCGCAATGATGACATCCGCAACAACCCTAATATTAACACATTCCCATTATGCTTATAGTTAACGTGCTTTGACTGGTGATAATGAGCAGCTGAAACATGAAACAGTGTAAACTTACACGCTCATAACGTCTAATAATCATTTATGTTAACTTTTTGGTATGCTAAACCAAAAATATCTTCCTGTATCACAACCATACAAACCCTGCGTTTAAGTTAATAAATAGAATACAAGACGTTAACACTGTAGCATCTTTTCTGATCTTTAAACAAATAAATTCTTTGAGAAATGCAACAAGTATCACTCTCTAATTGCGTAGAAATCAGAATTTTAATTACTGCGACACCGAGTACCCAAATAATAGTGATCATGCGATTTTCTTCGTTTGTTTACCATAAGAAGCTATTAACAATAGTACCAAACCATACATTTCATTTGAGGAACTATTAACCAACGTACAATAACCATAAAAATCATGGGTAGATTTCACAAAATTTTGATTTATTGTAGAAAATGTCTTTGTACAAGTTTCCCATAACTAAAATTTGAAAACAAGGATCTTACCATTACAAAATCAGGCGACCCAAACGTCTAGGTTTTTAATTAAAATATTTTTTTTTGCTGCCATCAGTCTTTCGACTGGTTTGATGCAATTCTCCATCCTTTCCTATCTTGTGCTAACCTCTTCATCTCTACATATCCCTTACAACCCAAGTCCTCAATTATCTGTTTCATAAATTCTAATGTCTGTCTTCCTCTACAGTTCTTAACTTCGACTCTTCCCTCCACTAACAAATTAACCAATCCAGCATGTCTCAAAATATGACCTAACAACCTGTCTCTTCTTTCTGTAAGGTTCTTCCACAAACTTCTTTCCTCGCCCATCATTTCCAAAACTCACACTTTCTCATATAATTCCCAGATATTTTAAGAACTTCACATTAATATTTTCAATTCACAAACTAAACAAGCATTTAAACAAAAAGATTGGGAGGATACGTTGATATAAAGAGGACGGAATTGTGATCGCAGCGGCAAAAGTCAGATTCATATCGGTATAAGCACAGACCATAAGAGTGGACCTGGGAAGGCGAACGGACTCCAGGGTTCCAATTCGACCGTTCGTCGAGGTTCGTGATGCTGCAGTTGGACCGCAAGCAAGCAGTTAGCAGTGTTTCGGGCTCAGCGGTGAGACAAAGCCAGGACGAGACCGCAGCTGGACAGAGTCGCAATCTCGTTTGGCCGAGGCGGACAATGCGGTTGCGGTGCCGATCTCGGAGACGCAGAAGACAGCCTGCCGCCGCGCCGCGCGCTGCCGCGACCCCTTTGTTTGCCAGTGTAACGACCAACTCTTGTGCCTCCTGCAGTAATTAGCCCCCTCTCGAGGGCCATTGTTCGGCGGGCGCACAACACAGTCGGCGGTGCGCGACGCACAGGCGGCCCAGCGCACGCACTGTAGTGTCGACCTACTCACAGTCTTAGTCCAAGTCGAGGAGGCCGCTAAGAAATGCCTGTCTCTGTGCGGGAGCAATTGGTCATCTCGACAATACTCCTCCCTGGTCAGCTAATGCAGATCTATTCGTTGATTTGATCTCATTAGTGCGCTATTAATTGCCCAACATTCAATACGTCTTGAGTCCTTATCTGCAGCTTTTTTTAATGGCTTTAGTCGTCGTTCAGGTCATTAGAGGCAGGGTGCGACTGGGGACAAGGTACGGGAAAGAAATTCGGTCATGGCCTTTTGAAGAAAACATCCCTGCATTCGCCTGGACTGATTCGAGGAAACCATATAAAACCGAAATCTGGATCCCGGACGGCGATTCGAACCATCATCCTTCCGAATGCGAGGCCGGAACATTAACCGCTCACCCTCCACGCTAGGTTTACTGCAGCAAATAACTGGTAACTCAGAGAATAGCTGTGATATGTTATTAAACAAATAAAACAAAGTCTGTCAAACACATTAGTATTACTTTTTTTTTTCCAGCCTCCTTTTGTCCTTTTTTTAATTTTAAATTCATTCAGCTCTTTGGTTAATTATTCATCAATTACCATGCTATTTAATTTCGGAGAAAAAAATTGTAAACGTGGTCTTCATGTCATTCAAACTACTGATTAAATGACTATAAATTATTTATTTATTAGCCTATGTCTTTACGATCTGCTACGTCAAGGTCATTAGACGAGGGAAAGCACTGGGAACAAGGAACCGGAAGAAATTCGACCATGCCCGTTTGGTGGAACCGTCCCTACATTCACCTGGAGTTATTTTGGGAAACCATGAGAATCCGAAATCCGGATAGCCGGACGGGGATTCCAACACGCGTCCTTCGGAATGCCAGGCCAGATCCTTGCCTCTCACACACCTCGCTCGGTAATTATTTGATAAGAACTTTGCTGACACTGTATTCATACGAGCTTCCTACGAAAATTAAAAGTTTGAAACTCATCTATAATGGCTATTGCCTTATTGGCCGGGGAAGGGTTGGTCGGCCGCCGGTTTGACAGTTTTTCAACTTGTCGTGCATGCGCCTTTGACGTAACCACTCTAAACTAACCCTACCGGGTACTGGGGACCTACAGCTTAACGTGGAATCCGGAACACTGAAGCGCTCAGTGTACCTTACATTACACAGTAAGCTGTGCCAGAGGTGAAGGTTGGGTTAAGGGTCTTTCAAAATCCTCGCCAAGATAGGGATTCCCACCATGAACCTTTCGATGGCCAGTCAGATGCCTTAACCACTGAGCCACCAGACCGCTTACAAATGTCCTAAACTGTATAGTTAGAGTCAAATATTCAAAATAATTACGCGCTTCTTGCTCACAACATCTGAGATAATACATAATATTTAGACGAAATTATCATCCAGTTATTGAAATAAATCATAATAGATAAAAGTGTATTAAGTTGCTACACTCACTTTAGCAAATGCGATTATTTCAGAAAAAAAAAACCTTGTTGAAATATGAGCACTATCTCACCACATCCACGTTTTCCATGACAGTTACGAATTTGTAATACTCATTTTCTGATCTTCCACGTTACTTTTCGTTTAGTTCCTTCCTCATTCATTTCATCTCATCTATATTCATGCTCTTCCGTATCGTTCCTTTCATTAATAATACCAAGTATGTTTACGAAATGATATTTATCCTTTTATTTGCGTTCTCAAAGTAATTTTCTTTTTGTAACTGACATGACCGGCTTTATATTAAAAAGAGTCTGAAGATTATTTTCCTGTTACACTATGTCACATTAAAAACGTTGCAGCAGTTAGTTTAACGATGGGAAATGTGACTATATTAATTTTCGACAGTTGGTTTTAACGGACTGCATAAAAAGAACCTACTCTTTTGCATATCGGTAAGAGACACTGATAATTTGTATGACATTCGTTGATTCAAGCATCCTTTGGGCTTGCATTATTTAGTAACATAGTAAAAAAGTTGAAGAAGGCTTCAAGTAACGCTAAGAGCGAAAGGCCACTCCTAACTCCTCAAAAGAAGTTCTTTCGTTGGAATCTTTTTTGTCCCCGGAAAAGGACAACTTGAAGTGAAGCAGAAGTGTTCCCACCCCCGCCTCGCAGGTTGTAGAGAGAAGGCAGATTTAGGGCAGTAATTCCGGCCAGCGGCAAATAAACAAGGTTATCGCAGCAGCTATAGGGGTTCTTTACAAAGACAGCCTACTTCGAGCACTATTTTCGTCCTCATAAGAATAAGCACAGCGCAGTGATAGCTAAAGTTGCCGGTTTTACAACACATGCGCCCCACTGTTTCACTGCAGGTTCGGAATGAGAAGACATGGAGAACATTCTTGTTCCCTTTCTATGAATTAAATAAACTAAGCGACATGATAGATGCTTCAACAATTGCTAATAAATAGTATTACATCTCGTTTCGGATTTATTGCTATGTTAACAGAAATAAAAATTTAGGAGTTGTGACAGAAAAGATATCAGACATGGTATCCTTTCTAAACCTTTCGATTAACTATCAGACATGGTATCCTTTCTAAGCTTTTCGATTAATTTACAAAACAATCGAGATTCATGAACCAAGATTTTTATTGAACTACTCAATGTAAACAGGTCTTCTGCTTCTCTTGCAAACGACTAATTTTCCAGTAGTTTGATTTCGTCCAACCATATTATCACTAAGCCCAGTGGGTGGGCAATGACGTGAACTCCTCCTAATCGTGAGGACGCAGGTTTGAATCCCCGTCCAGCCATTCGGATTTAGATTTTCCGTGGTTGCCCAAAATCACTCTAAGGAAATTCAGGGATGGTTCCTACAAAATATCATAACCACATTCCGTCCTGTTCTTTCTCGCTTGTGATGTTGTAGGCGTCGATGACGTGTAAAGCTCTAGACGAAAAACAACTATATCCTTAGCATTTTACTCCTGGACCTCATCCCATTCACCAATCCTTGCACATTTAGTTATTCTAGATTGCCTTCTGGTTCCATAAGAACGTACTTGCTAGCGCGACATTTCGGATGCATCTATTCCCTTTTTGTGTCATGTCCTTAATGTCTGAGATTAAGCACTGTACTGAAATTTAGATAGCATAAGAGTTACAATAAATCTTTAATTCATAATTCTTGTTGCATGAGAAATGTCCACACAGTTTCTTTACATCGTCTTAGTTTTGCTTAACAGATTCCTTGAAGAAATATTAACGAGCCCAGGTAGAAGAATGAAATAAATAATCCGGTGTCTGTTGTTACGTAACTTTACAGAACTTTTCTTCACTTGTAAGGCATGATTTTCTACGGTGATCATCTGGAATAGTTGGAGTAGTTCTTGAGCATTCGTAGCCAGTACAGCGGTACATCTTCATAGCCATGGTTACTCATTTTTCTAACCCACCATACAGCCTCAAATGTTCCTTATTACAAACAGGCAGTACGAATTTTATAGCTAGGAAATTTATCAAATTTCAAGAAAGAAAGCAGCCTCCTTGCTGTTGATTAAATATTTTGACTTATTACTTGCTATTCGAAATACTGTGTGAATGCTTAGTTTTTTGTCTTACACACCATAGTTTTGGGTTACCTATGTTGACCAGTGTCTACTTTTAAATATCTTTTATGTTTCACACAGTCAAATGATTTTTTTTTTTTCAATGAATAAGGCATAGCAGTATTGGCGGAGTCTGTAAGAGATGTTTCTAGGTGAAGATCAGCTTGTTCCTTTGCCTTTAGAGAATTCTGCCTAGTTTTGTTGTATCTGACAAAAAAAAAAAAAAAACGTTGTTTCGAATCCTAGGAACGACTTTACTTGCGTGTGATGTGAGCAGAATAACTAGCTAAATGTTACCTTTCTCTTCCGAATCTTTTTTTGTGTATTCATTTAAAAAAAAACGTTGTTTAGAATCCTAGGAACGACTTTACTTGCGTGTGATGTGAGCAGAATAACTAGCTAAATGTTACCTTTCTCTTCCGATCTTTTTTTTGTGTATTCATTTAACGCCTGACTGTCTCCAAACATTTAACCGTTGGCCAATTTCTTGTAATGATGTTATGATGTCACAATTTTTTAATAAATAATTCGTGTAGTAAGGAGTTATGACTACCCCATCTAGATATTTATTTTTCGAATTCTACAAAGTAAAAATAAAACTAATTCCTTCTTGTAGTCCCATACGTTCTCTATCTACCTAATTCAGTTAATTTCTCTCAGAAACTAGGAAGAAGCAACGCCAAGAATTTAAAACTGGTCACCAACCCGAGACCAAAATGCAAAAATCCATCAAGAATTTCCAAATGAGAACGGTGTCTTACCACAATTAAATACTATACAGTATAAGCGATTGCAATCCCGCAGTTTTCAATCCCGCGGCATCCGCACGGGATTTTTAACGCTTATATTTCAAACATAGTTACTTAAACCTTAATAAATTAAATAATAATTAAATTAATAAATCAATTTTAATGTTGAATGATAAAAATTAATAGTTCACAATATTTTAATTGGCAAAATGATATTAAAAGTTTTTAGCATGTCTTAAGTACATTTCGAGGTTTTACATTTTTGTTTTTTAATCTAAACCAATTTTTAAATAAATAATAAAAAATGGAAAATATTCAGTGTTAGGTCATATTATGTGCCTTACAATACATCACATGAATTTAAAAACATGGTTTGTTTAGTGGCCAAGTTACCAGAGTTTTTTTTTTTTTAATTCTAAATAAACGTTCCATAACACCGAGAGAAAGCATTCCATTTCACAAAGTGAAGTGAAGTGAAGTGACTTGGCTCAGAACAAGATCTCATAACTTTTTGTCATTGCACAAGCACGAGACTTGGCTTTCTATATATATATATATATATATATATAAATTGTTTTTGTGGGATTCATTATTATATCTCCTGATTCCTTGATTGATCTTACAGTTGATTTAATATTATTAAAGGAAACTAATCACCACCACTTAAACTGTCAAGTATTTAAATTTTACATATGTGGCGTAACGACGTTTTAAGAGTGGAAATTATTACTTTTCAGTAAGAATGGAAACTTTCTCGGCGAATGATTGCAGTGAAGTTTTCATAGGTTGTATCTCCGGATTTCATTGTAAAAACACGAGATTTCACACGTGAGGGAGACGGCGGAGGCATCTGTCGAAGTATGGTGTTCCTACAACACAACTCGTCGATAGGCTATACCCGCGAAAACTTCATTATAACTTTTTTTGCCTTTAGTCGAAATAATAACAAGGAGAAGAGGTATTAATCTATAGCCTGAGCGGCACATGAAAACAGGCGGTTTTCGTCAACAAAAAAACCGCATTGATGCAGCGGCCAAAACAGCAATAAGTCAAAGGATATACAATTGTCTTTTGATAGCTGCTAAATAAATAGGTATGCGATTAAAATTACGATAACATTAGTTTCCTATCAACGAATAATCAAATTTTCAGCCGCAAAAAAGGAAATTGTCACAATAACTTTATCTGCAAATACAGAAAATGGGAATAATGAAACCGTGAATAAAAAGCTGTAACTTTGTAGTTCAGATAACGTTTGTAACACATAAAAAATAATTATATGGTTAGAAAATCGTAGTAAATACGCAACATAACTCAAATTACAGAAATGTGTACTCGAAAATGAATACGTAAAAGTGTATCTATTTACTTACGAATGACGAAGGTTGACAAAAACTAACGTTTGTTCACACGCGCCAAATGCCAACTGGAAGGGTATAAGCAAACAGTGCAATACATCCGATAGAGACCGAGTGGGGCAGCGAGTCACGCACTGACACGCGTTTTATCCTCATTTTGCGGATTGCGGATCCGCTTAATTTTGTGCGGGATCCGCCAGACTGTCTAATGATGCGGGATCCCGCGGGATTGCGGGATCCCGCTTTGCTGGATTGCAATCCCTATATACAGTATACGCGATTTTCACCTACGGTATGTGTAATATTTGAATATATCATCATAATTATGAAATAAATACCTTATAGCTGGCTGGATTGCTGGTTTTAGTACCTCTTGATACGTCGGCGTGCTGTAAACTTTCCCTCTTACACTGTATAACTCGGAATCTGATTCCATCCATCTTTCCATGATCTTCCCTGTCTACAGTAGTATATTACCTCTTCTCCTCTCCACTGACAAACTGTTGGGAGTAAATTTTTAGTAGGTGTCTGACTTGGCCACTGTGAATCACGAGAGGGGTTGGGGGAGGGGGGCGAGAGAGGAAGTGAGTTCCTGTCTGAAGTCTAACCGGTTCTGTAAGGCTAAGGCCCAATGTGCCTAGTCTGTTCGAGGAATGTCATTTGGCGGCGAAATGCGTAACTTCGTGTGTTCTCCGTGATAAAGAGTATTTTTTGTTTGTAAAATGTGTAGCTTAGTAGGCGGAATTTGTGGGCCGTCCCAGCATTCCCCTCGATGTTGCGTGAAACCGCCCAAAAACCGCAGTCAGCATGACTGGTACCAGGAAGCAATGGCGGTCAGTAGGTTTATTTGATACAATCATTTTTGTCTTCGCAACATATTTTCTGAGTGATTTTCAACAGTTCTTTCGTGGTTATTTTTCGTTATTATCTATCTTCATTAATATATTTTCTGGTATGCACGGATTTTACTGTTTCTTCCATTATTCAGTGTTTGTATGTTTCGATTTAAAAAACAAAAACTGTTGAATTATTAACTGTTGTTTATCTTCGATCTTTGTATTTTACTTGTAAAAATCGTGCTTTTCATCCTATACTTACCTTCTTAAAAATTGGTCTAATTTGTGTTTTGAAGTTTGTGGTAAAGTTCTACAGCTCAGTCCAGTAATTCCTCTGATCCAGCGAATCATGATGGAGCCCACGTGATAACTCTCCAAGCTCCCGGTGATCACTGTGTTTGAATAAGTCTTTTTTCATTTTCTATTCCTAAACCAAAGCAGCTAGTTACTTTTCTGATATGATCATCTGGATCTGTACTTTCGACTTTGGCGAGCATATCATCTTGCACAATTTTTTGGTATTGGGTGGTTTTGAATATTTTGTAGCAATTTGTCATATTCATCAGTCTCCCAGTCTGAGGGCCCTCATGTAGGTGCGTATACTTCCAAAATAAATTTGGTATTTATGTTGAAAGCTATTGACTTTTTTTATTGGCAGTTAATGATAACGATAATTCATACCATTCAAAACAGATTTCTCCAGATTTTCGTCTGTGGAATTACTGCAAAGTCTGGTATTCCATTAACATCTAGCAGAATGGCTAAATTCTGCAGCTGAAGTCAGAGAAAATCTTAAGAAGACATATGTTCTGTACTTACACTAAAAATTCATATTTTCACGTTTGTCGAGTAAAAAGAACTTTTCATAATTCTAAAGCTGATTTACCTTATAATTAACGTAGTATATAAATACAGCAAAGTTAAGTTGTTGCAGTCTTTCCGTATTCGCAGCTTAACTGGTACCGAGTTAATATTGGACCTGTTTGTATCCGTCTCGTCACTAATTAGCATATTAAGTTATTCACACCCACTACATCATATGCTTCCGCAATGTCGGAATTGTCTCTACCTTCCTCTATTGTCTAATCCAGTTCTATGGAACTGAAATGTATTAACTGTTTTATTGTGAAGGTTTAATAATATCCTCTGATCATAATAACGCAGAACTTTTATAGCCACAACTATTAAGATTATTTTTTTTTTTGACTATCCATTGTATAATACGTTAATTAGAAAACATCTTTGATTTCCAAGCAACGATATCTTCAATTATTGTTCTCCCAACGTGTATATGTAATGAAGTAATAATTTCCTATTATGTATGTCCTTGTGCACTGGCTTGCATTGAAAGCTATTATGAGCATGAATCTGTTAATGCATAAAAAGGTCTGTGTTACTTGGATCTGATTACTTTTTAGCGCGTTAGCACTGTGACCAAGAATTTGCTTTTATTTTTTTAATCCAAAGACGTAGCGACCAAAATTTGTCTCTAAATAATTACTTCCAAAACTTTTACTTTACCTAAAGCAACCAACCATCCCAGCGTGCAGTAAGCTAAATATTATTTACTAGAGTTCTGTTTGCTAAAAAATTAACAACCCTGAATAAAATTGTTTCATATGTTCAGTTTCTATTCCGTGGTATATTCGGAGATGCTCAAATGTCTCGAACAGTTTGCAATAAATTGATGAATCATATAAATATTAGTCAAAGAAATCCGAGTTAAAACATAGACTTTTTTATATTCTTTAAGAGATGAACTGTGCTGCGATAAGTGAGATTGCCCATGAGTGATATATCCCTATCCGAACACCAGTATGAGGGAAGGAAATCTGTTTTACCCAGATTTATAATAAAAATTTCCATTTCTGACTCCACATCATCCATGTGGATCTTCGTCAGCTAGTGTATAAGAGCTGATCTGAGTTAGCAAGTAGTGCCTTGGTGTTGTTTTTGTAGCATATCGTAATCTAGTTAGAATCGGAAAAAAAGCTTCTTTCAAAATATTTCCACCTATATCCTTCTTTCGGCAGCTCTTTATTTTCGGTGCCAAAGTCTAAGGTAATAAGATTAAACTTAAAGTGTTTAAAAAATACAAGAAAATAATAAGAGACAAAACAGCTTTCATTATTGTTGCGGCTCATATTGAAAAACAGTCAATTTATAACGAGTACAACAATTAGTTTAAAAAGTAAGCTAATCACACGCAGATTTTCGTGTTGAAACAGGTAGTCAACGCAATAGAAGAAAAATATTAATTCGCAAAATGAAGCTTGCCAGCGTCTTTTCCGGCATCATAAATTACTTTAACAGCTATTAACTTTTAAAATATAATTAACTCAGCTACATGAAAGTTATTACCGTGACAAACTTGTGCCTACTTTATACTAAACTAAGAGTAATTATTTTAATAGCGAGCAGTGTTGTGAAAGCAAACAGTTTAAGAAATATTTAAGATAATAGGAAACATGATCGAAAACTGACAAGCATGAAACACTTTGTCAAGAATTACTGTTCGTAAAGTTATCATATTAATATTGTATTTCATAATGAACACTAAAGAACCATAATTTCACTATTCTACTACTATTATTCTCGTATCGAATATTTGTACAAAGTTTGATCACAACCGAATCATTATTACTCCACTTCACAACATTGATATGGCTAAGACAGGAAACATGATAGAAGTTGATTCTAAAAATATCCTAAGCTGCCTCAGAGAACGTTATGGTCCGTATAAATTTTTATATAGAAATTGTAAATGATTATAATACCGCGCCATAAACTATAGTGCATTTAATCTGCAGAATCGTTTATGGTTCGAATCCCCGTCCGGACATCTACATTTGGGTTCTCCATGGTTTCCCCAAATCAATCTAACCGTATGCCGGGATGTTTCCTTCAAAATGCCATGGCTGAATTCCTTCCAGTTCATTGTACACTGTCCCATCCCGCCTCCAATGACCTCGACGTCAACGAGGAGTAAAAAAAACAAACAAACAAACCTTTATGTGACTTCATCCTACCCAACCATGGCCATGGAAATGTACAATAATAGATAAATTTTAGTTTATAAAACTTAGCACACTAATTACACTGGCTGTGTTCACAGTATTTAAAGTTTTTGTATCTGCAATCTGCTGTAGTTAATTTATTATTTTGATCAGGGACTTAGATCGAATTTTCTGATTACGGGGATCTGCCTTAAACTTTCCAGCGGAGCCACTCTGACCTGCACTGTCGCAGGTGAATTTTTGATGGTTCACGAAATGTGTCTGCGGCTCCATCTAGTATTTACGTCTCAAATTGGTGCACGGTAGCTGCCCTGACCAGAACTAATTTCTCGGGGGACTGGAGAGAACAAGACAGAATTCGCCCGCGCTCCTACCATCTAGCGGTAAAACTTACAACTACTAACTTCTTGCACACTCGTGAATGGAATGGAAAAGTGATTTTAATGCTAGATTGTTAATGTATGGTTCTAATATTTTCCTTGTGTTTTACGTCTGCATGCAAGAATAATCCTTAATAAGTAAGAAAATTAATGTAATAAAGAAGCCATAAAATATTAATTTTGCTCTTCTATTGCACCAAAAGCTCTCATATTAAAAATTGTTTCTGTTGTGTTCTTCCGAATTGTACTCGACTCGCCATAGTTTTGATTTTACACTTTATTGTACACTTTGTTGGATACTATCAGGTCCCTCTTTTCAGATACACCCGAAATACAAACATCAGAGAGCTAGGGTTTCTCCTTTTTCCTTTGAGATACAGCAAACTGAATAGTAATCGGCTTAGCACGTTTGTTACATTGCTCTGACAAACTTTTCCAAGTGTGTTCCGGTACCAACAGGTATTATGCTTGCTACGCCCACAGCCCAGTGCAGTTCTGTCGTTTGTTTTGCGACAAGCAGCCACGCAAATAGTAACATTGTTTTTAGCTGATATTGGCATAAATCATCTAAAACACTATTTTTCTTCAATGTTCGATTAATTACGTCAGAACCATTCATTAAACGTCTAGCCAGAAATCACGACTGTAAGACGTCTATTTAAGATTACATTTATAGCAGATGGTTTTATTTATGACCACGATAGATACCATTTCACTGGTTTATCTGTTACATATTGCCATCACTGATACTTGAACAGAAAATATTTTTTGAAAACAAGAAAGGAAATTTGCAGCAATATATACAAAAACACACAATTCATATTTTACATAGATTTTTATCAAAATTTATCGAGTTCTTCGTTCAGTAAAATCTGCACTATAGTCAAACGTAATAACGAAAAATACAGAATTGAAATTTTATGGAATTGGAAAACTAACAATTAACTATACTTTTTTTTTTGCCACGGCAGTTTGAAATATCAACAATCAAAGCAAAGGCACACAAATTTCAACCATTCAGTGTATGTCTCATTTAATATTCTCCGTCATTTGTTATTTCTTCGTTCAGCAATTTGTTTATTTATTTTCGCTGTAAACATTTATCCGAGCATTAACTTACTAGTCATGCATCATTTTAATTCGCTACTTAACAGATCGGTTTTGCAGCTTATACCTATCAAGAGTCTCTTCTTGTTATACAAATTAAGAAACTGTGATATGATTCACGTATCTCAATTAACATTCCTTTGTTTTTGGCAGCATTAATGTGATTACATTTGCTTCCGTGAGCGATGACGTGCTGTGTTTTCCTTTACACGACCTCTCATACGGATCAAGGAATAGGCACGTTCCAAAAAACTTCTTCGTGGTATGCTTCCAGATGCTGGTTGCATTTTCGAGACTGTTTATCACACTTGGTCGTCTACGGTTAGCTCCAATTGGGTCTGATGAACGCACGTGATCTCTATTCGACCAATTGGTGAAAGGGTTTTAAGAATTACGAATGGTTTCGACACCACGACGATTTTGGAAACTCAAATAATTGTCGAATATCATGAATCTCAAATACTTTAAACGTTTCCTATGTATTTTACTATATAATTAACAGAAAATATTAGAAAGCTCTTCAAGATTAATTAAACACAGATTTAGAACATTCTAGCTAGGATGAAGCTTCAGGTTACGCTATAAAGTGTTGAGCCTCCGCAGCCGTAGCAGCAGAAGCCAACATTTGTGTGTGATTTAAATTGTGCTAGTTTTTGTCGTTATTTTGAATGTTTCCTGTGAGACTCCGCAGCCGTAGCAGCAGTAGCCAACTTTTGTGTGTGATTTAAATTGTGCTAGTTTTTGTCGTTACCTTTGAATATTTCCTGTTTAGGTAGTGTGCCAGTCAGTTGAGGCTCCGCAGCCGTAGCAGCAGTAGCCACGAGCCTTAGCAGCCGTTAGTAGCGGTCGCTGATTGTTGTGTATTTATTTGTAGTTCCGTTTTTGTCTGTTTCAGGTGACATGGCTTGTGCAAAGTGTTCTGGTAGGCGTCTGGTTCTCGAGGAGATTCTTAATACTATGGCGTCTCTTCAAGCGCAGGTATGGAGCATCCTAGACGAGGAGCGGCTGTGCGTCGAAGAAATTCCACAGCCAACTGTAGTGGAACCGGCAAGTTTGGATTTTCAGGTTCCAGTTGCAGAAAACGTCTGGCTTCGTATGTATCGGAGAATGGCGTTGAAATTCCCAATTAGCCGAGGGAAAATGATACCTTGCCACTAAGTAACGCGTTTTCTGTGTTGCAGGAGGCTGTAGATTCAAGCGCGAATGGCACTGAAGAGCAGCAGGGAAGATTTACTCGCAGACCCCGAGCCTTGCGAGGAAAGGGTTTACTGGTCATCGGCAGCTCCAACGTGCGACGGCTGGAGAAACCGCTACGGGAATTAGCCACGAAGAACGGTGCAGATCCTCATACTAACGTTCATTCCGTTTCTCTTTCAGGAGCAACCGTACCACGTGTCATGGAGGCCATCTCAAAAGCGATTAGGGAATCGAACTGCCGTCAGTTAAGAGTAGCTGCGCACGTCGGTACTAAAGACTCGTGTCGTGTTTCTGTTCCATATATAGTTAAATCCATGGACAAGTTGGGCCGAAAGGCGTATGAAGCCGCCCGGGAAAATTCAGTTTCATTGCAGTTCTCAATTTGTAGTGTGGTGCCGCGTATCGACTGTGGGGAGGCTGTGTGGTGGAAGATATTTAATGTAAATAGTAATTTTCAGGAGCTGTGTCGCAAAAACAACTGGGGCTTCTTTGACCTTCGTCAGATGATAGCTGCCAGCTGGGACGCATTTGACAGGTCTGGCGTCCACTACACACCGAGAATGGCGTCCAAGGTGGCTGCTAAAATATGGAACCGTCTTGATATGAATTATTTTTTAGGAATAGCGTGAGGCCCGAGGATCCTTCATTTCATCGAAGAGGATGTGCCGATAACATAGAAGCTGGTCCTGGTAGTGATGGCGCGAATAATTTTAATATTACAGCTCCAATTACTTCATCCGTTTACAGTCATAGTGCGAGTATGAAAAATGCTATTTTAGACTCCACAAATAACAATACGAAGCAGCTAAGGATAATGGTACTAAATTGTCGGAGTATTAGAGGGAAAGTAGCGGATTTTCACGCCTCAGTTGCGACTAATGATGTCTATATAATACTAGGAACCGAGAGCTGGTTGACGCCTGAAGTTGAATCTAGCGAAGTATTTGGCCCTCATTTCAATGTTTTTCGGAAGGACAGAACTGTCTCAATGGGCGGGGGTGTGTTCGTGGCCGTAAGTAAAACCGTTAACTGCTCTGTCGTAACTGAAACGGAAAATTTTTGCGAGTTAATATGGGTCAAGGTAAAAATTGGCAAAAATTTGAAGTTCATACTCGGGTCATTTTATCGACCTCCGGATTCTGATTTGGCTAACGCGGAATACTTCAGAGAGTCGCTTAATAACATTTACAAAAAATTTCAAGGACATATATTGATCGTGGGTGATGACTTTAACCTACCGTCGGTTAGCTGGGACACATACACGTTCAGGTTGGGTGGAAGAGATAGGTTAATAACCGAAACATTCCTAGAATCATTTGCGGAAAGATCTCTTGAACAGATGGTCGAAGAGCCAACGCGGTGCGACAAAGATTCCTCGTCCATTCTGGATCTTTTTCTAATTAGCAATTGTGATATTGTAGATAAAGTTTGTATAGAAGACGGTATAAGTGATCACAAGGCGGTTGTGGTAACGTTAAACTTTAGTCTGAGTCTGAAGCATGACAAAGAGAAACTTGTTTTTTGCTTCGATAAGGCAAAAGATGCGGATATGATTGATCACTTTGCGAAGAATTTTGAAACGTACACGCTAAATACAAATGTTGAGGAACTTTGGTTTAATTTAAAAGAACTAATATGGACCGGTTTAAACCAGTTTGTTCCTAAGAAGTGTATTAAGGTCAGTAATAACTTTCCTTGGTTCAATAGGGAAGTGAAACGTTTGCTCAGGAGGCAAAGGCGTTTACATGCCGCGGTGAAAAAATCGGGGGACTCATCTAATCGTGCTAAATTAGTCCAGTTGCGTGCGGAAGTGCGTAAGGCAATGCGTGATGCGTTTAAAGAATTCCAAGCCAGGAATTTATCCGAAGATCTGATTACTAATCCAAAAAGTTCTGGTCGTATATCAAAGTAATAAGAGGCTCTCGTAAGGTTATGCCGTCGCTGATTAAAGAAAATGGTGAATTATCAGAAACAAGCGTAGAGAAAGCAGAAATTTTGAATGATATATTTAAAAAGGCTTTCACGATAGAAAACTCAGAGGAGATACCGATATTTAACAATCGTACCGACAAAATTATGAATGATCTCGCTCTTGATGTCGTGGGAATAACTAAACTGCTTATGAATGTAAAAACCAATAAGCCTCCCGGACCAGACGGTATTCCTACAAGATTCTACTCCATATACGCAAAGGAAATTGCACCGTATTTGATGAAATTGTATACCAACTCTCTGGATCAAGGAAAAATACCAGCCGCTATCGTAACTCCAGTGTTTAAAAATGGGAATGTTAATGATCCTCAGAATTATAGACCGATCTCGTTAACTTCAATATTTTGCAGGATTTTAGAACATATCACTATTCAAATGTCATGCGGTTCTTGGATGAAGGTGAGCTTTTAAATCCAAATCAACATGGATTCAGAAAATGCCGATGCTGCAAAACACAACTTGCACTTCTAATTCACGACTTGTGCCGAATTATAGATGAGCAATCCCAGGTTGATTTGGTTCAATTAGACTTTAAAAAAGCTTTCGACACTGTGCCTCACACTAGGTTACTTAGGAAACTTCGCGGTTACGTCATATCTAGACAAATATGCTACTGGGTTGCAGACTTCCTGAAGGGCAGAACACAGTGTGTAGTTCTCGACGGTGAGCGTTCATCACTTACTGAAGTGGGGTCTGGAGTTCCCCAGGGAAGCGTGTTAGGGCCTCTGTTGTTTCTCATATACATCAATGATATATGCGACATAATAGGGGGAATGAAAAGATTATTTGCCGATGAGGCTATTATTTATCGCGAAATCAAAACCCAGGACAACTGCGCTTTGTTACAAGACGATATTATGAAAATAATTGCACGGTGTAAAGATTGGCAGTTGGAGTTAAACGCTAAAAAGTGCCAAGTCATGCGTGTAAGTAAAAAGGTGACAGCAGTTAACTATGAATATACAATTAATGGCACTGTCCTTAGAACGGTAGATTCCGCTAAATACCTAGGGGTAACAATTCGTAAATATTTGTCGTGGAATGAGCATATCGAGAATGTAATGGGAAAAGCAAATCGTATGCTCCGATTTCTAGGTCGTAATTTAAATCAGTGCACTCAGAAAGTTAAATCGATTGTATACAAGTCACTAGTACGTCCTCACTTAGAGTATTGTTGTTCTGTATGGGGTCCCCATCAAAAGGGGTTAATGGAGGCATTAGAGAAGGTCCATAGGATAGCCGCCCGATTCGTGACAGATATATATAGTTGGAGGGAAAGCGTAAGTGCGATGTTGAAGGTGTTAGGTTGGGAAGACATGGATCACCGAAGGCGTTGCTCTCGACGGAAGCTAATTGAAAAATTCACGACAGACGTATTTCGGAATGACAGCCAGCAAATATTGCTACCAGCAACATTCATATCTCGAAATGACCGCGAAAATAAGATAAGAGAAATCAGGGCCAGAACCGATTCATTTCTGTACTCATTTTTCGTACGAACGATTAGGGAATGGAATAGAAAGGATTTACGGGCGAGTAAACTTAAAATCCGACAGGAGTAGCTTTCGATAAAGCACTCCAGCCATCCTGATCTGGGTTTTCCATGGTTTTCCCAGATCACTCCACGCGAATGCTGGGATGGTTCCTCACAATAGCCCATGGGTGCCTCCTGCCATATCCCTTATAACCCTTCCAAACCATAACCCTTTTCGATAGGTGCAATGCACCCTCCGCCACTCACTTTTAGTGAATCGCGGAGTAATAATAATAATAATAATAAAGCGCTTGCACTATTTCCAGAAATATAACAGTTTTCTGAAATTAATTACTGTAAGAAAGTTATGCATGCGTGTTATAGACTGACTAGAATTTTTTGTGCCTGAATTTCGCCTGTTTTCTCTTTAGATACACATTAATGTACATGCTTTGTCGCAGATACGATCAAATTGAAACAGATGGGGAGAATAAAACGATGATAAAAAATGGAAAGAGGATAATTATTAGTGACAACGAGAGGCAAAGTGAAATTCATGTCAATAATATTTCCTACTAAATGTCGCACTTGCGAAATATTGTACTGTACATACTATACACTTACACAATCATTTCTATGATTCAAAGAAATCAGGAGGTTCCTATTCACAAGAAAGTCTGTGATAGTAGCGTGTTTCATAAACATATCCTATAAAACAGAGAGATAGAACAGGAAGATAGATCTGGCGAAATGAACACAAAATTGCCGTTTAATACCCCCAGACTCTTCACATTTTGGGAAAATGATTTTTCATATTTGCAGTAGTCAGCTTGTAAGGCAATTCTCATACACATCGGTCTCCTCATATTACTGCTTTAAGAGGGAACCGGATGATCAGTGAATCATGTAGTTAAGTTTTAATCAGTTCTATCTGCAGTAATTTGAAAGGGTTAAGTCATTCTACCTCATAGGCGAAAAACAAAATGGTAAATAGAAAGCATAGTTCAGATATTTTAAGTAGGGGACTGTTTTCTACATATTTCAGAATTATATGCTGAGTGAATGTATACATTTTGGTGAAGGAGTTTTAAACTGATGTTTCCACCCCCCCCCCCCCCCATTTTTTGTCATATTATCCTTGACGATGACTATCCAGCTGTGTTTATACACATTTTACGCAGGACACTGATATCAATTTTCACATACAAACTTACGATGATAAAAAATATATTTCGTGTTTGAAAGGAATTTCTTTAAATTTGAGAATTAGTACTTGATTCACATCAAATCAAAATGCAAGAAATTTGCTTTTAACTATTAAGCGTTAAAGTGTGTAAAAGAAAGCTGTAACAGCGTATATAAGCTCTGTGGATTAGTTTTCAAGCAGGTAAGAAAATTGACATTGGCTAAATTCAGTTATGACCACTCGTTGAAAGATAAACACATGGAAGAAACACGAGACGTGTCTTCCTTACTACCGTTAACATAAGCTATCACCATCTCCAAGAAAAGTAAAATGCTAACAAAAACAATTCTTGTTCTGAACCAAGTCTACACTCTACACTGTGTATTCACTTCACTTTTTGTAACGGAATAGTTTCTATTGTTGAATTTTTTAAATAATAATGTAGTTGTCTTGGCTATTATGTGTGTTATGTTTTAATAAATGGAAAATAAAAGTATACCTATATAAATATTTAAAATCCATTATTATGTTAATCGTACAAATACACTAAACGCCATTAATTCTCTTGTTCCTCTTTCATATTTTACAAGCCTCAGAGAAAATCGTACACATCATGCCTATCATCTCAGTAAAAGTTATAACATTCAAAATGGCCAAGTCACCTGATATTGTTTTGTTTTTAAAATCAGCGATTCATAATACCGAGAAAAATCATTTTCCTTCAGAACATGAAGCGAAGACGTTCTGTAAAATGAATACTTGTCTCATAAAAAGATCTCATCTCTTTATATCCCTATATAGTTACGAGATTTGGCCCTATTTTTACAAGTATTTTTTTGTTTGGATTTCATTTATTTTATCAGGCTTATCGTTTATTCTGATTAATATTTCTTTTCAGGCACTAATTTTTTTAAATTAGCAACTGTATTCTGTACAGTCAATTCTCTGTACTTACCTTTTCTCTCCTACATTTTACTGTAGTCCAAGGACTGGAGTCTTGCAATGACACCATACAATGTGTGAATGATTTTCTAAAGCATCACACACACCATTTGACAATACCCTCATTTATACAACTGCTTTCCCAAACTCCGTGTTATTTAATGTTGTTAGGTATATTCACAATATGCCTCTATTCTTTTCGTGATAGTAATTAAGAATATTTTTCGCCTAAATATTGGATAACTGTATTGCCCTTCCATTGAAGTAACATTACAGTATCATAAATTTTGAATAAACGATCTGCTAGCTAAGCTAGTAAGCCGTTCCGATTGAAATCCTTCTACGTCCAGGAATCTTTTCGACATCTGCCCAATTCATGTGAATATGCCAGAAAGTTCAGAATTGTTGTCGTGTCTTTGAATTACGTTTAAATTCCGACGACGTCGTCTGCTTCATACGGCCTATTCGAATTGAATGCACTCCTCGACAGTGCCCGTCAAAAATAGATACAATAGTAAAATCCTATCCGTGGGGTGTGTCCGATACCGGTAGGTGTGCGCCTGCGTTTAAAATCTAAGCTTGATATTCAACCCGAAAGTTGGTTGTACCCTCCCTAATGAAATATATTTAGCCTGGTATTGGAGGTAGGGTGGCCAGTTCCTTACCTCTAAACCTAACCTAAGCAGGTAATCCAAATCTATCGGGTAAAGGAGACCTACAGATTAAAGTGGAATCAGAACCACGGAAGCTTTCATGTATACTTTTCATTTCACAGCAAGTTATGCCAGAGGTGAAAATCGGGTTAAGGGACGATTGAAATCCCCAGGGCAACGTTAAATAATATTTAAAAGAAGATAAGATTTCTTATGTAGTCTTTTATTTTTTTTTACTTTATTCCCAAGGTAAAAATGCTCACTCATTTTGCCCCAACGCTAGTTAATATTTGTGGCTGATATGCAGCAAATAGAAAAAATCACCAAAATTTCTATTTCCTTATGAAATGTGTGCAATATCCTGCATTTATTGCACAATAAGAAGTATGTAATATTCCCGCTTTCTTGATTCCTCCTAGTGCTCTTTCTTTAATCGAGCTCTTCAAGTAAGATTGACTCCATTCGCGGTAATGACCATATTAGTAAATCAATAAATAAATCGCGGGTACGGTTACAATTCATATATTTCTATCTTGTAAAAACAATGCAGCAATTATACAGTTACCTACACACTGGATACTGTTCATGAGTAATTTTTCATGAACTTTAGAACCTTTACTCCACATTACAAATTCGCATACAAAATGTGGAACTTTCGCGTGAAATCCTACATCCGCATCCGCAATTTTTAATGCGGATGTTTTGTTTACATTGCAGTATATATTATTCTTTTTTCTTTATTCAAGATTCTGCCCATCGTCGCTTAGCTAACAAAAAAAGTGGTTGCTTTCTGACGATCTTGTAATAAAAGTAATAATGAACTAAACGGCGTTATTACCTAAGTGACTAATTTACAAGTTTGAACTTGTATATAAAGTAAAGGTCGGGCTACAATAGACCGCACCGAGCCCGCACCGTCACCGACCGACACTTTTCTTACTGTTGTCGCTCTCTCGATTGAAGTGAGTTCAAACGACACCGCACCGTGTGTCGGCCGTCATTAGTTTGGTTTAATTTTTGACGGTGCTGGCCAGTGTCGGGATTGTCGATTTGGAGAATCATATAGAAAGAATCCAGAAATTTCTGGTCCTTTACGACTGAATGTTGTTTTTAGCGTTACTGATTGCTTTAGAAAAGTGTCCTTTTTTTCAGCCTCACTTTAGGTTCATCAGATGTTCGTAAAATGTAGATAGAGTCCTTGTATGTTCGCATTAACTAATCAAAGCTTTGCCAGACGTGAAGGTCGATTTTAAGGCCTGTAAAAACTGCATCCGATACCCGGATTTTCGAACCGCGAACCTTCCATCCCCGAATCACACGCCGCAAGCATATGAATGTAGAAGTACTGAAAAAAATGTATTCAATCATATAAAAGTACATTTGTGTTTTGGGATAACAAAAATAAATTATATAGAAAAAAATACGGTGATTTTACTATGTTTGAATATTTATTTGTCATTACTTCCAGATTTGTCTCTTGACTCAGATAGATACGGCATACTATTGGGGTAACTGAAAGTCCCTTGTTCAAATCCCTGTCTCAGCTGTAATTTTCATAGGTCTTAAAATTTGCAGTCACCTCTGGCAAAGCTTTGATTTGTTAATGCTAAGATGCTGGGACGCTCCGTGATTCGAATTTCACGTTAATCTTTAGGTCTCCTTTTAAAAATAGGTGACAACGATAGAGGTACACTGCGCGGCTGATAAGAAACTCAGTGACTAGAATTTTTAGATCACATGAAATTATTATTATTTTACAGAATCTTTGCAGTCTGCTTTTAATTAAAATGTATAATAATCTTATTCCTTTTTGTTAAAAAAAATATTGAGGGAATCGAAAGGAACCTGTAAGGGCTTTCGCTGACCATCAAGAGTTCTTTTATCGAAAATCGGGTCTCGTAGGTCCTACAAGTTGTACTGTGAATGCGTCACTAGAGCGGTGGGAAGGTGAGTGGCGAGCAAGGAACTGAGCGTGGCGAGTAGGCAGTACCGGCGTGGCCTCACATTCGGGAGGACACCGGTTCGAATCCCCGTCCGGGAATCTAGATTTCGGTTTTCCATGGCTTCCTCAAATCACTCCAGGCGAATGCTTCCTTTAAAAGACTATGGCCAAATTCCTTCCCGTTCCTAGCCCCGATCTTTTCATTCCTCTAATGACCTCAACGTCAAAGAGGCGTAAAGACCAAAAAAAAAGCGAGCGCGGTGGCATGGCTTTGTGCTTGATTTAGTTTAGGTACGAATTTCGCAAAGGTCATAAGACAAAGACTGGTTTTTAGACGGGTGCTTAGTTATATATATAATTTAATTCACTTGTGAAATCATCCAATACTTTTTTTTTATTGAAACATGAGGCAAAAATAAATCAATATGGCAGTATTATATGGAAATAGAATTTACTTATGAAAAAAAGATTTATTTTAATTTATTTTTGATAAAATATTAAAATCTAAATAATTATAAATTTATTTTCCACATCCCCTTCCGCAAAAACATCCACATCCGCTGATGTCAAGCACTGAACATCCGCATTCGCAATGATGACATCCGCAACAACCCTATTACATAGCAGTTTCACACAGTCTCCAGTAATTCACACAGCTGACAATACAGTGTTCATGAACGTCTGTCGGTACACTTTAGAACTTCTCTCAATACTTTGAAATTTCACGCGAACTTTTTCAAAACAGCAGTTCTTAACATTGACAAATTATGTTCGCAGACCATTCAGATTCATGGTAATTCCTACAAGCTACCATTGAAGCGTAAAGAAAATATGTAACCAAAATTTTTTTTTTATACGATTTCATTCCTCCCAGCTGAAGGCTGGGAGGCGGGCTGTTGGAGAGTCACAGGAGACTCTTTTCAGCCAAACTACTCTCTACGAGGAGGGAAGGGGGATGGAAGGTCGGCCGTGGCCTTGTAGGGAACCATCCCAGCATTCACCTAGAGTGGTTGAGGAAAACCACGGAAAACCTCAACCAGGATGGCCGAACGAGGTTTGACCCTCGTCCTCCCGAATGATAGGTAGAAGGCCGAAAACGGCATCCTCCCATCTCGGTGATAACCAATATTAGGGAGTGATAACTTATATATGTATTTTGCTTGTAGATGACTGTGAGAAGAACTCTACAATTCTGATAATCACAAGCCACTGAGAGCCAATCTGTAAAGAGGGTACCGAAGTAAAATTTAACTCAGCCTTTCGGGTAGAATGGAATTTTTCAGTATATCATACTGTCCAGATTATAGATATTAAATAGCAAAGTACCTTAACGTTTGGGGCTGGCATGATGTAAATATAGGTAAAATCACAAATATTAAACTTTTCTTGTAATTTGGGGTAAAGCCGATAATGAATGCCGTGGCGGTATGACCCACAGTATACAGCATTTGAGACGTTATCTGGCAGTGGAGTGGTTTCGCTGTCTCTGGGAGTGTTAGAAGCTAAACAGTGCGGCCGGTCATTTGAACAGAAATGTTTTTCCCAGGAACTGCGGCAACTATAAAACAGCGAACCTCCCTTCGGAAAATCTCTTACGCTAGGACGGCCAAGAAAAATAAATTCATGACAGCCATGCCGACAATGTCTGAGGCCTACCGATTTCTACCCATTTACCTATAATAATAATTTCAAAGTTCGGAGTAATTCGATTCGTGGCGTATAGTGGAGAATAGCCAGAAAGCCGATCAGATCTCTTTAGTTCGAGATACTTGTGTTTCTTATAAATGTTAACAGAATCAGAACGAATGAAAGAAGAAAAACAGTTTGCTAGACTATCCGATTTGTGAGTTATCATCGAACGACGGCACCCTACCGTCGACCAGGGATTTCTTCGTTGCCGGAGGTGCAACAAACGGGAAGAACTGTTTTGACGACGAGGCGAGACATATCTCCTCTCGTTGACTAGCTGACGAGCGACGACGACTCCTTCGCGAGAGACGGTAGACCACGAGCACCTGGGGCTACAGATAACGAGAGGGTAGGCGTGAACTAGGTGGTTACATAGGGGAATCTGGTTGTGTGTGTGTCGACACACCATTATCATTTGACGAACAGTTTATTAAAACCAGCCGATAATGAAAGACCGTTTGCAATAATTCTCCACCCTCAGTGACGGATCTACTTTTCCCGAGCCGGGGCAAAGGCTATGAGATTGCCGTCCCTTCAAATATTATCGCCTAATTGAGATGAACTAAATGGAACAGTAAATCTGTTGTTTGTAAATCATCTTGGTTCTATCGACTAATAAATATTGTTAACTCTTTTCTTTTAACCCTTGATGTTCGCAAATGATGTATTATGTGGGTTAAGATCGTAAATAGTTGTAATCAATACAAAAGTCTTAGCAGCATGGCGGCCAGAGTGAAAAGTAAGTAAAAACAAAATTCCCAGCCAAGTAGCCATCACAAGCCTGTCTACCAGTGGGGGAGGCACTCTAAGAGTTTTAATGATCATTAGCGATAAAATCCTCGTTTATTATTAATGCTTTTAACACAACGATGTTTCATAACCATTAATCTTTAACTAAAGTTGCTTTCTATACGGTCTACGAAATAATCCTCCATCTATCGTCAACGGTTGGGAAGACTAAATCGGAACTTTCCTTGATGCTAACAAGTTATGTATGTCTGCTGGTAAAACTGGGAACTGTCAACAAAAGACTCTTCAAAGCCAATATTATTACTTTGGTCCTACAGTCTGCATAGTTCCTAGTTAGTCCCTTTTTTCAGGTTTTTTTCGCTTTATTTATCTTTGTATCACACAATGTGTCGAAAAGCTACACACAGTTTGCGTATTCTATTTTTGTTTGCTTTTATTGAGTAAACCATAACATCCAGTTGTCAGACTGTTGTTACAATCAGTTACTGAAATCAACATCCATCTCTTTTACGTGAATACGAAATTTAACTCAAATATTTGAATGACAAACTGAGTAAAATTGCTGCTAATTAACTAGGACTTTAAACATTACATTGCATCACGTCACAAAAATAGGTATTAACAGGTAAATACGGAATTTAGTGTCAACAATTATTATTCATGGTGTAGTATTGCAGCCTTCCTATCATCAGAAAAATTAAAACTTTACTAATGTTACAAAAATACATACGCAGTGCGCACACATCGGTGCAAAACTTAGCATTGAAATAGTAATACCTAATAGTGAATAATTCTATAATTATTATCAGTATTTTGTGCATCAATTTTCACAGTCTTTAATTTTCCATTACGTTTCAATAAACATTAATTGTTTTCTCTTTTTTTTTTTACTGAAAGACATAATTTTTATTTTACTTTCTATTCATGTAACGGTATGTCGTTATTGTGTGAACAGATAAAAGTATGGGCTGCTAAGGAAAGGCAAAAGATTTACTTATAATCATCCAGGCCCAGAAGCTGGAGTTGAGCTGCAACCTCTATGGATTGGACGATAATGCGTTAGCCAATATGTCGTCGGGTACGACACCACTTTTTCACAACGGCAGTCACAACCGTTTCATAAATTCGAAGAATCCGTATACTGATTTGTTTATTTCGTTACAATTGTCTCTCTTCTATACCACACATTTATGCAGCAAATCTTTGTTACGTGATTCATCACTTATTTGTTTCATATTTTTTAGTTTTACATAAATCCAAGTAATATGTGTCAAACACTTGAGTTTCCTCGAGGTTGTAACGGATATTCCAGAGCTAACAGCTTTCACATGAAGGAATTAACAATGAAGACCAGCAGACGTTGAAGTTTAATTATAAATATAAACTAGAACTGTACTGTCATGACCATTTTATCTATTTCTACAACAGAAAATAATGAAGCTTTACGACTGCATGCAAGATCTTTGGAGAAAGAAGGATTTATTGAGAATCTGCATAAAAGGGAAAAATAATGGCGTCATTTACTTTTTTTCCTTGCGCTATACATCCAGTCGAAGATAGGATCGTTAAGGAAGATATAGTCGAATGGGATTTTTTTTTTTTCATTTGTAACTGCTTTACGTTTCTTTTTAACATCGTGGTCTTTAGAGACGGGAAAGGATGGGGGGCAAGGATGGGGGCAAGGAATGGGAAGGAATTCGGCCATGGCCTTTTGAAGGAAGCATCCCAGCATTTGCCTGGAGTGATTTGGGGAAACCATGGAAAACCCAAATCTGGATGTCCGGACGGGGATTCGAACCACCCGCGCCGTCCTCCGGAATGCGAGGCGAGAACGCTAACCGTTACACCGCCCTGCTCGGTGAATGGGATGGTAATGGTGTTGTTAATCTTGTAAGATTCATGAACATCACGTAGGATATTGTGCACATACGTTCTAGAGTTTTAGTGTTTGCATAATGTATAGTTTTCGATTCATCTAGGTGACTACAGAAAACTGACTGAAAACAAAAATATCTTTTTCCGATGGCCAGTAAGACACGTTACTTGCATGAAGCCGTCCCAGTGGCTAGTATAAAGCCATTTCAACACATCGCTGTACTGAGAAAATGCCACAGTAGCGCCAGTTCATAAAGGAAGGGAGACGACTGGAAATTACAGACATAATACAGGTAATTGTAAAATGAATCACAGCCAACCTGTTGCAATATTCATTGAATTTATTGTTTACTGGTTTCGACCCGCCTTAAGGGAGAACCTTTGGATATTGTACATTATTAGTGCATCTGATGTTAAGCTTGGAGTTATATACATGAAAGTTTGTGCATACTCACTTGTTAAAAAGTATTACATCAATCTAAATAAACTCTTCTCAATAAAATAGTACAGTTTGTACTTAAGTCACACATTAAAATATATTTTATAGCTATCCATCCGGCAGCCAACGTGTATCACAGTGTCAGCGTCACATCTAACCAGGGCGGCAGCTTACTGCCGACTAGCTTGTACGTTGTGGCGGTAACTAGTTTAATGGCAGATGGCGCCACCTGCGACACACGTATGGATGCAACAGATGCTATTTAAATTGAACAGCGTCTAGTTATACAAATATTTGCCATGCACTAAAATAGAATTTTTGAGGAGAACAATAGTTGTCTAACATGTCGTATTATTGGGTTATGAGTATGGGTGAGAAACTCTCAAAAAATTGCCTGTTAGCAAGGTGGATCTGATCATTAAGTAGATTATTATCTTTATGTATTAAATGTTTGTATATTTCAAGTTCTTCTTTTAGGTCCAATTTCCGGCCCTTGTTTTCTCTATGTAAGATTATCGTGTCTTCCAATTTACTAGGAAAATGATTCTCTGATTGTAAATGTTCGGCATAGGTGGATTTAATTATATTATTACTTTTCTTTTTAACCAGGTGTTCTTTGTACCTTACTTTAACCTGTCTTCCTGTTTGTCCTATGTATTATTTTTGGCAGTTACTGCATTTTATTTTGTATACACCTGAACACGAAAATGGATCTGCAGCTGTACTAATGTTGTGTATTAAATTTTTCTTTAAAGAATTGTTTGCGGTAAACGTCACTCTGCAACCGTATTTCTTTGTTAAAAGTCTTTTTATTCTATACGATACATTACCTAAAAAGGGGATCGAGATAAACTTCTCTATACTTTTATTTTTTTGAGATTCGTAACTTTGTAGTGTAGAATGTTTTTTAAAACGTTTTCTTGTTATGGATGGCATCTACAGCAGTTGGTGCATAATTGTTGTTGATAGCTATTGATTTTATTAGTTCAATTTCTTTCTGTAAGTTTGTAGGGGAAAGTGGTATATTCAGCGCGCGATTGATGGCTGCGTGAAAAAAACGCTTGCTTGTGGGATGTCGGGTGAGTTGAATCGGCCGGAATGATATTATCAGAGTATGTTGGTTTTCGATAAATATTAAAGTTGTAGTTACTGTCTACTATTGATATTTTTAAATCCAGGAAATTAAGTTCAGCGTTGCTATTTTGGATTTCTTTTGTAAACTGAATGGTTTCATACAAGCTATTAAATTTATAAAATAATGCTTCTAATTCCTGGTCATCTCCGTCAAATGCTATTATTATATCATCAACGTACCGTGCATAGAATAATATCTTGTTAAAAAACTCAAAATCAGAATTAAAGAAAGAGATTTCTAAAGCGTTAACGAAAATATCTGATAGAATTCCCGCGAGTGGTATACAGGTAGTTTGATTTCAGTGGTAGTGGGGAAAGAGAGGGGGAAAGATGAGTGGTGCTTGACAAACACAGGCAACGTCTATAAGAAAAGAGGGTAGTTTTTAAATCAGCAACATTGGTATGGAAAATTTGGGGCGTTGTACAATACATTTCAGTTGAAATTAATTGGAGGCTTAGTTGGAAATGTGGAAATTCAAATCTCCAAGGTATTTGACAGAGTGAGCCTTTGAATAGTGTTAAATAACTTTGGACAATGGAGATTCCTCCTGAAGCGCAATCATCGTTATTTTAATAAACAACGCCATTTATGAAATAACCTTTAAACGTAAAGGTGATTAATAAAAGAACTCGGAAGTCAAGTCACATTAAATTAGGCTTCCGTATTGTAATGAATTGTTTTTTTAAAAAAAAAAAAAAAAAAAACATGCATGCTTGAAACATTTTCTGGGGGGCAGCTGACTTTACTTCAGGCTCTCCAATACAGAGTCACTTTGTCGCTCTCTCTGCTAATTCCGTCGTTCAGTTATGATCAAATTTATTACAGGTTCACCATGTAGCAATACTCCTTGAAGTAATAACACTTTCAATAAAATTGTATTAAAATCCACCAAAGTAACCTCAAAATAAAAACGCCACTGTCAAGTGTCACTTGACAATGGTAGCAGAGTTTATGACCGCCGAAACGTCGTGTTTGATGGATGGTATAACTAGGCTAGCTACCCGAGAAAATTTTGTTCATATTTAATTACAATTTATTAGGTATAAATATAAAATATATTTTCAAAACATTTTAAATAATTTATTCAGTTTTGGGTCACAATAATACATATGATATCCGAACGTAAAGTCTGAAACTTGTTTTCGAGCTAGAGACTTACATCAAGCGCACAGACAGCTAGGCAATAGAGATACTTCTCCCTTGTCAACCAACGCGTAAGATTATAGCAACGATCCGTTATTCTTACCAGACTCCAATAGACCGCTCAAAGCAGCCCTGTAAATGTGGATATCTGATTAAAAGTAAGACACACAGCTAACACACAGCCCATACCAGGCAAAAAAAAAAAAAAAAAAAATCCCCACAATGTTGCAGTGAAAGTGAGCAGATAACTGGGAGAAGTCTCCAAAGTCATCAAAATCGTACTGAATGTGAAATTAGTTAACAGTGATATGCGTTAATCATGCAATATTTAACTGGTATATAACCTGCGCGCAAAACATGCTTTTGTGATACAGAAGTTTGAAACCTACCCAGTTTTTGCCAAATCCATTTCAGAGAACTAACTGAAATTCGTAACCAACACTGTCAATTCTGTGGAATTTAAATTTGCGAAGATCATATGTTTTTAGGTACAGTAATTAAATCGTTATCTGTTGTGTATTAAGTTACAGAAATAATGCAGAACACAAGAAAGATTCCATTAGAATTAACATGGAATTTGTCTGTTAGGGGAAGAAGGTGTAGAAGATTGCTGAGGATAAGATGTAGAGAAAATGCTTGAGAATAACCTTAATGTAGAAAGTACTGAAAGAAGAGGTGGCCGATTCTTAATATGTAGGGTAAAGAAGAATAACGTTGTATGGTCTACGTGTCTATTTGCACGAATATTTCTTAGCAGGGTAATAAATCTGTTGCTTTTCATTGAATTTTTGGATTCTGGTGGCTCCTAACAGAGTGAGCTTAGTGTTCCAACTTGTGATGCACGGCGATATCGTTTACTGTCCTATAACAGAGCTGAGACATTTTACTGTTCGATTCCAAGTACCCGATCAGACCATCCCGTTTAGATTTTTTTTATCATTAGAGGTTGGATAGGGGTAAGAAACAAGATGGAATTCAACCATGCCATTTTGATGAAACCATCCCCGCACTTGCCTCGAGTGATTTGGGAAAACCATGGACAGCCGAAATTTGGACGGGCGGACGGGGAATCGAACTTCCGTCCGCCATAACACTAGACCCGAGCACTAGTGGTCACTCGGCAGTATGCGTAGTTTCCCTTCTGACTCCATGTCCTTTCCTCCCTGTGTCAAATTCACTGTGCCTCGCATCTCACTGAAATAATTGTTGCACGTCTGTTCTAATTAAATTTCAGATCGATTATTTCACACTTCTTTCTGTTTGATTCTTTCTTCGGTAAATGTTTTCGTTCATCAGTCCATAGTGAGAAAAACAATATGACGATATTTGAGTTCACATGCTTTCTCCATGTTCTCTGCAACCTCATTGTACACTGCTTTACAGTTTCTTGGTTTTACCGTGTTCTTACAGAAAAATTTCTGAAAATGAGACCAAATTATGTGCTAGGTAACTACCTGCTATTAAGTCTTATGTGATAAAGTGTTCACTATACATAAGAATCACTTCATAAAGCCAACAGCTTTATCTATTCAGTCCTAAAACGTCATTATATGTCTTTTTTTTAAACTGCTTAACGTCTCTTAACAACGAGGTCTTTAGAGACGGGAAAGGATGGGGGGCAAGGAATTGGAGGGAATTCAGCCGGCCTTTTGAAGGAAGCATCCCGGAATTTGCCTGGAGATATTTGGGAAACCATGGAAAACCCAAATCTCGATGCCCGGACGGGGATTCGAACCGCCGTCCTCCCGAATGCGAGGCCAGAACGCTAACCTTTACACCACCACTCTCGGTGCATTATATGTCTTGTAAAGTCTAAGTTCTTTGTTTGTCCGTATAAAACATAAACTTAGTAGGCAATATTAGTGTTATGTGCGTCGGTGATCGGACCCCCCGTCAACCCGCGGGCCCTGGTACTTTTGACCCGCTTACTCCCCCCTCCCCCCCTTAACGCCGGCCCTGTATGTAGGCCCTACGTACTTTGAGGAAAGAACCGGACACTAGGCTACCAATCCATTTCTGCTTTTGTAAGTCTTTCATTTCATTGTAGGCTGCTGGTAGCAGAATATATGTAAATTACTATATTATTCCCAAGAAATCTACTCTTCGGATGCCATGTTGTTCATTTCCTTTTTCTCCTTCACAATCTTTGGTATTTTTTCCAGACGACCATTGACGTCAGAAACGAGTCGCCTGAACAAAGTTCCCACGTTTCCGGTCTCTCTGTCGGAACTTGGCAGTGCGCACTGCAGATATAACGTTCAGTTCGTTTTAATTAATCCTGTCCCGTAACTGCGTTATTAAAAGTAATTTACACCACGACGGGAAATGAAGGAAATGCAAGCTAAGATCACAAGAATTCCCCTCCGCGCGTTTTAATAATATTCTAGTTCAGCGTGTTGCAGCACGGGAGTAATTTTGTTGCCGTGCCTGGCGGAAACCGCAGCATAGGCTGCACCAACCCTCACCCCACAGTCAGCCTCCCTAACCGACCAGTCTCGGATGATAAATGACGATCGCAGACTTGAATTAAAAACTAATTAGCGGCCGTGGCTTTTGTCCGTGAACATACGCTGCCTGCGGCACGACAGTGTATCTGCATTTTTTTTTCTTTTATATCAGCGTTTCGGCTGTAAATCACGGCACTGTTTTTTATTTATTTTTTTGCTCGCCGAGCTCGTGGGGCTGTGCTGTTAACGGCACAGGTCACGTGATCTACTGCGGCGGAAGCGGCCGAGTATGTAAATGGTGTGCGGCGCCTCGTG
>CM061920.1:65945038-66114607 GCA_031002005.1 Vandiemenella viatica
CTCGACAATACTCCTCCCTGGGCAGCTAATGCAAATCTATTCGTTGATTTGATCTCATTAGTGCGCTATTAATTGCCCAACATTCAATACGTCTTGAGTCCTTATCTGCAGCTTTTTTTAATGGCTTTAGTCGTCGTCCAGGTCATTAGAGGCAGGGTGCGACTGGGGACAAGGTACGGGAAAGAAATTCGGTCATGGCCTTTTGAAGAAAACATCCCTGCATTCGCCTGGACTGATTCGAGGAAACCATAGAAAACCGAAATCTGGATCCCGGACGGCGATTCGAACCCATCATCCTTCCGAATGCGAGGCCGGAACGTTAACCGCTCACCCTCCACGCTAGGTTTACTGCAGCAAATAACTGGTAACTCAGAGAATAGCTGTGATATGTTATAAAACAAAGTCTGTCAAACACATTAGTATTACATTTTTTTGTCCAGCCTCCTTTTGTCCTTTTTTTAATTTTAAATTCATTCAGCTCTTTGGTTAATTATTCATCAATTACCATGCTATTTAATTTCGGAAGAAAAAAATTGTAAACGTGGTCTTCATGTCATTCAAACTACTGATTAAATGACTATAAATTATTTATTTATTAGCCTATGTCTTTACGATCTGCTACGTCAAGGTCATTAGACGATGGAAAGCACTGGGAACAAGGAACGGGAAGAAATTCGACCATGCCCGTTTGGTGGAACCGTCCCTACATTCACCTGGAGTTATTTTGGGAAACCATGAGAATCCGAAATCCGGATAGCGGGACGAGGATTCCAACACGCGTCCTTCGGAATGCCAGGGCAGATCCTTGCCTCTCACACACCTCGCTCGGTAATTATTTGATAAGAACTTTGCTGACACTGTATTCATACGAGCTTCCTACGAAAATTAAAAGTTTGAAACTCGTTTCAGACTAAGTCTATAATGGCTATTGCCTTATTGGCCGGGGAAGGGTTGGTCGGCCGCCGGTTTCAGGTTTGACAGTTTTTCAACTTGTCGCGCATGCGCCTTTGACGTAACCACTCTAAACTAACCCTACCGGGTACAGAGGACCTACAGCTTAACGTGGAATCCGAAACACTGAAGCGTTCAGTGTACCTTACATTACACAGCAAGCTGTGCCAGAGGTGAAGGTCGGGTTAAGTGTCTTTCAAAATCCTCGCCAAGATAGGGATTTCCACCACGAACCTTTCGATGGCCAGTCAGATGCCTTAACCACTGAGCCACCAGACCGCTTACAAATGTCCTAAACTGTATAGTTAGAGTCAAATATTCAAAATAATTACGCGCTTCTTGTTCATAACTTCTGAGATAATTCATAATATTTAGACGAAATGATCATCCAGTTATTAAAATAAATAATAATAGATAAAAGTGTATTAAGTTGCTACACTCACTTTAACAAATGCGATTATTCCAGAAAAAAAAAACCTTGTTGAAATATGAGCACTATCTCACCACTTCCACATTTTCCAATGACAGTTACGATTTTGTAATACTCATTTTCTGACCTTCCATGTTACTTTTCGTTTAGTTCCTTCCTCATTCATTTCATCTCATCTCATCCATATACATGCTCTTCCGTATCGTTCCTTTCATTAATAATACCAAGTATGTTTACGAAATTATATTTATCCTTTTATTTGCGTTCTCAAAGTAATTTTCTTTTTGTAACTGACATGACCGGCTTTATATTAAAAAGAGTCTGAAGATTATTTTCCTGTTACACTATGTCACATTAAAAAGGTTGCAGCAGTTAGTTTAACGATGGGAAATGTGACGATATTAATTTTCGACGGTTGGTTTAAACGGACTGCATCCAAAAAGAAAAAAAAACCTATTCTTTTTGCATATCGTAAGGGACACTGATAATTTGTCTGACATTTGTTGATTGAAGCATCCTTTGGGCTTGCATTATTTAGCAACATAATAAAAAAAGTTGAAGTCTTCAAGTAACCCTAAGAGCGAAAGGCTACTCCTAACTCCTCAAAAGAAGTTCTTTCGTTGGAATCTTTTTTGTCCCCGGAAAAGGACAACTTGAAGTGAAGCAGAAGTGTTCCCGCCCCCCGCCTCGCAGGTTGTAGAGAGAAGGCAGATTAAGGGCAGTAATTCCGGCCAGCGGCAAATAAACAAGGTTATCGCAGCAGCTATAGGGGTTCTTTACAAAGACAGCCTACTTTGAGCACTGTATTCGTCCCCATAAGAATAAGCACAGCGCAGTGATAGCTAAAGGTTGCCAGTTTTACAGCTGTAACTACACATGCGCCCCACTGTTTCACTGCAGGTTCGAAGTGAGGAGACATGGAGAACATTCTTGTTCCCTTTCTATGAATTTATTAAACTAAGTGACATGATAGATGCTTCAACAATTGCTAATAAATAGTATTACATCTCCTTTCGGATTTATTGCTATGTTAACAGAAATGAAAATTTAGGAGTTGTGACAGAAAGGATATCAGACATGGTATCCTTTATAAACCTTTCGATTAATTTACAAAACAATCGCGATTCATGAACCAAGTATTTTTATTGAAGTACTCAATGTAAACAGGTCTTCTGCTTCTCTTGCAAATGACTGATTTTCCAGTAGTTTGAGTTCGTCCAACCATGTTATCACTAAGCCCAGTGGGTGGGCAATGACTTGAATTCCTCCTAATCGTGAGGACGCGGGTTTGAATCCCCGTCCAGCCATTCGGATTTAGATTTTCCGTGGTTGCCCAAAAGAACTCTAAGGAAATTCAAGGATGGTTCCTGCAAAATATCATAACCACATTCCGTCCTGTTCTTTCTCGCTTGTGATGTTGTAGGCGTCGATGACGTGTAAAGCTCCAGACGAAAAACAACTGTATCCATAGCATTTTACTCCTGGACCTCATCCCATTCACCAATCCTCGCACATTTAGTTTTTCTAGATTGCCTTCTGGTTCCATAAGAACGTACTTGCTAGCGCGACATTTCAGATGCATATATGACCACACAGTTACTTTACATCGTCTTAGTTTTTCTTAACAGATTCCTTGAAAAAATATTAACGAGCCCAGATAGAAGAATGAGATAAATAATCCGGTGCCAGTTGTTAAGTAACTTTACAGAACTTTTCTTCACTTGTAAGGCATGATTTTCTACTGTGATCATCTCGAATAGTTGGAGTAGTTCTTGAACATTCGTAGCCAGTACAGTGGTACATCTTCATAGCCATTGTAACAGCCCTCATATCTGAATTTTTAATGGTATTGTACTGTATGAAATATTTGTAGTGAGCTGAAGTTTGCTTGAATGTGATCTTGTATGTTTATTTTGTAATTCCTTGTAAATCAGTTTATATAGACTTTTTTATGAAAGAAAATTATTTAAAGTCCATTTAATATGTTTAACAACCGAATTGTGCAAGAGAATTTTTTAAATGTTTGTAATTCCATGTATTAATGCAAGTTATGATGTCTACAGGACATCTTTGTACAGTTTAAAATGATTTTTGTAGATAATTTTGTATTTAAGTATCTCTAATTACCATTTCTGATCATTTTGTAGTGTTGTTAAGTGATTTTGTATTAATTCCGATTGTTTTTAATATGTTTAATTGTTTGAGTGATTGTTAACGTTCGAGAAATATCGGGCGGATGCCTTTGAAGAATTCCAGAGATTTCGATAGAGACTATATAAACAGATCGGCAGAAGGACAGAGTTAGTTTTACAGAGAGTATTCAGTCAGTTTACAGAGTATTCAGTTTACAGTCAGTTTTACAGAGAGTTTCACAGTTAGTTTTCAAGTTGAGATTTTCTTTGCAACTGCTCAGAAGAGCATCTCTGTATTGTATCTATGCCTGTGAATATCGCTGACTTCGTTTTTAAAAATAAACAAACACCTTCAACATAACCTTCTGGTGGATTATATTTTAATTAATAAGTATTATAATTTAAACCACCGAGGGCCATAATACCATGGTTACTCAGTTTTCTAACCCACCATACAGCCTCAAATGTTCCTTATTACAAACAGCCAGTAAGAATTTTATAGCTAGGAAATTATAAAATTTCGAGAAAGAAAGCAGCCTCCTTGCTGTTGATTAAATATTTTGACTTATTACTTGCTATTCGAAATGCTGTGTGAATGTTTAGTTTTTTGTCTTACACACAAAAGTTTTGGGATACCTATGTTGACCAGTGTCTACTTTTCAAAAGCTTCTATGTTGCACATAGTCAAATGGTGTTTTTTGCAACTGATAAAGCATATCAGTATTGGCGCAGTGTGTAAGAGATGCTGCTAGGTGAAGATCAGCTCTCTTGTTCCTTTGCCTTTATTAGAGAATTCTACCTACTTTTGTTGTATCTGATACTAATAATAATAATAATAATATACGTTGTTTAGAATCCTAGGAACGACTTTACTTGTATGTGATGTGAGCAGATTAACTCGATAAATGTTACCTTCCTCTTTAGAATCTTTTTTTGTGTATATATTTAACGCCTGAATGTCTCCAAACATTTAACAGTTCGCCAATTTCTTGTAATGATGTTATGATGTCACAATTTCTATAATAAATAATTCGTGTGGTTAGGAGTCGTGACCACTACATCTAGATATTAAGATAAATTCGATGTGCAATGAGGTCGTAAATCTATAAACTACAGTTCTTGTGGTGAGTCATTAAAATTAGTGACTGGAATTGCGATTCTGTGTTGGACCATAGGAATAATAAATCTAATAATTATTTATTTTTCGAATTCTGCAAAATAAAATAAAAAAAAATCTTTCTTGTAGTCCCATACGTTCTCTATCTTATACTACCTAATTCAGTTAATTTCTTTCAGAAACTAGGAAGAAGCAACGCCAAGAATTTAAAACTGGTCACCAACCCGAGACCAAAATGCAAAAATTCATTTCCAAATGAGAATGGTGTCTTTCCACAATTAAATATTATACAGTATAAGCGATTTTCACCTTCGTTTTGTGTAATACTTGAATATTTCATCATAATTATGAAATAAATACCTTATGGCTGGCTGGATTGCTGATTTTAGTACATCTTGATACGTCGGCGTGCTGTAAACTGTCCCTCTTACACTGTATAACTCGGTATCTGACTCCATCCATCTTTCCATGACCTTCCGTGTCTCCAATAGTATATTACCTCTTCTCCTCTCCACTGACAAACTCTTGGGAGTAAATTTTTAGTAGGTGTCTGACTTGGCCAGTGTGAATCACGAGAGGGGTTGGAGCAGGGGGGGGGGGGGGGGGGTGAGAGAGGAAGTGAGTTTCTGTCTGAAGTCTAGCCGTTTTTGTAAGGCCTAGTGTGCCTGGTCTGTTCGAGGAATGTCATATGGCGGCGAAATGCATAACTTCGTGTGTTCTCAATGATAAAGAGTATTTTTTGTTTGTAAAATGTGTAGCTTAATAGGCGGAATTTGTGGGCCATCCCAGCATTCGCCTCGATGTTGCGGGAAACCGCCCAAAAACCGCTGTCAGCATGGCTAGTATCAGGAAGCAATGGCGGTCAGTAGGTCTATATGATACAATCATTTTTGTCTTCGCAACATATTTTCTGAATGTTTTTCAACAGTTCTTTCGTGGTTATTTTTCGTTATTATCTATCTTTATTAATATATTTTCTGGTATACACGGATGTTACTGTTTCTTCCATTATTCAGTGTTTGTGTGTTTCGATTTAAAAAAAAAAAACTGTTGAATTATTAACTGTTGTTTATCTTCGATCTTTGTATTTTCCTTGTAAAAATCGTGGTTTTCATCCTTTACTTACCTTCTTAAAAACTGGTCTAATTTGTGTTTTGAAGTATATGGTAAAGTTCTACAGCTCATTCCAGTAATTCCTCTCCCCCCCATCCAGCGAATCATGATGGAGCCCACGTGATAACTCTCCAAGCTCCCGGTGATCACTGTGTTTGAATAAGCCTTTTTTCATTTTTTATTCCTAAACCAAAGCAGCTAGTTACTTTTCTGATATGATCATCTGGATCTGTACTTTCGACTTTGGCGAGCATATCATCTTGCACAATTTTTTGGTATTGGGTGGTTTTGAATATTTTGTAGCAATTTGTCATATTCTTCAGTCTCCCAGTCTGAAGGACCTCATGTAGGTCCGTATACTTCCAAAATAAATTTGGTATTTATGTTGAAAGCTATTGACTTTTTTTTGACAGTTAATGATAACGATAATTCATACCATTCATAACAGATTTCTCCAGATTTTCGTCTGTGGAAGTCTGGTATTCCACTAACATCTAAAAGAATGACTAAATTCTGCAGCTGAAGTCAAGGAAAAAAGAACTTTTCATAATTCTAGAGCTGATTTACCTTTATATTTAACGAAGTACATAAATACAGCAAAGTTAAGTTGTTGCAGTCTTTGCGTATTCGCAGCTTAACTGCTACCGAGTTAATATTGGACCCGATTGTATCCGTCTCGTCACTAATTAGCATATTAAGTTATTCACAACCACTACATTATATGCTTCCGCAATGTCGGAATTGTCTCTACCTCCCTCTATTGTCTAATCCAGTTCTATGGAACTGAAATGTATTCACTGTTTTATTGTGAAGGTTTAATAATATCCTCTGATCACAATAACGCAGACCTTTTATAGCCACAACTATTAAGAATTTTTTTTTTTACTATCCATTGTCTAGTACGTTAATTAGAAAACATCTTTGATTTCCAAACAACGATATCTTCAATTATTGTTCTCCCAACGTGTATATGTAATGTAGTAATAATTTCCCATTATGTATGTCCTTGTGCACTGGCTTGAATTGAAAGCTATTATGAGCATGAATCTGTTAATACATAAAAAGGTCTGTGTTACTTGGATCTGATTACTTTTTAGCGCATTAGCACTGTGACCAAGAATTTGCTTTTATTTTTTTAATCCAAAGACGTAGCGACCAAAATTTGTCTCTAAATAATTACTTCCAAAACTTTTACTTTACCTAAAGCAACCAACCATCCCAGCGTGCAGTAAGCTACATATTATTTACTGGAGTTCTGTTTGCTAAAAAATTAACAACCCTGAATAAAATTGTTTCATATGTTCAGTTTCTATTCCGTGGTATATTCGGAAATGCTCAAATGTCTCCAACAGTTCGCAATAAATTGATGAATCATATAAATATTAGTCAAAGATATCTGAGTTAAAACATATACTTTTTTATATTCTGTAAGAGATGAACTGTGCTGCGATAAGTGAGATTGCCCATGGGTGACATATCCCTATCCGAACACCAGTATGAGGGAAGGAAATCTGTTTTACCCAGATTTCTAATAAAAATTTCCATTTCTGACTCCACATCATCCATGTGAATCTTCGTCAGATAGTGTATAAGAGCACATCTGAGTTAGCAAGTAGTGCCTTGGTGTTGTTTTTGTAGCATATCGTAATCTAGTTCGAATCGGGAAAAAAGGTTCTTTCAAAATATTTCCACCTATATCACTTCTTTCGGCAGCTCTTTATTTTCGGTGCCAAAGTCTAACGTAATAAGATTAAATTTAAAGTGTTTAAAAAATACACAAAAATAATAAGAAATAAAACAGCTTTCATTATTGTTGCGGCTCTTATTGAAAAACAGTCAATTTATAAGGAGTCCAACAATTAGTTTGCAAAGTAAGCTAATCACACGCAGATTTTCGTGTTGAAACAGGTAGTCAACGCAATAGAGAAAAATATTAATTCGCAAAATGAAGCTTGCCAGCGTCTTTTCCGGCATCATAAATTACTTTAACAACTATTAACTTTTAAAATATAATTAACTCAGCCACATGAAAGTTATTACCGTGACAAACTTGTGCCTACTTTATACTAAACTAAGGGTAATTATTTTAATAGCGAGCAGTGTTGTGAGAGCAAACCGTTTGAGAAGTATTTAAGGTAATAGGAAACTTTATCGAAAACTGACAAGCATGAAACACTCTGTCAAGGAATTACTGTTCGTAAAGTTATAATATTAATATTGTATGTCATAATGAACACTAAAAAACCATAATTTCACTATACTACTACTATTATTCTCGTATCGAATATTCGTACAAAGTTTGATCACAACCGAATCATTATTACTCCACTTCACAACATTGATACAGCTAAGATAGGAAGGCAGACATGTAAACATCGACAGAAGTTGATTCTGAAAATATCCTAAGCTGTCCGTATAAAATTTTATATAGAAATTGTGAATGATTATAATACCGCGCCATAAACTATAGTGCATTTAATCTGCAGAATCGTTTATGGTTCGAATACCAGTCCGGACATCTACATTTGGGTTCTCCATGGTTTCCCCAAATCAATCTAGCCGTATGCCGGGATGTTTCCTTCAAAAGGCCATGGCTGAAATCCTTCCAGTTCATTGTACACTGTCCCATCCCACCTCTAATGACCTCGACGTCAACGAGGAGTAAAAAAAAACAAACAAACAAACCTTTATGTGACTTCATCCTACCCAACCATGGCCATGGAAACGTACAAAAACAGATAAATATTAGTTTTTAAAACTTAGCACACTAATTACACTGGCTGTGTTCACAGTATTTAAAGTTTTTGTGTCTGCAATCTGCTGTAGTTAATTTATTATTTTGAACAGGGACTTAGATCGAATTTTCTGATTACGGGGTTCTGCCTTAAACTTTCCAGCGGAGCCACTCTGACCTCCACTGTCGCAGGTGAATTTTTGATGGTTCACGAAATGTGTCTGCGGCTCCATCTAGTATTTACGTCTCAAATTGGTGCACGGTAGCTGCCCTGACCAGAGCTAATTTCTCGGGGGACTGGAGAGAACAAGACAGCATTCGCCCGCGCTCCTACCATCTAGCGGTAAAACTTACAACTACTAACTTCTTCCACACTCTTGAATGGAATGGAAACGTGATTTTAATGCTGGATTGTTAATGTATGGTTCTAATATTTTCCTTGTATTTTATGTCTGCATACAAGAATAATCCTTAATAAGTAGGAAAATGAATGTAATAAAGAAGCCAGAAAATATTAATTTTCCTCTTCTATTGCACCAAAGGCTCTCATTTTTCACATGTTTGACTGCCAGCTAGTTGAAGAGTGAAGATCAGATATGGGACCCTAAACTTGCTACCCTCCTGGCTGAGGATTTTGAAGATCAGTTATTAGAACTTCTGTAACTGCATTATCCGCCACCAATGAAAAAAGTTAAGCTCCAAGTCAGACAAGTTTTGCAGGCATGATGGTTAGACTCCGAGATTTACACAGTAAAACGGTTTACATTCCTACTTACAGTTGCAATGCTCCCTTTAAAATTTTAAAACGTAGCTTGTAGTATATTTTAAAACCTTAAGCCAAGCATATTTTATGCCACCAGAAATTTGGGTATGTATGAGTAATCGAGCATTCTATGATGCATACTTTTCATACTACACCAAGCGTAATAGGTGAACGGTTAACGTACTGGCCTCGCATTCGGGAGGGCGAGGGTTTGAATCTCAAGCCGAGCATCCAGATTTGGATTTTCCATGGTTTCCCGAAATCACTCCAGGTGAATGTCGGGATGTTTCCTTCAAAAGGCCATGGCCGAATTCCCTCCAGTTAAAAGTCTCCAGTCCCATCCCGCCCCTAATGACCTCGACAGTTCTGTGCTTTCAAACAAACAGGAAAACGTAGCACTGAAAATAGTTCGGTCGAGTTTGATCAGTGCCACTACCTTGACATTAGAAATCTATATTTTACACTTACAACTGCTCACCGCAATCCATGAGCTACTTAGTTTGACAAGATCTCAGAAATCATCCTATCACTTCACATTTCATCTAGTACTCGAGAACAACACGTTTATAAATAATAATTATTATTCACGGACCACGCTAAACTAAAACCTGATGTACGATAACTTTTTGGAAAGAACTGTGTAAGCCGGATGTATAAATATACAAATGAAACAAATTTAGCACTCACTTGAAAATCGAACAAAACTCGTAGCTGTTCAAAGAAACGTAAAGTATGTATAATATCTTCGCTGTTATCAAATCCTAAGGACCGAACGTGGTGGGTAAATGGTTAACTTTCTGGCCGCGCATTCGGTGGACGCGGGTTCGAATCCCCGCCCGTGCATCCAGATTTGGGTTTTCCATGGTTTCCTGAAATCACTCCAGGTGAATGCCGTGATGCTCAAAAGGCAATGGCCGTATTCCTTCTCGTTCAATATATCCACGTATCGCGCAAAACTAAACTCACCGAATTCTAGTAAACTACCTTTGGAGGGGGACGTTAAACCTTTTGGTATCTTTCGGAAGATTAGGCCTGAATGGGCCGACACCAGGTTTCGCCATTTCCATTCTTCAACATGCAGAATTCCTTCCCGCTTTATTAAACTGACGGGGGTTGTCAATACGAGTCGCAGAGTTTTGCGAGATAATGACGGAAATTGTAGTGCACTGCATTAAATTGTCCACAGGAAGTGGGATGGGTAAATAACAGGGCGGCGGCGTCTAATCGCCTCTAATCGGAGGGCAGAGGCCACGCAGTCGGCGGCGCCTAATTATAGGGGCAGCGGCCGCAGGGGGCGGAACGGGTGACCTACAAAGAGAGGTAGAGGCGACGTACAGTCCGCAAACGAGATAATGACGGAAATTTTCTTGAGTAGCGGAGTTTTGGCTACAGGTACAAAATGGCAGAAACTTGGGTACATGATTTGGGGTGAGTAATAACAGACGGAAATTGTCCGCAGGAAGTGGGATGGGTAAATAACAGGGCGGCGGCGTATAATCGCCTCTAATCGGAGGGCAGAGGCCGCACAGTCGGCGGGCGCCTAATTATAGGGGGCAGCGGCCGCAGGGGGCGGGACGGGTGACCTAATTAGGGGGGGGGGCAGAAGCCTTGACTTAACCCTACTACTGTAATATGCACTTGCACAATCATTTCTATGATTTAAAGAAATCAGGAGGTTCCTAACCACAAGAAAAGCTGCGATAGTAACGTGTTTCATAAATATATCCTATAAAACCGTAACTGGAGTTAGATCTGGCGAATGAGGAACACAAAATTACGGTTTAATACCTCAGACTCTTCACATTTTGGGAAAATGATTTTTCGTATTTATAGTAGTCAGCATGTAAGACTGTCCTCATAAAACATCGGTCTCCTCATATTACTGCTTTAGGAGGGGACTGGATAATCAGTGAACCATGTAGTAAAGTTTAAATCAGTTCTATCTATCTGTGAAAATTTGTATAGGTTAAGTCATTCTACATCAAAGGCAAACTCGCAAAGGGAAAGCATAGTTCAGATATTTTGAGTAGGGGACTGTCTTCTACATATTTCCGAACTAGCGGAGTTCCCGGTGTTGCCCGGTATAGTTGGCGTAGATTTACCCGTACCCTATTTTTTTTCCACAATGAGAAACATTTGTACAAAGTATCATAAAATTCGTGCCAACTTTTTTCGGAATTAAAGCAAACCTAGATTCATCCATCCCCTACCAAGAAACGGGAGGGTCGAACTTTATTTGCACGTACACTATTTTCATTCGTCCGAAAAGATTCATGTATTTCAAGCATCGTTAATTTGGTGAAGAAATTGCATTACTACATTACTGAATAATGCTAGATTATGTTGGAAACTCACATTTGATTCAATTGCGAAGTGAATGGATATAATTTTTTCTCGAAACGCCAGATATTTTAACTCCGCAAATTCATCCTTTTATACAAATATCAATAGTTAACCCGGAATAATATTAACGTAAACAGAAGACTAATGCTGAAGGCCAAAGACGTTGTCCAGAGATCGTGCTTAAAGAAAATCTCTGTTGCTTCTACGACTATCTATGGCATTTAAAAATTGAATATCCCGAATTAAAGGAAAGAATACTTCAAGTTACGGCTATCTATGAGTTTAAATATTGAATATATGGAAAGAACAAGTTTTGTTTTATGTGCAAAATAGTTATTATTGTAAAGTTATCTTATTGCTTTCATTAAAGAGAAGTTGTAGTTGTGTGTTTAGTGCGAAATATGCAAAAACATTATATCATTCCAACCTTGGGATTTGTCATCATACGATCAGAATTTCATTTAATGCTCCTGCGTTGTTTAACGTTGAAACATAAGACATGCCAAACAACTGAATTGATACTATAAGCTTTACAACGGTGAAAACCCCATCTAAATCTGCTCCGTAGTTTCCGAGTTTTTATAAAACCAATATATTCGATTTTCGTTTTATATATATTTCAGATTCAGAATTATATGCTGAGGGAACAAATAAACAAATTTGATGCGGCAATAACAAATCGGTTAAAGAATTTAAACTGATGTTTCCCCCCCCTTTTTTGTCATATTATCCTTGACGATGACTATGCAGCCGAGTTTATACACATTATACGCAGAACACTGATATCGATTTTCAAATACAAACTTACGGCGGTAGAAAATATACTTCCTGTTTGAAAGTAATTTCTTTAAATTTCAGAATTAGATTATCTCTTCAGATCTCTCAGTAAATGATTCACATCAAACCAAAATGCAATTAATTTGCTTTTAACTATTAAGCCTTAAAATGTGTAAAAGAAAGCTGTTACAGCGTGTATAAGCTCTGTGGATTAGTTGCTAAGCAGGTAAGAAAACTGACATTCAATAAATTCAGTAATGACCACTCATTAAAAGATAAATACATGGAAGAAACACGACACGTGTCTTCCTTACTACCGTTAACATAAGCTATCACCATCTCCAAGAAAAGTAAAATGCTAACAAAAACAATTCTTGTCCGTTCACTCTTGGTAACGGAATAACATTCAAAATGGCTAAGTCACCTGATATTGTTTTGTTTTTAAAATCAGTGTTTCATAATATCTAGAAAAATCATTTTCCTTCAGAACATGAAGCGAAGACGTTCTGTAAAATGAATACTTGTCTGATAAAAAGATCTAATAACTTTATATACCTATATAGCTACGAGATTTGGCTATATTTTTACAAGAATTGTTTTGTTTGGATTTCATTTATTTTACTAGGCTGATCGTTTATTTTGACTAATCTTTCTTTTCAGGCACAATATGCCTCTATTCTTTTCGTGATAGTAATTAAGAATATTTTTTGCCTAAATAACCAAAATCCACTGAACGCAAGCCCTCTGAACCAAAATTCACTCAAGCCAAGCCCCCCCCCCAAAAAAAAAACAAAATCCTGGATCCGCCCCTGACATTACATTATCATAAATTTTGAATAAACGATCTGCTAGCTAAGCGGGTAAGCCGTTCCGATTGAAATCCTTCTACGTCCAGGAATCTTTTCGACATCTGCCCAATTCATGTGAATATACGACCTATTCGAACTGAATGCTCCCCTCGACAGTGACCGTCAAAAAATAGATACAATAGTAAAATCCTATCCTTGGGGTGTGTCCAATACCGGCAGGTGTGCGCCTGCGTTTAAAATCTAAGCTTGATATTCAACCCGAAAGTTGGTTGTACCCTCCCTAATGAGATATATTTAGCTTGGTATTGGAGGTAGGGTGGCCAATTCCTTACCTCCAAACCTAACCTAAGCAGGTAATCCAGTTCTACCGGGTAAAGGAGACCTACAGATTAACGTGGAATCATAACCACGGAACAGATGTACAGTACAGCCAACCAGTTGCAGCGATAATTCTAATAGTCTTTACCGGTTTCGACCAACATAAGCTGGTCTTCTTCAGAAGCACCTACTATCATGCTATAAAAGAGAGTAAAAACTCTTGTCATTTTCAAGGTATAATCCCTTATGTCATATTAAAATCAAGATAAAAACCATCAAAATACAATATTTACCGTACCTAGTGGGCAGAGATGAACATGTGCTTGTACCAAGCACACTGCGTCAACTGACTAATCTGTTGTAAACATTCTAATAGGAAGACTTTATAGGAGGCGCTACATGCGGGCGCATTCACGCAAACAAGGATCGATTTCGTGAACTAAACTATCGTTATTAGAATAAGATTTAAAATCGAATACATTGTGTTAGACTTGGTAACAAGTACATGTTTTACATAACTATATAATATTTTATATCGCTTAAATGTAACAACAAGCCATTTTATAGGTTTTCTGAGGAGAATAACATCGATTACTTGTTAATAAGTATAGGTCTGAAGCCTTCAAAGAATCGTCTGTTCGCGAGTTGCAACTGATCGTTTAACATATTATTGTCATTTTTTTCTAAATGTTTAAAAATTTCTAGTTCTTCAAATAAGTCCATTTTACGTCCTTTGACCTCTTTATGTAAAATTATGGTGTCTTTTAAAGCTCTGGGGACATGGTTTGTCTTGTGTAAGTGTTCAGCAAATGTAGAGTTACGTATGTTGTTGCCATTCTTACTTAATAAATGCTCTTTGTATCTTGTTTTAACTGCTCTGCCTGTTTGACCTATATAATATTTGAAACAATTATTGCAACTAATTTTATAGATTCCAGAATGAGAGAATGGGTCGTCAACTGTCTTGAGATTGTGTATGAGGCTTTTCTTTAAAGAATTGCTCGCGGCAAAATCATAACCACGGAAGCTTTCATGCATAATTTTCATTACACAGCAAGTTATGCCAGAGGTGAAGATCGGGTTAAGGGGCGATTGAAATCCCCAGAGCAACGTTAAGTAATATTTAAAATAAGTTAAGATTTCTTATACCATCTTTTATTTGTTTTTACATTATTCCCAAGATAAAAAATCTAACTCAAAATGTAATTTTTTGCCCCAATACTAGTTAATATATAAGGCTAATATGCAGCAAATAGTAAGTCACCAAAATTTCAATTTCGTTATGAAATGTGTGTAATATCCTGCTTTTATTGCATTATAAGAAGTATGTAATATTCCCGCTTTCTTTATTCCTTCTAGTACTCTTTCTTTAATCGAGCTCATCAACTAACATTGACTCCATTCGCGGTAATCACCATATTAGTAAATCAATAAATAAATCGCGGGTACGGTTACAATTCATATTTTTCTATCTAGTAATCAACTCCACATTCCAATGTAAAAACAATACGCAATTATACAGTTACCTTCAGTAATACACACTGGATACTGTTCATGAGTAATTTTTCATGAACTTTACTCCACATAACATTTCACTAACATATAGCAGTTTAACATCGTCTCCAGTAATTCACACAGCTGACATACAGTGCTCATAAGAGTCTGTCCGTTCACTTTAGAACTTCTCTGAATGTTTGAAATTATACGCGAACTTTTTCAAAACTAGCAATTCTTAACATTGACAAATCATGTTCGCAGAACAATCAGATTCATGGTGGTCCCAAGCTCAATATATGATCACTAAAGTGTAAGAAAAAAATTGCATATTTAACAGTGACATTCCTTACTGAGAAAACTCAAATCCCAGGTTGAGGGGAAGTTTTTGCGCTATAGCGCATCTCCTTCCTGTTTATGTTATTGGTTGTCATTTTCAAAACGGTTCGTCTCTATCTGGATTTGTCGTAGCCGGTGCTTTTGTCATTGTTCTTATATTTTAGTGCATAATTAGTGATCCAGTAGTTTCTTTGGCCACCTGAGAGAGTTGTCATATATTGGATCCGCACCTAGAGCGGTTATCAGCGGATTGGTAGATTTTTTATTATTGGCGTAAAATTGTCTTGCCAGCTGTTCAAACCTCTCGCGAAGCTTGGGTAGGCCACTTATTTGGTGCAGCACATGTGTCCTCGTCTCACGCGGTAGATGATATGCCTGTCTTATGGCCCTGTTTTGTACAACTTGCAGTTGCTGTAAGTTGGAGGCGACAGTGTTCCCCCAGACAACTGCTGCGTACTCCAGTATTGGCCTGACTAGCGCAACATAGAGGCGGATTCCCAGTTGCGGCCTCAGTGCTGAAGAGTGGTTGAGAATCGTGTATAGAATTCTCATTCTCCCAGATGCCTTTGCGCGGACGTTGGTGACTTGAGGCTTCCACGTCATTCTCTTGTCCATTTTCACACCTAGGTAGGTGGCAGTACTTGTCCAGTTGATATCTTCGCCGAAGAGGGTTAGAGGAGTCAGGTTTTGTGGAACCTTCTTTCTAGTTAATACAATCGCTTGCCTCTTTGGCGCATTAAAGGCTAGCCGCCATTTCGTTGCCCATTCCTTAATATTGTCGCACGCTTGTTGTAGTCGACGTCGCAGATTGTTGATGTTCAGGCTTCTGGCAAACATGGCCGTGTCATCGGCATACAGGGCTTTTTTAACACGTGCTGTAGTAGGTGTATCAGCAGTGTAGAGGCTGTATAGCACCGGGCCTAAGACCGAGCCTTGTGGGACGCCTGCAGCGACGTTCTTGATTGAGGATGTGGCCCCGTACATGACTACTCGAAAGGTTCGTCCCTCCAGGAAGCTCTTTAGTAGTTTGACATGAGAAAGAGGTACTCCTTGCGTGAGAAGATTATATAAGAATCCTTGGTGCCACACTGAGTCGAAGGCTCGGCTGACATCCATCAGAACCGCACCGAAGTACTCGCGACGTTCAAAAACGGCAAAGGCTTCTTCAGCAAGACGAAGGAACTGCTGAGGGGTGGAATGCCCTTGTCGGAAGCCGAACTGTTCATCCGGCAGCAGCCTCTCGTTGTCTATGATTCTGCGCAGTCTCTTAAGGTATATCCTTTCAAACACTTTGGAAAGTGTAGGCAGCAGACTGATCGGTCGGTAAGACTTGGGTAACCTCCTGTCCTTGCCCGCTTTGGGAATGGGTATAATGTGGGCATGTTTCCACGTTTGCGGGTATTCGCCTGGGCAGGTTCTTCCCTGTCTGCCGTGGAGAGCACTTCCTTGTTGTTCCGTCTCGAGTATTTCCTCGTAGCATTTCCTTGCTTATTGTCTGCTGCCTGCGGAAACTTCCTCAATACATCTCCTTCCTTGTTGTTGTCTTCGAGGAACTTCCTCAAATCCGTCAGCGAGAGCTTGTTCGCTCCACGTTCGACTTGTGTGTCGCGTACTTCAAGTATCACGCAACTCAGAAGATGAGTGGCCGGTATACAGCTGTCGCCAAGAGAAGAGCCGGTGGTCGGCTGCCTGCCGAGGCCGATTCTCGTCTGGACGAGATGGTGGAGGAGGCAAAGCGGCGTCCGCCACGGTTCTGGCCGACGACACCGCAGTTCACGCCAGCTGCGGATGCAGTGCCGGAATCTCCTGCATCTCCCGACAAGATGGATGACAACGAACCTCTCATGGAAGAGGGTCCAACTTATCCCATCTATGCTGTCACCAGTGATGGTATCCGACTACTCGGCCGGCTGCAGCGCTGCACCGATCTACCGCTGCTCGCATGGCCGCAACTAGACGGACTGATCATCACGCCCTGTAACCTGACTGACTGGAGGACAGTCACTAACATGTTGCATGAGGAGAACATACCCGCCAAGGATTACTATCCACAACGTAACGTCAAGACAACTTCTACAACAGATGACAACTGTCCCGCATCTGCCGATAAGTCTACTCCTACTGCCACGAAGCCGAAGACGCAATAAATCGTGCAGTGCTTCAAGTGCCAGCGCTTCAATCATTACGCGAAGCAATGTACTATGAGGCAAAGGTGCGTTCGCTGCGGGGAACAACATCTACCGGTAGACTGTCCCAGAGCAAAGAAGGATCCGATCCGCTGCAACTGTGGTGGACATCACGCAGCCTGCTACCGCGGATGTCCCAGCAGGAAACGACGGTTGCAGAAGAGACAAGTAACTTCTCGTGCTGAGTCGGCGCCCAACCCGCAGGGAGACTCAGCCATAGAAAAGGGTCAACATGGCAAGCTTCCAGAGCAGTTTGTTGTCAGACAACCAAGCACGCTCCATCGCCCAGCGATGAAGACCGGTCAAGACACCGCATGCCGCCTCATCCAGCTACGAAGGCGAAGACCGCAACCCCACGTGGCCGAACATCCAGCCGGCATAGATGCTGCGAGTACATCGCAGCAGACCTGCAGTGGGGGCCGAAACTGAATAACATCATCGAGCTGCTGACGCAACTCGTATCAAGTATAATTACGAGCTCGGCCGATACACCTAGCTCCAGAACGCTTCATGAAGACACGCCGTAAATATCATCAATAAGCAAGAATACGACCAACCAAGAAGAACCAGCTAAAGGTTAAACAAAAAAAAGCCTAAAAAGAAAAGAAAAATAAAAAAGTTAAAAACAAAAATACAACCAGTAAAAATGAAGGCAATGCCAACTAGGCAAATACTTCAACAATGAATTCTCCAGCTTACGGGCTGAAGAAGCAAGTTAGGCTCAGGCAGGGTATTCGCCTGTACGGAGAATTTCATTGAAAGACTCCGTGATGTAAAGGATTGCCGTAGGGGGCATTTGTCGGAGAATCCCTCCACCAATCCCGTCGTGTCCAGCAGCTTTCTTGATGTTCAGGTTCGCGAGGGCCGATGTCACCTCCTGCACCGTGATTTCCTCTATGAGGTCTTCCTCCGAAGGAACAGCAACTTGGAAGCGACTCAGGCGTCGCTCCACGAAGTTTATGTGCCCATCATCTCTAGGCACGTCGACTGGTTTAAAGTTTGCTCCAAAGGTCTCAGCAAGAGCTTCAGCCTTTTCTTCTGGGACGCAGACATGGTTGTTTCCAACAACCAGAGGTGGGATCTTTATCCTCTGGCGGAGTCGGGCCTTCGTGGCTCGCCATGCAGACCCGTCTTCTATATTCAAGGTGGAAATGAAATTAGACCAGTCAGAAATTCTGTACTGTTCTACCTCCACTTTGATCTCCTGCTGCATGCGATTTACCGCTCTCTTTGTAGCCGGATCCCTAGTGAGATGCCACTCCCTATTTAGTTGGTTTTTGATTGCTATTGCCTCTCGGATGTAGGAAGGCAATTGTCGAGATCATTGAGGCTGGTTACGGCGCGGCCGGGTAGCCGCATCTGCTGCCTCGTTTATCCAGTCAACCAGTATAGCAACGGCGGCAGAGGGGCCAGTAGCAGAGGGTGGCGCTGCAGATTCGATACGCTGTGTGAGGAGGTTCTTAAAGACTTCCCAGTTAATCTCACGTAAGTTTCTGGCTAGTCTGTCCCTGCGTGATGATATGTCCGCCGCCATATAATAAAGCACCGGGACATCATCGGATGACAAGACCGTTTTGGTGGTGACGGCTATGGTGTGTCGTAGGCCCTTGGTTATAGCGATGTCAAGAACATCAGGGAGGCCACGTCCATAGATGGTAGGTTCGGTGGGTCCCCAAACTACCACATCGTGGTTCTCGACCACTCGTAGGAGTTTCCTTCCGTGATTGTTGGCGATTCGTGAATTCCAGGCGACATGCTTGTCATTCAGGTCACCCGCAATAAACAGATTGCCGCGCAGACTAAGAAGCGCAGAAATGTCCCCTTCATGTAGGCGTCCTGGTGGTCGGTATACAGCAACAAACACAAGTCTCCCCCGACATGTCTCGACAGCGACACCAGTTGCTTCTATGGTCTCCATGCGGGGTAATACTATTTGGTAGTGCTTAATGGCGCTCCTAACGAAGACCGCGGTACCACCTCCGGCGGTTGGCCGGTCACACCTATAGCAGGAGTAGTTGGGGACAGCAGCTTTGATCCCCTGCTTGAGATGAGTCTCATTCACGAGGCACACATCAATGCCTTCGTCCCTAAGGAATTTCTTAAATTCGCCCCTCTGGCGCCAGAGGCCATTAGCGTTCCATATGCAAATGGTTAAGTCTTCAATGGAATTAGCCATGACGTTCTTGGTTACCTTGTTGTACGGCAGTTATTGCCATCCTAACGGCCTCCGCCATCTGACGCGGCAGGTCTTAAATTAATGCAGTCACCGTCTGCAATAGTGACTGCACCATGTTTAAGAGGATGGAGCCGTCATCCTTTCGGGTGTTCTCATCCGGTGGGTGGTTCTTCAATTCTTCAGTTTTCTTCATCCTGCTCGGAGGTTTTGCCTGGGTAGAGGAGTCTCTCTGGTGATCCCTCCCATTGTCATGAGCACCAACTGATGCTTCTGCAGGCCCTTGTTGGAGGCTGCTGCCTCTTCCTCCTCCTTTTTCTTTTTCTGTTGTTGCCTCTTCTTAAGAATGGCAGCGTAGGAGGCATTGATTGCCTTCTGTTTGTCATTAAACCTACTGAAAGCGGTGCATTTCCGATAGCTTGCGACATGATCACCGCCGCAGTTGACACATTTAGGAGAGGTTTCTCCTTTTTTCAGAGCGCATTGACGCGTTGGGTGTTCGCCCGCGCACTTGACGCATTTGGGCGGCATAACACAGTGCCGAGATACGTGTCCTATCTCTTGACAATTGTAACACTGAGGAGGACCTCGAGTGCTACGTAATTTTTCTGTGGTGATTATCACTGAGCATAGAGACGTCATTTTGTAAATTGCTCTATTCTCGGCGGTATTCGAGAGGACTACCAGGAACAGTGGTACTTCCTGTCGCGTTTTTGGTGAACGCAGACAAACGACTGTACTCGCCACTATACCTAGCACTTTCAGTTCTTCTTTGATGTACTCCGTGCAGAAATTGAATGGGAGTCCTCGTAACACGACTTTCAGGTTTTTATCAGCTTCCATTGGGAAAGCGTAGAATGGTATGCTGTTTTGTGACGCATAGCCCAAGACGGCTTGATAGTCGGCATTAGTTTTGAGGAAGAGCTTGTAAAACTCGCGTCCCGCAGGTTTGACGCGGTACTCGTGCTTAGAAAGCTTCTTTAGTGTCATATCGAGGTTTTTATAATCCTCTTTGAAGGACACTATCAGGGGTGCTGGCTTCGACTCCCTAACAGCCTTTGTCTTTTCTTCTTCCACTGTTTCCATAACTTGCTCTGCCTCTATGGGGAGATGCGAGAAAGAGTTGCTTGTGCTGGGAGCATTGGCAGCATTGGAGCTCAGCTGAGCGGCAGGAGCAGGTCGACGCGGCTTACGCCATTTGTCTGCGTCTTGTTCTGCATCTCTGGTTGCTCTTCTTCGGTCGGATTTGAGCTGAGGAGTCGGCATTCTGGTTTTGGTTTTCACAGAAATTTTTGCAGCCCGCTTGTACTGTGTGTCATCTTTACCATTTGTAGTGTTCTCTGCAGCACGCTTACGTGAGACGGAGGCCTCTTGTTCCATCACTGTGTAGTCCACTACACATTCCGTAGTAGGCGGTGAGTCCAGGTCTGCAATCTCCACCAAGTCCATAGCGTCGGTAGAAGTCGGCATAGACACCGCTGACGGTGACATGGGCGTGTTGTGCTGGCCCTTTGTTGTCACAGGAAAGTCATTTGGCTGATCCTCTGATGGGGCGTGAGTTGCTTCTATCTCCACGTTGTAACTGCCACCACGCACTCTAGTAACAGTAACAACCGCAGCAGGCTTAGACGTCATTTTCGTTACCGATGTCGCGGACGCGAACGGCACGGAACGGCGCGGCGCGGAAGCCGACGATCGCGAACGCGACGGCGGACGCGGCCCGGCGGTGTTGCCCGTGCAGCTCGACGCGTTTTTCGGCTTCGTCGTAAAAACACGATAGAAAGCACTCGACTGCAATCTACGAAATGAATGACCGATACGTGGTATTGGAAGTCGCGCACTCGTAAATAGTCAATCACTACAATTGATTACACACAATCAACAATTCAAACAAACACACATCAAAATACCACGTCACAATACTAGTTCAACAAACCTTCATGTGAATACGAATTTCACATGAGTCATGACTTCACACCATGATTGCCCATTCATTCTCCGAAGTTTGATCATCTTGCATATTTAATGTTTTACATTTTTTTTTTTTTTTTACATTTCATTCCTCCCAGCAGAAGGCTGGGAGGCGGGCTGCTGGAGAGTCATAGGGGACTCTTTTCAGCCAATCTACTACTACGGGGAGGGAAGGGGGATGGAAGGTCGGCCGTGGCCTTGTAGGGAACCATCCCAGCATTCGCCTAAGTGTCTGAGGGAAACCACGGAAAACCTCAGACAGGATGGCCGAACCGAGTTTAACCCCGGTCCTCCCGAATGATAGGTAGGAGGCCATTATAGGCCTCCTCCCATCTCGGTGCATATTTAATTGAGAGAGTGATAGGTTATATATGTATTTTGTGTTTAGATGACTGCGAGAAAAACTCTACAGTTCTGACAATCACAAGCCACTGAGAGCCAATCTGTATGAAGGGGACGGAAGTAAAATTTAACTCAGTTAATTAAGCACGAGAGCCTTCGGGTAGAATGGAATTTTTAAGTATATCATAGTCCAGATTATAAATATTAAGTAGCAAAGTACCTTCACGTTTGGGGCTTGCATGATATAAATATAGGTAAAATCACAAATATTAAACTTTTCTTGTAATTTGGGGTAAAGAAAATAATAAATGCCGTGGCGGTATGACCCACAGTATACAGATTTTGAGACGTTATCTGACAGTGGAAGTGTACGTGACACATTCGCTGTCTTTGGGAGCAGTAGAAGCTAAGCAGTCCCGATTTGCATTATGCGGCCGATCATTTGAACAGGAATGTTTTTGCCAGGAAGTGTGACAACGATAAAACAGCGAACCGCAGTTCGGAAAATCTCTTACGCTAGGACCGCCAAGAAAAATAACTTCATGACAGCCATGCCGACAATGTCTGAGGTCTACCCATTTCCACCCATTGACCCATAATAATAATTTCAGAGTTCGGAGTAATTCGATGCGCTGCGTATAGTGGAGAATAGTCAGACAGTCGATCAGATTTATTTAGTTTCAGATACTGGTAATTCTTATAAAGTAGAACGAATGAAAGAAGAATAGTTTGCAAGACGACCCGATTTGTGAATTATCATCGAGCGACGGCACCCTACGGTCGATCAGAGGTTTCTTCGTTGCCGGAGGTGCAATAAACGGGAAGTAAAAACTATTGGAGTGGATGAGAAAGTGATTTGCTGGGTAGAAGAATTTTTAAAAGGTAGAAAACAGAAAGTTAGGGTAGGAAATGTAGTATCAAAAGAAGTGGAAGTAAAAATTGGAGTGCCGCAGGGTAGCGTATTGGGACCATTGCTATTCATTATTCTAATGAATAATTGTGTTGATTGTTTACTATCTGAAATTAGATTGTTTGAAGATGACATAATGCTGTATAAAAGGATCAAAACGATAGAGGATTGTAAACAGTTGCAGGGTGATCTGGACAGGATATCTAATTGGGTTGGTAAACATGGAATGAAGATAAATGCAAAGAAGGGTCAGCTAATTAGATACACAAATAAAAAACAAAAGGTTAATTATGAATATAAGGTGGGGGAAGAATTGCTTGCTGAAGACTTTAAATGTAAATATCTTGGCATTACATTTGATAACAAGCTTAACTGGCCAGGACAAATTGGACAGGTGGCAGGAAAAGGTTTCAAAATCCTGCACTTGTTGCAGAGAGTGATGAGGGGAGGCACGAGAGAAGTAAAGGAATTGGGTTACAAAACTTTGGTCAGACCATTGCTCGAATATGGTAGTGTAGTATGGGACCCACATTTTGAGAGTCAAATACAGGAGTTCGAGAAGGTGCAAAGAAGGGCTGCTAGATTTGTTTCTGGAAACTATCGCAGAATGCAATCACTGACAGATATGATAAAGGAGCTGGAATGGGATTCATTGCAAGACAGGAGGAGGATGAGGAGGGTAATGGGAGTGTACAGGGTGTATACTGGCGATGAGGCATGGAAAGATATTGCATTAGGTATGAAAAGTAGTTCATGGAAGGGAAAAGATGACCATGACCACAAGCTGGCACTCGATTTCAGGCGCAAGGGTGTTGGAAGATTTCTTTTTTAGGTAAGGGTGTCAGGGATTGGAATGAGTTACCAAGGGGAATGATGAATAACCTACCGAAAACGTTAAAAGAATTTAAAGTTAAAATTTGTAGAGGGCAAATATAGGTGAGTGAAGGATAGCGGGAAGTTGGGTGTGTAGGGAAATTGCCACCGGAGCGTGTCCTCCATTGCAATTAAATTAAATTAAATTAAATTGAACTGTTTAGACGACGAGGCGAGACATATCTGCTCTCGTTGACCAGTTGACGAGCGACGACGACTCCTTCGCAAGAGACGGTAGACCATGATCACCTGGGGCTACAGATACTGCTGATAACGAGAGGGTGGGAGTGAACTAGGTAATCTGGTTGCGTGTGTGTCGACACAGCATTACCATTTGACGATCAGTTAACTAAATCCAGCCGATAACTGAAAGACTGTTCGCAATAAATCTCCACCCGCAGCGACGGATCTACTAACTTTCCGAGCCGGGGCAAAGGTTTGAGATTTGCGCCCCTTCAGATATTGTTGCCTAATTAAGACGAACTTAATGGAACAGTATATCTGTTGTTTGTAAATCATCTTGGTTCTATTGACTAATAAATATTGTTAGCTCTTTTCTTTTAACCCTTGATGTTCGTAAATGATGTATTATGTGGGTTAAAATCGTAAATAGTTGTATTCAATACAAAATTCTTAGCAGAATAGCGGCCAGTACAGAGTCATCAGTAAGTAAAAACAAAATTCCCAGCCAAGTAGCCATCCCAAGCGTATCTACCAGTGGGGAAGGCACTATAGAGTTTTAATGATCATTAGCGATAAAAACCTCCTTTATTATCAATACATTTATCACAACGATGTTTAATAACCATTAATCTTCAACTGAAGTTCCTTTCGATATGGTCTACGAAATAATCCTTCATCTATCGTCAACGGTTGGAAATACTAAATCGGAACTTTCCTTGATGCTCACAAGTTATGTATGTCTGCTGATAAAACTGGGATCTGTCAACAAAAGACTCTTCAAAGCCAATATTGTTACTTTGGTCCTACAGTTTTCATAGTTCCTAGTTAGTCTTTTTTTTCAGGTTTTTTTTCGCTTTATTTATCTTTGATTCGCACAACGTATCGAAAAGCTACACACAGTTTGCGTATTCAATTTTTGTTTGCTTTTATTGAGTAAACCATAACATCCAGTTGTCAGACTGTTGTTACAATCAGTTACTGAAATCAACATCCATCTCTTTTACGTGAATACGAAATTTAACTCAAATATTTGAATAACAAACTGAGTAAAATTGCTGCTAGTTAACTAGGACTTTAAACATTACATTGCATCACGTAACAAAAATAGATATTAACTGGTAAATACGAGAATTTAGTGTCAACAATTATTATTCATGGTGTAGTATTGCAGCCTTCCAATCATCAGAAAAATTAAAACTTTGCTAATGTTACAAAAATACATACGTGGTGCACACACATCGGTGCAGAACTTAGCAATGAAATAGTAATACCTAATTGTGAATAATTCTATAATTATTATCAGTATTTTGTGCATCAATTTTCTCAGTCTTTAATTTTCCATTACGTTTTGTAAAGAGACCATTTGTTGGCTACCGTTAAGAAAACGTGAGTTGCCAAAAAAGGGAGGGGGGAATTATTAAAATCTAAAATAATTCCTGAAAATGAAAAATACATATAATAATGATGCTATAAGGGGATCTAATAGGTTACTAACTAGAACCATGAATTTCAGACACAAAATAAAACCTCATTTATTGAGTCTTATGGACTTACAAGGTCGGGTAGTAATTAACGTTACGTTAAACACAATTAGATCAGCAAAAACAAGCAATACCCGACGTTTACAATTCGCCGGAGTAAGCAAACAAAACTGAATGAAATATCTCAAACAAGTAATAAAAACAGCAAAGTTAACATTGAAATAACGTGGCAACACAGGCCATCAAATTGAAGCTAACATTTTTACTGTACAAAGGAAAATCCCAGGGGGCGCCGTATAAAGTGAATGAAAAGCATCAAAATTGAATTAACAAACAGCAAGATGCTTAAGAAAAAATTGAATCGAAATATAAATTCAGCTAGCTCAGAATTTAAGTGACGGGAGCAGAGTCTTAACCCAGGCGTCGCTTAAGGGCTCATAAGTCTGTTAAAATCCACTGAATAGTGACCGTCGTTTCTGGTACATTACCATAGAATCATCGCCGTGATGGTGAGCGACAAACACAATGCCACTGCAGCAATGGAAGCTAAATAAGCGGCTACGACCGCGTTATTAGCATAACTTCCAAATAATGGCAAGCATGCCACTCAACATCTCGCTTTTCCAAAGCAAGAAATGATCAACCACAATGATCATCAGAGAGCGTGCCGGCTGACACGTCTGTTCACCAGCTCGTCTTGGACCCAAGTGATGTCTAAGATGGCTCCTTCCTCTTCCTCGGCCAGTTGCACTCCACATGTAAAAGAACTCCATGGAATTAGTATTGTAGCCCCCAATAAATGTTCAGGATTGGCTAGCTACACATTTCCGTCGTCACGTGTTTAATATCACGCGTCACATTCGCTGACTCCTTCGCGCGTTTCCTACTTGGCCTTCGGGGTAGTAGCAGGGTTGGGGTAGGTCGTTGTCCGAATTCGAACGGGACTCAAACCGGGCTGGCCCGGCGCCACCGAGTCGCCTCCGCTCGCTTTGTTCCATCCCCAACCGTCCGAAATGGCAGTTTCCAGCCTTCAATATTCAACCTTTCGAGCCATGAGTCTACAGAAAATTAATTTATAATAAACTATACCTTTGGCCGCCCTGGTTTTAAACATACATTTAACCTATCCAGACAACCCTCATTATTTACAATTAATTACACGTTGCAAGATTAAATAATTAATAAATTTGAATATAATAAAAAAGAAAAAAAGGAATTATGAATATAATTAATAATAATTTAATTATATTCATTGTGGGTGACGCTGTCACACCACAGTTTCAATAAACAATAATTCTTTTCTCTTTTTTTTTTTACTAAAGACATAATTTTTATTTTACTTTCTATTCATTTAACGGTATGTCGTTATTGTGTGAACAGATAAAAGTATGGGAAGCTAAGGAAAGGCAAAAGATTTACTCAAAATCATCCAGGCCCATAAACTGGAGTTGCGCTGCAACCCCTATGGATTGGACGATAATGCGTTAGCCAATATGTCGTCAGATACGACACCACTTTTTCCCAACGGCAGTCACAAACGTTTCATAAATTCGAAGAGTCCGTATACTGATTTGTTTATTTCGTTACAATTCTCTCTCTTCTATACCACACATTTATACAGCAAATCTTTGTTACGTGATTCATCACTTATTTGTTTCATATTTTTTAGTTTTACATAAAACCAAGTAATATGTGTCAAACACTTGAGTTTCCTCGAGGTTGTAACGGATATTCCAGAGCTAATAGTTTTGACATGAATGAATTAAAAATGAAGACCAGCAGACGTTGAAGTTTAATTATAAATATAAACTAGAACTGTACAGTCATGACCAATTTATCTATTTCTACAACAGAAAATAATGAAGCTTTACGACTGCATGCAAAATCTTTGGAGAAAGAAGGATTTATTGAGAATCTACATAAAAGGGAAACATTGTAGCGTCATATACTTTTTTTCCTTGCGCTATACATCCAGTCGAAGATAGGATCGTTAAGGAAGATATAGTCTAAGGGGATGGTAATGGTGTTGTCAATCTTGTAAGATTCATGAACATCATGTAGGATATTGTGCACATAAGTTTTAGCGTTATTCTGTTTGCATAATGTATAGTTTTCGATTCATCTAGGTGACTAGAGAAAACTGACGGAAAACAAAAATATCTTATTCCGATGGCCAGTAAGAGACGTTACTTGCATGAAGCCGTCCCAGTGGCTAGTATAAAGCCATTTCAACAAATCGCTGACTGGGAAAATGCCACAGTAGCGCCAGTTCATAAAGGAAGGAAGACGACTGGAAATTACAGACATAATACAGGTAGTTTGATTTCAGTGGTAGTGGGGAAAGAAAGGGAGAAAGATGAGTGGTGCTTGATAAACAAACACAGGCAGCGTCTATAAGAAAAGAGGATAGTTTTTAAATCAGCAACATTGTTATGGAAAATGTGGGGCGTTGTACAATACATTTCCGTTGAAATTAATTGGAGGCTTAGTTGGAAATGTGGAAATTCAAATCTCCAAGGTATTTGACAGAGTGAGCCTTTGAATAGTGTTAAATACCTTTGGACAATGGAGATTCCTGAAGCGCAATCATCGTTATTTTAATAAATAACGCCATTTATGAAATAACCTTTAAACGTAAAGGTGATTAATAAAAGAACTCGGAAGTCAAGTCACATTAAATTAGGCTTCCGTATTGTAATGATCTTAAAAAAAAAAAAATACATGCTTGAAACATTTTCTGGAGAGGCAGCTGACTTCACTTCAGGCTCTCCTATACAGAGCCACTTTGTCGCTCTCTCTGCTAATTCCGTCGTTCAGTTATGATCAAATTTATTACAGGTTCACCATGTAGCAATGCTCCTTGAAGTAATAACACTTTCAATAAAATTGTATTAATATCCACCAAAGTAACCTCAAAATAAAAACGCCACTGTCAAGTGTCACTTGACAATGGTGGCAGAGTTTATGACCGCCGAAACGTCGTGTTTGATCGATGGTATAACTAGGCTAGTTACCCGAGAAAATTTTGTTCATGTTTACTTATAATTTATTAGGTATAAATATAAAATATATTTTCACAAAATTTTAAATAATTTATTCAATTTTGGATCACAATAATACATATGATATCCGAACGTAAAGTCTGAAACTTGTTTTCGAGCTAGAGACTTACATCAAGCGCACAGACAGCTTGGCAATAGAGATACTTCTCCCTTGTCAACCAACGCGTAAGGTTATAGCAACGATCCGTTATTCTTACCAGACTCCAATAGACCGCTCAAAGCAGCCCTGTAAATGTGGATATCTGATTAAAAGTAAGACACACAGCTAATACACAGCCCATACCAGGCAAAAAAAAAATCCCCATAATGTTGCAGTGAAAGTGAGCAGATAACTGGGAAGATGTCTCCAAAGTCATCAAAATCGTACTGAATGTGAAATTAGTTAACAGTGATCTGCGTTAATCATGCAAGATTTAACTGGTATATAACAGATTGAGCTTAGTGTTCCAACTTGTGATGCACGGCGATAGCGTTTACTGTCCTATAAGAGAGCTGAGACATTTTACTGTTCGTACCCCTGATTCCAAGAACCCGATCAGTAGCCTTCAGACGTACATTCCTTTTAGATTTTTTTTTATCGTTAGAGGATGGATAGGGGTAAGAAACAAGATGGAATTCAACCATGCCATTTTGATGAAACCATCCCCGCACTTGCCTCGAGTGATTTGGGAAAACCATGGACAGCCGAAATTTGGACGGGTGGACGGGGAATCGAACTTCCGTCCGCCATAACACTAGACCCGAGCGCTAGTGGTCACTCGCCAGTATGCGTAGTTTCCCTTCTGACTCCATGTCCTTTCCTCCCTGTGTCAAATTCACTGTGCCTCGCATCTCACTGAGATAACTGTTGCGCGTCTGTTCTAACTAAAGTTCAGATCAATTATCTGTTTGATTCTATCTGCGGTAAATGTTTCAGTTCATCAATCCATAGTGAGAAAAACAATGTGACGATATTTGAGTTCACATGCTTTCTCCATGTTCTCTGCAACCTCATTATACACTGCTTTACCGTTTCTTGGTATTACCGTCATCTTACAGAAAAATTCCTGAAAATGAGACCAAGTTGTGTGCTAGGTAACTACCTGCTGTTAAGTCTTATGTGATAAAGTGTTCACTACACAAAAGAATCACTTCATAAAGCCAACAGCTTTATCTATTCAGATATAAAACGTCATTTTATGTTTTTTTTTTTTTTTTTTTTTTTTTTTTTTTTTTTTTACTGCTTAACGTCTCTTAACAGCGAGGTCTTTAGAGACGGGAAAGGATGGGGGGGCAAGGAATGGAGGAATGGTAGGGAATTCGGCCCTGGCCTTTTGAAGGAAGCATCCCGGAATTTGCCTGGAGAGATTTGGGAAACCAGGAAAACCCAAATCTGGATGCCCGGGCGGGGATTCGAACCACGATGCGAGGCCAGAACGCTAACCGTTACACCACCACTCTCGGTGCATTATATGTCTTGTAAAGTATAAGTTCTTTGTTTGTCCGTATAAAACATAAGCTTAGTAGGCAATATTAGTGTTATGTGCGTACTTTGAAGAAAGAACCAATCCATTTCTACTGACAGCTCATGATTTCTGCTTTTGTAAGTCTTTCGTTTCATTGTAGGCTACTGGTAGCAGGATATACGTAAATTACTACATTATTTTCCAGAAATCTACTCTTCGGGTGCCATGTTGTTCATTTTCTTTTTCTCGTCCACAATCTTTGGTATTTTTCCCCGACTACCATTGACGTCAGATACGGGTCGCCTTAACGAAGTTTCCACGTTTCCGGTCTCTCTGTCGGAACTTGGCAGTGCGCACTGCAGATATAACGTTCAGTTCGTTTTAATTACTCCTGTCCCGTAACTGCGTTATTAAAAGTAATTTACACCACGACGGGAAATGAAGGAAATGCAAGCTAAGATCACAAGAATTCCCCTCCGCGCGTTTTAATAATATTCTAGTTCAGCGTGTTGCAGCACGGGAGTAATTTTGTTGCCGTACCGGGCGGAAACCGCAGCATAGGCTGCACCAACCCCCACCCCACAGTCAGCCTCCCTAACCGACCAGTCTCGGATGATAAATGACGATCGCAGACTTGAATTAAAAACTAATTAGCGGCCGTGGCTTTTGTCCGTGAACATACGCTGCCTGCGGCACGACAGTGTATCTACATTTTGTTTTTTCTTTTATATCAGCGTTTCGGCTGTAAATCACGGCACTGGTTTTTTATTTTTTATTTTTTTTGCTCGCCGAGCTCGTGGGGCTGTGCTGTTAACGGCACAGGTCACGTGATCTACTGCGGCGGAAGCGGCCGATTGCGGCCGAGTATGTAAATGGTGTGCGGCGCCTCGTGTGCTGATGCGAGGGCAGATCGCGCCGCACCTGAGCTAGCTCTTCCTCATAAATTGCGCCTGATTTAGTCCAAATTTGCCGGCGCCCGTGCTGAGCAAGTAGGCGGCCACGGAAACGCTGGCTGGCTCTTGCGATGCCGCGCCGCACCGGTAGGATTTATTGCTTGTAGTAAACTCAGCAGTCGTTGATGCTGATACTTTAAGCAGGCAGTACACCTTGGCAATAGAGATCTGTTGGACGATTCGCTCAAATCTAAAGGTTTTATATATGTTACTGTAATCAGTTCTACATATCCAGTCCAGGAAAACTGAAAAAATACGTAAAAATATAATTAAAAAAAATTAGTTTGTAAGGATTTCTTTCTATTTTATGTGGCCTTCCCCTTTAAAATTCAATTAGCACAAAAATAATGGTACTTACTTTTCTTCCTCTGGTCTCAGATCTGTTGGACAGATTCACATTCTTCACCTATACGCCCGATACCAGGGTTTAATATCCACGCTGTAAAATTGTCTGAAAATTAATAATCTTTATAGGCCTACATCAATTCACTATCGAGTTTACGGGCATCTCTCCAATATTCGACCGTCTTCATTCTCTTTATGTAACCATCTTTTTTTAACAACTGACTACCAAAGATCCTCTTTCTCCCGATGCTGGACGTTCTTTACCTTTTAAAACCCAAATATCGGAGTTATTTTATAAACTACTACTAATTTTAATAAATTACATGTGCTTATATATTAAATTTCATGTAAGATCATTCACCCCACAAGCTACATGTCAAAGATTCTAAGGAAAAGACAAAAAAATCTGTTTTAAACGTCATTATAACTACTATAATCGTTTCGGGTGTCTAGCCGGATGGTGTTGTATAGACACAACGTTTCGACAGCTAGCTCTGCTGTCTTCATCAGGTGTCAGGTCTCTTCTAGCCGCCGCAAGCTGGCTGTAGCCGCCTAGACAGTCTTGGCTTTTCTGCGTTTCTCCCAAAACATTTCTCTTACGTTATCAGTTCTTTTTCACAAGGTTATCAAATATTCTCGTTTCTGTTACTTCATACCCGTAGCTGTTTCTTCATTTACGATTATTTTTTTCCTTTTCCATAGTTTTTTTTTTAATAAATATTCTGATGACGGTTTGTGAATACAAATTTAGATACTATCATTTACTCTGTTAATGTCATCCTCCGCTGCCACATGAGCATGTACTTTGTCTTTGTTTATAAAAGTGATTAGTGTTGTCTTACTTAAATAAATTTCATACCTCATTTATTCTTACGTGATCCCTGACTACTTTTCTTCCACCTACTGCATAGCTTTAATTTCGATGTAACCGGGAAACGATTGTACTGTATGTAAATTCGCCTCAAAACTGTAGTATTTCTAATTTTTAGAGCTAGTTTTTCATTGAAGATGACATAATCGATTACGGATTCCAAACTCCTGGCGCTCCAAGTTGGGGTGTAACGATGCTTGGGTAAGTGAAAAGGGAACGGTGGCAGACAGTAATATACAAATAAAAGGGTATTGCGCGAGACATGTAAATTATCGGCAGAAGCGAACTAGCCATTTCAGCAAAGAACGCTAAAGCTGCAGGCCCAACAACCTTTAAGCGGTTATGTTCCATCCAGAGATTAAAATAAATGGCCCTTTTAGTGCAGGCTAGGGAGTAAAATTGTTCCTGGACCATACAGATTTCGAACAGAAAGCTTAAACCAAGGCGGCTTCGCTTCGCAACACAGGAACCGCAGCACCAAACATTAAATTAAAAGAAAATTCACCATTCCAAGAAACTGTTCTACAAGTCCCCTATGATTGGAAAAGAGGGGTGGGGGGTTGTATCGATGAGACCACTGGCAACGCAGTGCGCGAGTAGCAATCCAGGAAACATGGAGACTCACACTATAGCCAAGTATCTGCTCCGTTGAGCAGAGTATGGTGGAGTGTTTGCCGCTAGACATTTACTCCCACTTCGTTAAGACTGGGTATGACTTCTCTTTTGGTAGTGAATTGCTTTAACTTCCAAGGTCTATCGCCTACGAGCAGAAGTTTGGATGATTCAGCATTGATAGCTCCATTCCTTCTACGAGTGACTTACAAAAAGTGTGGCGCCGCTGGAGATACGACCCAACGAGAAGGTCATTTGGGACTTACTACAAGCTCTTTTCTTTGCGTCATGTGCAAGCGATCTTGTGTTGGCACCTGTTCCTGCATGCAGAATCTGCAGGGGTCCTAGTTGCGACAAAGCGATGACGACGTGTTTTTTCTGCAAGTACAAGCCATCATATTGATTGTGTCAGCTGACAAAGGAAACAACAACAAGACGGTAATATTCGTCGATAAACTCTGTTCATTAAAAGTGAAAGGGCCTTCACACACCTTCTGATTGGTAATAATGTCAGAAGAAAATTAATCATCTTGTTCTACCCACATTTATTAACTCATACCTAGCCAAGAAATTGCTGTTGTTCTACGTCAGTAAATGTTTATTTCATTTTATCAAATAGAAGTAAATAAAAGCCCTGAGTGAATGTTTTTGAATTACATTAAATGAGCTTTTTCTTCCTAGATCAATTACTCTTTCGTATTAAATTTCATGTTATTAATAATCAAATTAAAAAGAAATCCTTTGATGAATGTTTCTAATCACATGCAGAAATAATTACCTACATGACAGAGAACAGCTCAAAGTATCTATGTAGCTGTCTTCAGCTGATTCTTATTGATTTAGCCCAGGGCTATTTGCAAAGTCTCATAGATGTTCGTGTTACCTCATGTCCTTTCTTCATGTGGAGTACTGTATGTATAGTATATTATAGGAAACTCTCATCTTTCTATCTTGCATTTAGTTGTAGTGATTATAAAATCCGAACACTCATAGTAGATCAGAATTCTTTCCATTTATTGTCTATCATAAATACTTCGCCAGCAGTTGAACTTTATTTTTGCTGGACTCCATTATATATCATAGTATAAACTGTTAATTCTTTCATACCTTGGAATTCCTTTTGTCTCACTTCTTAGTGCCTCATTTGTCTTCTTCTCCATAAGCTCCTATGTCAGCTCATTTTCTGTTGTACTCTGCGTCTGACATTCCACGTCCACTCAAATAATTGGTCATTTATACCTAACTTTTAGCCTTTAGTTGCGTATCACCGTTTGGCTTTCTTCTTGGAAGCATCTGAATTATATTTTTTTTTTTTATGTAGGTGAGGAATGGACGCATTGTTATAACCCCCAACATACAGTGCAGGATCAGGGGATTTTCTGTCAGGGGCAACCAACTTTATCTGTGCAGATCCAGATTTAAGGTGCTAGAAATCTACCCTCAGCAGCTCCCACAGCATGCTTTCCATTGCCCAGAGGTCACGACTAGAATTTGGAAATGGGATTTGCCCATGTCGATGTCCATTATTCACAGTATTACTGCTACGTGTGCCATGGAAACCCATACCACCTGCTATTTGATTTTTTTATAGTAATAAATACAAATATTACAATTCTGTGTCTTTAAGGACTACATGTGAGACCTATTTATACATTTAAAATTAAAACTTCCCTAATTATAAGAAACATACAAAAAAAAGGAAAGAATGCCGATCCATTCAGAATACGCACGCCTACTTTTCACGGTGAAGTACGTACGGGTAGACGCAGCCCACGAATAACAACTTCATTTTGGTAGGTATGAAAAGCAAACATTACCCCAAGAATCATATTGTTTTTATTTTCTATTAACCGTCTATAAACTTGATTAGCAGCTGCAACTTTCGTTGACACTCTTTAGCTGACGTAGTCCTATTCGTTGTGTAATGGCCGCTTGTCACTGGTTGCCGATCATTGTGATGAATCAGAGGCTGTCGCTTATTGGCTGCACGATTTTATATTTTATAATCCTAGTTCTTTATTTATTTATCGTTGAGTGTTTAGTGAAATTGGTTCTAAAAGGTAGACGATTTGTTGAGAAAAGTCGCAGAAATTATTATCCTAATAGTTTGTTAGTCCCTTATGCACTGAATAATAATTGTCGCCGTTTTCCTGTAATTACTCGCTTTACAAGAAGTACTACTAACATCGTGCCTACGAAATGAAACGTAATTTTATACTAAAGGGGTTTGTGCTTAGGTTGTAATGCACCCAGGTTGCATTACAAATGCCTAAAATGTAATTTCGTGATAAAGAGCTTTGTGTCTAGATTTTAATGCGGACCATGTAGTCAGTTTTTATGAAATTGAGCCACAGCAGACGACACTGTTGCCAACCGAATGGTTTGGCTAATTTTACACTAATGGTCCCGTGCTGATACCAGACCACAGTAATAGTAACACATAGAACATGAAAGTAGGTCATCCGAAATATTATTACCTATCGGTAAGGTTAACAGTGTCCTTGTTGCATTTCAACTTACATGTAAACAAATTCGGGTTATTGGAATCAATAGTAAGCGCCCGTTACCCACGAATAGGACTGTGCCCCGGTAAATAGTTTCATTGAAAATTACTACTGCTGATAGAGTTTATGAACGGTTCACACAAAATAAAATGTTCATACAAAATTAAATGTTCTATGACAAAGCACATATACGAGAAGTCATAGTAAGTATATTGAGTGTTTTAAAGAGTTGTCTGTCCTCTTCACGTTTTGCACTCTCCTTTTTCGGAAAAATTGTCAGTTAAGTTAAAAATGCCGAAATATGTGAACCTACTCATGTGTATAATGTTGCCAGCACTGTAAAAATGACACAAAAATTATTGGTACAATAATCAACCTAAACAGTCTCGTTTTGTCATAGAGGTCGGGGCTAGGCTGAAGTTCGGCCAGGAATACCAACAAACAAAAAATGTTTGGCAAGATCGTTCTCCAGCATCCATCTAAAAAATTGGGTATTTGAACGGAAGCAATGGATTGTCTTGTATCGATTCTCAGATGGCAATCGTTGTTGTATACCTCGGACGAATACCTTTTACTTGTTAATTTCGTGCGACTTGACTTTTAACAACGAAGAGAAGCGCAAACGGCAAGAAAATATTACAATAAAGGATTTGACAAACATTTCAATAGATTTTCATTAATTGTTGCAGCGCCATCTAATAGCTGGGCGTCTGTCTCATATTTTGGCATTTTAAATTTAATTTATGGTGACTTTTTCGAAAAAGGAGAGTGCAAAACGTGAAGAGGACATTATAACGAAGTAGTTAATCAAAATTTCAAATGGTTGGTACCAGTAGTAGGCAGCCCGCCCCCCTTCTCGAAAATGCTTTACCCTTTTTATTTTAGTATCAAATATTAATGCAGAGAAGCAAAAAATATAAATTTCATTTAAAAAATTTCATTTCTTTTAGTTATTACCTTAGATTCGGTTTTCATACAAAAGTTTTTTTTGTTGGACTTATAGTTTAACACAATATAATATATGAAATACAGGGCGTTCGCCGGGAAACGCAACCCACTGTTAGCGCTACAAGGAAGAAACTGCTCCCGGCGAGCGAGCGCTCAGTTTCCGGCATTGTTCGACCGTCGGCCGCGGACTATTTCATAATAATTACGCTTCATAAACTTCATAAACTTGTGTGCTAAGCATTTAAATGTGACGTAATTCATTAGCTTACCTTATAAAAGATGCTGGAAGTGTTGACACTCTTGTGTAATGCACATTTCACATCTTCTGAACATATTTCGAGACACACGCTGCCCTAACTTACTTAATGATTTTTTGGGTGACTGTTCTAGTCGAAAAGCGATATCGTCAATTTTCTCCTCTGCGAGAATACGGTTGACCGACAGTCTCTTTTTGTTAAAAAATGAACCCGTTTCTCTTACTTTTTTAACCAGACGCAGAATTGTTGATTTAGCTGGCAGTAAAGCGCCAGGAAATTCGCGACGAAATTTACTGCGACACTTTTTAAACGACTTCTTCTTCACATATGTATCGTAGAGAAATATTCTTTGTTGCAAACTGTAACGTACCATAATTTTACTCACACTCAAACACGGTACAGATTAATAAGAGTATGAAGCCCCAAACCAGCCAAACCGCAAAGAAACGTTTATTCACAACACTGATTAATAAGAGACTGAAGTCACAAACTATCTACAATGCAAGGAAACCGTTCTTAACAATGTAAGGGTCACTGCACTGCACTGTTGGGGCAGCGGAGGTGTTAAACAGTGCGGTGATTCACGGTGCCGTGTGGCGGAAACTGCTGGCCCGACTGACCGAGCAAGTTGCCGACGGCAACAGACTGGGAGGGTAGCGTTTTCCGGCGAACGCCCTGTATAAGAAACTAAAGCTACATGAAACATTATCACTATCATTCCAGTAAAGGCGTACCGAGAATCAATTATACTTCAGGTCAGAAATTTCTATAAAAAGTGCATGTTATTGCCATGGAGGAAAGAAATATATGGAGACGACGCAAGAGACCTTCACCACGCATTGAAGTGAAGCAGGGCGGAGGATAGGGATGGCGATTCTTTAAGAAAAATTTCGATTCTTGAATCGATTCGAATCGCAATAGGGAAAATCGATTCACAAAAATATCGAGGACTGAAAGATCGATTTTCTAAAAATCGATCTTTTTCGTTTTGCTTTTCGAGTACGTAGTTTCAATACAAATCCAAAAATGTCACCACAATTATCGATCTTTTATCATTTTTAAACTATTTAAAGTTTTTTTTTTATAACTAAATCAAAGTATCAGTTATACAAAAGAAATGTATTTTATAAATTTATCGGTTACATAAAACAGTTTTGAAATGATAATTTACAGTTCCCAGTGCTTAATGTCCAAGCTTTTCAGGAACAACAATCTGTCCAGTCTACTAGGATCCAAGCGGTTCCGTTCATCACTTGCGATGTTGCCGGCAATCGAAAAAAGGCGCTCGCTAGGTACTGATGACCCAACGATACACATATACTTCATGGTTGTTGAGTAAACATGGTGATAAATTGAATTTTTTTGTTCTTGCCATTAAAGAATAGGATCATACTTCAGGTGCACAACTGCTTGCGATAAATAATGTTTAAATTCTACGTTTAAGCCCTGTCTTTCATGTGCATGTGCATGTGCATTACACGTAGAGAGTTGTTTTTTCACAAGTAACAAATTCCAAATTCCTTTTTTCTATATCATTACTTTCTGCTTCTTCCTTTTCACAATTTTTTTCTTGTGGGAGTTGTTGCTGCGATTTTAAATCTAGAATTAATTATTTTATCTATAACTCGAGAACATGCTATTTTGTCAGCAAAATGAATGTTTTTTTTAAATCTGGGATCTAAAATTGTCGCAGCTGCTAACAAATGAACTTGTTCGACATGTCCAAATCTCTTTTTCAAGCCTTCATTAGCACCGACATCAGTTGAGGTTTTCATTGCATTATATGTTTCAGTCAGACAAGATACGATTGGTATAATTTTACTGGCTGTAACATAATCTTCTCCTGATATTTCTTTTGTTATTGTTTCTAACGGTTTCAATATATTTATTAGATGTTTTATGAACTCTAACTGGAAATACTGGCATTGCATGTTTAACTGTAAAACATTTTAAAAGGAAGATAATTAAAAAGAAACTTCTTTGAAAATCATATTACCAGTTATAACGTAAAATGTGGTTATCATTAAATACTACCATCTTATTTGTAAAACATTAAAAAATAGATACAGGCTTTATTTTTTTTTATCTTACCAAATTAGGAAATAGCTGTCGTCATAGTTTCTGGTAATGCCTAGGAAGCAGTTAAGAAAAATTCTTTTAACTAACTCCAAGAGGAAAAAAATACAAGCTTACAAAAAAAAAAAAAAAAAAAAAAAAAAAAAATCTCACTATAGAATTTTATCTTTGGTTGTAGTAAGCAATTTTGAGCTTCAAAATGAAAAGGGAGCTTGATCGAGCTTCACTTCAAAACCAACCCACTAGTCATTTAAATCATTTTAATCTATCCAGTCTATTTAATACTATTATATGAACAGCTCTTGTAAATATATAAAATTAATTTCTCACAAACTTCTTTAAGGATTTTGATGAAATCTTGCATACTAAATAGAAATCGAAAGATGCCGAGTGAATTTAGGTCACCCAGGTACTAATTTTTTAACAATACAATAATTTAATACTTTCAAAGAGAGAGAACAATTTTTAGATAATATTTGTTTTACAGGAACACACATATCGTTCATTGTGTATTTATATTATATTCAGTTTTATATGTAAATAGTTGTGTAAGTGTCTTGTGGACCGATGAATGGTGGACTCTTTCTCGAGATTTGATCTTTGTACTTCATGGTCTTTGATGAAGCTTTGGGAAACGCGCGCTCGCCATTTCTATCAAGAGTAGGGGTAACTGTCTGGTGACTGAAAATTTCTGGAGTGAATAAAAAGTAAAATTGTTGATAATGTAGAAAAGAGTTTGGGTGACAATCAAGTCATCGAAGATATCATCTAGAGGTGGTGGTCGTCGAGGAAGAGGTCGCGAGTCTCGATTTTCAAGGGTGAAACATCGATTCACTAGATCGATTCAATACTAATAATCGATTTAAAAAATCGATTTTCTTGGTCGAAAAAATCGATTCTTCGATTAATCGATCTCAGATCGCCATCCCTAGCGGAGGAGGAGTGTTGGGAGGGGGGGGGGGGGCCTAGGCCGCTTCCATACAGACACGGGGAATATGTACAAAAACCTCAAGCATAAACGTGGCGCCTCAATCTGGTGATGGATTATTATGTAACTTGATGAGACAAATAAAAATGAAGAGTAAAATTTTTTATATCCTGCTTAGTTTTCGAGATATTCTGTCTCAAATGTGAAATTGTTTTGGTTGAAATTCAGAAGAAGAAAATTGGTCAAAGTCAAATTTGATGATAGATTCTTATTTAAAAAGACGAGGCAAATGAAAAATAAAGAATAAACATTTTCGATATCTCACCTTGTTCTCGAGATATACTGTATCAAAAGTGAGGTGTCTTGAGTTGAAATGGAGAAGAAATATTTCGCAAAAGTCAAATTTAATGATCGATTCTTATGTAACACGGCGAGATATATCGAAAATAAAGAATAAAATTTTTCGATATCTTGCTTAGTATTCGGGATATACTGGGATTGGGTTGATATGCGGCCTGGACCAGAAATTAATTCTGTCAAAGCTACAATGAATTACATGCAGAATGGACATTTCAGTTGTTTTTTTTTTTTTTTTTTTTTTTTTTTACTACCACTTGTGGTTAGGTTGAAATGCGGCCTAGACCAGAATAAAAATAGTTATCTTGTTAACATACATCGTAAGCTTAATTGGAAATGGCTGGAAGTAGTCGCGATATATGTTTTGTCACTAACTTTGTTCTCATGAAATTACTAACAGTAATAGATAAATTCTTTGTCCCTCATGGAACAACAAAACCATTCTGGTACAGACTGCATTTAGACTTAACCACAATCTCCATTAAATTGCCGTTATAGAATCAAACTATGTAGACATACCCACACACGCGTATTTGAATCGCAAACTGTATTTGAATCGCAAACTGTATTTGCAGTGACAACATCGTTTGCTTCATCAAGATTCCTAGATTGCATAGCATAATTGACCACATTTAATTTCATCATACACTGTCAGCATAAACTACAACGTGACAAAAGAAAGCAAAATGCTAAATTCACTGAATCGCGATGTAAAACGCACCCCTTTAAATCTCATTTTCAACACTCGTTAAAAAGTAATGCTAGTCTACTATGTGCAAAATAGCAAGGTATGCTGATTTTCTACACTACACCAACAAAAATTTGACAACAAAGTCATCCCATTGAGAGCTATGACTAAATATTTATAGACATGCTCCAAATTTGGCAACTTCTACCGCCCACTTCAACAACGATAATTAGAATTCAACTTACTTATGAAATGATATTCCAGGTTCTTTCCTGTCTGGCCTATTTGTGCAACCGTACGCAACACAAGATGACATTATAAAACACTTATACACATTACAAAATGAAATAATCACTGCATCTAACACAATGTGAGCATGGCATTTGTTTGGAAGCGCAATAGCGCCGCTGCCACCTCTGCGCATGCGCGACAGTTTAGAGCCTGCTTCACCGATTTAACGTCACTTCTCCTCCATATATTTCCTTCCTCCATGGTTATAGCAAAAAGAAATTTACCTTAGATATAACGCAAAATGAAAGTTACTGCCTCTGATAGTAATGGCGGTTAATTCTAAACTATCTACGCCATCAACGATAGCATTTGCAGCAACGAATGTACTAAGATCACTAGCAAGATTTCTTAATTCCACATAAAGACATTCCTAAGCCATAAATAATAACATGTATTTTTTCCTTATATAGCTTTTATGCAACTACCCACATTTCAAACCATTTTCGGGGGCTGCCCCACTTTCGGAACCTACGCGAAACTGGTACAAACCTGTTGAAATTTGGTTCAGTCACTTCGTCAATATGTTCTCTTCACGTTTTGCACTCTTGCTTTGCGGAAAACTTGGCATTAATTTAATTAAAAATGTCGAAATATGACAGCGACGCACAGTCATTAAATGCTGCCAGCGTATTCAACCTAACCACAATTTCTATGACAACAAAATAAAACAAAACTGTTTAGGTTTATATGATCCCTGCACCGATTATTTTTACATTATTTTCGCAGTGCCATCAGGAAATACACACTGGGCATGCACAGTAGGTGGTAGCTTACTTCGTGGTACATGTCATCACTAACATGGAATTCAATAAAACAGCTTATTAATTACCAACAATAATTAAATTCCTCATTCCTCATGCAAGAACGTTCTGGATCAGGCTGCATTTCAAACTAGCCACAACTTATACTGATATTGCCATTAACAAAATCAAACATTTCAGATATGCCTAAAGACATTAAATCAATCACTAACTACAGTTTGGATAGTGATAACATTGTCAAGTTTAGGATAGCATAAATTATAACAATGAATTTCTTAATACACCTTTATTTTGAACTGCAAACAGGGCTAAAACACACACAATAATGAATCTACTGTATCGCAATGTAAAGTTAGCAGTTATGGATAGGTTGAAATGTGGATTGGATTTTGCAATCAAATTGCAGTGACATTAGAAACCTTTAATGCACGTATTAAGCTCTATGTTACTTACTGTAAATATCAAAATTCTTTTATTCTTATTGAAGATTTAATATATTATATAGTAGTATGGGTAACTAATTGCTAAAAGCGAGTAACTACAACCAAAGACAAATACAATATAAATAATTCAAACATTAATATATTCATCTTTGGTCAAACTCTTTAAACATGTAATTTTTACAGTAAATTAAATATTAGTAATGATAATCACGTTTGATTCAGGTATTCTGTTACTTACTGCATTCCAGAAAACTGAAAAAATAAATATTTGAGGTCAAAATATTAAACAATCATTAGTTAAGCTGTGTGAATTTTGTCAGATTAATGTGAAAGTAGTGCATGTCTGAAAGTGTATAATGATCTATGTCCTACAATTTTCCGTATAAAAAGGTTTTTAATTGCCTTTTCCTTCCAAAGGTACATACATGCTTAGCTATTTTATTAGCTCTAAAAACTTGAAAACCACATCCAAACTGCTGCGGTACTTATTGCGTGGTACCCGTTCAAATAAAGAGACACACGCAGCTTGCTCACAGATTTATAATGGTATAGATATGTAAAAATGGCTGCACATAACTTTTTGTTTTAAACATAATATATTGTATTTGATTCTTGTAGGCCATTTTTCTTCTACAGTTGCTTAGTAAATTAGTATTTATTGTTTAATAATACGCCAATACAACAGTTGTATTGGCGTATTATTAAACAATAAATACTAATAATATATTGTGTTTTATCAAAATTTAATTTTAACGAATTTGCCTTAAACCAGTTTGCCACTTCACTAAGTTCTTCATTAACATTAATTTCTAGATTAATATTTGGTGTTTTTCCTCAGGTAAGTGTCATCTACAAATAAAGTACTCTTAACTTTGATGGATATGTTTCCAGTATGGTCACTGGTGTGTAACAAAAAGAGGATGATGATCATTAAAAAGGAAGTGCTGCATGGCAAAGGGTTTTCATGTGAAGTTTTTTGCTTAGTAGCATTTTACTAAGTATGATAGCAATATTTCTCAGCAGTAAAACACAGTCCAGAAGCAGATCCTTGGAGAACTACTGGATGCACACCCCTCATACATCTTGAAAGTTTCTGCTGGATATTTTTGTGGGCTAAACCTCTATATTTACGTTGAAGTGGTGTTTTGTTTTTAATTGATGGTTAAAGATATTTTCATTTTATAAAATAAGTAAGTCTCAAAGCTCAATTCTAATTTTTTGTTGCCATCTTTATTACTTAGATGGAAGGTGCATATATAAATTTTTTAATTGTGTTTGTTTACAAATAATTGTGTTAATAATACTTTGTGTGTTAATGCATTCCATTTTTAGACACTCCTTTATAGTTCCAAAATCTTTTTCTTGCTTTGTTAGCACTAAATCATCCTCATAGATGCAGCTTTGAGTCAATTACAGACAAATTTGATCCTCATAGTAGATATTGAATAATGTCCATGACACCATTGTGTTCGTCTTCAATTTTTCCTGCCCTTGAACTGGCATAAAAACTTTGATTGTGAAGTAAATTTCAGATGGTACCTTCGAAACTGTAGTCCTGTACTAGTTTGCTTGGTTTGTGTGCCAAGATGTTGTGCTACCTAGTGTCATATGCTATGAAGAGTTCTAAAAAAGCCACTCTTGTGACCAACCCTTTCTAAAACCATTGTGAGTGTACTGAATTAAATAGAGGACTTGCACAATGCAATTTTACTAGATCTGTATGCTAAATGCTGGTTGATCTTAGCAGCATAAATTCAATATCTTGTAGAGGTAGCACAGCAATGAAATGGTATGGTAGCTTTGGGATACAGGAACGTCTTTTCTTATTTTCAATATGGCAATAATTCTTATATTCCTCTAAAGCCTAGCTATCTGCTTATCTCGCAAGTAGTTGTTGCAAAGGTATGAAAATTGTACCTTGCTGTTTTATTTTCTCCTGTGCTATGTCATTGATAACTTCTGTATTATCTTTTTTACACCTTTTAATGGCTTGATTCAATCTCTCCATTACAAACTGTGTGGAGAGGGCTCATTTCCAATCATGGTTGTCTTTGTCCTGTCACTTTTTTATTCCCCCCATTTCATGATTTATAGTAGTTGGGGGTCTAGTTAGTTTGGTATTACATTAGTGTGTGTATTAGCTTTACATGAGTCATTGCTTAAGCTGTTCAGCTTTATTCATCGCTGTTTTTCAGAATCTCAGTCCATCAGTTCTGATTAATCTCTACAAGTATGGAAAATAATTCTATGCCACTGTTTCCAAGCTTTTCTTCAAAAGCCTCAGTTAATCACGTAAGAAAGGTGACACCTCTTTGGCCTTGCCTGGGATGTATATTGTCCAGCAATCTCTTGAAGATGTGAGACAGGAGTTTGTTTTTGCAGAATGCATGAATTAATTCTAGTGGTTAGGCAAAGTTTCTTTATACTTAAACATATAATCTATAGTTTTATGTTTGTTGCTAGGTATTGATTTTAATGCTGTTTTAGTGCAACATCACTTGCTTGCCAACATCCTCATATGCTCAGACTCTGCTGTGTTTGTTAAAGTCACAAGCAACAACATTGAAAATATGAGTGTGAAGATTTTATGATAGACTGAACTGGAATTTTACATTTGGTCATTTGTAGATTGACATCACTGTATAGCTGCTTAACTTATTAGTCAGTATTTCAATGTAATTGTAAAGCATGGTGGATGAACGATAACACTCTGGACTGTCATTCAAGAAAACTTGAATTCAAATCACCATCTGGCCATCCAATTTCACGTTTTCCACAGTTTCTTGAAAATACTATAGGTCGATGACAGGACTAATCTTCAAAGGCCATGGGCACATTTTTTTCCATTCACTGCCCCCAATCCTTTCCCACCTCACTATCATTATTGTAGTAAAAAGCACTGCTAGCTCTGAAACAGAAAAGGCCTAAAATACTGTTGGCTTAACCTCTCAGCTACAATATGTACTCCTGTTATTTTTGGTCCTCTTTGAATGATTTCTCTATGCATGTCTTATAAACATAGAATGTCACATTCAGATTTATCGCAAGCAGTAACTGATATAATAGGAAGCTGGATTATGATTCAATGGAATACTGGAGGAGGGTGAGGAGAGTTCTGGTAGTGTATAACATGATGATGTTTAAAAGAATATTTATAGATGAATTGAGAATGGTCCATGGAAGGATAAAATTGACCATAACCACAAGCTGGCACTCAATTTCAGGCATAAGGTAACATGAAAATTTTCTGCTGTAATTAAGGGAGGCCATGAGTAGAATAAGTTACCAAGGGTAGTGCTGAGTAGTTTATAAACACACTGAAACAATTTAACATTAAAACTCATAAAGGGCCAAAGTAAGGTGAGGCAATTATAACTAAATAAATTAAGATAAAAATTATTAAGAAAATATAAAATGAGTCTGGAGAGAAAATGCCCCTGAAGCATATCTTCCTTTACAACTAAATTAAAAACAATATTCTTTTTCTTTAACTTTTTATACTTCTATACATGAAATTACTTTCATTTGCTCTCTATTCACTTGTTTATCTGTCATCTTGTATTTCCAGATAACAATAATCTTCAGATAAAATAGTATTCTATTATTCTTTTATTTTCACCTTTTGTGATTCATATTTCAAGCAAAAACATTCCTATTCCCATAGAACTCTACCTTAGTCTAATGATAAATCATATATGAATATCAGCAAACTTAATCAAATATTACGATATTACTTCTTCTGTAAACAGTATAATTTTAATGTAATTTGCATAACTAATAAAAAGAATCAATTTATTAGAAGTACAAAGTAAACATTTCATTTATTGATATGGTTGATTTTTTTGAAATATCAGTACAAAGCAACATGAAATGTCGCTTCCGCATTAATTCAGTTATACGTAGAACTAATTAAAGGCTGTGATTCATAGGCCAAATGTTGTAAAGTTGTAATGTACAAACAAAGAAGATAACATTTAAAACTTTCATGCATCCTCATTATTCTACTGTTTGCTGTTTGGAATCTGTTTCATTCAGGGTTTATTTACAATATAGAAAAAGTATGATGAGGGTCCTCTCAATTCTTGAATGCTTGTCACCAGGGGCGCCGAATCTGTTGGTACTCGGGGGCTCTGGCACCCATGAGAGGTAAATAGTGGGTGCGGAGCACCCATGAGTCTTGACGTCAACAGTAATCAGTAATCAGTAATGGAGCGACACCTGAGTTACCAAAGCACTTGCTTAGGATGTGAGTGTGTATGTTATGCCCAAGGAGAATATAAACACTACGTTAGGTCATACCAAACACTATCTACTGTGTGGTAAGTGTAAGTTTGACTCATAAAGAGCCACACATAAGCAAATCGAGCAACTCAACCCCCCGCACAAATCCTAGCCCAACATCCGTTGCACTTCACCCGTCCGCTGCACAGCCAGCGCTTTCGTCGCCGCAGCTTGCAGGCTTTCAAAGGTGTCTCACTAGTTGTTAGTCGAGCTGGTAAACAAAACACATGCTTTAAGAGGACGCAGCGCTTGATGTTATCGTGTTTATTTCTGAAAATTAATAGTTTCTATAGACAAATTCGTCCTTCGAAATCGTAGCCTGAAGAACCCTCCACTAGTAGCTTTTCGCATCTTTGTACATCCTTAACAGATCCATTCAGAAGATGTTATTTCTGCAAGTTCTGTTGAACCGAAGAAAAGGCACAATTTTAAAAGTGCCAGACAATTAATTCATGGCTGCTAAATTGATGAAGATATAGATAAAGGTATATGTCAAACTTGTAAAGAAACCATGTCTAGTGGCGTTTCTGCGCCGAAAACATCATCAAGAGGAGATGAGTACATTAAGGCACTCACTCAGGGTAGTTTTTCATCATGAAATAAAGCTTTAAAAAGCATGAGGATACTGAAGTTCACTGTTGTTGTGTACTGCATAAAGCCAATTTAGAATGTGGCGTCAGTATACATTGAATGCTATCAAAAAGTTAAACTATGATATAAAACAATTTTTTTTTAGTGACCAAGAGCCTAGCCATAAGGGATCACGAGGATGAGTATTCATATTGCATTCGATGTTGAAGCAGTGAGCAAAGGATAATTTCGAGTTAAACACGAGGCAATAAATATGGGCGGTTGTCATACGATAGCGTGTGAAATTTTGAGTAACGAAACACTGCATAAAATAATAAAAGTAGTGAAAAATGTAGTGTGCTATTCAGTTATGGTTGATAAAACTAGTGATATTCCCAGTAATAAACAAGTCACACTCTTCTTTCATTATGTAGACGCAAAATGTAATAAACACGAAATGGTATCAACAATATCCGACAATATTTGTTTGAAATTTTGAATTAAAACAGTACTAAAAAGATTCGACATAAATATCAAGATGTGTGGGCGTCCATATTCGAGTAAAAATGGTGCTTCTGATGTTGAACCGCATACTGACTTGTGGATTAATCCTGTCGAAGCAAGGTGAATTCATATGCATTGCATCGCTCACTCGTTAAACCTGGTTGTTCAAGAGACTATAGAAGAAGTAGGTACATGTAATAAGAGATATTATAGCGAGTTGTTTTCACTACAGACTGCTAGCGATGAACCTCTCTTTGTGGCCTTTTTAACCAACAAGACAGTGTAGTATAGTTTCCTTAAAAACTATTATATGCAGTTATAGTGTGTTGCTATATTTTTTAACGACACGAAAAGTCTGGAAGATAATACCTGCGCGAAAGCAAAATGATTTTTCAAAATTCTCCAATCTTTTGAATCTTTTTTTATTAACATTTCTGATAGAAATTCTCGTTTGTATCAAAGCTTTAAACGCAAATTTACATAAGATTTCTTTCCATCTGCAAAAATCTGTAGATAATGCTGTTAAGCATGTTGTATCATCCCAACGAAATCACGAAAAATTTCAAAATCCCTGGAAATCGGCCCTTGACTGTTTTTATATTGGATAATCAACTATTCAGTGTTAATAACTCCAAAAATAAGGAGGATAAATAGAAATATAGACGATTCATCAAGTGAAAAGCATTGATTTTCCTCGCGTGCTGACTGACACAAAATATATCATGTAGTTTTAGATAAAGTCATTGGCCGTAGCGACCAGCACTTTACTAAAAATGCTATGACACATTTGAGTAAGGTGGAGCTATTTGTTACTGATTAAAATGAAGCAAGCAGCAGTTTCGTGAAAGGGTTCCACAAAGGTCTCATTGATGTGGATCGTTTGGTTCCTCATCGTGCTATTAGCAATTGCATTAACAAAACATGTCAGACTGAATAATATGAAAAATGGTTATATAGATTCGCAAATCTACCCAAGATCTGATGCCTGAAATCATCAAATTGTTAAAAATCGTTCCAACTATTCCAGTATCGGCATGCACCGCAGAACGATCATTTTAAGAATTACGGAGAAGAAAAACTTATTTGAAGAGTACTATGGTTCAGCAAAGATCGAATGATGGCATGGTAGTGCACACAAACCGAGAAATAGCGGATGATGTGGAACTACAAGATTTTGCTGATACATTTATAAATAGAGCTGTTGTTTGAAAAAATAAGTTTGCATTGAAAAAACTGATTTTATATAAATTATACATGTAGCTTCTTAAATAGGTTTATTAATGTTGATTATACAATCCTCAGTATAACTGTGTAGCCTACATGAAGTATGTGCTAATACACATATCCAGCTAATAAAAATTATGCTACACACTGTTAATACAATGATTTCATTTTTATTATTATGATAGGTATCCGTTCCTTATTGTTCAATATAGTATTTTATATGCATCTTTTTTTCCATCTCCATCTCCTCTGTACTAGCTGTATCTACGACTTCATTCACATAGCGATCCTTGCGAACACAAATCAAAAACAATAATAAACTCCTGCTTTCTAATAGGAAGAGACAATTTATTGGTTATCTATCTATTGCTATAATAAAGTTGAAAATCTATAACTTTGTAACTCAATCTCGTTAAAAAGGTCAAACCGATTTTAATAAAATTTAGTGTGTTTTTTGACCTAGAACAGAATTTATAAAATGCAAAATCTTTCTTCCCTGCTCTGCCTGTCTGTTAGCTTATTACTTGAAATCTATCTACTGGATGGATTTAGATGCAATATTCACTATTATGCAGTACTATTTGGTGCTTGCGACTTCGTTCATGTTTGTCAAGGTTTTTATTTAATTTTCATGGAACCCTAAATGTTTTATAGATAAAAAGAAGCGTACGTTATTCCTTGCCAAATCAGCAACCCACCAGTGATAGTCTTGTCGGAATTAGTTCACACTTGCTGGTACAAAAAAAAAAAATAATGTGTCATCACATGGGCATGAGCACCCACGAGGTTTTCTAAAACTCGGCACCCCTGCTTGTCACAATCCTTATGAAAGTGTCACAGAGTTGATTTGAAGATTGGGTATGGATTTTCTGATAGACAGATGAAATAGGTTTCATTTGGATGTATTGGTAAGCATGCTAACACCCACTTTCACTTACGAGTGTAATGAAATAGTTGGCACACCAAACTAGTTGGGCTGCAATGATGGGAGAGATAAGATTAGAGAAATAAAATGCAATTCTGATGCTTATATGAATTCTTACTTCCCTCAAGCTATTTGGAATTGGAATGCATAGAGTAGAGATTATTTTAGTGCCAAGCATCTGCCACTCACAATTTTGTGAATTACAGAGTATCTATGTAGATCCTGTAAACCTAAGCAGAGCCATTAATTAAAATAATGGACAGAAAGAAGAACATTGCCCATTGGCAATCAGGCTTCTTTTCAATAATCTTTAAAAACAGTAACATTGTACTTTTAGAGAATACTTCAAATGGAGTAAATCAGATGCAAGAAATGGGTATATAATGAAAAACAGTGAGAACAAAAAGAAAGAGGAAATAAGGAAATAGATGGTCAAACGGACTGAGATGATGAAAGAGCATAGCAAACGTAAAAAGAAAGTATTGTATGTCATGTGAATGTAAAATGTGAGAGGAAAGATATGATTGAAAACTAGAATGCTAGACGAAAATGGAAAGGAAATAAACAACAGATAATAACTGAAAGGAATGTGTAAAGAATACTTTCAGCCTATTTTGAATTCAAATTAGTCAGGAAAGGAGACATTTCAACAGGAGAAGCAGAGAAACAGAAAAGGAGTTAACACGGACAGAAGTGGAAACTGCCTTGGGGTTGAAGAAGCATATTATTATGATGAAAGGTATGGAAAATAAAGGAGTTCCAAATCAAACAGTAAGCAGAGTGTAGGACTTGTACCATGCAAATGTGAAACATGTGAAAGTATGGGCATAAATAACTGATTTATGGAACATAGACATAAATTAAAACAAGAATTGACCTCTTACCTCTGTTTTTCATATTGATCATTGAATACGGTGATGTGATTTGGAACCCACATTTTAGATATCAAATATGGGAGTTGAAGGATGTTCAAAGAAGAGCAGATAGATTTGTTTGTGGAAATTATTGCAGGACCCAACCAGTATCTGAAATGATAAGGGAGCTGGATTGGGAGTCATTGGAGGACAGGAGGAGGGTGAACATGTTTCTGGAAATCTACAAGGCATATATTGGTGACAGGGCTTGGAAGGTCGAAGAATGAGGAATAGTTCATGGAAGTGAAAAGATGACCATGACCAAAAACTGGCACTCATTTTCATGCATATGGGAGAGGGAAAATTTTCTTTTGTGGGAATGGAGCAAGTTACCAAGTGAAGCAATGAATAATTTACCAAAAATGATTAAGTAATTTGAAATAAAAATTTGTAAATCACAAAAGTAGATTGGGGAGAAATTTAACACTCAAATTATACAAGATAATTAAAAAATAAAATAATAAAGGGAAATTAGTTGACAAGTAATTGCCACTGGAGCATGTCTTCCATCACAATTAAATTAACAATGATAATAAAAAATAGAGAAGGTGGCAGGAAGGAGGGTAGAAGGAAACATGAAGCTGATGGCCTTTGCAAATGATTTAATGATCTGGTGAAACAGTGAAGAGGAAGTCCAGTGATAGTTATCGATATTGGCAAATATTGTGGCTCAATACGGCACAAAATTTAATGCAAGGAATTTCGAGTGTAAGGTCAAAACTATTCTAGCTATGAGAATTATGTTGACATTAGTGGTAGGGTAAGTTAATAGAAAGATTGATATGTTACCACTTCAGAAATTTTTTGAAGGAAGAAACTAGTTTACAAATTGCCAATATGGTTTTAGGCAGGGAGTGAATGAACAATTAATTTTCTAAGAAAAAATCATAATTGATAGAAAGGAATGATACTAAAGTTAAAGGAAACAGTTCTTACATGGTTGCAAAGCACAGACTTTCGGAATACCAGAAAAAAAGAAAACTTGATGTGTATGGAATGTGGTGCTGTCAAAGAATGCTGAAAATTAAGTTGACAGATAAAGTACGAAATAAATTTGTTCTGGGAATAATTGGAGAGAAAAGAAACTTGAGGAAGGATCTTACAGAAAGAAGAGACAGTATGGTGGGTTACATTTTAAGACATGTGGTACTTTAATTTGTGCCGAAGGTAAGAACTGTAGAGGAAATGAAGATTAAAATATGTGAAGCAGATAATTGAAGATGTAGGTTGTAAGGGCTTTGTTGAGATGAAGAGGTTAGTGCAAGTTAGGAATGGATGGGGGAAAAAAAACTTTAGTTTCAAATTCTTTCTAACGTTTGTAAAAAAATAAACCATCACTTCCCTTGGTAACTTATTCCCGTCACCCACTCCCTTTTATATGAAAACTCCTTCATTTTATTTTATTGTTTCATTTATTTATTAAGTGTGCAGCTGCATACCTGAATAACAACAACCAAGTTAATATTAAAAAAATAGATTGCTATTTAACTTATGTATTAGTATGGATGATACAGCACTCATAGTCTTTTGATTCTGAGAAGAACCATTTGTATACATTTATCAGAAGTTCAGATAGTGCTGAAAGTCTGGAAACCTAGTTCATATACTCTTAGCATTATCCTGGGTGCATCATCAGGATACAGGTTAGATTTGCACACCAAATTTTATGGTCATGGTTGTCTAATCCCTTTAACAAACTACTCCTACTACTTTTACCAATATCTATCCAAGCCTCATTCTTAATATGCATTGCACATTTCCAGCACTATCTTCATCAACCTTCTATTTTGAAATAGCATTTATGTTCTTTCCATATTAATCTGCCCACCTCAATATCCTGATTATATGTGTCAACTGTACATAACTAGACCGCAATCCTCCTATCTTCAATACATCTGTACAGTGGCTCTACTGATCTTTTAAGGGTGGCCTACCACTACCTGACTCCGGACCCCCTCCCCCCCCCCCCAACCTAAAATCTTGGATTCGCCACTGCATCTGTAGTACGGTAGTATTATCCATGCCATTGTTTATTGTTGTCATTAGTAGTCTCTTTCCTTCCACATACTATCTCCGCATCTTCTAACAATATCTTCGAAGTCCTGTCACTATAATAAGCCTTCCACATTCCCATCACTTTTTTCAATTTCTTTCTCTTTTCTAAAGATTCCCAATCCATTTTTCTGAAAATGTTCTGTGGTATTACCCACAAATGCAACTGCCTTCAACCTCCTGTGTTTGAAACAAATTATGTGTGTTTTTAATAGACTATTATAATCGATCAATGAACTGAGGAAAGAATTCCCTCAATTTGTGGTACATTGTGTCATCACCCTTTCACCGCCTCACCTATGATTGTGTCCTTCCTAAGGATTGCAATCTGCAGGCATTTGCAGGATTGGTGGATCTATGTGTCATATCAATTTTTATTTAATTAAATAATAAATCGATTTTAATGTTAAATAATAAAAATCAGCAATTAACAATATTTTAGCCAACAAACTGATGTCAATTTAAAAATGCAAGCCTCTCTTAAGTATACTTTTGTAAATATAACCATACATTACTCCCTTGCGCATTAAATTAATGTTGTGTTTTTAAATATTTTTTTAAAAAAATAATTCTGTTAGTTATACACTAAGCAGCCAAACAATCACTTTAGTTGGTATTTGTGCATAAGATACGTAAATAAAAATACTAAATCACACTGATTCTTAAAAAAAGTAAATCAATCAAGCATTTCTATTTTTTGATGCAAACCTTAAGAATCAAATAGTACCTACTCATTGTTTTGGTTCCACTTGAGCATACATAGCCAGCTGCAGAGAAGCGTCTTCCCGCCTCGTGCCAGGTGCAATGTATATATATATATATATCATTGTAGGCTTCTGTGGCCAGAGTCAGTTGCTTCTTGGTTATGCAGGTGACCATCATTCTGCTCAGAAGCGTGGTCGAAACGTCGGCTGCACAAATCGTGGCGCAGCGTCATCCGGAAAGCCAAGAAGCAACACAACAAAAATAACTAAACGTGCAATTGTTTTAGTACTCCGAAGCCAGCAGATATATTAAACTAATTAAAGTAATCACGTATATTATATTTATGCAAATATCATTTCAATATATGGTTGTTTTCTTCTCTTTTTCTCCTCAACCAATAAGTTGGCGAATACTTTTTCCTGAAATTTTTTTTATCGAGGATGGTTTCCCCTCGCTGTTGCTTTCCCATTCAGGTCTACCATCCGAAAGACATAAAGTGTCCGTCAAGCTTAACAACATCAATCGACAGACCAATCTCCATCAACAGATACGCACTGAGGAGAGGTTTAGTACACAGACGGAAAAAAAAAATCCCAACACCAAGAAAAAATTATTGTAGAGTAATGAAATTTGGACAATGCATTTGTCAAGTTAACATGTTTAATTGATTAAATTTTCAAGATCACAGGTTAATTTAAGCTCAAGAAAATGCATTTCAAATGTGAAATACTGTTAAATTAATAGCCGGTGTAACCTCCAGAATTTTGAATGCAAGCCTGCAAACGTGAATGCATTGTGTCATACAGGTTTCGAATGTCACTTTGTGGTATGGAGTTCCATGCTTGTTGTACTTGTGCTGTCAATACTGGGACGGTCAGTGCTGGCTGTGGATGATGCTGGAGTTGTCGTCCAATGATATCCCATACGTGTTCAATTGGAGACAGATCTGGTGATCTCGCAGGCCAAGGTAACATGTCGACACTCTGTAGAGCACGTTGCGAGACAACAGCGGTATGAGGGCGAGCGTTATCCTGTTGAAAAACTCCCCCTTGAATGCTGTTCATGAATGGCAGCACTACAGAAATTCGAGCTGCAGTTGGTACCACAGTGACACAACGAACTGTTAGAAATCGGTTACTTCAAGGACAGCTCCGAGCCAGGCGCCCTGTAGCGTGCATTCCACTGACTACAAGCCATCGCCGTTTGCGACTCCAGTGGTGTCAAGCCAGAGCTCATTGGAGGATGGAGTGGAGATCTGTTGTGTTTTCTGATGAAAGCAGGTTCTGCCTTGGTGCCAGTGATGGCCGAGTGTTGGTGAGAAGGAGGCCAGGGGAACGCCTGCAACCAAACTGTCTGCGGCCTAGACACACTGGACCTACACCTGGAGTCATGGTCTGGGGAGCAATTTCCTATGACAGCAGGAGCACTCTTGTGGTTATACCAAACACACTGACTGCAAATTTGTACGTCAGTCTGGTAATTCAACCTGTAGTGCTGCCATTCATGAACAGCATTCAAGGGGGAGTTTTTCAACAGGATAACGCTCGCCCTCATACCGCTGTTGTCTCGCAACGTGCTCTACAGAGTGTCGACATGTTACCTTGGCCTGCGAGATCACCAGATCTGTCTCCAATTGAACACGTATGGGATATCATTGGACGACAACTCCAGCATCATCCACAGCCAGCACTGACCGTCCCAGTATTGACAGCACAAGTACAACAAGCATGGAACTCCATACCACAAAGTGACATTCGAAACCTGTATGACACAATGCATTCACGTTTGCAGGCTTGCATTCAAAATTCTGGAGGTTACACCGGCTATTAATTTAACAGTATTTCACATTTGAAATGCATTTTCTTGAGCTTAAATTAACCTGTGATCTTGAAAATTTAATCAATTAAACATGTTAACTTGACAAATGCATTGTCCAAATTTCATTACTCTACAATAATTTTTTCTTGGTGTTGGGATTTTTTTTTCCGTCTGTGTATTTAACCCGGACCTTTGGTGTGCAAAACCACGATTAGGAAGTGTGCACTACCATCTGTCCTACCCTACCATCCAAATCCTGATGAAAGTTTCTTTCGCCATGAGAAATCTAGTCAGCTATCACCGTGACCATCACGGTGCTGCAATCAATTGAGCCAACATCATGGGCTATCATTATTTTATAATACCGAATAATTTGGAGAGCTTAGTACATTGATTGATCAAAAATATTTGTATTTGTATATAATAAGGTTATAATAAAGAATTTTCAATCATGATTACAAGAGTAAGAAGGGCAACCAGTGGATCCAAGGACTAAAGAAAGATATGATTGAGATCAGAATAACAGAAGATTTAATACAAGATAGAGCAAATTTTAGGAGATTGATCCAAAATTTCAAGGGTTTCCCAGGGAAGGAGAAGAGGAAATGTAGTTACATATGGACAGAAGAAATGAGGAAACAGCAAAGTGAGATGATGAAGAACTATTGGAAGTCAAGAAAAGAACCATTGAAATGAATGCACGGGATTACTTTCCGTGTTCCTTTGATGGCTGATATTGAAGAAGGTTAGAATTTTACAAGAATTATTACTTGGTCCACTTTAATCTTAGTAAATAGTTAGAAAACATAACTCAAAAGTAATATGTTCAGCAAAAACATACATAATATCTGATAAATGCTGAAAAGTGAAACTATTTACTTACAATCATGACGAAGAACAAAAACACACATTTGTTGATGGGAGTCAAATATTTGGAAGGGTATGGGCAAACGGAACAATGCAAACCGTCGGGCCTGAGTTGGGTTAGAAAGTGACGACGCGGCGGCAAAGCCACGCATAATTGATAAATGATTACGCGCAATTTTTTGGATTGCGGATCAGCATAAACCCATACGGAATCCACCAGACTTTCGAATTATGCTGAACTGCAATCCCTAGTCCAACCTACTTGAGTTTACTATCAAATATTATGTCTGGGTGTTTAAACTTATGGTATTCCGCAAAGAAATATTACAACAAGGGAGGCCAAATTGACATTGTAGCACTAGATCTTTCAAAGGTTTTTCACAGAGTAAGCCATAAAATGATAGTAAACTGGGTAAAAACTATTGGAGTGGATGAGAACGTGATTTACTGGGTGGGTAGAAGAATTTTTAAAAGGTAGAAAACATAAAGTCAGAGTAGGGTATCAAAAGAAGTGGAAGTAAAAATGGGAGTGCCACAGGGTAGCATATTGGACAATTGCTATTCATTATTCTAATGAATAATTGTGTTGATTGTTTACTATCAGAAATTAGATTCTTTGCAGATGATCTAATGCTATATAAATGGATCAAAACGGTAGAGGACTGTAAAGAGCTGCAGGGTTGTAGTGGCCAGCTCAGGGAATTTTTGACTAAAACTCGGCTGGACATGAGTTGATTGCATTCACTGACAGCTGGAACCAGAGTTGGGGCAGTTGCAACAGAAAATCAAAACAGTTAGAGACTTTGGAATGTGGCGATGTAGATAGCAACAACAGTAAAGCGGGTTAAAGTGTCCGCAGAATTAAGCTGGAGCATGAAGGCACTTGGAAGAAGATGGTAGAGAAGCAATCACCATTATTGGCTGAAGGTTCTTCCCACTGTTGGTTCTATGGAGGGGAGCAGCTAATAAAACCCAGTTGCACAAGCAGAGAGGGGTCGCACTCTCTCTCTTATGTGAAGATTGTCTTTGACAGTTATGGAGTGATGGAGCTAGGCGAGGGTGGACTACACCAGCAATAATCACTATAACAGGTGGGAGAAAGCCATTGAAGCAACGTAATGGGAAATTCAAGAAGTAGAACCACGTAGTAGAACTAAGTAATGGGAGTCATTGCCTATGAAGGAGTTAAAGGGGGATAAGAATGTTATTGTTGTGCATAAACCGGATGAGAATAAATTGTAAATATGTATATATCCTTACTGAGGGTGTCATTTGCAAGTACTACCTCTTACATGACAGAAGAGTCTTGCCCATAATTTATATGTTCCCTTCGGAAAGTGGCAGGGCAAAAGCAAAACAGATTCGCCAGTCCACCACAGGGTGATCTGGACAGGATATCTAGGTGGTTTGGTAAATATGGAATGAAGATAAATACAAAGAAGAGTCAGTTTATTAGATTCACAAATAAAAAACTAAATGTTTATTAGGATTATAAGATGTGGCTAGAATTGCTTGTTGAAGATTTTAAATGTAAATATCTTGGCATTACTTTTGATAACAAGCTTAACTACGCAGGACACATTGGTCAGTTAGTAGGAAAATGTTTAAAAATTCTGCACTTGTTGGAGATAGTGATGAGGGAATGTACGTGAGAAGTAGAGGAACTGGTTTACAAAACTTTGATCAGACCATTTCTTGAATATGGTAGTGTAATATGGAACCTACAGTTTGTCTATCAAATACAAGAGTTGGAGAGGGTGCAAACAAGGGCTGCTAGATTTGTTTCTGGAAATTACCGCAGAATGCAATCAGTAACAGATATGATAAAAGAGCTGGAATGGGATTCATTGGAAAAGGGTGAAGAGGGGCATGGGAATGTACAAGTCGTATATTGGTGATGAGGCATAGAAAGATATTGGTGTAAGAATTAAAAGTTAATGCATGGAAGAGAAAAGATAACCATGATCACAAGCTGGCACTTCGATTTCAGGCACAAGGGTGTAGGAAGATCCTCTCTCCCTTTTTTTTTTTTTTTTTTTTTTTTTTTTTTTAAGGGTGTCAGGAATTGGAGTATATTACCAAGTGAAATGATGAATAGTTTGCCAAAGACGTCGAAGGAATTTTAAACTAAAATTTGTAATGGGCAAATGTAGGTGGGTGCAGGAAATGTGGAAGATGGGTGTGTATGGAAATTGCCACCAGGGCGTGCGCTCCATCGCAATTTATTTAAATATTATTATGATATTATTCAGACTAAAATCATATCAAAGCTACATCTTTTGCCTTTACCGTGCGTGGCGGGTGAGCAGTTAACTGTATGGCCTCGAATTCGGGAGGATGGCGGTTCGAATCCCCGTCCGGGCATCCAGATTTTGGTTTTCCATGGTTTCCCTAAATCACTCCAGGCGTATGCCGTGGCGCTTCCTCCAAAAGGCCATGGCCAAATTCCTTCCCGTTCCTTGTCCCTAGTCCCATCCCGCCTCTAATGACCTCGACGTCGACGAGGCGTAAAGCCATAAGAAAAAAATCAATCTTTTACCTTGTAATTTTTTTTTTTATTCTATGTTGACCTACCCAGCTAAATATATCGATGTCCCGACGCCCTTATACTCGAAGTTGTTGAAAGTGCTCTCCTAATTTAAATGTATTATAAATGTTACATCATTTGGAAACAACTTCTGTATGTAAACTATCTATAAAATAATGAACAGCAGTGATCCCAATACACAACCTTCTCGCATTTCTGTTTTCAGTTACTCCTCTTTCTTCGATAGGGCTAATGATACATAATCAACGAGGACACCTTTGTCCATTTTAACCGAAATATCTTCCATTTAGTCTATTGAGATTCACAAGAATATCCTTCCCAAAAAACAAATTTTTCTAATTTACAAACCAGTATCCTTCCTCGCTCACTCATTTGGACACCTCAACTTACCTAGTACTGACGTCATGATTTTTTCCCAACTAATCTAAAAAAAATGTTAAAAAAAATCGTTGATATTTCTGATGAAAATTCTTAAATTTCATTTAACTTCTGATACCTTTTAATTGGGCCTTAAGATTAAAATAGTTATCTATTAAATTTAGATCATAGTATTGTTCACCCAGAATTACTTATATATATTAATTAAAATTGTTAACTAACTACATACATTAAAAACCAGATACAACATACTGTTTTAAAACTATTTAGCGGGATATCAGCTATTTTTATATAAATAAAAGTCTGACATTATGTAACATTTTGTTAACTTTTCAATTGTGGGATTTAAAGAATTCTTTTCAATGTAATGCGATTTATTTCAACAGATAACAATATTCCTAGCGATTTAATTAATAATATACAGTTTTAAATCAATTTAACCAACAAAACGTAACCACTTACTCAATAAATCGAGTTTTAAAATTTCAAACACAATTTCAATAGTGACGCCGTCCATATACATACCTATATGTGGTGTTAATTTCAGTTTTTGAATTAAATGACTTCATAAAACTCGAATATTGCTAACATCAACCGTAAATTTTATGGATAATTTAGGAAACACTCTATGCACATGAGTTTAAAGTGCATTACATGGTAAAGCGACGCTGTTCTTTCTATGATAAATGTTCCAACTGACCCGTTGTTATATGAAACTTTGTCTTATAGGTATTAGCAAGCAGACAAATTCAGTGTCTAGAACTTAGCGGTGAACAAGATTGCCAAGATAGAAGAATGTGTTTTGCCTTTCGAATCATTATCTTCGGAAATAACTGTCTGTCTACAGTAGCTCTAAAATCTTAGTATGTAACCATCCAACTTCGTTGATGCAAGCATGTTATTGCAGGTGCCATCGTATCTTGAACTAGTGCACTGTAGTAGTTCATTGGCGACCGTGATTAGGAATAATAGCCATTGCAAGTTTAAACATTAATTCCAGATATTTGACATTACCCTGTTCGGATGTTACTAGCCAATAGGTCATAGAGCATTCAGGATAAGACTTTACATATTCACAATACTCTGTTTCGTTTTATGTGAAATGCGGTTTTGTAAAAGGAAACTCCAATATAAACTTTGCAGAGCTCAGAGTGTAATGGTACAAATGGTTATCTTGATTATCAAACTGTAGCTAATAACTCGTTAAGATTTATCATCTGTTATTGATTGAGAATTTTCGATAAACCATGATATTATTCTTCGTAATGAAGTGGAGTGTATTTTATCTTTTAATGTTTGAGACACCTGTTAGAAATACCTCAATAAATATCACAACACCTTTAACTTTCCACAAGAGAGTTAAACGTTAAAGGCAGCGAAAAAGGTTAATTAAATTAGATTGAAGATTTCTCACAGAAGCTTCACTTTTGAAATTTAAGTTACTGTTGCTGGAACTGTGCGTTTCATGTTTGGTAGCTGAAAATCGTGGTTTTCTCTGCGTAAGAACATTTTACATCCTTCTTCCACTTTTTTTATATATACAATGAGAGGCTGAAATATATAAAAAATCTTTCCTATCCCACTTTTCAGTATATTTATCTGCGGGAGTTCAATGATATTTTCGCACTGTGGACTTGAAGGGGTTGGTCTACAAAGTTCACCAGAGGATTTATTAATCAGCCAATAAAGTTTAGTTGTGTTGAATGTAAAATGATGTAATTTTTTTAGGAAAATAGCAGCAGTCGAGTAATTAAACTAGTTGTACCGATTTGTTGGACCTGCTAAAGAAGACACCAACTGAATAAAAGAGGTTATAACTAAAGAACATAGTATTACCTCTTTATGGATTTGACAATTAAATTATTTAGCATTTTAAAAACGTGTGATCTTGGTCTATCACTGCTTGAAACACCTTACAACAATTACAGTTCAGTCCGCAATGGAGTATGATGCATCGTCATCAGTAGTAGAGAGAAAATAGCTGTATATTTGTTGCTGAGACTGTTCAATTATATGCCTCAAAGAGACAAATTGCAAATACAGTGTCATCAATCATCTCCGTTGTGTAGTAACGTTAACATACATAGGCAATCAAGTTTTTCCAACGTAATTATGTTTTACATTTTATTCCTAATGTGTGCAGAAGCAAGACTTAATCCTGTTGTAGAAATAAAGCATCTGCTATTCTTACCGAGCTTCTTATTAGCAAATCGTCATCAGCTTCAAGGTAGAGCAGACAATTATATTCATTTCTTTTTCTCTGTGACATTAAAGATAAATTGTTCAATTAACGTTCACTAAACTTAACAATCATGAAATTTGACTAAACATTTAGCTTACACCACAGTAAGTCAATCTGAATTTATACTTATCCTGGATTTGATCAAACGTTTGTCTTAGAATCTACACGACAATAAGCCAATCTGAACTCATACTTATCCTGAATAGGATTCAGAAACATTTATAAATCATACAAATCAGCGGTAATTGCACGATGAATGTGAGCCATAATAATTGTCTAAGAAATCGAAAACTAAACTCTTAGGGCGTAGATGATCAGGTCAAGTCGGATGAGTTCACGATCTAGGATTTCGCCAGCAGTATTCATGCTCGCCGCCAGGTCAAGTCAGATTATATTTTTAAGAAATACATAAAAAATTTGACCAATATAAATTGTTATATTATTGTCTAATCCTTATAGTTTTACGTCCTTTAAAAAAAAATAGTTGATTATAATTCAATAAAAATGGGAAATTTAGTGTAAATATTAATACTTTCCACGAGAATATAAAATAATCAATTTTTTCCAATAATTCTATTTGCTTCCCAATATGACAAAAGTTTACTATTTTTAATTGCTTAATTTGTAGGAGTAATTTTTCAATTTCTAGTCATATTCTAATTTTATGAGATGAATGGCAATAGTTTTACCAGAAAAACCTTACAATTCACTGAAATCGCAAACGAGGCATTCGTCGTCCATGTCGATTTAACCTGACTACCGAACTTTCACACTAGCGTAAGGAGCGCCCCGTTTCTGATGGTTGTTGACCGGTGGCATTCCCTTGGGATTCTATGGTACCTGCTATAGTGATCGAAGGCACCGTAACAGGTGTGTACTACGTGAAAATTATTGCGTACCCCCAGCATTATTTCATGCCTTTCATTACCGCGATGCCTTCTTCCAGCAGGATACCGGTCTGTATCACAAGGCCAGAATCTTGCTTTAATGGTTTGAGGAGCATCATAGTCAACTGAAGTTGATGATTTGCCCACCAGTTTCGCCTAATCTCAGCCCAGTAGAACACATCTGGGACGTTATCGGGCCCCAGCTCAGGGTCCAAAAACAAGCGGCCCGTAATTTAAGGAAATTGTGCGACACGTGCATAAACAACTGGTATCATATACCTCCGGAAACCAACCAACAATTTGTCGAATCCGTGCCACGCCTGATCGCTACTGTATTACGTTCCAAAGGTGGACCAACACGCTATTAAGCAAGTGGTCAGAATGTTTTGGCTCTTCAGCGCATATACTCTACGCGTGTACAGTACGTATAATACATACGTAGAGTCGACATGATATCCCATTCTTACAATAATCCTCGTGACTTGAATGTATAAATTTCAAGTATTTCATTCGGAATTTAGTTTAGTTTTCTGTCTTTTACTGAAAATTTATTTCGTATTTCTCAATCAATTCTTATTACGATTCGATTACAAGAAAGCAATTTGCATCTAGCAGTGAAATTAATGATGTTTTTCTGATTACTGATAAACCCAGTGAGATAAACAGAGACGATTACTGTTTCAAGTGACCTTCTATATCTTATATAACCAATTTGACATGGATATAAGTATTATAGACGAGGATGTTGACAACTGTATTTAAGTTCACAACTTGTACACTTATAATATCGCAATCCCGTCATGGACAGTCGTCACATTTTCTTCGTATTGAGTGTGTTTCTCATTTTAGCAGCTCCTAGCAAGGTATCATACAATTTTTTTACCGCTTTTCCGAGCTATCGTTGATGTAGACCTACATTATTTTGTCTATAATTTATATATTTCATTGTAGAAATATGTATTTACAGGCATACTTCCCTACAAGGTGTGTATTTGTGTCAGTCTTTTAATTACTGTTGGATTTTTTCTGAGGATTCTCGAAAAGAATTTTATCACTATTTTCTCTTCCTTTGAGCGAAACATCCTGCTTCAAAGTGTAAAATACTGTGTTGTTGAACACTGTTGCATGTTTTTAACTATATACATCTGTGATAAATACCAATAAGCCGATTTGCAATAATTTTTTTTAAAGAAACCGGAGAAGTATTTCAGTAGCTACCTTTTTGCTCCAATTTGCAAGAAAGTACTTTCCATATCAAGCAATGTATCGTAGCTCTAGACAACAACTTTTAGGACTGAAACGAGGCGTCACTACATTTGAGTGTTTTTATATTTTTTTGTTTTCTTGAAATATATATTAAATTCTTGTAGCTAAGTTATAAAGCAATTTCGATGAAAGAGATTTTGTATGTCCACCATTTTTTGTTTTAATTGTTTTGTTTTTATTTATTGCAAGATATATAAATATATCACTATATCAATCATATCAATGACATGCACTTATGAAGTTCTATATATGCCTATACATTAATTTTAGTTACCTTTACATTTTAGGTTCCTTGAAAATTAAACTAAGCTACGGCTGTAGCTGTAGATAAAATCATACAAAAGAAACAAGGAAAGTTGAGGTATTTAAATAGCCTCATTGAATAAATAATAAAATTGGAAAAAGAAATTTCACATACTTTATCTTAATTTACAAGCAAAAGCATGAAAGTAGAGTAAGAACAACGTATAAGTTTATATTCGTTCTACTGAGTTACATTCTATCGGTTCAAATTAATCATACATTTCTGCCCGTAGTAATTATGCCCCAGGTGCATCAACTGTTAATACATTTTTAATTTAAAACTACAAATTATGTTTTTTGTTTTTTTTTCGTACATCAATTTCGTAGTTTATTGTATACAATAACATGTCTGGTGTTTTATATAAGTACCATCGAATAACAATTAATGGGTAACAGAAGATTCCCTGTCCCCAAAGTGTTATACAAGACTGTCATTTTGAAGTCGCAGGAGGTGCTGGTGACTGTGGAGGAGGGGACTCTGCGAGGGGAGACGGTGGTGGGGGTGTATGGCGCAAACTACAGTCGCTTCCTGGGAGTGCCCTACGCTCAGCCTCCTGTGGGAGAGCTGCGCTTCCAGGTGAGCCATATATGAATACCATCATTGACAGAATGCATAAAAGAAAGCTCAACGCTCTTTTCTTAAGGAATGGCCTTAACCAAGATATTCCTGAATATCACACGTACTTATTATTACATGTACAAAGTTTATTCCGAATCTTCAACACTGAATTGCCTCTTGTTCTCTAGTTGAAAGAGGATTCTGTTTCATTGGTCCTCTCGTATTTTAATGCCATCAAAATTGGTACATTATACAATAAAAAAACTAAATAAAAGTAATTACTTACATTTTTATGGAAGTATTATTTTTATAAGTATATTTGCACTCTTAAGTCCTACATCTGAGTCTTTCGATTTCTGCAAGGCCTTCGTTGCCGCGCACCTTCGTTAAGGGTTTGCTCTGTTCTAAGTCACATGAAGTGAAACTCTCTTTTTTCTGACAGTAATTACTATTTTGTCTACTGTTGTGCTTTGAACTTTGATAGCATGGCTGACCAGCTGACGATTATGTTCTACCAATAAAAATTGCCGTTCAGTATCGTTTAACCTGTTATTCATGTAGAGAGTACGATATACTGTATATGTGAACTAAAGAAATCCAAAATGTATCTATACAAATCAGTTTTATTTAGTGAGAAGATGACATTTTGTGTAAATTATGGAATTTTCACTTAGAATCTAAACGATTATCTTCGGGCGTATAACTTTTTACATCTGTTTTAAAGTTTTAACGTATGTAGAAGATATTCATGCTTGACATTTTGCCGAACTGGAAATAGAATTAAGGTATCTAGTTCCTTGCTTACATGTTCCTCTGCAGATAATTTAGTGTCAAATAATTAGAAACCTTGCAGCGAGTACGAAACATTTCAAACATCAGTACAGTTAATGCAAGGCCTTCAGAGTCCTTTTCTCTTGTAACTATTCTTTGCTCATCAAAACAATTTCGGCTTTTTGACAGTATGGAGGTGTTGGCCATTTGAGTATTCTTGTAATATCTATAGCACAATTTATAGGTTAATCAGAACAAACCAATTTCGTAGAATCCAATTTCCATAGGCAACGCGCAATCTTTAGAATGTGAAAAAGGCTTCCACAGATGTTAATATCTAGAGATGACATTATCAGTTCTTCGTCTCTGTAGGTTGTAACTTTGCGGCATTCATCAAAATATATTCTAAATCACCAGCCCCAAAGACCACAGGGGTTTGGCTCAAAACAAATTGACACTCCCTCACTTTCTCAAAAAATAAATCGGAGAAGGTCACGGCACGAAAATACAACGCAGCAATCTCCATTTGTTGTCATTTCTTTTTCTTCTGTCTTCATTATACCCATTCGTAGAGATCGCTGAAACTTATTAGCTTGCTTTCTGACTTTTCGCCTTTCTATTCTACCAAAATATGTTCATGAATTCACTGTGTAGCTTCTTCCGTTCTTGTAACCACATTGTACGTACCTGTTCTACTTCTAGATTTCATCAGAGATATGTACCGAGATTCTGAAAACTTCGCGATTTTTCATGATGTTCTGCCCAAAATTCAACTAACTGAAGTCCCCCCCTTTTTTTCCTCCAGCCAATCTATACTTGTAGTTTTCGAATTTATTATACAAATTAATCTTTTTGGGAATCTATTGTTTATCATTCTAAAAATGTGTCCAACGTGTTTCAAATGCCTCCTGTGTACAGTTTTGATGAAACAGTATGTGAGACCAAAGAGGTTTGGAGCTCGCCTCTTCATCCAATTTGCACTTGCTTGTATTGCGTTGCGCCAAATATTTTCCTAAGAATTTTGCATACTTCGCAGTTTCTTTTATTTTAGAATGATCTCATAAAGTTATAGCCTCCGATTCATGTAGAACCGCATGTTGGACAACTGTTTTCTAATGTTTCATTGCTGCTTTCCGCAACATCACTCTTATATTGTAGTAATTCCACATTATTCTAAATGCATCCGGAATTTCTGGGATCTTTCTGAGTTGGCCAAGCTGTACAACGCTGCAGGTATAATTGATTCTCCGTGGTATTTAAAAGAAAACTCTGGTATCCCGTCCCGACATCGCCCCATGCCCGGCAGAGGGCATGGATGTCGACCTCATATAGACAGCGCTGGCATCGGGCCAACCAGCGCCACCACATCATAGTTTTCCGCCGCGGCCAATCGGAGACGACCCACCGCACATGTATATAAAGCCCGCGCAGCTCCACTCCTCAGTTCAGTGTTCACTGCGCTTCGGTACTCTCTCTTACTGTGAATCGCCTCTCGACTTCTGACAGTGTTCGTTCTTGGCTACGTTTTGGTATTCTCTTCGGACTCTGTGAACCTCACGTCGGACTCTGACAGTGCTCGTTCTTGGCTACGTCTTGGTACTCTCTCCGGACTCTGTGAACCTCACGCCGGACTCTGCCAGTGCGCGTTTTTTGATTACGTTTCAGCCTGCTCCTGGGAGTTGTTCGGGTTGCTCGTGACCGTCTCCTTGGACCGCCTTCTGACGTGTGACGTTCGGCCGTCGTAAGGACATAGCAATTGGCGACGAGGATAAAAGGTTATCAGCAGGCATCATGGACGTCGTGACTCGCATTCTGGAGCAACAACAACAGCAGACAGCGGTGCTACAGCAAACGCTCCAAGTAATACTCGAGAAAATAGTTAGCACAGGAGGCTAAATCAGTCCAGGCCCAGGAAAATTCGCACATCCGGCCTCCAGCGTTTCCACCATTTAATGACGCAAGGAAGACTGGGACACATATTTGAATCGGCTCAAACAGCATTTCTCGGCGTTCCAGGTGACGGACGATGCCTTACAGCGCTCGCTGTTTCTGTCGTGGGCATCACCCGACACTTTCTTCCTCCTGCGGAAACTGGCCCCATTATCCGATCCGGTCGCCCTCACATTCAAGGAAATGTGTACACTGCTAACAAGCTACTACTCGCAAAGATACCATGTGGTGGTCCTCCCGCCTTGAGTTCCATCAGTATCACAAACAACCAAGGACAATCATACCGGCTCATGGGTGACGGATCTCCAAGGTCTTAGCCGCAAATGCGACTTCACTTGCTCAAACGCAGAGTGCAAGGCTTCATATGCAGACTCCCTGATCCGCGACGTCGTAGTGCAGTTAGCTCCAGACCAGAGGTGCGCACAGCGGCACTGAAGCTGGATAACCCATCACTCGAGGACATTCTACGCATCGCGCACTCGCATGAAATTGCCCGGCAGCGAACGAGCGCCTCATGGCACGCCCACAAGTAGCGGCGGTCAAAACGACACAACGCAACTCCCGCGTACGAGGCACAACCCATGGCGCGCTCCAGACGCCAACAAAGCAGGACGCCATCGCTGTCCGACGTATCTATGACGTCCGAACCCCGAACCCCACCACGCCGACGGATCCAGAGGCCCCTGCCGTCTTGCCCACAGTGCTTCACTTCGCACTCACGGGCGGATTGCCCTGACCGTTGGGCACATTGCACACGCTGCGGTAAAGAGGGACACTTGCGGTCAGTCTGCCGAAACCGGGCACCTCGCCCCAGCCCGATAGCCCGCATGCAGCAAGAAACGGTCAATACACTACAGACCGCAGCTCATACTGGCGACCCGCTCTCACAGAAACTATTCTTAACTCTTAGAGTCGCCAACCAGGACATCCGTTTTCAAGTGGACACAGGGGCAACGGTCTCGCTGATAAACCAAGCCACCTATGTCCGACTAGGCTCACCACCGTTGTCTCCACCTTCACGGCGTCTAGTATCGTACGGGGATAGAGACATTCCCCTGCGGGGTCAGTTCTCCATCACGGCCGCCTACAAACAAGTCACCAGACCAATCACCCTATTTGTGGTGGATCAGCCCTCGGCTACTAATATTTTTGGGTTAGACGCATTCAACATATTCGGATTCTCAATCGTGGACGAAGTCCAGGTCATATCGGACTCGGTCCCATTCCAGGACCTGGATGATCTCTGTACTCAGTTCGCACCCATCTTTACGCCAGACTTAGGGATGCGCCTCAGATTTCGAGGCTCACATCACCCTCCGGCCAGGCGCAGTACCTCGCTTTTGCCGTGCCAGACCTATTCCGGTCACCTTACGTCCAGCAGTAAAACAGGAGCTTGACCGGCTTCAAAAGATTGGAGTAATCGAACCTGTCAAATTCCAGCGCATGGGCTACACCACTGGTCATCATCCGGAAAGCCAATGGCACCCTCCGGTTATGTGGAGACTTTAAGGCTACTATCAACGCCCAGTCTCAAGTCGAGACGTATCCAATTCCACGACAAGAAGACCTTACTTACTAAACTTGCGGGCGGCGAATACTTCTCGAAGATTGACCTAACAGATGCATTCTTGCAGCTTCCACTAGATGAGGAATCACAAAACATCGTCGTCATCAATACACCGTTTGGACTCTACAAATACAAGCGCCTCCCATTTGGTATCGCTTCTGCGCCGGCAATCGTCCAAAGATACTTGGAACAGCTGTTGCGGCACATACCGGCATGCGCAAACTACCTGGACGATATCATTGTCACAGGAACCACTCGTCAGGAGCACCTACAAAACCTTCGCACTCTATTAGCAGCATTACAGGAGGCGGGGCTGTGGTGTCAGCCTCGAGAAGTGTCGGTTTTTTCAAGAGGAAGTGGAATATCTCGGCCATTGGCTCAACAAAGAGGGAATTAGGCCAACAGACCGCAACGTGGCCGCCATAGACTCCCTACCCCGCCCAAAAAACCTGTCGGAACTACAAGCCTTCCTCGGGAAAATAAACTACTACTCAAAGTTTCTGCCACAAGCGGCACATATTTCGCAACCACTCAATCAGCTCCGAAAGAAGGGTGTTGCCTACAACTGGACCCCGTCTTGCCAACGAGCCTTCGACCAGTTAAAGCGCATGCTAAGGTTTGCTCCTTGTCTAACGCCGTTATCCCCTACACGGCCCCTAGTCGTGGCAGCCGACGCCTTAGAATATGGAATCGGAGCGGTACTCGTACACAGGAATGAAGATGGCTCTGAACAACCGATAGCTTATGCCTCTAAGACATTGACGCCAGCACAATGCAACTACTCACAGATCGAGAAAGAGGCATTGGAAATAGTCTTCGCTATCAAGAAATTTCATTTATATCTATTTGGAACCAAGTTCTCCCTTATCACGGACCACAAACCGTTGGTGGCATTATTCGGACCCCGCTCCAGCCTCCCAGAGCGAACGGCCCAACGCCTCCAACGATGGGCGATGTTTCTGAGCGCTTATAATTACACTAATCCAATATAAGCCAACAGCACAACACTCCAATGCCGATGCCCTATCACGCCTGCCTGCCGGCCCCGATCCGGAATTCGACCAACAAGAAGTGCTGTGTTTTCATATCGACACAGAGAGGAAGCAGACAGTGGACGGGTTCCCCGTTACAGCTGCCCGAATCGCCTCCGCCACCCACCGGGATACAATCTTGCGCCAGGTCCTGCGCTATATCATCCGTGGGTGGCCAACATACCTCACACGCAGAATGGACAACGAATTGAAGACATGGTGCCACATATCCCACAGACTCTCGGTCACAGACGACGTCATCCTTTTGGACGCAGAAAACGACACACATCGTGTGGTCATCCCAGCGGAATTGCGCTCACAAATCCTAAAGCTCCTGCATCGAGGACATTGGGGCATGTCCCGTATGAAGAATCTCGCAAGAAGACATGCTTATTGGCCAGTAATCAATCGAGACATTGAGAAGATGTTACGCAGCTGCACAGCCTGCGCCCAACATCAGGCAGCGCCACCACAAGCCTTCGCCCCCTGGCCCACTCCCCGCCAACCGTGGGACCGCATTCACCTGGACTTTGCAGGCCCATTTTTGGGAACCATGTGGCTACTTATAATTGATGCCTATTCAAAGTACCAGTACGTGGTTCGCATGGCATCCACGACGACGGAAGCTACACTAAATGCATTAAGCCAGGTTTTGGCCATCGAGGGGTTACCACGCACCCTCGTATCTGACAATGGGCTCCAATTTACAGCAACCATATTCGAGGAATTCTGCGTGGCATACGGCATCAAACACATCTTCAGTCCTCCATTCCATCCCGCCTCAAATGGCGAAGCAGAACGCCTCGTAAGGACGTTCAAACAACAAATGCTGAAAGAGGTACAGTCAGCTACGACGTCTGTCGCCCTCACCCTCTTTCTCAGCACGTACCGAACAACACCAATCAATAGTCGCAGCCCAGCAGAACTGCTCCATGGGCGACAACCACGGACGTTGCTGCACCTCCTGGCACCATCACCGATGGAGCCCCGATCCAGACCGTCCCATCGTTACATCCCAGGCAGCGCGGTCTGGGCACGCGCCTATGGAGGAAACGCCACTTGGATGCCAGCAATTGTAGTGGGGACACACGGACGGCGTGTCATCTCCGTACAAACGCCACACAGAATGGAACGCCGTCATCAGAACCAGCTGCGACCTCGCAGCACAACAGGCCCATCACCATCACAACAATATCGTGAAGAATACATTATACCACCACCAGCGACATTAGCGGAGGTCCCACAGCCACCCTCCCCACAACGACGATACCACTTGCGCCCAAGAAAACCAGCAGTGCCAGCAGAGAGTGACGTCGAAATGGACACACCCATCAGCCCTCCACCAACCACATCGGCACCCACGTCACCTCGTCCTCAACCAGGGAGTACGTCGGCGCAAACCGAGAACGATGCGGCCGGGATACCACAGCCATTGGAGCCTCATCACCCCAAGCATCTTAGAGGGCGCTTCCGTCCGTACGCGCCCACTTCAGGGGGGGAGGGATCTGGTATCCCGTCCCAACATCGCCGCATGCCAGGCAGAGGGCATGGATGTCGACCTCATATAGACGGCGCTGGCATCGGGCCAACCAGCGCCACCACATCATAGTTTTCCGCCGCGGCCAATCGGAGACGACCCACCGCACATGTATATAAAGCCCGCGCAGCTCCACTCCTCAGTTCAGTGTTCACTGCGCTTCGGTACTCTCTCTTACTTTGAATCGCCTCTCGACTTCTGACAGTGTTCGTTCTTGGCTACGTTTTGGTATTCTCTTCGGACTCTGTGAACCTCACGTCGGACTCTGACAGTGCTCGTTCTTGGCTACGTCTTGGTACTCTCTTCGGACTCTGTGAACCTCACACCGGACTTTGCCAGTGCGCGTTTTTTGGATTACGTTTCGGCCTGCTCCTGGGACTTGTTCGGGTTGCTCGTGACCGTCTCCGTGGACCGCCTTCTGACGTGTGAATTTCGGCCGTCGTAAAGACATAGCAAAACACCTTTATGATAGTTCCATGGGCTCTTTCAATTTTATCGTTTTTGCACTTTCACTTTCTCTAAGTACTTGGTTCTCTAGAATGATATACACTGATCAGCCAAAACATTATGACCACTTACTTACTAGCATATTGGTCCACCTTTCTAACGCAATATAGCTGCGATTTGGCGTAGTATGGATTCTACAAGTCCTTGGTAGGCTTCTAGAGGTATATGATCTCGGATTTCTATGCACAGGTCACGAAATTCCCTTAAATTACGCACCATAGGTTTGTAGGCGCGGCGCTGGGAACGAGCATCTTGAAAACGGAGACGTTGGTCGGCTGTTCACCTGCTACTGTAGTGATGTTCTATGGAAAATGTTTAAAGAAGGGTGAAACCAGAAGTAGGCAACAATCTGGTGAACACCCACGCCACATAACAGAAATTGGAGGTCGTAGGCTTGCCCGCTCTGTAAAGCAGGATAGCGAGTGATCTGTGTCAGAATTGCAATTCTTGTGCTATGAAACGCTTTTGGAAGCACTAGAATTGTACTCTTCCGTCAGATATGCCACAAACAGCTGAGCAGCCCCTCCGTTGCGAGATGCTCGTTCCCAGAAGCCGCGCTCACAACCTGCTCGCCCGTAATTTATGAGAATTTCATGAACTGTGCATAGAAATCTGGTGTCAGATAGACAGATACCTCTGGAAGCTTGCAAAGGACTTGTAGAATCCATGATACACCGAATCGCTGCTGTATTGCGTTAGAACGGTGGAGCAATATGCTAGTAAGTAGGCGTACATTGTCTGATCAGTGTATTCTGGCGTATCTGTGATAGTATTCGGTGTAATCTCGATTCTAGTTTCTTCCATATTCCTAGAGATCATCGCTAATTTCTCTGCAAAAGCTGTGCGTTCCACCTTGATTTTATTACCAGCAGTCCATATGTTTATCCTTTGATATCTTGTTCCCTTTCTCTAATGACTTTATCCATCTCTTTGCCGAAAATCTTCATGTGCCATAAAAGGGTTAGAAATTTTCCTAGTAAATTTCAATTCAGTTGTTGTGTTTGTGACGTTCTAAAGCAGTGGTGGCCAACCTTTTTTAGCTGCCGGGCCAAATTTTAGAAATAGAATTTTCAGTACTTTCTTGAAGGAAAAAAAAAAAAAATATTTTTTTGGAGGAAAGAAATAATTAAAAATGTAACATGGATTTTTAATTAAGTATTAAAAATTTAATTATTTCAATGCGTTGAAGTCGAAAGGAGGGGTGGTGAGAGTTGTAATGTCTGATATCTTCATTGAAAGTTAAAGTTTACACATATAATGATCCAGATATGCGGGCCGTATGTTGACCTACGGAGGGCTGCATGTTGACCTTCGGCGGTCAGCAGGTGGTCCGCGGGCTGGACATCCCTGTTCTAAAGGATCTGTCTGCTTTGCTTTTAATATATGTTTTCATGATGTGCAACTTGTTTTGTTTCGTTCAGTGACAGTGTTTCTGGAAACAATGTTATCCAAAAGGATAAACAGGAAGATAACACGACATGAACTGTGTTCGTTGGCAGGCCCCTGTTCCCGTGTCCAGTTGGGAAGGTGTCCGAGACGCCACCCAGGAAGCCAGCCACTGTACGCAGGTAGGAGAGGGCTCAGAGGACTGTCTGTACCTGAACGTCTACGTGCCGTCTGGAACTGGTCCCGACGACGCATTGCCCGTCGTCTTCTGGGTGCACGGAGGAGGCTTGGTCGAGGGCAGTGCGACCTACAGAGGACCTGACTTCCTCGTCGCGTACGGTGTCATCATGGTAGCCGTCGCTTACAGGCTGGGACCTCTAGGTACGGCAACAGTTCAGCACTTGCCAGAGAATTTCATATCTATATATATAAAGATGAATGTATGTTTGTTTGTTTGTTCTTCATACAAATCCACAGTTTTCATCCGATCTCCATGAAACTTTGCACACTTATCCTTTGAAACAAGGAGAAAAATACTGTCTACATTTGGTTGAAATATTATCTTTATAAATAACACATGTTGTCTCCTAATTTCGAAATACTACTGGATGGCGATTGACAGACGCGTTGGATATGGACGTCTTTGTATTGTTTTTCCGTGTAGCGGTCAGGCAGCTCAGTGGTTAAAGCACTTGCTTACAAATGTCATGGTCTCCTGTTCAAATCTCCGTAGAGGCTAAGATTTTTAAAAATTGTTTTTGATCGTAAGAGTCAGGCCTGGGCCGTAGGTTATTCGGATTGAATGTTAAACTGTAGATATTAGAAAGTTAGGGGTGCAATACGAGGCAAATCGTAGGTAGTCTTGCAATACTGTAGGTGTACACTTTTTTACGTTATAATGATCCCTCAGGTCTTGTTTGCAGTCAGTGTGTGTGTGTGTGTGTGTGTGTGTGTGTGTGTGTGTGTGAACCGCAGTAATAGTATTATAAATACAGAAGTAAGTCTCTGTCTTTTTGTTACGTTTTGACGACTAAATGGCTATATTGATATTGATGGAATTTGATAAGAAAATATGTATGAAGGGCACAGGATGTTTTTTCCAGTATGATTAACAGTTATAGTCACGAAATTTTGAGACCTTATCGAATGGTGACAGAAATTGATTCTCTTCAAGAGACAGGTTCGACGGTATAATGATATAGTGATAGCTTTCCTGTCATATTATTCCGAGTCGTTATTGTTTGGGACCAATCCTTCGTTACCAACAACTTTCTATATTTAATTCTGACAAAAAAAATCTTAATCCGCCGGTACGAGCTTGTTAATTATATAAATCAATACAAGTTATTATTTCATGTGAAGCTAGTTACAAATTATCACAGTATGTGATTGATGTTACTTAAGCTTTTGTATTAAAAATCCCGGTGCATGAATCGACATTTAGGTTAATCATCGTTTCTGGTCAATTAAACCAAACGAATACTTCGAGACAACTCGAATGAGGGAGGTTTCCCTAACGACACAATCTGTTTGTGCTATGAAATTCCTAATAAACTTTCGGAATCCTGAAATAAACGGACTTATTTGATAAGTAATAGCTATAGCTGATCATTTCTATATAAATAGTTGTGGTTGGATAAAATAATAAGCTACTGCATTGAATGTAAGCCAACAACATACGGGATGAAGAATTGAATTTCAAGATACAATTTGCCCACTCATTATTTAATGAAACTTTATCATATCTGGTCACCGAAGAGACGTGTAGAAAACATCGGAGAAATTACTTTAAAGCAGGGATGGCCAACCCAAATGATCTTACGAGTCTATTTGGAAATGCATCATAACTCCGCGGGCCGCATATAAAATTGTATATCAACAATAGAGTTATGGAGCATATTATATGCTCGAACATTATGAATTTTCTAGATGATAATAATTTGCTTACAACAAATCAACACGGATTTCGGAAGAAAAGATCATGTGAAACACAGCTGGCCCTATTCACACACGACGTAATGAAAGTTATCGATGCAGGTTCACAAGTAGATGCAATTTTTCTAGATTTCCAGAAAGCCTTTGACTCTGTGCCACACAACCGCCTTTTAGCGAAGCTTCGAGCGTACGGTATATCGGATCAGCTTTGTGAATGGATAAAGGATTTTCTAACTGGTCGGTCGCAGTATGTTGTCGTTGAAGGAGAAAGTTCTTCTAATCTAGATGTTACATCGGGTGTACCTCAAGGAAGTGTAATTGGACCACTTCTTTTCTTAATTTTTATAAACGATCTCGGAGAAAAATTGAAAAACCTTTTTAGATTGTTTGCTGATGATGCGGTTATTTATAAGGAAATAAGAAATTTGGCCGATTGCTTAGAAATTCAGCGCGATCTGGATGTTATTTTGGCATGGTGCGCTGAGTGGCAACTTACTCTAAATTGTAAAAAGTGCAAGACAATGAGCATAACTAACAAAAAGAATCCAGTTGTTCAGAAATACGAGTTAAACAATTCAGTTATTGATATGGTCGATTCTATGAAATATTTGGGAGTAACAGTACAAAAGAATATGAAATGGGACATACACATTAATTCGTTAGTAGGTAGAGCAAATTCTAGGCTGCGATTCATAGGTCGAATCTTGAAAAATTTTAATGAACAAACAAAGGAGATAGCGTACAAATCTCTTGTGCGTCCACATTTGGACTATTGTTGTGCAATTTGGGATCCGTTTCGTTAGGCTTTGGTCGAAAGTATAGAGAAAGTACAGAGAAGAGCCGCTCGATTCGTGACCGCTTGCTACAGTCCTTATGAAAGCGTCAGAGAACTGATTAGTATACTAGGTTGGGAGTCTCTGGCAGATAGACGACAAGCGTTTCGTTTAAACTTATTGGTAAACATGCGTACTCCCACTTTCACTTTTGAGTGTAGTGAAATACTTCTTCCACCAACCTATTTGAGTCGGAAGGACAGGAAAGATAAAATTAGAGAAATAAGTTGCCGGACTGATTCTTATATGAATTCTTTTTTCCCTCGTACCATTAGGGATTGGAATGCACAGCAAAGAGATTAGCTTTGGTGCTGAGCACCCTCTGCCACTCACAATTTTGTGAATTGCAGAGTATAGATGTAGATGAACATATTAGATTTAGTCACACTGTATACATTTTTTGGTGTGAAAAATTGAAACATAATGAGTAATTATTATTGTGATTACTATTATCCTTTCATGTAAACTTAGGTAATATAATAATGATGCTAACAATATTTGTCATATATTTCCAAGAATATTAATTTAAAATTATAGTTAATTTTTCTCATAATTTCGACAGTTAATTTTTGAATGTATGGATAAACAAATATTTTTTTTTTCTTACATTCGTTTTCACTACTTTGGCCATTATAACACAAATACATTTTATAAAAGTGTGATGAATCTCGCTGGCTGGAAAATGTTATGCGGCCCGCAGGTTTTCCACCCTGCATTAAAGTTTCCGATGATACGAAAGGAGGTGTCTGTCGTAGTGCTCTCAATGGTTACTCGTTTTACTTCAATACAAACCGGGGAAATGGTGTAACTATTGGCAAACTGTGTGCTAACTATTCCGAACATCCCCTGTTTCTTAATTACGATTGTTATAAGTTGCAATAAGGCAAGTTGGTCATAGCATTTTAATAGCGAGAGATATGCACTTGCGAATAATTTTATTGTGATTATGTGTTGAACGAAGTGTAACATCTCTGGTACGGAGAAAACGTAAAAAAAAATTAAAAAAAATAAACATAGAAGTTGTCAATATCACTTAATCGGTTGTTTCAACAAGGGACTTAATTCCATGTTTGAGAGATTTTGGGTTAATATTTTTGAAGGTGTTTACGTCGACTAGTGCAGGAAAGCACCTTCTCCAGCAAACCCCTAAGCATCTAGTAGGTATCACGTTCTGAAGATTTTTTTCTTCTCAAAATGCACGCACATGGACTTAAGTCCCTTCTTGCATAATCACGGGAGTGTGATTTACAATGAATTAAAAAAAAAAAAAACGAAATATCTTCCTACTAAAGGTTTAGTCAAATAATAATTTGATAAATATTGAAACTAATGATTTCAGAATAGAATACACGTAAAAATCGTGTAAATCCTGGAGGAAATGCCTTAAAAGACAGGTGACAGTAACATTTTAATTATTTTAGAAGAAGTATATCACAACGGTAACTACATTTGGGTAAGCAAATCAACCAAGTGGTCGTTTTAAACCTCACCGCTATCTGGAGCAGAGGCAATACATCCATTGCAGGTGAATAAAACACGGACCATCTAACTTGTGGTGATCATGTGCAGGTTTCCTGAGTCTGGCGAACGAGGCAGTTCCTGGTAATGCTGGGCTCAAGGACCAGACGTTGGGCCTCCAGTGGGTTCAGCGAAACATCGCCAACTTCGGTGGTGATCCTGAACGGGTGATGCTGATGGGGGAGAGCTCTGGCGCTTTCGCCGCATCACTGCACCTTGTTTCGCCGTTATCTGCAGGTCAGACCAGCGCCCTTCAAATAAAAACAAGTTTGTCACCAAAACTAGCTCAAAATAATGTATTGCTTTTTTTAAAAAAAAATTGTACAATTTACATCTATTATTTTTCACCCAGTTTATTGTTTGTTTATTGCTTAAATGCAGTACGAATTTAAATCAATTTAAAACATTAACATTATTGTGACGTATATTTTTTTACAAAATTGGAAAAGACGCATGGTACTCACCAGAAATTGTAGATACGCATTTCTCATGTGCTCAAAATCGACATGCAGATTAATTTTATCAAATATTTTTCACTAAAATTCTTATACAAAAACTGATCCTTTCTATATTTTAGATCATGCAATAGCTTATTACTAAATTGAATTCTTGCTTGCAGATATCAATTACAACTTTGTGCAGAGACACTCCTTGAGTACGCTGCACACAATTGCAACTTGGATAGGAGCTTGCATCCCAGTTCATCACTGTGATTTAACTAAAAATGTAGCTTCGACTTGCAGAATCGGAAGTAAACCGTTGACGGCCGGTACGAAGTAATTGTTAAACGAAAACATTATTACGAATGGTTTTAAATTATCTGATGGTTTGCCTGATCAGAACATTATTCCAAGTGCTATGTTGTACAGAGATAATTTGGCCATTAAAAAAATAATAATAATAATAATTTTAAAAAAATGGGGACTACCGACAGTAGTGAAAATTAAAAACTATGAATTCATAAGAGTAACACGTCTTACTTATAGCTACAACTATACTAAATAATAATAATTCCAAGTGGTGGTAATCAAATTGCTACAGGGTTTCTATTGGCTGCGCATTCCCCCCCCCCCCTTGTCTTAGCCACCTTACCTAACCGGATAGTACTACCAAGCATAGGGGATCAACAGTTTAAAGTGGAACCCGATCCGTGTTCAGAGAGGAAGGTTGCTGCATTGTCGAGATTAACCCGGGATCGCTCGCGCGTGAGAAAAAATCTAACATTCATGATTTTACTGAAATATTACAATATATTTCAAAGATATTGAAGTGTTAATCTAGAAATGTTTTCTTTGATATCTCTACCTCAATTCCACGAGTCTTTCGTCGCTCCAATTAGAAGTAAAGCCTGCTGGTAGTGGCTTTGTTTGAAGCAGTGTGAATTGTTAGATTATTTCTCACACGAGAGTCCTCACGTAACAATTACCTTGTGCATTCGTGAAACACCACCTTCCTTCTCTTTTAGTATGTTTCTCTGTGCTAGTAAAGTGCGATTAGATTAATTTCTTCTCCTGGACGTATTCTGCAAGTATTTCCTGGTTTATAAAAAAAGTAAGTATACTTATTGGGTTTTATATATTGAATGAAGCAGTTGTGTACACCAAGTACATGACATGATGTGAAAATATGTATAATTTTACAGGAAAACGTTATGTTAAACGAAAAGATATTGTTGTGGCTAGAGGAACCGTTGGACGAAGATATTTACATAGAAGGCTTGTCTTCAGATACTGATGCTATTCGTAGCAGAATTGAGTATAGCACTTACAAAATCACACATGATCGAACGTATGCAAATTCCTAGCATATTACATCACTTGAAGCAGAAAATATTAGGGGTTGTAGATATCCACAACCTACCTACAGCAGAAAAAACAAGTGAATCAGGAGAAAAACAAGTTGCCACTACTGCCCTAAAAGATAAAACAGATACGCACAGCATCGATGCCATCTTAGTTCCAGTCCTGTTTGTAAAGAACATACATCAACAAGTGTTCTTACTTGCCATGTGTGTACATCCCAAGAAGCTGGATTTGACTCAGATTAGTAAAACGGCTGCGAAGGTAGCCTTGGATATACATTTACAACCATTATTTCGAAGTGCTGTTAGGAGAAGTGTTGTGAATGTAATGACAGACTGTGTGTAACCATTGAATATTGAATTTTTAAAACTAAAGCAAGATGTTTGTTTCATTTAATGTTTATATGTAGTTATAATATGTGTTGGTAATAATAAATGTGTTGGTAATAATAAAGAAGTAATTTACTTGGTAATTGTATCTCTGATTGGAACCTACAGCAATAAACGTAAAAAAATATCTTTGTTAGAAAAAATCTAACATGGGAGTTATCGCGCGACAACAATAGGCGCGAGTGATCCCGGTTAAAAGGCGGGCGGAACATTAACGATTGGAGAGAGAGACAATAATATTTATAACTTTAATTCTTGACGTGAATTCTGACCAATTCAGTGACAATTAGTTTTATTTTTGCTCTAATGAATAATTTCTGTGAATAATTATCTTAATTTCTTCTCATCTGTAACCATTGAATTCCCGGTATCAGTAACCATATTTTTCCTCAAAATAAGACTATTTAACCATAAATATTATCTAATATGACCAAAACTAGGAATATGGCAATAATATGCATTTATATGCTACATAAAATAAATTTAAATACGATTAGAAACATTGAATCAGTGTTTAATCCAGCATTATGGCTCAAGAAGGAGGTAAGTAAAAAATATAACTCACCATAAATATCCGAACACTGATCCTGAGAAACAAACATTTAAAAAATCAATCTTTCAGCAGTGAAATTGTTCTTCTAGGAAGCGTCCATCATTTTCAGAAAAATCATTTGGTGTTCATTGACTAATAAAGTTGTTTCGTTATCACTGAATGTCATGCCTGTCATTCAAAGCAGGGCACTTGGAAGCCGAACAACCTTCAAGTGTATGAATTTTCCTAACTCACTTATATATCCATCGAGACAGAAGTTTAATCTGAACCCTCCGTAATATATGGCCAAGCTTTCCTGATTGCACGGCACTAACTGCGCGACTCAAGTGTTTTTATTTGCAGGCCTGTTCTCACGGATCGCCATACAGAGTGGTACTTTCGTGTCTAGCATGACTGTAGTCAGGAATGCCAGCAGGAACGCTTTCAAGTTGGGGGAGGCACTCGGCTTCGAGACGGAAGATCCGCAGGAATTGCTCGACTTCCTCAGGTCTGTGGACGCAGTGGAACTGGTAAACGCCCAGATTCCCCTAGACGAAGAGGTAAGAGTTATGTAGAAAAATGTATAGTGACATGGAAAACTTGAATTAGGGATTAAAGAATACCCATAGATGTTGTATAAAATGTTCTCGGATTTAAGTCTGACTCCATCTTCTGGCGAAGCCCCGGGCTCCCGAAGTATCCGCCCTTATATAGCTGGAGCTGGTCAACAGTTGCTGATGACGTCATAATAAAGTGTGCCGTCCACCCAGGAAAGTAAGTGCAATAGATAGGTTGGGTCACAGAATGCATGGCATTTATTGCAATCTTTTGCAATTGTGCGCAGTAGTATATTAGGCAGACGATACGCTCCATGTTTCAGCGCTGTTCACAACACGCGAGAGTGCAGTAATTCATGAAGATGGAAGTAGTTACACGAGTGGATTCGAATCATTACTAACATTACGCAAAACAGCGTTATGATTTCAATATTTATTTGTTATTTCCTTAGCTTTCATTGGTACCATATTACTGACGTCAGTAATCAAGCATCTACATATATATATAAATTGCTGACGATTATAGTGATTCTTGTTCAAGATTTCATAGAAACGTCCCTACATGTGAATTATTAAAACTTAAAATGGTGATAATATTTAAATGGTGTTACGACGTCAATAGTCTTAGTAGAGTGTTTATCTTTGCAGTAACCGTTAAATTGAGAAAAATAATAGGATAAAAAGTGGAAAACACAGAATCAAGAATCTGCATTCTTTGACTCCAAAGGAGCAGTGGTACTTCTCCTACGCGACGTGGTCGCCGACCATCGAACCTGATATTGACGGAGCCTTCCTCAGCGAGTCGCCGATCGTGCTACTCAACGAGGGACGCTTCAACCTCGTCCCCATCATCATCGGCGTCACCTCCGGAGAGCTAGGTATTTAGACTTAGGTTACAGGTGTTCCTTAGCGTCGATGATTCATAAATGTTTAAACAAATCTGCAATCTGACCTATACGTACTGCGTTCACTGTTATTATTTTTTTTTCTTTTTCATAGAATGGGACTGATCTTTTAAGATACAAAATGTTGTATGTAAGAAGGAGTATCAGGCAGCCACTAAAGTGAAAAGGCCTATGCATAGATTTTGATGTTGTTGCATAACCTGTAGAGCATAAAGAAACTAAATTGTTGTTTTTAATACCTGATTTTTTTTTTTTAAATCGTCAATACTCAGTCACATTTCAAGAACTTCATAGTTACATCGATTTGAGCATTGACGCGAAAAAAAAAGTACGATGTCAAACAAATTTAGAGCATATAGTTGAATGTATTTATAAAAATCGGAAGTTTACAACGGGGAAATTAAAAGATCACACAGTCAAATATACGAACAGGTTGGTTTGATGTCACACCAAGACAAATATTTTTCAAAAAGGCGCTACGTGGACATGCTGTTATGTATTATACAGCTAATAGACGCACAAAATTTTTGTATACCAAAGTTAACAGAAAATTTTGAAACATCATCGAGTAAAACACTTATTTAGAGAAGGAACTGTAAGTTTTGTTTCCCCTCAAACAATTTTGAAAATTTTCGGCAGATAATTTATGTCGCCACACAACGCGACTTAAAAAAAAAAAAAAAAAAAAAAAAAAAAAAAAAACAAAAAAAAAAAAAAAAAAACAATGCTCATCTTCGTTTTAGTTGCACTGAACCTCATTTCGCTATTTTTTCTCTAACAGATGTCTATATGTTTTTACTTCTATTCAGCTAATTAAGTGTTTCTTGATTAAAGTTAAAGTGCAAATTACAACAACGTACAAAACAGTTATACTGAAATGAACAAGAATGTTCGTCGATTCTGTGCCAGCGTAGACGAAGATGTTATAATTTGCACAAGGATTACAATTTTAAGATTCTTTTTAATATTCAATCACCAACATGTTTATCACAGATCAAATTTAAAATCATTGACAGTACTTCATACATTTCAGTAGGTACCTAGAATGTTGAGTATCAGTGAAATGGAATAAGCCAAACATGAAACAAATAATCGTTGTTTCATCTTTCAGTAATTCTGTCATGAGATTGATGAAAAAATGCTCGTTGATATACATGTGTTATTGCATACAGTTTACTTTGTAATCGGCCACTTCTTGTAACTTTTCTGACGCTCTGATAGGGGTGTCGGCGCTGTCGGACGAGACGCTGATCGACCGCATGAACGAGGATTTCCAGAGAGTGGTGGCGCCGTGCCTGCACCTTCCCACCACAGAGTGGCAGGCAGAGGCGGCTCTGCTGCTGAGGGACTTCTACTTCGGCGACGACACCATCTCCGCTACAGACACGGATCAGTTATGCAATGTGAGTAGTTTGCATTTCGAACTAAAGGCCTACGTTAGGTTGTATAATTTTGGAGTGCTCCGCAAAATGGGAAGTAAATAAAGATCTTTCCTCAGATGCCTTATCGCGTGACGTTGCTGACTTCGCTGCTTAGTCATATAAGCAAACCCCCTAACGCACTGCCCTCGCAGACAGGAGTCACCAGTTAGAATTCGACTAGAGGCATAATTACATTAGTATTGTGTTCGAAATATGTGTTTACTATAGTACTGAGTAGAATAATACTGGTGGTAGATTCAAATATACTTCTTATGTGTTTATTCGCTGATCAGTCCTACACATATTTTCCAGCAAATATCAGAAAAATAATTTCATTCCAAATTTTATTGTAACAAATTAACCACACCGATGTTGCAGTAATCAATAACTACCAATTTTCTTTCTTCCGCTTTTGCTTGATCAGTTTCAGCTATAAAGAAGAGGCATATGAGTCCCAGCAGAAATTTAACATCCAATTTCATGAAAAACTGAAAAATTTAAAAGATATAGATGCCAATACACATCCGATGCTACCATCTTTCACTGCAATCAAATTTCTCTTAATCAATCATTGTTACATGTATCGTGCTTATCCCTTAAAAGTGAATTTTTAGCTTAAAGATTATATTAAACAGTCAGTAGGCAACCCCTTATCAACAAATGTTAACAAAACCTAGTATCGTCCTTTTTAATTTTTTTTTTTAATTTAATTTAATTGCAATGGAGCACAGGCTCCGGTGGCAATTTCCCTACACAGCTATCTTCCCCCTATCCTGCACCCACCTACATTTGCCCTCTACAAATTTTTTCTTTAAATTCCTTCAAAGTTTTCGGTAAATTATTCATCGTTTCTCTTGGTAACTCATTCCAATCCCTGACACCCTTACCTAAAAAAGAGAATCTTCCTACACCCTTGTGCCTGAAATCGAGTGCCAGCTTGTGGTCATGGTCATCTTTTCCCTTCCATGCACTACTTTTCATACCTACTGCAATATCTTTCCATGCCTCATCACCAGTATATGCCCTGTACACTCCCATGACCCTCCTCATCCTCCTCCTGTCTTGCAATGAATCCCATTCCAGCTCCTTTATCATATCCGTCACTGATTGCATTCTGCGATAATTTCCAGAAACAAATCTAGCAGCCCTTCTTTGCACCCTCTCCAACTCCTGTATTTGATACGTAAAATGAGGGTCCCATACTACACTACCATATTCGAGCAATGGTCTGACCAAAGTTTTGTAACCCAATTCCTTGACTTCTCTCGTACATCCCCTCATAACTCTCTCCAACAAGTGCAGAACTCTGAAACCTTTTCCTACCACCTGTCCTATGTGTCCTGCCCAGTTAAGTTTGTTATCAAAAGTAATTCCAAGATATTTGCATTTCAAGTCTTCAGCAAGCAATTCTTTCCCCACCTTATATTCATAATTAACCTTTTGTTTTTTATTTGTGTATCTAATAAGCTGACTCTTCTTTGCATTTATCTTCATTCCATGTTTACTAACCCAATTAGATATCCTGTCCAGATCACCCTGCAACTGTTTACAATCCTCTATCGTTTTGATTCTTTTATACAGCATTATGTCATCTGCAAACAATCTAATTTCAGATAGTAAACAGGCAACACAATTATTCATTAGAATAATGAATAGCAATGGTCCCAATACGCTACCCTGTGGCACACCCATTTTACTTCCACTTCTTTTGATACTACATTTCCTACCCTAACTTTCTGTTTTCTACCTTTTAAAAATTCTTCTACCCAGCAAATCACTTTCTTATCCACTCCAATGGTTTTTACCTTATTTACTACCATTTTATGGCTTACTCTGTCAAACGCCTTAGACAGATCTAGTGCTACACTATCAATTTGGCCTCCCTTGTCCATTTCATCTGAAATATCTTGCATATATCCCACCAACTGAGATTCGCATGAATATCCTTGCCTGAAACCACTTTATATACACATCACATTATTTTCACACGTGAATTACGAAAAGTCTAAACTAATTCTGTAGATACTATAACTTTCAAGCTATTTGTTTGTTTATCATTAATTCAGTATTCAATTATGAATTCCAGAAAAAAGAAATATTGATGTTAGTGTTAGCTGAGGTTTCTATTTAAGTAGAACGCAGAAGAATCTATTTGGATCTGAAAATATATACTTCCATTTCTTCATAAGGTTTTTTGAGTCGTGGTAATCTTGCGAACTCTTAAGGATGCGCAGATTTCAATTACTTCAAAAGCGTATTGGGGATCCGTACTTCCTTTTATAATGTGTACGCGTTCAAACATGTAAAGACTCCGGTAATGAGCTCTGAGAAACTATTAATCTCAATAGTTTACAGGTCATTAACTAATTACTGGAGCGTAGTGGATGTCAACTAGTTGAAGCAATATTTATAATATCACGAACAGTGATAACATGCTGGAAGTGGATAGCGAGGTGATTCTTCTCTTGATCCCAGGAGTGTCCTCCCATCTACCTCCGCCTACGAAACATTGCTCCTCTGTATTTGTTAATCTGATGAATTAACCTCACGTCGCGCAATTGTGCAGTGTTGATGTCTGCTGGTCTGCCAGGTTTGGAGTTGCCAGCTTTCCCTCGCCTCGGCAGAGTCTTCACGTGATCGTCACAATACACCTGCTTATCACAGATGTCACTCCTCACGAAGATCCTGATCGAAGCTCCATCAAGATTACTGAGACGTGGTTAGATTCGTAAATCCAATCAGAATTACTAGTTTCATTCTGTACAACAAACTATCGCAAATTTTAGTACTTTGTAAGCAACTATTGGCTCGCAAGAGATATAAGGTCGGCGGGAATGTTACCGCAAGGTACGTTAACATAACATCTTACTGAAATATTTGTTTGTCTGTCCTCTGCTGCCGAAGCAATATTTTGAGAAACAATTCTAAAAGTTAGAGAAACCCTGCTAGCTTTCATCTATTTATTGTGACCAATCACCGACGATACAACAGTGCAATGTCTACCTGTATCTTTCAGTAGAATCTATACACCGCCTCTCTTGTGTGGAGAAGCGAGGATACAGGTATTAAGATCATGAGACATATGTCACAATTCTGAGTCTTGTTAAATATTGTCATTGCTTGATGACAAAACAAACCGGAAGTATTCCCAGTTTTCTATTGTCTACCGTCACTGATCTTGTTTCTGACACTCTCTCTCAACAGTTAACGAACGACCTGACCTACTTCGATGCAACCGACTCATTGGTGAGGAGAGTGGCTGAAGCCACCGACGTACCTGTGTACTACTACGAGTTCGACTACAGAGGACCCAATGTCGGTGTAACTGTCTGCGGTAAGGAGAAATACACACCAATTCAACAACTTAGGTGCTCACAAACCTCTCCGTCGATAAAAAACAAACATTTACAAACATCTCGTGAATTACCATTAACAATACGTAGAAATATAATCTTCACTGGGTGTTCAGCCGGATGGTGTCAAAGTAACACGACGTTTCGACAGCAAGCTCGGTTGTCTTCATGAAGCCGAGCTGGCTGTCGAAACGTCGTGTTACTTTGACTCCATCCGGCTGAACACCCGTGAAGATTATATTTCATCACTACGCCGGGAAAGTCTCCACTCACCCAATAATACGTAGGCTTGTTAGTGTTGGTGTTAATACGTGATAATCCTTCGATGTCCATGCTAACGAATTCGTGGGGAAAAACAGGATATATTTATGCCTTTCCAGATATGTTTAGGATTCAGAACAGCAAAAATTAAACACTGGACTACATGTACATCCACCACTACAAATCTTCCATTACAAGCTCATTGAAATCTAATAATATCTTCCTTTTTTTTCGGAGGACTCAGTCATAAGTATAGCGTATGCTAGATATAATCAGAAAAATTTTGATTCTTTCGTAAACATCTCTTTTTTTTCAGGAGTGATGCATGCTGCAGAACTTTCCTACATTTTCGAAAGAAGTAGCGACCCACAAGACTTAAATCCGGAATCAGAAGAAGATGGCGTTCGTCGAAACGTGCTGACGCTTTGGACCAATTTCGCTAGATATGGGTGAGTATTACATCCTAGATAAACTACGCACTTGTAACTCAGCAGATCATTCATATTGAAAATTCTGAAGTTATATATATATATATATATATATATATATATATATATATATATTACATCTGACGTGTAAATTATACCGCTTTATAAACTGTTTTATATGGTAATCGTCTAACACGGAACGAGCGTTAAAATTCTTTTGATTGAGAGTCCACATGCTTTCGCCTATTAGAGCATTTGTTACCGCATCATTAGACAGTCTTGCGAAACACGCACAAAATTAAGCGGATCCGCAAAATGCAGTAAAACTTGTGTCAGTCTGCGTGACTCGCTGCCCCAATCGGTCTATATCGTATTTATTGCACTGTTTGCCTAATTCTTTGCAGTTGGCATTTGACTCGTGTGAATTAACGATTGTTTTTGTCAACCTTCGTCATTCGTAAGTAAATAGAACCAATTTCACGCATTCATTAAAACTTACGTTTGTTTTGAGTACACATTTCTATAATTTTAGTTATGTTGCGCATTTAGTACGATTCTCTAACTATATTCGTAATAAGTATTTTTTATGTGTCGCACACGTCATCTGAACTACACAGTTAAAGCTTTTTATTCACCGTTTCATTGTTCCCATTTTCTGTATTTGCAACATAAAGTAAATGTGACAACTTTCCTGTATTTGCGGCTGTAAATTTGATTATTCGTTGATACGAAACTAATGTTATCGTAATATAACGATCGCATACCTATTTATTTAGCAGCTATCAAAAGGCAATTCTATGTATATCCCTTGCCTTATCGTTGTCTCGACGCCGCCTCAATGCGTTTAGAACACATGTTCTTTGACGAAAGTTGCCTGCTTACATGTGCCGCTCTAGCTTTCGATGAATCCCTATTGGGATGATTTGGTCAATCGCCGCAATACATTATTTTCGAGTGTATAGTATGCGTACTTTCAACTCCTTCTTACGGTTACTGCGAAATTTAAAGTATAGAAGTAACTAACTATTCGGAAAGATCTCGTACACATACAACTGATACCCCATAGTTAATAGTGTAACAGAACTACACGAGTCTTCACGGGTGTATCGCCATGCCTCGACGGCTGCCTCCGCCGTCTTCCTCGCGTGTCAAATTTCGTGTGTTTAACAACGAAATTCGGCGATACATCCGTGAGGACTTCAGTGCAATCATAAGCCGATAAATTCTCCTTTCTTACTAAAATAATAATAATAATTTCCACTCTAAAAAAAGTCGTTAGACCACTTAAACTAAAACTGAAATACGTGACAGTTTACGTCTTGATGAGTAGTTTCTTTTCATAACAATTAAGTCAACTATAAATGAATCAAGGAATCAGTAGACATAATAATGAATCCCACAAAAACAATTCTTGTAAAAATAGGCCAAGTCTCGTGTTTGTGCAGTGACAAAAAGTTATGAGATCTTGTTCTGAGCCAAGTCTACACTTTACAAAGTATATTCACTTCACTTTGTGAAATAGAATGTTTTCTCTCGGTGTTATGAAACGTTTATTTAGAATTAAAAAAAAAAAACTCTGGTGACTTGGCCATTAAGCATAACATGTTTTTAAACTGATGTGATTTACTGTAAGGCACATACTATGACCTAAGACTGAATATTTTCCATTTTTGATTATTTATTTAAAAATTGGCTTAGATTTAAAAACAAATATGTGAAACCTCAATATATACTTAAGACTTGCCAAAAAAATTATACTTCGCCAATTAGAATAGTGTTGACTGTTAATTTTTATCATTAAAGTTTGTTTTTTATTTTGATTAACACGCGTTGATTATTTAATTTATTAACACTTTAAACAATGTAGTGGGTGCCTTAGTGGGCAAACTACGTTACAATTATCTTTCATACCTTTATGATTAATAATTGCAGATTTTTAATTTTAATTTTTATGAAGGAGTGAAAATTTATTAATATTGCAAGAATCTCGACGTTAGTTGGAATTTAGGAAAAATTGTCACAATATGACATTTATTTTCTTATCACTGGATATTACAAGTCTGAGCGAATTTACCGTTAACATTAACACAAATTGGCAAAATCATAAAAGCAACGCTCAGAGGTACAATTAGGCATCATGAGCAAGCAAACAATTGTATATTTACTTTTAAATATATCTCAGAATCAAAATGCAAGAAATAATGACAACTGGAAACAATGAAAACTACCAGTTATGATGACCTCAGACAAAGGCATCATAATACTGTGACTTTAAGTTAAAAATACAATCATGGGCGCCACGAATGAACAATATATCATTCCAAAATAACTAGTTCTGGCAAATTATGCAGCTAGCTCAGGGGTTTTTACAATTACAAAGTGAGAACATGGTTCTATCCTCTCAAAGTTGTTTAAGGGTTCTGTTTCACGGAATGCACAATCAGATGGCTTGGTCGTAATAGGTTACCATTGTAGTTCTGCGTCTGATGTCTGCGACGATTGGAGCGGACCCACGGTATGTGAGAGTATCTCACAAGTCGGCTACAGGCATCTCTGGTCTGACAATGCGCGTCATCGCATTACCGGCTGTGTTGCTGTGATAAGCTTGCTCCAGCAAGGCAAGCTGGCAGCCAGAAATCGTACAACGGCAGTTGGCGAGAGAAGCCAACTTTCCAAGTCCACCTCAGACTCGAATAGAATCGCCGGCAGAATGTCCAGCTCCTCGCTCTTCGGTCCACGAGGAAACTTCTCGCTCCGCCCCTTGTAGTCTCGAAACTCACATATAACAGAAATTCCCAGAATTTTAAGTTATACGCTCATTTGGATTGGATCTTCAGGTCGGCACCTAATGTCACGTGATATCCCCGATATGTGATTCGCCCAGCGTATCTAACAGAGGTCGGACATATTAGGCTAAGTTCGCCGGGGTGAGAGCACATTCGGGTGTCGGGCGGCAGACATTTCCCGCCAGGTGAGTGACCCATCCCCAGGGAGCAGAGTGTGTGGTCCGGCAAACCCCAAATCCGCGACGTCCTGTCGCCAAGGTTCGGGAAGACCAAGATTAGCTTCAAGCCTACATAGCTCAATAATTCTTGAATGTTCGCTTTACTAAGATACACTGTATGTTCACCATTTCATTACAGTCCTCACTTGGAATCTTGCGTACTTTATAAAATTACAACAAAAATCTATTTAGGTGGTCGCCCAAGATTTATGTAAATTACTCTAACATTATGACATATATAATAAAAATGCACCTTGCAACGTGGCGACAGCGCGTCATGTTACAACAACTATGTTTTAAAAATATGTGTTAAACTGTTGGCGCCAATCACAATGGATCTCGCGGCTTTGGTGGAAATCCCGCAAAAATCCCGCGGGATTGAAAACACTGCGGGATTACAATCCTTAGATCGTAAAACTACGGAGGAGTCAAAGTGGTGAGAGTTCAAGGAAATAATAAAAAACGGCGAAGAAATATTATTCCAAAACAGAAAATAAGGAGAAGTACAGAACCTACCTACTATATTGCGGCGATTAAAGAGTCTGGCAAGAATAACAAAACAAAGTTAAGAGACAGCATGGCAGTATGGAATACTAGAAACTAAATAAATAATTAATAATCGCAATGAAAGTGGCTAAAAATGGGTTTATGATTAATGTCATTGGTGCAGGGGGACCACTGAATGGGCATCTAGAAATTTTTATGACTATATTAGAAAACCGAAGAGAATGTAGGTTGAGACAATTATGGATAAGGATGAAGATTAAGTTATTGAAGATTTGAAAAGAGCAGAGATTTCAAGGAAATGGTTTCGTGAGCCCATTAGGGACTATCATTTAGGATTTTTTTTTTTTTTTTTTGGGGGGGGGGGGGAAGGTGTAAATCGGAGAAAGAACTTATCCACACAATTAGAAAAGAGCAGACTAAGAAATTTGTAATTTATCCTGAGGATATCAAGAAGGAAATAAGAAAGCTAAAAAAACGTATAATGGGGCTGTTGTAGATAATATTACTACTGGTGTCTTAAACACAGCAAAATGTGACATTGCATCTTGTCTATAAACATTATTTTAATTGAGTTTGGATACTTAATGCTTACCAGAAGATTGGAAAAGTGCAATAGTAGTACTGGTCCATAAATCAGGGGTGGCAAATAAGATCGAAAATTACAGGCCAGTCAGTTTGACATCAATGGTACAGTAAGTAAATTAATGGAGAGATTAATATGCAACCTTACCGTAAAAGTCTGTGAGTAATATGTGTGGTTTTCTAGTTGACAATATGGTTTTAGGCAAGAATGTTTATGTGAATCTCAGTTAGTGTGCTATATGCAAGATATTTCAGATGAAAAGAGTGATTACTGGATGGAAGAATTCTTAAAAAGAAAGTATAAAGTTAAGGTAGGAAATGCAGTATCAGAAGAAGTGGAAGTGAATATGAGAGTATCACAGTCTAGCGTGTGGGGAACATTGCTATTAGTTATTCCAGTGAATGATTGTGTTGAAGGTTTACCATTAGAAGTTCTAATGTTTGCAGATGACATAATGCTACATAATAGCATCAAAACGGTAGAAGACTGTGATCAGCTGCAGGGTGATTTAGACAGACAACCTAGCTAGGAGCTATAAAGATAAATACAAAGAAAATTCAGATTATTAGGTACACAGATAAAAAACTAAAGATTAATTATGAATATAAGGAGGCGAAAAAATTTTTTCTTAAAGACTTGTAAATGATAACACTCAGAACTTGGCAGGACACATTGAGCAGAAAGTAAGAAAAAATTCCAAAATCTTTCACTTGTTTAAGTATGTGATGAGGAGATACCGGTATACGAGAGAAGTAAGGGAATTGCGATACAAAACATTGGTCAGATTAAGGCTTGACTATAGGGGTGTAGTACGGAGCCTACATTTTGAGTATCAAATAAAGGAATTGGAGGAGATGCTTACAAGAGCTGCTAAATTTGAAATTACCAGAAAAAAAATCAGTTACTGATATTTTAAAGGAGCCGAAATCGGTTTCTTGGGAAGACAGGAGGAGGGTGAAGAGAGTCATAGCAGTTGTCGCGTCTGCTTTTAGGGAAAGTAAATTCTGGATCTTATTGCTCCAAAAATAACAAAATTATCAAGTGTGCGTGGAGACTTTCCCGGCGTACTGAAGCAATATAGTCTTCACGGGTGTGCAGCCGGATGGTGTTTTGGAAACACAACGTTTCGGCAACCAGCTCGGCTGTATTCATCAGGTGTCCGGTGTCTACAGGCTGACGAAAGCTGGCAGTCACCGCGTGGACTGGCTTAGCCTCTCACACGGACCTCCTTATATACCTGTCGGCGAGGTAGAGGATCCGCTCTGATTGGTCGGAACGGTGACTTCGGAAGTTTGAATATCAAAATAATAATGAATTTTTAACTAGCTACATGAAATATTATTGGAATTAATAGGAGAACTGAAAAATGGGCGTACAATTTATTGAAGCCTGATCATTGTGAAATTATGCAAACATGAAGCTTGTTTTATTAAGATATAAACAGTTATACATCGTTGAATGTCTTTAATGTTAAACAGTAAGAGCAATATCTCAGGGTCGATTATTGGGTGGAATCGATTGCATAAGTTTTCGTCGTGGATGAAGATTTTACCGTTGCGGCACTGCTGTCGAGGTCAGGACCCGTGCATGGATGGCGTCCCGGGGGTCTGCTGTAGTTCCCCCGCTGATGACCTGGCCTGTCCAGATGCGAGCCCTCTTCCGCCGTCCAGAGCAGAGCAGATTACTTGTTGCTTTATCAGATGACGATCTGAACCAGAGTGTTCCTTCGTCCGTTTCTCCGTGCCGAGCAGAACTCAGTCCCCTCTCACAGCGAAGTGAATTACCGCGCCACCCGCCGAAGTACCAACATCTGATTGGCCCACAGAACAAACAAAAAATACCAAAACGTTAATAAATTGTTGGCAGCTTCTCTATTGGCTGGATCGTCTCCCACCACTTTCCCAAATCACCTCTTTACTAGGAAACGGCACTAAGGTACATTTTCGTTCGTCGGCACCAGTTAACGGAATTCGGCTGGTCTTTTAGGAAACGTGCCCAAATAGGAAGCGAGCCATAGTTATTTACGGTCGGCAATAAATCTCCTGAATTTCGAAGTCACCCACCGGACGTGAAACTCTGGACGTTTTATTGACTCACCTATTCCTGTCTGTTTGACCTGCCGCACCATCAACATTCACACAGACCGTGGGAACACTTGGTCCCTAATAACAGTGTACTTAACAATTCATTAAACAGTATACAATGCGTATGTTGTTGAGGCGTGGAAAGATATTGATGGTAGAATATGTAGCGGTACATGGAAAGGAAAAGATGACCATGAGCGCAAACTGCCACTCAATCTCAGGCATAAGGGTGTGGGTAAATTTTCTTTTGTTGGTAAAGGGGTTAGGGAAATGATTAACAATTTACCAAAAAGGCTAAAAGAAATTGTTGGGGAAAGGAAAGGGGGAAAATAAGTGTGTTGGGTATTTTCCATTAGAGCAAGCGTTCCATCGCAGTTAAATTAAATTAAGCTTGAACAATCGATTCATTCCAAAATCATTAGTTTAAGAGAGCACTACGTGCATTAGTAGTCCAAATAAACGAAGCTGCGGACAAAAACAAAAGCACCTGGCGGCTGAAGGTCAGTATGCTCTATTCCTACTCCAATGCTCTTACTGATACATACGAGGCGGAAATTTGCTATCCCCCGACCTTGACACACAGGTCAGCTAGGAGAGATTCTTGTAGGAAGGGAGGGGGCGTCGAGGAAAGAAGCGGGATCAAGGGAACTTAACCCTGAACCACTGCGCATTCAGCAATTATTAATAAAAATATAAAGTTATGTGTATCAACAACAGCTTTCAAAATTAATCTTTGTATTATGGATTCTGATAGTAGACTACTGCGATTATTAGGCACGAGAGCATTAATTATTGACATGTAATCGTAGTTTTTCCAGGTGATTGATCGTGGATGAACGAATTTCGACGGTGTAACGTGCCATCATCTTCAGGTTGATTGATCCGGCCGCATGCCCGAGAGATCTTCAAGCAACATTAATTATTAACGAATCTCGTCCAGTTGCTACAGATAAGGCACAAGATATAAAATATTTTTAAACAATTTTTGACAGCAACAAAATAAAATGCCTACTATCTTTTCAGAATATTGGAACATTGTTTTATTTTGAAATATTCTGCAATTTTTTATTTTGTTTATTTATTCAAACGTGCACTGTTCAAAACTCTTACCAGAAACTTCACTGGACATATTTTTTCAAGTGCATGTCTGTCCCAAACAGATGATGTTTTTTTTCTGCAGTACATGAAGAATCGCCTACATTACGCGAAATATTTCCATTTATTTTATTCTCGACACTAATGTCTCTTGACTGATTTGATATTGAACTAGAAACGGCCAATGTAGAACCAAATTCAGTTTTTGGTCAAGGATCCAAGATGATTGCTTTGGTGGAAAACAAATTATGTTCCAAAGGCATCAATCTATCTTCAATAGCTTTCAACAAAGTATTTTGTGTCGACAATCCAACAGCAGTAGATGATTTACTTTTTCAAAATCTTGTCTTAGTAGATTGGTTTATGGTGTAACTAAACTGACTGTGACATATTTTTTGGCGACCAATTCATCTGTTGCTATGGTACAAGAAGCATAACCAAATGACGCTAAATAATTAATTGCGAATACCTACGATATGTAGTACACTATGTTAACTTCTTAACAGTAATCCTTTTGGTACATTCGAAGACTAATTTTAGAAACCTTCCCATCATATTGAGATAATAATTCCAACGATTGAAAAATGCTTGAATGAGCATTAATATTTTGCCTTCTTTTTTTCCCTTCTACGTTTTACTCAGATTGTAGAAACACTAACTGAGTGTTTAATAAAATATGTAATAATAGATCTTATTTCTTCATCCAGATTTTAAAAAAATTAGGGTGTATTTTAAAATTGTGGCTTTGATTAAATTTAACACATTAAATCGATTTGCATTCGCTCAAACGTCACTTGACATCACTTCGTTCCTATATTTGATTTGTAAGTTATTGGTACTCCGTCTGCTCAGATCGCGGCAGTAGTGAAGGCACTGCATCGCTCTTTCAGAACGAATCGGAACCTCACCCACTGTTTGAAATGTTTGAGCGTATTTTGGAAGAGAGTATTGCAACTTGAAAATAGAGTGTTAGCAGGAGTTTTGAGAAGTGTTGATAAGAAACAGAGCTAATATGCTTAGAGCTAGAATAGTAAGACGACTGAGATTCAGCTTACAAAGTAAATTAAAAACCACAAACAACAATTCATAAATCAAGTGACTTGGCCATTATGCAAGTTATGATGGTAAAACTTCTGACTATATAAATGCATCAACTGTCTTGCCTTATCAATCTTACGAACACCAAAAAAAAAAAACAAGATTTCCCTCGCTTATCTTTCATGTTATACAAGTCATAGAATAAGTCATACTTATTGTGACTTTCATTATGATAAAAATTATAAGAAACATAAAGGCCATAATTTATTTAAAGTTAACTGTCATTATTATAGAGAGACACTATCATATTTTAGAAAGTAAAATCTTTTTCAGAACTATATCTCATGACTATTTTTCAGTAAACAGCCTCGAAACATCGCCTTGTTTTTGTAAAACAGAGCCGATATAGCGAGTAATTTTTCGACGTATCGAAGTCTGATTTACAAGTTACATTCCTCCTAGGTGAAGCCCAGGAGGCAGCCTGTTATTATCAGCTAAATGAGGATTTTGTTAATGAACGGACCATGTACGGGCTTTGTTACATGCTGTTTTTGCTGTCATCAATCTCTCGACTCGTTTGATGCAATCCGGCATCCCTTCCTATCTTGCGCTAACATTTTCATCTTGCAGCCCACATCCTCAATTATCTGCTTCATTTATTCTAATCTCTGTCTTCCTCTGTAATTCATACTTTCGACAGTTGCCTCCACTAACAAGTTAATAAATCCTGCATGTCTCAAAATATGACCTACCATCCGATCTCTTCTTTCAGTAAAACTCTTCCACAAACTTCTTTCCTCATCCATCATTTCCAAAACTCGTTCGTTTCGTGCTTTATCAGTCCACTTAATTTCCTGCATCCTTCTATAGCACCACATTTCAAATGCTTCAATTTTCGTTCTTTCTGGTATTCCTAAAATCCATGTTTCGTTACCGTAAAGTTCTGTGCTCCACACATAAAGCTTTAAAAAGTTCTTTCTGAAACATAGATCAATATTTGAAACTAAAAGTTTTCTCCTTTTCATGAAGGCTCTTCTTACTATTGCTATTCTGCTTTTAACATCATTCCTACTTGGGCCATCTGTTGTAATTTTACTTCCTAAGTAGAAAAATTCAACAACTTTTCCTATCGCATATTTTTATATTTAATATACTATTATGGTATCATTTCTGCAACATTTCATCACTTTTGTCTTGATTTGGTTTATATTCAGTCCAAAATCTTCGTTCAGTATTTTGTTCATGCCATTCAGTAACTTCTCAGTATCCTCAGCCTGTTCTACTAGAAAGACAATGTTATCAGAAAATCGTAGCATACTCATTTTTTTTTTTTTTCTTGAACACTTATGCCACATTCTAATCATTGTTCCACTTTCTTATTGCTTCCTCTACAAACAAGTTGAATATTAATCGGGATAGAATACAAAGTTGTTTCATACCCTTTTTTAGCTGATGCATGTCCTCATGATTGTCCACTTTTATTACTGCTAATTGATTCCTATATAGATTATAAAGTATTCTTCTATCTTTGACGTCGTTAGAATTTTGATCTTGTCTCACGTAACATCATTTAAAGCTTTTCCTAAATCAATAAACGCCATAAAAATATATTGTTCTTCTTGATCCGTATTAATCATAAGGCTAGAATCGCTTCTCTCGTATCGCGGTTTTTCTTATACCCAAACTTAACTTAACCTACTATCTCTTCTACTATCACTTACATTTTTCTGTACATTATTCTGGTCAGTTATTTTGAAGCATGTGATGTTACACTTATGGTGGTATAATTCTCACATTTATCAGCTTGTACTTTCTTTGGAGAAGTGAAACTGATACTTTTATTAAAATATATTTGAATCTCTTCTGTTTCATAACTTATTGATATCAGTTTGAATAATATTTGGATTCATTCTTCTATTAAAGATTTCAGAATACGTGCAGAAATCGTATCAAGTTATTAATTATTTGATTTGGAATCATTCAAATCACGATGAAATTATATCCTTGAATCAGGATACCTAAACACCGCCTTCTTTTTCCAGTGCACTGTTGTTCAAACCACCGCATCATATGGTTTCTGTATGTATTCCTTCCATCGCTTAGTTCTATCTGCTGAGTTTAAAAGAGGTTGCCCATCGACAGCTTTAATGTTTATAGTTCTGTTCTTAATGTCTCCAAAATTATGTTTGATTTCCCTGTCTGCACCATCTACTTTCCCTTTTCTACTTCTTCGAACTTTATTTTCATCCATTTCTCTTTTTGCTGTTTATTTAATTTATAAATTGTCTGTATTTCATTCTGGGCATTTTCTCTGATCCATCAACATCAAAATTTCTTCAGTGATTCAAGGGCAGCATGGTCTCTTGGTCTCTAAATCTTAATGTTTAATTACTAGCTCTGATTATTTCTCTCTTCAAGGCATTCCATTCATACAGTTGAAATCTTTTCGGAGTTATTTCTTAGTCTAACCACTACCATCTCTGCAAATTTTACTCTAGTGTTAGATTGTTTCAATTTATTCACTTCCAGTCTGTTCTGCTTGTATTGCTTGTTACTTCTTTTGAGTTTCAACCTGCACTTCATAACTACCGGTTGTCTTCGCAGTCTACGTCTGCTCCTGGGTATGCTTTACAGTCTAAAAACTGATTCCTGAACCTCTGTTTTACCATGGCATAATCTAGCTGATATTTCCCCTGAACGTTTCTAGGTGTATGACCTCCGTGCGTGGTTCTTAAATACTATGTTTGCCATGACGAGTTTATATTTTTGACATATTTTGTAAACCAGCTTCCTCACTCATTTCTTTCGCCAAGATCTAAACTTCCTACATTATGGCTCTCTTTTCCTTCTCCCCATCCAATCACCTATGATATTAGATTTTCCTCCCCGGCCACACGGTGGATTAATTGTTCAGTTTCAGCATATATTTTATCTATTTCTTCATCATCTTCCTCTGACATTGACGTATACACTTGTACTAATGTGGTTATAACGGGCTTAGTTTTTATCAAAATAATCCTCTCAATAAACTGTTCATAATATCTCACCCGTTTTCCTACTCTCTTGTTCGTTACAAATACTACAGCAGTAACTCCACCGACAATTCTTTCGTTAATGATTTTGTGTTACCCAAACCAAAATTCTCGTGCATACTTCCTGTTAATTTCACTATCGTCAGCGTCATATAACTTAAATCGTTCCATCTCTCTTTTTAAGTTATCTAATCTACCTGCCGTATTCAGATTTCCAACATTCCACGCTCTGACGAGTAGAATGTTTGTATCCATTCTGATGACTCCTCCCTGAGCAGTCGTCACCCGGAAATCTGTTCAGGGGACTAATTTATCTGTGGAATATTTTACTCCAGAAGAAGCCACCATTCTGTATTTTGGGAGGAATACATGTTCTTAGGATACCCTAGGGTCTTTCATGCATTGGCTTCCCGTTGCCTTCTGCATCCCCATGCCGTTGATCATTTCTGATTCATCCACCTTTAGGGACCATTTCCAACGCCAAGGGCAAGAGAGTGTCCTGGACCACTCCCCTCTCTTCTGTCGTTGTCGCTCAGTGGGTGACTCCTTACGCCAGGATTCAGTCAAGAGTCTCGATCGTGCAACTGGGGTGCACCATGTGAAGGAGAGGTTGACTTTAGATGATTGCTACATTTGGTTGGAAAATGCTAATATAGTCTCTCCCAAACCCTTACAGCCCGTGCCTAGTCATGGAGTCACTAAAAAGGTAGTTTGTCAAGCTGATATGGCGTGACCAAGTAATCATTCATATCACCATTATGTACCTTACACATTAAACTTTGTTGTACCTGTTATGTTCCATGTTTCGCAAAAGACGCAGGCACCCACCTCCACTACAAGTAATGTCGTTTGGGGAAACCTAGATCCCCAAGTGGTATGGAACCAGCATATTAGTACTTACATATCTTGTTGAATTTTCTTACGCCGTAGATTGACTGAGCAAGCATTAGTTACATATTTATTGACAACCTTTCATGAAAAGGGTTATTTAGCCATGACGCGCATAGTGTCATATGCTAGAAAGTTCCCAATGAGCACATACAACAATAAGATTGGTTTACACGGAGGTTAGGGGAGTGTTCACAGTGCTAGCCAGTATCTTCTCCTCTCTTTTCGTGCCATTGAAGTACTCTCTCCTTTCTCAGAATGACACGAGGTCATATATACAGATCTCTGACCTGAACAGATTACCGCTATACCTAGCAATACCATACTTGGTGTCGGCCGGCGCATGGAGTCAGCCAGCATTACTACAACTGTCATCAGTCCTTGTCCCTAAGGCATGGCCCGCATAACTAAGTCTTCTTAAATATGTAGAAACTAATAATGGTCACTAAATTCCAATTAAAACTCCAAGATTTAGAGCTGTGCTTACCATTTAGCTTATAGTGCTGATATGGTGTCGAAGGAAGTGTGAAATTTGGTTTATAATCAAAGGAGTTATTACTTACTCCCTTCTATAACTTTTCAACATGAATTTCTTTCTAGTTAAATTTTGTATCCATTCGCTATCAATAACATTGGAGGAATATAAAACGCTGTCGTAATTCTAATAGTCAAACTTGTTTATCTTATTAGGAATCTAGCCCCTAATTTCTTATCAGAAACACATGGATGAATGACCTGTTGTATGGGCTCGAAATAGTGAACCTTAACGGCTGGGTTCTATTTTCGTCATGATGACACTCCTCAACCGATGTTCTTCCTGCACAGGAACCCGACGCCCGACGCTGACGGCCCTCTGCTGTGGGAGCCGTATAACAACGAGAGCCGCAGCTACCTGCTGATGCAGGCAAACTTCACGGTGCAGAGAGGCAAGGACGCCGACAGGATGGACTTCTGGCATGAGAACGTTCCTCTGCTGCCCTACCCGGGCACCTTCTAAACTCTTCTCTACAGACAGTTTAAAGTGTAAAAATAAAGGAGACCCCATGAAATGCGGAAATTCATGTACAATAAAAAAGACAATGTTTTTGCTACTTGTGGAATTACATTAATTTTAATGCAATATTTGATTATAGCTTTTCCAGTCAATATGACAAACCATCATCCCATTAAATTTCACTAAATTGTTGGTGCGCTGTAACAAATATACATTTCTTTGTTCATACAGTAGTTTCTGAAGTTATGATGGGGAAATATTAAATTGGCACAGAGAAAACTGTAAGCAAAAATTTACTAGCTGATGGTTGACTCTTGAATTTATATTTAGTCAACAATTCAGAATGTTTCTTAACCAAACTCTTCTTTTGACATTCGCAGTTATAATTATCAATTCTTGACTCATCATCAATAATTTTTAAAGATGCGTTCGTCTTCTTTGCAGGGTTGGTTCAAATATAATCGAATTATGGGTACACAATCCAGCCAGTTTTAATGTTACTGGATTGTACATCAATTCACCTCACCTACGTGCATAATTTCTATGCCTCCAGAGAAATTTGAGTGTAAGCGGTGTTCGTCAATGATTTTACAATTCGTGCTAGAAAGTTTTGTATAAAAGTTAGATATGATTTAAAAACCATAACGTTTTAAAAAGCAACATCAATCTCATTTTTACACTCAATAGTTGAAACAGTATATGTCAGTACCCCGAACATTTTTTTTATGACTTTATGTCTCGTCGAGGTCAGGGCATTAGAGGAGGGAATGGAAAGAGGGCAAAAAACGGGAAGGAATTCGACTATGACCTTTTGAAGGAAACATTCCAGCATTCGTCTAGAATGATCTGGGAAAACCATGGAAAAAACAAATTTGAATGCTAAGCCAATACCCCGAACAAACCTTTCTGACAGAATGCAACATACACACATTCACAGAGAGTAAAATAACCCTGTCCCTTGCAATGATGTTTAGTACATCATGGCCTCAACTTTTTCAGCTGTTACGAGTCGTCTTTTGATGACAACCTTAGCTTAGCTACAAGTGGTGACTCACCATGGCAACTTTTTAAACATGGTTGGAAAATCAAAGTTTGCATTCACTATTCACACAGATACTAATTCATCTGCGATCGACCGTGAAATAAGAACAGTTTAATCTCTGATTAGTTCTTTTGATGTGTGCTAAACACAATACACAGCTCCACTAACAGAAAGCATTGAAGTATAATTCTACGTTTATATCAGCCTTCTACGTCTCACACATACCTCACATTCAGTTTCTGTTCACTACTATATCTACTGCTTTTCTGCAACTGGCTAGGTAGCGTGCAATGAATACAATAACTTATTACGGTCATTTCTTAACGCTATGCCGCGGGAATAGATTATGCAATCATTGACCGAGTTATAACCGGAGGCCAACCTCCACTGCATATAGCACTATGTAAAATTTTGCTAATGCAGCCCACCATTTCACATTTTTGGCTTCATAAAATGACTCCTCGCACTGCAAAAACTAACTTAGTCCACAATCCGAAAGTTGGTTGAATCCTCCCGACGGATTGCCATTGCGTCAGGGTTTGGACGGCCAGTTCTTCTGCTCTGGGACCTACAGTTTAACGTGGAATCTGAATCACCAACATCATTCTACAATTCTTCCTTTCCAGAAGAGAATGATAATACACACTTCTTTTTCTTCCAAACAAACCACATACCCATGTTTGAAATGTTGCGTGCGATCGGGCGATTGCAATTTCAGTTCACAAATTCAGCATTCAAGCACTTAAACCCAGATCCATACAATTCAATACGAGCAAATAAATTTATGTACCATAGCAAATACTTCCTGATCACTGTTACCCCTACATAAAATGAAATAATGTTTTAAATATAAACCTGACATTGTAAGAAAAAAATAGAAATTGTAACTAAGCATCTTTGAACCAGAACACTGAGAAAATTAAAACAAATATCTATACAGTAATAACATTCAAATTGCTCTAAAGAATGAAGCAGTAAAACGTGTTGCACTCCACACCTTGCATTCTCTATTTCTGCAGTGCTAAAAATAAAATTAAATATTTATTTTACCTACATATAATAAGATGTTTCATGAAAATGTAACACAATATATTGATTAAAAAGCAATAAAAATAAAACATGTGGCTGCTGTAATAATGTCTGTCAGAATCAATAGTCATTTTCTGCCTTATGAAAGTTTGCCAAACTGTGTTGCTGCGATACAACTTTACAAATACACTCCTTTTTGACGAACAAAGAAAATGAGTTTTTCAGGTCTTTTAAGGTATAGACTTGCCTGTTTTCACTTTCCTTTCGCTACAGCAGATATCCAACAACTACATTATAGACGTTGCTTCTTCCAAACCATCAGAACAAGTGATCTGGCTTCGTCAGTTCTCTTAAGCGTAAGACAAAACTAAGCAAAATTTGTTTTACAGATTTTTGCCAATAATTATCGAGATGTGTAATTAATATTGTCGTTTGGATTAGACACTTTCCTAACCTTGTCCTTACATTTTCTCTAGTAATGGAAAATTATCTGCCATCTCCATACAATTATTCGCCCCTATCCTCAGTACTGAGACGCGCAAGAACAATTAAGTAGTCCCAGTTTTTTTTTTCCTTCCACGTGAAGTTTCTGACACTAATTTAATGGGCTAATCTGATCGGTAGGTCATGGAGATAACTCTTATTTTTTCAATCACTGCCACTTGGTCTCTCAATACACTGGAAGTCAACAACACCAAATTTTTTCTGTTCCACCAGTTGACTTTCACCTCTAGAAATGTCCGTTGTTTCTTACTGCGTCTCATAAGTCTCATATTCTGTCACTGGCATTTCTCTTCTCTCCATCGCATTGGCAATTCAATGTCCACAATTATCTCATCCAATCTTTCTGGCAAATCCAATTCATCCAATGTTTTTTTTATCCCACATCCATCAACCTGTTACTCATCTCCTTAACAAATACTTGATTTTTCGTTGCATGCAAGTTTTTATCTCCATTTATTCCCTGGTTTGTTTTATATTTATTTTCCCTCTTAAAGTTTTCATGTTGTCTAGTTTTTCTGCATGTTTTTGCTTTTGTCTCTTACTTTTATTCTGGTTCTCTGGATGTTCTGATCGTAGATACACAATCACTATCTTAACTCTTTAATAAGTTCTGAGCCTAGTGGAGTGCTGCTACAGAATCCCTATTAATCTTTGAACTTGATTTGTTTTATGCTAGTAGTAAGATCCCATCCGATCTTTTATGTAACCTCAATCTCTATTGCAATCAAACTAAAATTACAGTCATTTTTTTAACCACCCTAAACTCCTCAGACACTGACACAAAACAGATTTTCATAAAAAAAACTCGGATACAGCATCGAGAGAAATTAAAGAAAACTAACATCACAACCAAACACTTCATTTACTATACAACCCACTATTTCAGGATGCACAGATACAAAATAAAACAAAAGAAATCAAAGAAAATCACTTAATCCATAATCACATCAATCCATCTCTGGTTCCCTTTCCTTTACGCCTCTATTGGTTGAGCTTTAGATACTTTAATCGTTTTGCACTGATTGTTGATTGTTTCGCCCCTATCTGAAAATGTTCTCTTGCTGAAACAAAGTGGACAGTACAATAGGGGAGTCTCATTTACTTCTCATTTTACCTCTCCACTAGTACACATTTCAATATCATCTCCCGTCAAGAACCTCACTGGGCGCCGTAAACCTACAACATGCACCACACTTACCAGGCATGGTTTTTATCAACTAATTCCAGTAATACAAAATAAAGTAATTATTATAGATACTTCTTACGACATTACTTAAATTTAATCTAACTTATGATACGTCTTAATTAAAACTTAAATTTAACCAGTAGTTTAAGCCACGCTAATTTTAAAATGGGTTTTAAATAGCTAGCTTTATTTCTGTACTATTTACAGTATTAATTAAACTTTTGAGTCCAACATCACCTTAAATTAAATAACTAAGTAGAGGGAAGAGCCTTAATTTTTAAAATAAAATTTTATCCACATTGGCTCGGGTCTAGCTGGTAAGGTGGGGAAAGTATTTAGTCACGTCTCCTCTGGTGGAGCTAAGGCCGTTACACAAACCGCCGTAACAGGGATTGCATTAAGTGACTCATTGTTCGCAGGGTTACTATCGAAGCAATCCTCAATTCGCTGGTTTTGGAGCGTACAAATTCACGATTTAATGAGTGTTTACATAAATGTTTGCGTACATGTTCTCACTCTGTGTCACTTCTTGTTTGATTCTCAGTTTGCAGCTACAGCTGATCGCCCTCAATTTTGTTCACTGTTCTCTAGCGTGGAGTCCTCCAGTTTTCGAAGATAGTCGTACAGCTTTTTCACAATCAGTACAGTATTTTGTTAGAGAGAAAGCCTTGCGCAGGAACTCACCTCTCTAATTGCTTAATTTTATCAGTATGTTACTTAAACGGTGTTTAATTGCAATAGCGCTGAAGTTGCACTATACAAGATCAAGTGTAAAGTAGACACACATTAGTTCATAATAGCAAATAAGTCAGCAAGTTATCCATGAATTTTGTATGTGGTGATATGATACATATGATATGTTAGATTTCCAGGCTACTTGGGGAAAGGGGTATCATCTACAATTGGAGCCTGATGACAGAACCTAGTGATATTTTCTCTTAACAACTCACAGAAAACATTGCAGACAAGGAGAGGAGCGGCAGGTTTCGTGAGTGGATAAAACCTGCTAAAAAAAGTTACATATCATTTTTTTAATATAAGCTTTGTATTCCTTCTGTATTTATTACACAATATGTGTAACGTTTCCCCAACACAAAATGCAATTATGGGCAGTCAGAGTAGCGAATTAATTGAGTACTACAAACTTCACGCATACTGACTAAATATGATGTTAGTTGAACTACCATTGAGTTCAGACACTCGGCAGTGGTCGTTGTGGAACAACAGTTTTCTTTCATTTCGAATGTTCATAACAAAAACATAATACTTCGCAAATGGAAGCTGTACAATATTTAAAACACTTGAAAGACGTGGTGTCCCAAAGTTGCCCCTGCTGTCTCAAAGTAGCCTCGGTTTATGAGACTTCACATTCCCTGCTACACTATCCTCCATTTCTTCTTTAGAGTTCTTGTAACCATTCTCAACGTCTTTTATATCTTCTACCGCACTTCCTCTGCTGTTCAGTACATTTAATGATGTCAAATATTGAATTATTCCAACTTAGTTCCGCAGGGATGTCTATATGATTGTTGTGAGTTTTAATTATTATGCGATATGTTATTCTTCGCCATGATTTTTATAAAATTTTCTATATGAATGCTTTAATATTAATGTCTGAACTACTGAATTATATCTCATTTTTTTCTCAGTAGCTGATAATGAGTAACTTCAACATGGGTGCGTCATCGGCTAAAACTTCGAGAGGAAGTAAGGAACCGTATTTATAGAGTAACATGACAGCCAGTGCTTTGGAAGGTAGTTTTTATATTTAGCTAATATAAATTTTCTGTAATTTCCAGTAGAAATATGTTGGATCTATCAGGTTCACGTAAGCATTGTTCACAAGCATATAGAGAAGCCACACATTTCTCACGGTAGTCATTTTGTAAGAGGATTGCCGAATATTAGTCTGATATAGTTCCGTGCTTTAGAGCTGTCTAGAATAAACAGTCACTGTTATGCGTCTAACGCTTGGAATGGGCTACAGCTTTTCGGTTATTTGAATGAATTTTGAATTTGGTCCATCTGAAAAAATATGACCACTGGCACGAATATCTGTTGCTTTTTGTTTTTCAAATTACCCGTCACGTATAAGCAAAGTGCAGTTTATTATTTTACAAATGGTTATGGAATTAAGGCGAGTCTTCTACCTAGGTTACTGGCACGACTGATTTGGTCTGCTTATTTCCATTCACCACACTAGAATGTTGTAAATGCAGTGAGAAATCCAGTTATGACGCAACTCCCAGAAATGATTTAAGCTACTGATAATGATTAGCAATCACAATAAATGCACGAATCACACAGCGCAATAAATGAACGCCGATAGAAAGCGCTTCTAAATCAGTATGTTTGTGCCAACAGAATTTATCTATGCCTCCTCTGGTGAGGGCTAATAGCTTTTAGTATAAATGTAACTAAATTCATGTGGCCTTTACATCATAGTACTAGCTGCTCAATTCTTCTCAGTCGTAGCTATCTAAACTGTCCAGGTATCGAACCAAATTTCTGGGACCTACAGATTAACCTGAATAAGAATCATGGAGCCTAATATAGATGAATATTAGTTTCGATTCCGAAAAATTTAATACAGTTCCTAACAATACAATGCTGCTCGTACGTTCATACCCAGTTAATATTTCAACAGACATAAGTATCTTGCCATTAAATGGTTAGGAATTTGTTTAAACATTTTTGTTAATTTATCAGTTATAATTCCCGACTAAAATCAAACGTACCTCAAGACAACTTTGGGCTGCACAATCATCAGTACCACACAAAAATTCTTGGTGCAATTTACTGAAATGAATCCTATAAAGAAATGTTGCTTCTCGCAGCTGAACTGTTTAAAGCCAAGAATATATACATCTCCACGTGCAGTGAAGACCGTGGTCTATAGCAGGGTAAATTTTTGGTCTATAGATCGGTATTTTAGTGAGATAGCAATGATGTCATATAATGTATAGTTGGTGATTGTGACGTGGTATTTTGATGTGTGTTTGTTTGAATTGTTGATTGTGTGTAATCAATTGTAGGGATTGACTATTTACGAGTGCGCGACTTCGAATACCGCGTATCGGTCATTCATTTCGTAGATTGCAGTCGAGTGCTTTCTATCGTGTTTTTACGACGAAGCCGAAAAACGCATCGAGCTGCACGGGCAGCACCGCCGGGCCGCGTCCGCCGTCGCGTTCGCGATCGTCGGCTTCCGCGCCGCGCCGTTCCGTGCCGTTCGCGTCCGCGACATCGGTAACGAAAATGACGTCTAAGCCTGCTGCGGTTGTTACTGTTACTCGAGTGCGTGGTGACAGTTACAACGTGGAGATAGAAGCAACTCACGCCCCACCAGAGGATCAGCCAAATGACTTTCCTGTGACAACAAAGGGCCAGCACAACACGCCCATGTCATCGTCAGCGGCGTCTATGCCGACCTCTACCGACGCTATGGACTTGGTGGAGATTGCAGACCTGGACTCAACGCCTACTACGGAATGTGTAGTGGACTACACAGTGATGGAACACGAGCAAGAGGCCTCCGTCTCACGTAAGCGTGCTGCAGAGAACACTTCAAATGATAAAGATGACAGTCCAAGCGGGCTGCAAAAATTTCTGTGAAAACCAAAACCAGAATGCCGACTCCTCAGCTCAAATCCGACCGAAGAAGAACAACCAGAGATGCAGAACAAGACGCAGACAAGTGGCGTAAGCCGCGTAGACCTGCTCCTGCCGCTCAGCTGAGCTCCAATGCTGCCAATGCTCCCAGCACGAGCAACTCTTTCTCGCATCTCCCCATAGAGGCAGAGCAAGTTATGGAAACAGTGGAAGCAGAACAGACAAAGGCTGTTAGGGAGTCGAAGCCAGCACCCCTGATAGTGTCCTTCAAAGAGGATTATAGAAACCTCGATATGACACTGAAGAAGCTTTGTAAGCACGAGTACCGCGTCAAACCTGCGGGACGCGAGTTATACAAGCTCTTCCTCAAAACTAATGCCGACTATCAAGCCGTCTTGGGCTATGCGTCACAAAACAGCATACCATTCTACACCTTCCCAACGGAAGCTGATAAAAACCTGAAAGTCGTGTTACGAGGACTCCCATTCAATTTCTGCACGGAGTACATCAAAGAAGAACTGAAAGTGCTAGGTATAGTGGCGAGGACAGTCGTTCGTCTGCGTTCACCAAAAACGCGACAGGAAGTACCACTGTTCCTGGTAGTCCTCTCGGATACCACCGAGAATAGAGCAATTTACAAAATGACGTCTCTATGCTCAGTGATAATCACCACCGAAAAATTACGTAGCACTCGAGGTCCTCCTCAGTGTTACAATTGTCAGGGGATAGGACACGTATCCCGGCACTGTGTTATGCCGCCCAAATGCGTCAAGTGTGCGGGCGAACACCCAACGCGTCAATGCGCTCTAAAAAAAGGAGAAACCTCTCCTAAATGTGTCAACTGCGGCGGTAATCATGTCGCAAGCTATCGGAAATGCACCGCTTTCAGTAGATTTAATGACAAACAGAAGGCAAACAATGCCTCCTACGTTGCCATTCTTAAGAAGAGGCAACAACAGAAAAAGAAAAAGGAGGAGGAAGAGGCAGCAGCCTCCAACAAGGGCCTGCCCAACCCTGAGCTGAGACCGGGTAAAACCTACGCAGAAGCATCAGTTGGTGCTCATGACAATGGGAGGGACCACCAGAGAGACTCCTCTGCCCAGGCAAAACCTCCGAGCAGGATGAAGAAAACTGAAGAATCGAAGAACCGCCCACCGGATGAGAACACCCGAAAGGATGACGGCTCCATCCTCTTAAACATGGTGCAGTCACTATTGCAGACGGTGACTGCATTAATTCAAGACCTACCGCGTCAGATGGCGGAGGCCGTTAGGATGGCAATAACTGCCGTACAACAAGGTAACCAAGAACGTCATGGCTAATTCCATTGAAGACTTAACCATTTGCATATGGAACGCTAATGGCCTCTGGCGCCAGATGGGCGAATTTAAGGAATTCCTTAGGGACGAAGGCATTGATGTGTGCCTCGTGAATGAGACTCATCTCAAGCAGGGGATCAAAGCTGCTGCCCCCAACTACTCCTGCTATAGGTGTGACCGGCCAACCGCCGGAGGTGGTACCGCGGTCTTCGTTAGGAGCGCCATTAAGCACTACCAAATAGTATTACCCCGCATGGAGACCATAGAAGCAACCGGTGTCGCTGTCGAGACATGTCGGGGGAGACTTGTGTTTGTTGCTGTATACCGACCACCAGGACGCCTACATGAAGGGGACATTTCTGCGCTTCTTAGTCTGCGCGGCAATCTGTTTATTGCAGGTGACCTGAACGCCAAGCATGTCGCCTGGAATTCACGAATCACCAACAATCACGGAAGGAAACTCCTACGAGTGGTCGAGAACCACGATGCGGTAGTTTGGGGACCCACCGAACCTACCATCTATGGACGTGGCCTCCCTGATGTTCTTGACATCGCCATAACCAAGGGCCTAAGACACAACATAGCCGTCACCACCAAAACGGTCTTGTCATCCGATCATGTCCCGGTGCTTTATTATATGGCGGCGGACATATCATCACGCAGGGACAGACTAGCCAGAAACTTACGTGAGATTAACTGGGAAGTCTTTAAGAACCTCCTCACACAGCGTATCGAATCTGCAGCGCCACCCTCTGCTACTGGCCCCTCTGCCGCCGTTGCTGTACTGGCTGACTGGATAAACGAGGCAGCAGATGCGGCTACCCGGCCGCGCCGTAACCAGCCTCAACGATCTCGACAATTGCCTTCCCACATCCGAGAGGCAATAGCAATCAAAAACCAACTAAATAGGGAGTGGCATCTCACTAGGGATCCGGCTACAAAGAGAGCGGTAAATCGCATGCAGCGGGAGATCAAAGCGGAGGTAGAACAGTACAGAATTTCTGACTGGTCTAATTTCATTTCCACCTTGAATATAGAAGACGGGTCTGCATGGCGAGCCACGAAGGCCCGACTCCGCCAGAGGATAAAGATCCCACCTCTGGTTGTTGGAAACAACCATGTCTGCGTCCCAGAAGAAAAGGCTGAAGCTCTTGCTGAGACCTTTGGGGCAAACTTTAAACCAGTCGTACGTCCCTAGAGATGATGAGCAGATAAACTTCGTGGAGCGACGCCTGAGTCGCTTCCTAGTAGCTGTTCCTTCGGAGGAAGACCTCATACAGGAAATCACGGTGCAGGAGGTGACATCGGCCCTCGCGGTACCTGAAAATCAAGAAAGCTGCCAGGACACGACGGGATTGGTGGAGGGATTCTCCGACAAATGCCTCCTACGGCAATCCTATACATCACGGAGTCTTTCAATGAAATTCTCCGTACAGGCGAATACCCGCAAACGTGGAAACATGCCCAAATTATACCCATTCCCAAAGCGGGCAAGGACAGGAGGTCACCCAAGTCTTACCGACCGATCAGCCTGCTGCATACACTTTCCAAAGTGTTTGAAAGGATATACCTTAAGAGACTGCGCAGAATCATAGACAAGGAGAGGCTGCTGCCGAATGAACAGTTCGGCTTCCGACAAGGGCATTCCACCCCTCAGCAGCTACTTCGTCTTGCTGAAGAAGCCTTTGCCGTTTTTGAACGTCGCGAGTACTTCGGTGCGGTCCTGATGGATGTCAGCCGAGCCTTCGACTCAGTGTGGCACCAACGGACTCTTATATAAACTTCTCACGCAAGGAGTACCTCTTTCTCATGTTAAACTACTCAAGAGCTACCTGGAGGGACGAACCTTTCGAGTAGTCATGGATGGGGCCACATCCTCAATCAAGAACATCGCTGCAGGCGTCCCACAAGGCTCGGTCTTAGGCCCGGTGCTATACAGCCTCTACACTGCTGATACACCTACTACAGCACGTGTTAAAAAAGCCCTGTATGCCGATGACACGGCCATGTTTGCCAGAAGCATGAACATCAACAATCTGCGACGTCGACTACAACAAGCGTGCGACAATATTCAGAAATGGGCAACGAAATGGCGGTTAGCCTTTAATGCGCCAAAGAGCCAAGCAATTGTATGAACTAGGAAGAAGGTTCCACAAAACCTGACTTCCTCTAACCCTCTTCGGCGAAGATATCAACTGGACAAGTACTGCCACCTACCTAGGTGTGAAAATGGACAAGAGAATGACGTGGAAGCCTCACGTCACCAACGTCCGCGCAAAGGCATCTGGGAGAATGAGAATTCTATACCCGATTCTCAACCACTCTTCAGCACTGAGGCCGCAGCTGGGAATCCGCCTCTATGTTGCGCTAGTCAGGCCAATACTGGAGTACGCAGCAGTTGTCTGGGGGAACACTGCTGCCTCCAACTTACAGCAACTGCAAGTTGTACAAAACAGGGCCATAAGACAGGCATATCATCTACCGAGTGAGACGAGGACACATGTGCTGCACCAAATAAGTGGCCTACCCAAGCTTCGCGAGAGGTTTGAACAGCTGGCAAGACAATTTTACGCCAATAATAAAAAATCTACCAATCCGCTGATAACCGCTCTAGGTGCGGATCCAGTATATGATAATACTCTCTAGGTGGCCAAAGAAACTGCTGGACCACTAATTATGCACTAAAACATAAGAACAATGACAAAAGCACCGGATACGACAAATCCAGATAGAGACGAACCATTCTGATAATGACAACCAATAACATAAACTGGAAGGAGATGCGCTATAGCGCAAAAAGTTCCCCTCAACCTGGGACTTAAGTTTTCCCAGTAAGGAATGTCACTGCTGCTGCTGCTGCTGAGGACCGTGAGTGAAGACCATTAATGTTAACGATTCGCTGGCCGAAGTGCTGTTAGGAATAGAAATGAAAAGTCGATTTATGTGGAGAAAATGTTTCGTTGGGCTAATACATATTTTCTAACTTAAATCAAACATAAAATAAAGTTTTCAAAGATCATCAAAACAAACAGAATCATTTTAATTAGACATTTATATTAGGGCTGTTGAAATTTTTAAATATATCGGATTTTCGATATATCGATATTTTTAAAAGTATCAATATCGTGTATGATATATCGGAGGAAAAGTATCGATATATTTTATGGAAACAATGTTACACAAACAAATTGTGTAAAAATACGACCAAGCCTTATGGCTATTTACTCATTCTTCTGAATCAAGTCTTCAATTTCTGAAACAGAATGCTTTTTCACAGCGTTAAAATTTTTTTTATATTGTTTCTTAACCATAATACATTTTTACTAAAATTAAAGGCATAATGTGTACGATTTACTATAAGACTTATAAAACCAGAAATAGATCCAAGGGAAATCTTGGCTTTAGTGAACTTGTAAAACTGATAAAGCAACAGTAGTGGCATTTATTTAGGTAGAAGTAATTAATCAGAAGCACTAAATGTGTTTTTAAATATGGTCCTATAAATTTTATTTGATCATCTAGATTTTATTAATTTTCATCCTTTCTTAAAATGTTATCTATGAATTAATTTACTGCATATGCAACACAGTTAATCGTCTTCTTTTCCACCAATAATAACTAGATATCTTCTACGAGGAAAACGGAAAACGACAACTTATTATTAAAAAATATCGTCTCCGATATTGATATTTCAGTATCGAAATATCAATATATCGACCTAAAAAATTACACTCATAACTATCGATAATTTCAAAAATAATATCGTTATATCGATATTTTATTAACAGCCCTAATTTATACTACCTATCAAACGAACATAAGAAATAAATTTCTGTTAAATTTAAGTGATAGTGCACCATTTGAGAATGTGCTTAAACTTTCTTTCTTTCTTTTTTTTTTTTCTTTTTTTTTGCTACTTATATAATCTTAGTTATATATTTTCTCTCTTCAATCGCCTTATTGCAAATATCTAGATAAAAAGTGCTTACAAAATGAAACAGCATTATAAACCAATGAGATTTAAAAAAAGAACTATAGTGGAATTTTTAACGATTACTACCACCTTAAGTCAATTTTAGTAATCAGGTATTTATAAATAAAACTACTAAATTTATTAATAATAGAAAAATAAGTTATTACGTCTTTTAAATTAGTTAAATGACAAAACTGTCTCATTCCGACAAAACAATTACTACAATAAGGTATAAACAAAGTGCAGTAATCGGACAACGAAACAATTTAAATAGTTAGAAATACACGAATCTGACTATTGACCAAAAAGTTTAATTATAGTAAAAATATTTAAAACTAATCATCCTCCTATCAGCAATTTCTATATAAATGAAATAGTAAAAATGTAACAAATTGCTAATTTAACAATGTGGTGACTATATTATACTTAAATATGACTTATTTCACGCTCTTAAAATTGTCCTGCAAATGTAGTTGATAATATATGTTTTTAAACTGATTTAACGAATAAAATTCAGCCAATTTTTTTAATAAAACGCAATTTAATGTATGAATCAACGGAGAGGCTCCTACATTTTGGTTGAGCTGACCGTTGCATTCTCCAAGGCTAGGCGCTTCCATTTCCATCAGGCTGACTCTGGCGCTGCGGAAAGCTTGTAAGGTCGCGGAGTTCCTTGAGCCGAATGAGTAAACCATGTAAATTTAGGTTTCCCGAAATCACTCTGATTAATGCCGCGATGGTTCCTTTAAAATGCAATATTCGAACTCCATCCTGTTTCCAAAATCTCTTCCTTTAGCACTAGCACTCAATAAAGTCGTTAGCATACCTGAGGCCTCACAAACTTCCATCATTTTTTTTAAAAAATTGACTGCAGAAATCACGATATCCAGAGACATATCACTATATAATGTTATAACTCAGTTCTTTAATTTGCTGATACCAAAATAACTCAAATATTTCTGACATTAACTACCAGAAAATTATGCTAAAATTTAAGATTTTAAAACACTCTAATTAAAGTCAAATTTTCGTAACTGTATTTTTAAAGTGAACTAAACGGTGACGGTACGCCGTTCATTTTTTTTTTTTTTTTTTTTTATGTGAAGTTTTGTTGGTGACATGTTTAATGTCTAAAACTTATCAGTCGAACTAGATTGACGAAACAGAATATTGTGATAGTTAACTGGTAAAGTTAGCGACACGGTATCGAATAACAGTATCGATACTGTCTGTGATCATGAGTAGTATCGGAAAGTAAAAGTATCAAGCTTACTAAAGTTTGGAAAAAAGGTATAGATACATTGGTGTATCGAAATATAAGTATCGATAACATGATGTTTTTTTTCTATAATTCATTGGGATTGAGATTTTCTTTTATTTAATTTTTTATTTCAAGATTAAAAGTCTGCATCTACGCATTAATTTCAAGTTTTAAATCTTTTTTAATTTTTGTAGTTGAATTTTTTACGATGATGAAATTTTCAGCATTAAACCATATTCCTTTTTCTAATCCTAATATGTGAAAAATATGTTATAAATTAAATAAATTAAAAGAAGTTTAAACTTAATCAGACTCAGTTTTTATTTTAGTCATAAATAAACCAAAAGCAAATTCCTTGACTCAAATTTTGGAATTAAGTAGTTACAATATATACCAATCTTATACTTCCCACTATTCCTTCATTCAGTCACTTACTAACAACAATTTAATAATTTAACCACTCATTTACATGATAATTGGTTTCTTGTCTTTGACATTGTTTTGTCTACCTTTGAAAATAAACGCTGGCAGAAACTGATGTCCCTGGAACTGACAGGAATTCATGGGTTAACATATACAAGTGAGGCAATATATCTACAAATTACTCCAAAGGGTCACTCGACAGTGGTGATAAAGATGTTGCCAAATATAGGCTCAGTTCATGCTTTTCACTGGCCAAAGCAGACTGTAGAGAGGAACCTAATGCTCGACTTTTGTTTCGTATGTGCTAAGGTCTTGTGATGACTCTAAAAAACATATTCAGTTAATGTGTCAACTGAAGAATGACTATGTGGCTCACTGGAGGATGAGACGGTATTTACTCCCGCTAGATATTGCCTTGGCACATGCATGGAAGTGAATTTTTCTAAATCAAGGATCCAGCAAGCAGGACATTGTGGTTAAATGACTCGAACAATGAGTTAGAATCCGTTCTTAACACACATTCCATACAAACCAAGCAAGCGACAACATTGATAACCAAAGGTAATGTAACCTAACGCCTAAGTTCTCAAGTCAAGAGTTAGAGACGCCTTCCTTCCTTTTTTATATATATATAAAAAATGTAAAAACTATGTTTTCATAACATTTCCAAGTTCGAAAAGCAATAATTCCACCATCATAAAAATACATCACGATTGTCGTCTTGAGATGTATTTATTCCTATCTAGGCGGACGATACATCATATAGCCATGTGTATTGTAATCATATTTTCATTTTTTCTTCTTGTGACTTTGTAGTATTTCCACAAATTTTACCAGCGTCCTTTTGGTGTTGATACCACCCAGAAAGTACTGATATGAGTAAAATTATTGTACGAGGAGTATCGGTATTCATAGAAATGTACTCGATACCAAGAGGTATCAATGCTTTTTCCGTGTCCCTAAGTGTAGTTGTATTCTGAATCAGCATCTTCGGAATTAACTGTCTATCTGTAAATGCTGAAAAGCCTTAATTTATTAATAAAGAAATTTTATACTTCATTGCTTATGAAGACATTCACTCTTCCATTTAAGTAGAATAAAAGATATTACGAATTTGAGAACCTCAGGGGAAGTTGCTGACCAAAAACTAATGTCGATCTACCAGCTAACAATCTTCGATAAGACTCTTATCTCACCGCAGCTGCCGTCGCTTCTAACAATGGTGATTTGTAATAATTCACTTTTAGAAGAGACATTGCCGATTTAAATATCTTTACCAGATATAAAAAAATGAGCTTTTTTTAATTATGGCTTTACGGCTCTTCGATGCTTAGTTCATTAAAAGTAGGGACAATGACCGTAGCAAATATACCGCAGGGTATTTAACATTCAAATTAAACACTCACATAAACCTTATAGTTCAAAGTATAAAGATAAACGGGTATATCGGAGTCGTATCAAACAACGGCTGACAACCATTGGATGTTGAAATCTTTTGTTGCTTGAGTGTTTTCGTTGCTTCATAAGTATCTTTCACGTATTAAATGTTAATGTTTCTAATTTCCGTTTGAAATATCAAATTTCAACAACAGCACTCTCAGCTTATTTCAAGATAGTAATCAAGATAAGTCGAAGAGAGCTTCAAAGGTTAATCATATTTGCCGGATTCTATTTGGACTGAAGTGTAGTCACTTTATCTGTGCTCTTGTAATTTTAAGTTACTAATAATAATGCGTTGCATGTTTGGTAAAAAAACCTCTATGGAGCAGTTTGAGGCAGTACATCTCACCACAGCCATCCTTTGAGGAATTGGGAGCAGGTAAATATTTGAAGTTTTCTTATAAGGGGCTCAAAACATGGCTGGAATTTTCATTTTGGTTTCAAGTATGCCGCGAACGCTCTGTGTTAAAATTATACCTTCTGCTGTCGATCCGGTCACGATGAATATTCAATACATGCCAACATTAAAATACGTTACAAAAACGTATTACATTGATTATAGATATATCAATACGTATTGTAGACAAGATGTTACATTCGTACAGTAAGACTCGTAATTTGAATGTACAATTTTCATAGTTTTTGATTGCGCCAGTCTGTTCTGCTGTATGATTTCTATTGAAAATGGATTTAATTGAATTATTCATGGATGCTTAATGGTTACTGAATACAAGAAAGTCATTTACATCAAAGAGCGAAATTAATGTAATTTACTTCATGACTAGCAAACACAGCGAGATAAACGGAGATGATTACTGATATTATTCCGAGTGACCTTCTACACGTTATCTAACAAAATTGATATGAATATAAGTATTAAAAACTCTTATGCTGACAAACCAAGTTGTAGTTCAGAGCTTCTATAACTGATATCTAGTCCAGATGGCTATTCCGCATTTTTTCTCCGCATTAACTGTGATTCTCGTCTTAGCAGCTCCTAGCAAGGTATCATTGAATATTGTACTGTTGTTCTGAGCGCTATGTTGAAGTTCAGAATCGTGTCTACAACTTTAATATTTCGTCGCAGAAATGCTAGTGCCTTATTTAGGAAATGACTCAATCCTTTAGACACTATAGGCATTCTTCAATAGAAGATTTGCGCCAGTTTCATGTTTAAAATCTCTGTTAAATAGGTTTTTTAAGAGTTTTAGTACACATATCTCTATCTTTGATCCAAAAAATCTGCAGAAGAATATAGAATTTTATGTTGTTGAAATCTTGCGTTTTTAACTATTCAAAATATTCGAGAAAAAATCCAATAGATGAATGTGTAATAGTTTTATTTTATATTTAATAACTGTAGACGTATTTCAAACACTTATTCAGTACCTTTTTAACGAAAATACAGTCTTCAAGAATCTACCAAATAAAACAATTCTACAATGGAAATGAGACATCCCGATAATATTTATTTAAAAAAGCTTTGTTTTACGTTTTTGTTTTGTTCAAACAGAATTCAAATTGTTGTTGGTAAGAAAAATACACGTTACAGCATCTTCGAAAAAAGGTAAGACATTTTTCTACTCAATTTGCAAGAGTCCTTCTTGGATTTTTATTGTTTTTAATTTTTTGTCCTTTTTGATATTTGTTTTTTGTTGAATTCCGGGTACGTCTCTTATGCACGTTCACGAAGGTCGGTTATGTTTACATACTGGTTTTAAATCCAAATACATTCTCGATTTCTTGAAACATAGCATTGTATAATTCCACTCTCTTCATAAGATCTGGAATCAGCTCTAATAGAGGTTAATAAAGGGAAGAGAGTCCATGAATTTACATAGCCTCGAAGATGAGCTAACTAATTAGTCAAAAGAGAACAGTATTAAAAGAATATATTTTCATTTAAAGGAAAAAGAACTAAAATTGAGCCAGAGTGGACCAAAGAAGATATTCTCGATTTTGCCCCCATTTCCTTAGAACACTTTACTACGAACGTTTGATACCGTAAGGAGATTCGGCTTCGATACTTCGTGAGCAGCAGCCATAGCCAGTAACTGCTACTTGGGACAGTATATGGTGTGTGGGTTAAGGCGTCTGACTTGAGATCGAAAGGTCCCTGGTTAGATTCCGGGTGTCCCGGCGGCAATTTTCATTGGCCCTTAAATCGTCCTTCCCCTCTATCACGGCTTGCTGTTTACTGTGAAGTACGCCAGTAAGCTTCCGTGGTTCGGATTCCATATTATACTGTTGCTCCCCTAAACCCGGTAGGAAAACCTTGTCAAGTTCTTTGGTAGTTTAATTAATACTAGCCTCGTACCCGCGACTTCGTACGCGTGGATTAAGATTTTTTTTGCCAGAATTAAATATAGTAAGTTGTTGGTAACGAAGGAATAGTCCCAAACAATATCGAGTCGGCATAATAGGACAGGAAAGCTAACACTATATCATTCTACCGTCGAACCTGCCTCTTGAAGAGAATTAACTTCCAACATATTTCTGTCACTATTCGATAAGATCTCAAAATTTCGTGACTAAAACCGTTAATCATACTGGAAAAAATATCCTGTGCCCTTCATACACATTTCCTTATAAAATTACATCACAACAATATAGCCATTTAGTCGTCAAAACGTAACAAAAAGACAGAGAATTACTTCCGTATTTATAACAATATTACTGTGGTTCACACTCACACACTGACTGTGAACAACACCTGAGGGATCATTATAATGTAAAAAGTGTACACCTACAACATTGCAAGACTACCTACGATTTGCCTCGCATTGCGCCCCTAACTTTCTAATATCTACAGTTTAACATTCAATACGAATAACCTACGACCCAGGCTTGACTCTTACGATGAAAAACAATTTTTAAAAATCTTAGCCTCCACGGAGATTTCAACCGGAGACCACAACGTTCGTAAGCAAGCTCTTTAGCCACTGAGCTTCCAGCTCACTACACGGAAACACGGTCTGAAGACGTGCATATCCAACGTGTCTGTCGATCGCCGTATTTCGAAGTTATGAGAATCAATTCCAACATATTTCTGTCACCATTCGATAAGGTCTCAAAATTTCGTGACTACAACTGTTAATCATACTGGAAAAAATATCCTGTGCCCTTCATACAGATTTCCTTATAAAATTCCATCACAACGATATAGCCATTTGGTCGTCATAACGTATCAAAAAGACAGAGACTTACATCTATAATTATAATAATAATATTACTGTGGTTCACACTTACACACTGACTGCGAACAAAACCTGAGGGATCATGGGTCTACTGGAGATCGCGATTCCGCTACAATAACTTGCAGTAATATCGTTGGAATACTGCTGTATTCAGTCGCAAGACGTATTATTTTCAAGTAGTAATTCTGTTGTAATACAGCCTGGACCACTATCTTCAAGCAAAAATTAGGTTGTAATACGGCCTGGACCAGCATGAAACCGTTAAATGTACTTCGGAAAGAATTTATAGTGGAGTCTTGCATTTGATCACTCCAGTATTATGATGCCAACTCCTGGCGGAATCGCGATCTCCAGTAATCCCGGGATCATTATAACGTAAAAAAGTATACACCTACAACATTGCAAAAATACCTACGATTTGCCTCGCATTGCACCCCTAACTTTCTAATATCTACGGTTTAACATTCAATCCGAATAACCTACGGCCCAGGCCTGACTCTTACGATGAAAAACAATTTTTAAAAATCTTATCCCCGACGGAGATTTGAACCGGAGACCACGACGTTCGTAAGCCAGTGCTTTAGCCACTCAGCTGCTAGACCACTACGGAGAAACTCGGTACGGAGTCGTCCACATCCAACGTGTCTGTCTACAGCCATATTTCGAAGTTATGAGACAAATGTGTTATTTATACAGATAATTTTTCAACCAGATGTAGACAGTATTTTTCTCCTTGTTTCAAAGGATAAGTGTGCAAAGTTTCATCGAGATCGGATAAAAACTGTGGATTTGTATGAAGACCAAACAAACCAACAAAAGAAAAAAACCAAACAAACAAACATACATTCATCTTTATATATAAAGATTACTGTGGTTCACATTTACACACTGACTGCGAACAAAACCTGAGCGATCATTATAACGTAAAAAAGTATACACCTACAACATTGCAAGAATACCTACGAGTTGCCTCGCATTGCACCCCTAACTTTCTAATATCTACGGTTTAACATTCAATCCGAATAACCTACGGCCCAGGCCTGACTCTTACGATGAAAAACAATTTTTAAAAATCTTATCCCCGACGGAGATTTGAACCGAAGACCACAACGTTCGTAAGCCAGCGCTTTAGCCACTCAGCTGCCAAGCAGCTACGGGGAAATTCGGTACGGAGTAGTCCACATCCAACGTCTCTGTCTACCACCGTATTTCGAAGTTATGAGACAAATGTGTTATTTATACAGAGAATTTTTCAACCAAATGTAGACAGTATTTTTCTCCTTGTTTCAAAGGATAAGTGTGCAAAGTTTCATTGAGATCAGATGAAAACTGTGGATTTGTATAAAGAACAAACAAACCAACAAACAAACCAACAAACAAACCAACAAACAAACAAACAAACAAACATACATTCATCTTTATATATAAAGATAGTAATTAATTAAGTAGTCCGCCATAAGGTTCAGTTTAAGATTTGTTTATTTTCAAAACAACTTCAACGATATTGTTCACAAGCATAGATACAATCCAGAGATACTACTAGCGCAGCCTTTGGCAGATGCAAAGTGAATCTGTATAAACTAACTAACTGTACTGCTGATTTCTTTATATAGGCTCTATAGAAATTTCCCGAACACTTCAAAAGCTTCCGCGTGATATTTCTCGAACATTAACGATTAAACATTTTAAAAACAATCAGAAATAGTACTTAATCATTTAACATCATTACAAAACTGTCAGAAATGGAAATTAAAGGTACTTAAACACAACATTATTTACAGAAATCATTTTAAACTTTAGAAAATTGTCCTGTAGACATCGTAACTTGCATTAATACTTGGAATTACAAACATTTAAGGAATTCTCTTGTACAATTCGTTCTTAAACATATTAAATGGCCTTTAAATAATTTCCTCTCATAAAATAAAGTCTATATACAATGATTTACAAGAAATTGCAAAACAAACATACCAGATCATATTCAAGCAAACTTTAGCTCACTAAAAATACTTCATTAAATACAAGTCTACGATAGGGGCGGACTGCGCAGCCGGTAAAAAACTCTGTCACTTGGTCATTCCGACTACACGAGTTTATCTTTTTTGTTGTCAGTGGACATTTATTCCTACACGGTGCCGCTTGGACTTTGCTTCACTTACGATATATCTTCATTCTTGGCTATTGTTGTCTTGCGTCTTAATGTGGTAGTTGTCTGAAGCCGATCTTCTTAACTCAGAATGGTCGGCATCTTCAACGAGCTGTACAAGTAATGATGAATAATTTACCGAAAACTTTGAAAGAATTTAAACATAAAATTTGTAGAGGCCAAATGTAGGTGGGTGCAGGATAGGGGGAAGAAATTGCCACCGGAGCCTGTGCTCCATTGCAATTAAATTAAATTAAATTAAATGTAATGAGGGTTTCAGGCCTGGCGTCGCGTTGGTCGGCGGTATCGTGAGTGCATTCTCAGTGTGCACCGTTGACACTCTGATAGAGGCCGCACGTTTGGCTTGGTCGACCACTGCTGAGCGTGGATAGCATCACTCGGTTTTCTTTGCGTTCTGTTGTTGAGGATCGATTCTCGGAGCAGGAGCCTGATGCAATGTGATTGCCTGTGTGGTCATGTTGATTAGATGATCCGTTTTAGACGATTGCAATTCCTTTGTTGCTGCTTTCGTGAGCTGCAGCCGCTTAAAAACCGGCATCCCGGACCAGCAGTTGCAGCATACATCATCCTGGCGTTGTTGTTTGCATCTCAGTACACACCGTACTATGTTAGTGCATTCGAACACGTAGTGCCAAAATTTCTGGCAGCGATAGCACTGGACCATTTTTCATGGTGACTTTGCTGCAGTCTTCCACGTTGATGCTCCTATCTCGATCTCATTTTCACCTGGTAGCATGATCTTGTAGTTGATTCCGTCATTATAGAGTGTCTTGGTGACAGCCACAAAGTCAGTGGGGCAGCACAAAGAAGACCTTCAAGCCTTGGTGTCCTGAACATGGGCAACAGCTGTATCAATAGGCTGTCGCAGTTGCCGGTGTAGTAGGCGATGACGGGAGTACCGGTCCCTCCGCTATGGTGATAATTCAGTCATCTATTAGTCTTCGTGGTTCAGGATACGCCAGCGTGTTCGACAGGGTGCCCTGTGTTGAGGGAGAGTGTTTAGTGAGTCCAGAATCCCTGCCGGAGGCAGGCTATCCGGATTCGTTGCTCCTTCTTTTTGCTACTTGCAACGACTGGAAACAATTGCTTATCTTTGTGACGACTTATTGCTTTTGTGGAAGTGTGCTGAGTGCCTGTTTCCTCGACGACCGCCTATCTTGGGGCTTGCAAGTTAATATCATCAGGACATTTACTTTTGTCATGGTGTCTTGGACGAGAATTTCTACATATCTTTTGAAACAAATCCTTCTGTAACATTCGAATAATTAACAAGTTTCAGTTGTTCACAGCATTTTTTGTAAATAACACACAGAATTTGATAAATCTGATGAATAACATAATTTGTGCAAGTTTATGTAACCGTTTTGATAGCTCCCTTTACTAGAGTTAAATTAAAGTCACATTGTTCGGTAAACGTACGTAGCTGCCAAGTACACTATCAACGTCATCTCCTAACATCACATAGCACTTCCGCCCTCTCGTGCCGCCACATGACCCCAAATGCCTTGCAATTGTCCAGATCGAAAATAACACAACATACGGAAACTACCCAATCGGTTGTATTTGTAGTCTCTGTCAAACCTGGTCACTTCCAACCTTATTTTGTTAGAGAAAGATTTCAGTTGGTCTAGAAGCTCTTTTTTTAAAAAAAACAATCTGTTCCTGTTAGAAACAACACTAAATTTGTGGCCCCTTCTTTAAACGTTTACCGATCATCGCCAAATTTTAATATGTTATATAGTTAACTATTTTAAACATTTTTTGCTATTAAATATGTAATTATTCTGAAATAAGCTATAGTTCAGGCGTGAGAATTTCTTGAAGCTGAAAAACACCAAATTCCACTTTTATTTCCAAATAAGACTTCCCATTTCAATTATAGTTTAATTTGACATTCAGAGTTCCCCTGTACAAAACTGTTACTATGAAATTTTTAGCCAGTTTCCCTCCATATAGTTTATACTATACGTTTGAAATTAAACATTTATTATTTCCATTTAAATCAACAAATGAAATTTATCCATTCTTACTACTATTTATTACCAGAACCTCTCTTAAATACTTTGTTACTAAAAAGTGCTTATATCATATTATCTTACTAGCTGTCCTGACAGATGTTGTCTTGTCCAAATTTTAATATGTAGTGGACCAAGGGATTTATTGAGAGGTATAGGACTTTTGGGAGTATAGAAATCTAGGCCAGTTGCGACAGGGACTGTAAACAGGCGAGTCGGAAAGAATGTGTAAACTCGCTAAACGACGACCTGCTTAGTAGGTTAAGGCAGTCAGCGGTCTCATGCAGACGCCGGCGAATGTCGGCCAGTATTACCGCATCAAGATGTCAAGTGATTAGAGGATTCTCATCCCCTTCCGGGAAAATATAGTGGGGATAGTTAAACAAAACCAAAGCACAATCAAGGGAAAGAGGTCAAGCTGGCGGCTGGCACCGCAGATGGGAGAAGGACGGCAGCGCCGACCCGGGCTCGAGCGGCAGCGACGGAGATGGCAGCCGTGGACAGCGTAGCCGACAGCTGCCTCGATGGACGAGACATCGCGGCGCGACAATACATGCATTTGGAAATGATCGTGCTCCGACGCCGATAGCTATTTGGGAATGGTACTGCCTAACGGTAAATCAAGGGAAATATTTAAATCTCTGGCATTAGTCGCAGAGCTATAACAGACCTGGCTAGAATAAGGGAATGGAATGCCCAATGTGTTGTTAAATGGTTACCATGTATGTAGATGAGTAAATGTAAATACTTGTACATAACCGACTCTTGTATCATTTACTTTTTCTACTGCTCACACGACAGTAGGTTTCCTACTCACATATACGTGATCCCCTCGGAGTGACAGAGCGAAAAGAAAACAGTAGCCGGTCAACCACAGACAAATGTTTCTGATCGTTTTGTGAATCTGTGAAAAGTTATTGAAATGTGGGAACAAAATAAAATGAGAAAAATGTTTTTCAGAGCGATCGTTGTATTTATTAACGATTGGCTCAATAGATATTCAATTTGCGGAAGAGTACATTCACAAGTACGTCAATGGGAAATTTTACACGCCAGAAGAATTCAATCGGCATGGCACCGCTGAAATACTGGAAATGTGTGATGTGACTGGAATGTGATCGACTTTGAACCATGCGGTTTGTTTCAAAATTTAAGTCACAATTGAGTTAAGTCAAAATTTAACGTTAATATAATTATTTATTTTCTTCCATTAAATTTGAAAAATCAATTAATCTCAAGGTGTTTTACTTTTATTTCGATCATCGCACCGCAAAACCTGTTTTGATTGTTTCGTAGATTTTGTATCATTCAGTATAATGCCTCCAAATACTTTTTATGTGCCATCGTACATTCATTCCAAGCAATGTTTGCATTACTGCAAATAACTTTGGCCATTGCACAGTTCTTCTTAAGGTTGCACGCTTGAGTTTCATTGAGTTGTATATTCAGCGGCAACGTGAATACTGAATGAGCTTTTTGACCAACTTCCTACAACGTAGCTGCATTTCCTGACGAAACAAGTGCAACTTCAATTTCATTCTGCGAGTGAATCGTTGCCAAAGTCAATGAGTTAAGAAAAAAATTTCCAGTTCCACCAGGAACGTCCAAGAAGAAAATTCCTGTAGTTCCATCCTTCACAACTTTCATGATAGCACCGTATGGGCATTTTGGTTGCCGATTCAACAGCGGAACGTTCGTTCGAAACGATTTTCTCAATACATCGCAATCATATTGTTTCTGCGTTTCAACTCTTGATTAAATGCATCGTGTATCCAACGAGTGGGCATTGTCATGCCTTGTTGACGTAATGTCTTGTTCGATATCATGTTCTCAATTAATATCAATGAGAAATAAAATAACTTCATTTTTGGACAGATCGCGAAACAACACAAAAATAAAAACGAAGGATTTTTATTTTACTATAAACTGGAATGAGTTTTTTCGGGTTTTTTTCCTGATCTTCCAGATTTTTTTATTTTTAATACATACCATTGCGTTTTGTCCATACTGGGAGCATAAGAAAATAAAAAAACTGAATTATGCATACCCATCGTTCGAATCTCGAATTATGGTCTTAATTTCATACAAAAATACTGGAGGAAAAATCACTTTCAGTTTTTTCCGAATTTTCCAGTTTTCATGGCAACTTTTCCAATTTTTTTCTGTAAAAACCTTATTTGGACTATTAAGTCCATTTTTAAAAAAAAAATTATCCAAATTGGTGCAGCTGTTCTGAAGTGATGCGCTTACCCAGGAACAGCATATAATTTTTTTTTTATATATATACGCGGTATTGTCAACCCATGCTTTAACTACCCTTTTTGACTATTAAAACGTTTTAAGCTGTTATGATATTATTATCTGTAATGTATTCCCTTTATGTGCCCACAGCAGCATACATATTATTTCTAAAATGTTTTATCTCCTTTCACACCTGGCCGAAATCGATAAATGAGGTATTACCTTTGGTCAGATCATAAAGAAAGTAAATTTTTTGAAATTCGAAACTTTAAGGCCAAAATTTTCATTGTTTCTAATTTTTTTTTTTTTTTTGTACCTCGAACCATTTATCTCCCTGTATTCCCAGCCGAAATTGATAAATGAAGTATCATTTTAAATATTATGATCTTAACTTTGGTGATAACATATATTAAGAAAGGAATTCGATCCTTAAAGGGTAAAAGCACCAATATTTCCATAACGTAATTTTTTTATCACGAGCCATTTATCTCTCTTGATATCTAACCGAAATAGATAAATGAGTTGTCATTCTAAAGATTAATATCTCTACTTTGGTTACATCATATCTTAAGACATGTTTTTTCGTAGTTTAACTCTTAAAAGTATGATGTTTTTTTGTGTTATGAGCCATTTATCTCCCTCGATACCTAACCGAAATCTATAAGTGAGGTATCATTCAAAAGTTTATTTCTCTATTCATGCAACATTGTAAATTAAGAAAGAAATTTTTAGGAATTTGACCCTTGAAGCACGCACGTATGAGACAGTTCAGATCTAAGCCGCTAGACAACAGCCGCACATATCACAGAGAGATATTAATAAACTACTTCACTGTCGTCGACTTTTGTTACGTACCTATTCCACTAAACCATTTATACAAATGAGGCGGTACTTCTTTCGTTCTGTTACAAACCACCAACCTAACTATTCTACGATTTCGCAAAATTTTCGCACGGATCATCTAGTTTTTCTTTGTGCTGTTATTAATAAGTTATATCAAATTTTATATTCCGACTATTAATACTCTGTCCTTTGTACAAATATTTTGTATTTAGAGTTCCTTTAGTATTAGCAACATTATGTGATAGCTATTTCCTCGCTCTTTAAGCGAATAAATCTCTCTCTTTCAATCTTTGTAATCTTATTTCAGGTGTTAACAAAAGTTGGTTGTTGTACTTTTCTTGAATAATTTCCCCATGAGCTGCAAGTCAATATGTTCGTCTTCACCATTAGAAGTTTTGAATTATTATTATTACTTTTTTTTTTCAAAAGACTTTAACTCGCTGTATTTCCTACGTTAAGCGACACCGAGCAAACTCTCTTCCGTTTAAAACCCGATACTGAACAAACTTTTTTGGTTTAGAAAGATGGGTGAAAGCCTTTCTATGATACAAACCGCTTCTCATATTAGGTGTCATATGTCTTATGTTCCCTGTAATAACGATTAATAAACAAAGAGAAGGCGTTATATAATTTCCCTTTTGTTATTTGACAGTCGCAGGAGGTGCTGGTGACTGTGGAAGAGGGGACTCTGCGAGGGGAGACGGTGGTGGGGGTGTACGGCGCAAACTACAGTCGCTTCCTGGGAGTGCCCTACGCTCAGCCTCCTGTGGGAGAGCTGCGCTTCCAGGTGAGCCATCAACCACATCCCTTCAATTATATTCAATAATTGCTGTTATAAATATGGGGAATACATACATATCTTTTTACTGATAATATTTTAAGTAAATGAAGTATTTTTTTAAATAGAAAGGAGATAAACTATGTTTATTATTATTATTTAAATTTCTTTAAAACTAGTACTGTACATTGTAAGAGTTAAAAATACTTACATTCGAATGTCTGTGTTGTATGTAAATTATTTAGCTTACAGTTTTCTCAGTCTTTGGTCTTCTATAAGCGCTTTGTTAATATACTGCTCTGCACTACGTTACTTAACGCAATGTCGTCTTCTTCTGAAACTAATTACTGCTCTCTCTTAAGTTGTGTCATCCTAAAAGACAAGCTGAATATCAATGGTAACATTAAAATGCAACTCGCTATAAGTTATTGTAATTTAATTAATAAGTTCTTAGATTTACAGGTTTTTAGTCAGGTCGCCAGGTAATTTATACTTTCAGCATAGTTTGGTAATCTTTATATATAAAATTCAAGGCGTGCGTAAACGGCATCATGACACACAGTCCACTGGATAAATTCAGGTCATATTCATACTAAATGTTGTTGAGGTCGCACCAAAGGTTTTTATTCATAATTCACTCCGATAGGTTTCGCAGAAGAATAATATTCTTTGTTAAGTTTATTTATCTTATAAGTTTTGATATATGCAGTAAATACAATAAAATAAAACAAAATACGTTAATTAAACAAAACAAGTGTAAGTAATATTTAATTTACATAAACATAACAACAGTGCTCACGCATTCGAATAGACGATAACATGTTAATTGTCTTTGATTCGAATTTAACGTGAGAAAGATTATAATAAACAGTTGTTTGCTGCAGTTAACTTTATGTAAACTACGTTGCGTGTTGTAACATGCAGTTCATAACAACAGAATTTTTTGTTTTCAACAGAATTCCAAGTGTTAATAAATTATACAATTTGTGAAATTCGTTTGTTACATTTATCGCGGATTCTACAGTAACCGTGGCGCCGCAATTTGATAATGGATTGTTATGTAACGCGACGAGCCAAATCGATATCTCGCTTAGTTCTCGAGATATACGATATAGTCTCAAAATTGATGTAGTTAGGTTCTGAAGCAGCCTATATATATTTATATATATGCCGGATATGCACAATTGGGGTTATGTTTTCATACTACTGGATGTAGTTAAGTTGAAATGCGACATTGAGCAGGAGGAAAACGTCGCCAAAGCCACAAGGAAATTACTTATAACATTTCTTTTTTAATATTCGATATCTCGAAAACTAAACGGTATATCAAAAACGTTTATTCTTCATTTTCAGCTTATTTTGACCATGATTCCACAGATAATTCTGTGTTTGAGAATCACTGCTGATTGAAGTTTACACAACACTGTTTTATTCCGTTTGAGAACGGCTATTTATTTCATAAGTTTTGTTAAATGTAATAGGAGTATTAAAATAAAGCTTAGTATGTTAGTTAAACGAAATAATTCTAGGAAATATTTAATTTATCTAAATTTTTTAGTAGTGCTCACGCGTTCGAGTAAACGATAATATTTGTATTACAAATATGTTAATTATCTTGAAGTCAAATTTGACTTTAGAAAATAAATCATGCTAAGTAGTTGTTACACTTTAAGCAAATTGTGTGTTGTAACTAGGGTTTCCAACCATACTTTATTATATAGTATCATGCTTTATTTTTGGTCGTTATTACTTTATACGTTTTTATACAAACATAGTATGTCAAATACTTTATTTCGAGTATGGTATATAGTACATGGAACGAAATGCACACCCTCGTGCCTATCAAAAAGGAATTGCTTGTCTTTTGATCTGTGTCCTTATCGCTTGGTGTCCAAGGCAACAAAAGTGGATCATCCCTTTTGCGGCATTCGTGTCAGCTCTCAGTTATTTCTGAATGGAAGGGGGATGTCAATCATTTGACCGACAAGCCGAGAATTAGCGGTTTCTTCGTTGTTTTGTGGTTGGAGTTTTCAACTGTATTATTTTTCTATTACATTTTTTAAAATGAAAATAATTCTGATTCTCTTTGTTATCCTTATACAAGTGATGTAACAGTAACTACGAAGAACGCAAAATTAAAGAAAAGTTAACACCTATAAATATATGAATATTTGTGGGAGAAAACATTTACTGGATAAGAAGAGATCCTCAAAATAAATTGTTTACGAAATTCACTATCTGTGAGTATGTGGGTTTTACCATTACATCAGCTTACGTTGGACAAGTAAGGCAGTTAATATCCATATTCAATCAATTTCAGAATATTGTTAGTATGATCTTTGCTTCAATAAACTGTAATTTAATGTGAAATTGTGCCGCACTGGCCAGAGGCGTAAAGTTCCTAATCATATTTTTTACCTAAGTATCATACATTATTTTTGGTCGTTATATTTTATCCTACCCATAAAGTATGCGGAAATAATTTATTTGTGGTAAACATTACAATTCATAGATCAGAACGATCTTGTGTGTTATTAATTACCAAACGACTTATTAGGGCTTAGTGAAGAAATCAAACGCACACTGCAATCGTCTTTCCCTGAGAGGGATTGATGACGTTACTGATCCACTATACAACCTTTCTCAGCTTGAAAAGACACGAGATAATTTATCAAATACAAAAATAATTGTTTTGTAGCTGCTCCCTACTGATCAAAATGGCGGGACGGGAGAAGTAGAGCGCTCTTTAATTAGAAATTAGTTCTTCATTTATTTATTTGTTTACAATTTTAGTTTTAGCGTGTAGTACCAGCTATATAACAAATTGAAATGAAAGAAAGAAAGAATAGCCTGAAAATATATGTATTTAATCCAATAACTACCTAAATAAAAAAAAAACATAAAAAACCAAATTTATTATCCCCCTTCCCCTAAATGACTGATTTTTATTTCATTATGAGTGACGTGCAGTTGGATAAATTACATACATCGAAAAGTAAAAATATCTGAATAATCAAATGCAAATTAATTTATCTCAATGGTAGCTACCTTTCTCAGTAGTCATTTGGATTAAAAGTAGTAATTGTTTATTGCTTATTTACCGTTATGATGTTGTGGGGAGGGCTGCACCTATGGATCAATGTGTATCGCTGGCAGCATGTCGTGGATGTAGGATGACCTCAAGGAGTCGTGAAGACTTCACGTATTGCCGGAGGTTCTCCAGATATCAAGCGTCGCGTCGGTCATAACTGTTACAAACTGATAGCGGTTACCAACGCATAACTAACGTCTGTTACGCGCAAGGCGTAACCCACGCCTCGTAGCGTTGTCCCGCCTTGACATGTACACAAAATACAGCTGCACAAAATTAGTAACTTAAAACGTTCGTTCAGTTATTTAATGGGATATTTTCAGCCACTCAATTCTACACACATCAACTATTGCTCGACAAGTCGTGACGTGTTCCCACAATCTAGTGAAAGCGTTGCTTCTCATCTGTGTGATGGAATGTAAGAGTGTCTACCCGCTCAGGCCCTGCCCCACCAGCAGAATCTATACCCAGGTACTGTACATTACTGTCTCTGCCACACGTGTTACATTACCTACCAAAAGTCCCCTTTGGTTACGAAAAAAGTAAGTAACTATGTTTTCGGTTCAAGTAGCGCGAATGCTTCAGTTAATTCAAACTATATTTCCATTAGCTGATATTTTAATCGCCTTACCTTTTCACTTTAATTTGGCAAATTTATTTTACGTTCACTCAGTGTTTTAAGTTCTATAACTTTCGTAGTCAGCATTCCCCCTTGTTGCCTCCAGCAACATGGATTATATTAACTGAACGATTAACTTACTAGTTCTTTTTCTATGTTGTTTGTGTAATTTAATAGTTAGTTCTTCTAATGATATTTAAATTATGGAGTTATGAGGAGGCGCACTTACACGAATTAGCGCAACATCTTTTTACCCGACTGTTTTAATCAATAATATATAACTATATCAAAATAAAAACTTCTACACACAATTAAGTAATTTGCCTATATGCTTCTTTTCTTTATGCGGCTTAAAACTTCACGAACTATTGTGATGCACATTTTTTTTAACAAAAAAAAATAAGAGAATAATAAACCATACTCGTATAACTTTTTTTTCATTTGGGCTGCTTGTTGAAAATCGTTTCTGCCATTTAGTTGCAAAGAACTCAAGTTAATTCACTTAGGCTAATTACAATATTTAGAATTAAAATTTCGTGTACAAACAGTTTGCTGCCCTCCAGCGACCTGATGTACCGAGAATTGTACACCATCACACAGTTAATCAAAAAGTTTATTGACTTTAAATACTACTGATATTAATTTATGCCTCATAAGAACGAAACTAAAGATGAATTTAAAATGTGCTTAAAATATAAATTTACGGAACTGATGTTGAAGTGAATTTTACTTCACCATATTATTACAAAGTTTTTCTTCATTTTCATTGTGCATTTCATCTCTAGGTTCTGTAAGCTTAAATGCTGCGATAAATGAAGTTGGTGATTTAACCACATCATGGTGGGATCCTCTGTGTACATCTACTACTATAATCTGATCAACATGTTCTTTGTCGTCAGGTACTACGATTATGCGATCTGCCTTGTGTTGGGCACTTGCTCTATGTTGTCTCTTATCCTGAGCAGAATCTGGTGATAAGAATGCTGTGGTGCGATAAATATACAGAAAGTTTTCCGAATTATGTTCTGCCTATTAAGTTTCAGCGCAACAGTTTAGTGAGCTGTTGTATCGTACGAAATCTAATACTAGAAGGTAAACCAAAGATTCTCCCTTTATAATCTTTTAGTCAAGTAATGTGCTAGTCCAACTACTATCATGATTGCTCTTTATTATTAGTGATAGTTGATATAAAGTAAAGAGCACAAACTAATAGCTCGTGAAAACTGTAGATAAATGTTTCTGTATCCATCTACAGACTGAATGTGTTGTTGTTACACAATCGCTTCTAACATACACAGACGGAAAAAAAAATCCCAACACCAAGAAAAAATTATTGTAGAGTAATGAAATTTGGACAATGCATTTGTCAAGTTAACATGTTTAATTGATTAAATTTTCAAGATCACAGGTTAATTTAAGCTCAAGAAAATGCATTTCAAATGTGAAATACTGTTAAATTAATAGCCGGTGTAACCTCCAGAATTTTGAATGCAAGCCTGCAAACGTGAATGCATTGTGTCATACAGGTTTCGAATGTCACTTTGTGGTATGGAGTTCCATGCTTGTTGTACTTGTGCTGTCAATACTGGGACGGTCAGTGCTGGCTGTGGATGATGCTGGAGTTGTCGTCCAATGATATCCCATACGTGTTCAATTGGAGACAGATCTGGTGATCTCGCAGGCCAAGGTAACATGTCGACACTCTGTAGAGCACGTTGCGAGACAACAGCGGTATGAGGGCGAGCGTTATCCTGTTGAAAAACTCCCCCTTGAATGCTGTTCATGAATGGCAGCACTACAGGTTGAATTACCAGACTGACGTACAAATTTGCAGTCAGTGTGTTTGGTATAACCACAAGAGTGCTCCTGCTGTCATAGGAAATTGCTCCCCAGACCATGACTCCAGGTGTAGGTCCAGTGTGTCTAGGCCGCAGACAGTTTGGTTGCAGGCGTTCCCCTGGCCTCCTTCTGACCAACACTCGGCCATCACTGGCACCAAGGCAGAACCTGCTTTCATCAGAAAACACAACAGATCTCCAGTGTTGGTCAGAAGGAGGCCAGGGGAACGCCTGCAACCAAACTGTCTGCGGCCTAGACACACTGGACCTACACCTGGAGTCATGGTCTGGGGAGCAATTTCCTATGACAGCAGGAGCACTCTTGTGGTTATACCAAACACACTGACTGCAAATTTGTACGTCAGTCTGGTAATTCAACCTGTAGTGCTTCCATTCATGAACAGCATTCAAGGGGGAGTTTTTCAACAGGATAACGCTCGCCCTCATACCGCTGTTGTCTCGCAACGTGCTCTACAGAGTGTCGACATGTTACCTTGACCTGCGAGATCACCAGATCTGTCTCCAATTGAACACGTATGGGATATCATTGGACGACAACTCCAGCATCATCCACAGCCAGCACTGACCGTCCCAGTATTGACAGCACAAGTACAACAAGCATGGAACTCCATACCACAAAGTGACATTCGAAACCTGTATGACACAATGCATTCACGTTTGCAGGCTTGCATTCAAAATTCTGGAGGTTACACCGGCTATTAATTTAACAGTATTTCACATTTGAAATGCATTTTCTTGAGCTTAAATTAACCTGTGATCTTGAAAATTTAATCAATTAAACATGTTAACTTGACAAATGCATTGTCCAAATTTCATTACTCTACAATAATTTTTTCTTGGTGTTGGGATTTTTTTTTCCGTCTGTGTATATTTGCACTCTGTAACAATTGCTTGTCACAAATGACAAATGTTCTGTTGCTGCTAAACAATGGGTACTCCTACTCAAGCTAACGCGCTTTGCGACTAAAATTTATCAACTGTTATCGGAATATAATCTCCACCAGTAACAGACCATGTGTAAGAAGATCATATGAAAAAGCTATGCAACTGCTGTTACAACATTATATTTCTTGCTAGCAGAGTAAGTTTTTATTTGGTTACTGCCCTTAGTGAGCCATATAATACTCAAAAGTTTTATATAAATCAACAAGCCTGCTGTTACTTTGACTTTCACGTACTTCAATAATTACTATGACAGTGCTAACCTGAACATCATTCGTAATATTATTATTTTCAGAGACTTGAATTATTTAAAAAATGTCACAATTGATTATGTTGGCAACGCCATGTAAATTATCGTCTCGTTTATTGTTTACAAAGCAAATGCAAAGCATTGTGTGTGCCGGCAGGACCCTGTTCCCGCGTCCAGTTGGGAGGGCGTCCGAGATGCCACCGAGTTAGCCAGCAGCTGTGTGCAGGATGGAGAGGGCTCAGAGGACTGTCTGTACCTGAATGTCTACGTGCCGTCTGGTACTGGTCCCGACGACTCGCTGCCCGTCGTCTTCTGGGTGCACGGAGGAGGCTTCACTGCGGGCAGTGGTTCTTACCACGAGAGTGGGCCCGACTTCCTCGTCGCGTACGGTGTCATCATGGTCGCCGTCAACTACAGGCTGGGGCCCCTCGGTAAGGAAAAAATTCAGCACATGGTAGCGAATTTCACGTTAATTATTTAAATCAAGGTTATAAAGCAACTTCATAGCTACAGAGCTTTGTGAGAAACTGCTTCACTGACAAACAATATGTAGGCCCACCCGGAAATAGTGAGGTTAACGAAATGAAATTGCACGAGAGGAATAACCCCGTGACCGTATTTCAAAAGGATATAGGAGTTTGCAGTACAGGCAAACTTCTGTTCCAGTATAGATAGGGCATCGAATCATATTGAGTCTTGAGACTTGCGTTGATTCGGTGCCGAAGTGTGTTCGGATTGCTGTTGGATCCCACAGTGCTGCAAGTATGCCAAGAGGCCCTCGAGATCCCACAAACGTACTCAACCGGAATCATCGCACAAGCTGATTACGGACAGGTCGGGGAAATGGTAACGGATGTATTTAAACATTACGGAGCTATCTACAGATACATTTACTATGTTGTGATGTGAAATGTCCTACCGTCATCTTCAACGATAGAGGTATTTTGGCTATATCCGTTATATGTCGATATTGTAATTTATTACAACGTTCTATTTATTTGTATCAATTTTTCCATAACATATTTCTTATCCAATACCAGCTAATGCCATCGTGATTGCTTTCTCACTGATTTAGTTTGCGACTTAACAAGTATCATCTACAACCTTTTTTTACATGCAGCGATGCCTCATGTACAGTGCCGGATCTAGAGGCAGGTTGCCCCGGTTAGGAAAATTTCTAGATCCGCCACTGCTCATGTGGGTCTAGATATCAATTTTATTCGCCGACACAACCACGTTATATATCTGAAGTAGTGCTTGCTTACAGAATTACGTGCCTAATAGCTGGAATTAGCTGTCGCGACCACAGAGACGAAAGACGAACATCAGTTCTATCCTGATATGCTGTAACTGTTTTACCGCCTTCCCCATATCACTCGTATCGGAACTATAATTACCGTAACTAGGTCTTGTGTGAGTGTAAAAAGGGCTTTATTTTTGCAGTAAATATCTTGGATTGCGCGCGTGGTGCTAGAATTTATACTTAAGTTAAATTAATGCACCACACGTGTTCCGTGAAGGAATTGCACCTCGAAAACACGTCGAGGAATTGCACAGGAGTGAGACATTTTGAGAAAAACTATATATACAAATGCGTAGGCAGCTCGAGGCCTTTTCATTAACATTGTGCGTTATGCGACAGAGAGAAGTTTTTAGGGACAGCTACGAAACTATTCAAGATAGTAACAGAAGTGTGTGGTTTTGTTAAGAAACTTAATTACCTTGTATATTTTTTCTGTGGTAGAATCTTTTGAATGAAAATTATTACTATACCGGTTTGTGAATCTAATCTAACAAGAAACTGTGCGTTAAACTTTAAGTAGTGATAGTTCATCTCTAACTATTTGTTTTCATTTTTTAGTTTTGAAATCCATCTGAAATTTTGAAAGTTTCAGAGGAAGATCTAACATACCGTCACTGAAGAAATATTACTGTACTCTATTCCCACTTTACGCTCTTCAGGTATGGTGTGAATCAGTCCACTTTAGGAAAAACTGTTGTGGATGAGAAGTTCGCAAAGGTACTTGAAAATTATTGTTGTTTCGCATGGTTCGAAGTGGGTTTATAAAGCAAAACATTATTTTAGACTATCCATATTATTTCTGGTCATCAACAATATCACACGTCCTTCCGAATGCGAGTCCAGAGTGAAATCATTCGTCGTCTATTCTTCTTTGATTCATTTCCCATGGCTAACATTTTAGCTATTCTCAGTACTGGTTTGGTATTTTTATTTCTAATAATTTCTTGAACTCTTTTTGAATGATCAGCGCCATTTACTGATTTTTCAATTAAATGACTAGATTTGTGTCTGCTTCTTTTGAGAACGCTCGGCCGGGGTCTTTGGTTTTGTGTCGCTGGCAGTGCTAATAACTGTTTGTATCTTTTTTCAGTTTTCGAAATTACAATATTTTTTTCCCCTTTGTAACAACTTTGTAACTGAATTAGTTCTTCTTTCAGCAGAGCACGGATTATTCTTCTCCGATCTACCTTTTCCTTTGAAGTCGATATTCATACATGGGTACCGAGAGTCCTGGTATAACGGTTAGCGTTCTGGACTAGCATTCGGGATGAAGGCGGTTCGAATCCCCGTCCGGGCATCCAGATTTGGGTGTTCCATGGTTTCCCAAATCACTCCAGGCAAATGCCGGGATGCTTCGTTCAAAAGGCCATGGCCTAATTCCTTCACATTCCTTGCCACCCATCATTTCCCGTCTCTAAAGACCTCGCTGTTAAGAGACGTTAAGCAGGTTTTTTTTTTTTTTAAAAAAAAACTTACATGGGTCATTCCGTTTAGTCACTTATGTACAAAATGTATAAAACCTTACTACATAAGAAATTTCATACAATAATGAAGCACGAAATAATGCAATGTACCGATATTAATATGAAAAAGAAAGTAAACCTACTAATACTGGGTGTTAAATACATAAGACAGGAGGGCTGCATAGACATAAAAACGTAGCATAGGCACAAAATGACGTGTCAGATGATTCCTTAATCAAACAAGAAGAGCATTAAAATTATGGCCAGGTCAATTGTTGCTCCTGCCACTTAGAAAATTCCGTTGGGTAGCAAAATTTCAGGATTTACTGCAATGGCTCTTTACTATGAAGTTGCTGAAGTCACTGGAAAGTCGGAAATCGCTTTGGGAGGAACAGTATGGTCTACATTTTGGGTGTCAACTGTCTTTCTGTGATTACACAAACAGCTGGTTTGCGGTTATGCCCATGTTCTGTACGTGTTTTGGACAATGGAGGCAGGTAAGCTGGTATATGAAGCGACTTGTTGCAGTATTATGCCCGATGAAGGGGAAAGGTTGGGACGGGAGTTCGATTGTCGCTGCTGGATGAATGTTTCTTTTTAGCAACTTGGTATATTGCGTACGAAACAAGATGAAAAATCTACAAGCGCCTATTTTAAGCCTCGGTGATGTCTGCTACAGAGGCAATACGTTCATTACACGCGAGAAGAGCACTAAAAAAAGGTATTAACAGTATAATAAGCTACCATTTTAAACATCACCACTATCTGGAATAGGCAACTTGTTCATCACAGGAGATCAAAGCACTGGACATCTATCTTGTGTGCAGGGTTCCTGAGCCTGGAGAACGCGGCGGTTCCTGGTAACGCGGGGCTCAAGGACCAGGCGCTGGCTCTGCAGTGGGTTCAGCGCAACATCGCCAACTTCGGAGGTGATCCGCAGCGGGTGCTGCTGGAGGGGGAGAGTGCCGGGGGAGTGGCTGTGTCACTACATCTCGTTTCGCCGGCATCCGCAGGTCAGAGCAACACACTGCCACCTGTTCATTATATTATAATTTTGTGCGGTCATTAAGTACTCGCGAAATTTCAATTAATGACATACTGGTTAAGACTTATGGCTGTTCAGTCCACCTCTGTCGTAGCCACCCGACGTAATGAAACAACCTGGTGAATTTTTGCCTAATCTTCTCTATCGCGTAGTTGGAAAAATTTTGCGTGCGTCGAGAACCTCATATTTGTGATAATAATACTTGGTATCTTGTTTTCGTTGTCATTTTATTATCAGTTTCGATGCATTTGTATTATTTATAAAACCCTACTAACAATCTGATTGCTATGCATTTAATTCATTCTGAAATGAATTTCATAGGTGTTAGTATACATAATTTGTCTTCTATCGACTTCATGGCTGTTTCTTACTTCTAATAAAAAAAAAAATGGTATGAACTCTCTCTCCAGAGGTTTCATAATCCCACAGCACGTACAAACTCTAAAGATGCCTTTCTGTGTGTTCATGAAATTATAGCTACCTTCTGACTTAATACTTAAAACACGTAAGTTCTTTGGTAAATCTTGAAATGGCTGCGCTGTGATTCATTCTGCACCCTCTCTCCTATCAACAAATACAATTAAATGTTTGAACTTTTCTAATTCGTACAACTGTATTGTTAATTAATTAATGCTACACTGAAGGTAGTTACCCTTTTCATACTATTTGCCCAGATTTTTACTGAATTATTAAAATTTGTCTGAGAAATCGATACTTAATGATGTCATCCAGGCTGTGTTTTATTTATGGAGGGTATAATAATGTTAATAATAGGTAGGCTACATGACTTATGGCCCAATACTGCATACTTTGCTTGGATGAACAGTTGATTTAGTCTTTACTGTACGGTTTCCCCGCCCCCAAAAAAAGAAGTACTCGTAGCTTTTGTGCACCATTTCGTAAATTCTATTACTTTTACAATTACAGCATCAATATTCTTGACGGAAGCCTAATAGTACTACATACATCAAGCTGGACTTCAGGTTGATGACGTGTACAAGTCTTTTATAATTGTAGCTTATAGTTTAGGTTTGATAAAAGCTATATACACTATATATGTTTGTTAAGAGAGATTATTGATAAAAGAAAAATCTGCATCTAAATTTTTTTTTAACTCCCTATCGACGTCGAGCTGTCGAGGGTAGCAGAGGTTGGATGGGACCGGGGTCAAGGAAGGAAGCATCCCGGCATTCGCCTGGAGTGATTTGGTAAAACCATGGAAATCAAAAATCTGGATTCCCGGACGTGGATTCGAACAGGCGTCCTCCCAAATACGAGGCCAGAACGTTAACCGCTCACCCACCACGCTCGGCTGGTTCATGTGTCTGCTAATTCAGGATCTTATTCTTCATGCATGGCAAAAAAATTTTGACATGCTGATATCGAGTAGAGGCACCAAAATCCACATTGTATATTTGAAAGTCTGCCTAAATGGTTTGTTCTATGCAGGTCTGTTCTCGCGGCTGGTCGTAGAGAGTGGAACGTTTGTGGCTGGCATGTCATTGGTCAGGAATGCCAGCAAGAACGCTTTCAAGTTGGGCGAAGCGCTCGACTTCGAGACAGAAGATCCGCAAGAGCTGCTCGACTTCCTGAGATCAGTTGATGCAGAGGAACTGCTCGTAGACTACCAGCTCATCATGAGCGAGGAGGTAAGGCACAATATAGCACTGGATAGAAAACTTGAATTCGTAATTAAAGAAACATAATTGCCATACTTCGCAAAGCATATGTGCAGCATCCACGCAATAGTGTTAACCACAATTAGATGGTGGGCTTCTTTTTATTTCGGATTTAACGTGAAAACTATACTTTCGTTCCACGACCAGGAAGAACGTCCTCAGATTCTCCTCTTACAAACTTTAGCGGCTTTAATCACCTTTTCTTCAATTAGATCTTCGTACAAGCAGAATGTTCCTACAATGTCGCATCTGAGCAGGTGTTCATGATCTTGCAGCTCCCCGCAGTCTCATCCGTCATCGTCCTCGTATCCCCATTTTACCATATTTGTTTTAGATTTAGAGACTCCTGATCTCAGTCAGTTCAGTGTTCGCCAGGTAGTGTATTTTAATTTGTGGCCTCCTGGTAGTTCCTCCTTAGAACAATTATTTTGATAATCAAGAGTGTTCCTCTACAACTCCATACGGCGCGTCTTGGGTTTGTTCTCCAAAGTTACTGTTGTTTTTAGGAAACTGTTCCTAGATTTCACGCGGTGGACAGGAATTTCTTGGCTGTACATCTGGTGTCGGATATTTGTTTTGTTCTTTCCTTCACTCCATTTGTAGTGATCGAGGTCGATAACTTGCCTAAAATTCTCGTATTTCTCAAGCGAGCCAGCATGAAATAGTTAAGCAATATTAGAGTGTTATAACCTGGTGACGTAGTGCGCCGATTAGCAAGTCGATAGTTGCCAAGCGCCAGTAATTATTGCAAGCTTATGAAATGACTTCACACAACAGGCTACCGAGGAGTATTGTCCTCTCCACAAAGTGGTAATAGGAAAGGGGAGAATCTATTTAAGTCATGGGGGGGGGGGGGACAGAACAGCTGTCTGTGTACCTGGATGTTTCAACTTACTACATCGACGCCGGGAGGCGTCGGCACTGCCGCTGCCGGACAAGACGATGATGCCAGACGTCTGATACCAGGTGAGCTCTACTGTGATAGCGGGATGTGGTCAGTCAGAGGGTTAATGATTTAGTTATCATGTTGGCATAGTATTGCACAGATGTTACCAATACTCCAGTTTGCTTCGGCTTCGCGGAGCCCACAAGTACATGCTCGCCCTTGTCCTTTGCCATGTCTCTAACATGTCAGTTAAATACTTGACCATTTTATCATGAAGCCAAATAAATATTGTACACATTCAAGTATGCTGTCAGTCAATTCGTATGTAAATAAATGTGTAAATATGTAATTGCAGTTTCTGTAATTTATCATAGCCTTCTCAGCCATTCCTATATTAATATCTGAATGTACTGAGCCATATAACCTGTCAGGTGTTCCAGAAGGGACCTATGACGAATATTCACCAGAAACATGGTCGACTTCTATGCTCGGCCCTTATCCACGGCTCCAGTAGAAGCTTACCCTGTCCGCTCTTGCCGATAGAGTCACTACACAATCACTCCTCGTCGGATATCTGGTGGAGCTAAGCCAGCTAGGGGATCTTTTTTTTATAGGTGTTCATGAAAACCATTAATCCTTATATTTGTTGCCTTTGTAAGATAAGAAACCTATCCTATTAGCACCAGGTAAGGCTTAAATTATGCATCGTGTTCCATGCTAACTGTATAATTTTGGATAGAAACTGGTATCACTTAAAATAATATGCAAAAAGATTTTCATCGTAATGTGTCAGAGTTTACTGTATAGGCTAATATGAACATGGTGCTGGCCGTATTCTTAAATTATGCTCATTTATTTTATAGTCACAAGAGTATGTAATAGTAGGGATATTCTTACTGCAGGTGAGATACTAATTATTGAGAGTTAGTTCTTCACAAATGCTCTGAAACAGAATAAATAATCTGCTCACCTTGTTTGACGCACAGGAGCAATGGTACTTCTCCTATTCACCGTGGACACCAACCATCGAACCTGACATTGACGGAGCCTTCCTCAGCGAGTCGCCGATCGTGATACTCAACGAGGGACGCTTCAACCTCGTCCCCATCATCATAGGCGTCACCTCTGGAGAGCTAGGTACAACAACTTGTCGTATACTTACGCTTTAATATCAAACCATTTTAAACTTTTGAACAAGTTTGTAATTGGAAGTACAACCCTCACGTTCACTTGAGTCCAAGAATAAAGCAATATTTTAAAATCCAAAATCTTAAATATATGCTGAAAGGCTTCATAAAAATACGCAGCGCATAGCTAACAAACTTTAACATTTTCACTTTTGAAAGTGTCGCAATTTCTCGAGATTTTCTTTTATCGAGCTTGAAATGGTCTAAATTGTTCGCCATACCATTTTTCTCTCGAAATTATATTAAGGCGAAAATGATCGGAGATTTTCTCTCTCACACACACACACAAACACACTCTCTAAACGGCCGTTTCGCTAGCAGAACAATTGTATCCTTTCCCCGTGTGCGGGGATCGGAGAAATGAGGGCTAGTGTGCTTGAACCTCTCAGGCTTTTTCTGTCGAAGACTTAGTTACCCTGTTGTCCCCGTTTCACTAGACTTTTAGTGCCAGCCGTTTCAAAATGGTCTGTTTTCGTGTAATTCCCAATTCCGGAATGCCACCAAGCACCGAACTTGAAGAAGTTCAAAAATTTTAACAATAATTCACAGACTTCACTTTTATTAATAAGTATATAATCATCCACTTCTTCTAACTTTTCCCACACTTTGATAGGGATGAGCCTTCTGTCGGACCAACCGCTGATCGACCGCATGAACGAGGACTTCCAGAGAGTGGTGGGTCCGAACCTGCACCTGCCCACCACAGAGTGGCAGGCAGAGGCGGCTCTGCTGCTGAGGGACTTCTACTTCGGCGACGATACCATCTCCACTACAGACACGGATCAGTTATGCAATGTGAGTAGTTTGATTTTCTAACTAAAGTCTTACGGCAAGAATTATTTACAGATAATAATAATTAAGTGAAACCCAAATGAATTTTGGTGTTTTTGCCAAAGTAATCCTTGGTCAGAGAGCTACATAAGTCAGCCTTTACCGCACAGGCCTTACGTTACAAGTGACACCAGTTCCCGTGAGCCTTGTAGCCTGGCTGGCTTTTAGTAAGTGCTACTTTCTTCATGTGTTATGTATGGTATGCAGTACATTAACACAAGTGATAAAACTATCTATATATATTGTTTGCAGTTTGTAGCTGGTCATTGCTATATTAATTTATATTTACAATTAAAGCTATTTTCTGTCAAATATAAAGAAAGAATTCGTTACTCATCCAATTATGCAGTGCTGGATAAAAGTTTGTGTTATACGAGGCGGTAAAAAGTTTCACTCCACTAATTTCAAATTTGATAACAATATATTAACTACATCGACGCAGCTGCAGTAAAAAACCTACCGATAGTTTTCTAGTTCATTCTATTTTCATTCTCAAATTTAGCCCCTGGCGATAACTATAAAATTGAGGCACAAATAAAAAAATGTTATGCGTTCCATCAAATCGGACAAATTTAAAGATAGCCGTCGTAAAAAAGTAAGCACAAATATATACAAGCAGTTTCAAATCTACAACAACAAAAAAATGTCATTTGCATTAATTAAATTTCCCTCAATATAACACGAAAATGTGGTGACACTTATACACTGGAAACTGTTAGCTTGAAAAATATACTAAATGATATGAATTTAATACCTTAACAACCTTAACAACATATGTTGATAAAAGTTGAACTAGCATACTGCTACCTACATTGCATGTTATCCAATTTTTTGATACAATAAAAGTATATATAAAATGATTAGAGATTTATTTGCTATTCAGAGTACTATTAACATAATGTGAAGTTAATTATTGTATTCACTCAATGACAGAATATACTGAATTTGTTTCGAGTATTGCTGTTCTACTTGTCCTCCTGCTCTTTAGCTAAAACATTTATCATTCCTTCGTAACAGTTTTCGAACGACATGAACTTCTTCAATCCAACGGACTCGCTTGTGAGGAAAGTGGCCGAAGTTACCGACCTGCCAGTCTACTACTACGAGTTTGACTACAGAGGGCCCAATGTGGTCCTCAGCGACTGCGGTAAGCAGAAATCCACACCAATTAACCAGCCTAAACGCTAGCAAGAACCATTAAATGGTAGTAAATAAGGTAAGAACTATTGGAGTCGACGTAAAAGTTATTTACATGGTAGAGAGCAAAAAGGAAATGCACTATCAAAACAAGTGGCAGTGAATATGGGAATGCCACAGGGTAGCTTATTGGGACCATTGCTATTCATTTTTCTAATAAAATGATTGTGTTGATCGATTATTATCAGAAGATGGGTTGTTTGAAGATGAAAACCAAACAATGAACCATATGCTCGAGTGCCCTATGTGCTCATCATCCTGCAACAAAGATGATCTGTTTCGAGCAACCCCGAATGCACTTGAGGTTGGGAAGTACTGGGCGAAATGTGTTTAATGTTGTTTATTTGCACGATGTTTTAACTGTGTATTTGATGTTTATGATTCGAGAATAGAAATAATTCAGTCATTTTTCCTTATTGTCTGGCCATACATACATGATTCCACAGGTTCTCTCAAGCACGAAACACTTCTCCCCACTCTGCGAAATGTCTAAGCAGCAATAGATATCAACGCCATAAATTTTTATCACCACAGTTTATTGCCCCTTTTTTGTGACTTCTGTTCCAAGTCAGTTATGTTTCAGTTAGCTCTCTCAAAAGCCGTAAAAATCAATCCCTGTATTGTGAATATTTTGATAAAAAGGCGGGATACTCTCCATCTTTCATGCTGTTAATCAGCTAGAAACCCACCGTGGCTGCAAACCGACGCTGTATTCTTCGAGTAGTAGGGAATACTACGCAGTGAAGCCCCGACATCAGCTAATAGGCCTACATCGAGTGTGTTAACATTTTGTTGTCACATTCTGCGGGACGCGGGTTCTGATTCCCTCAAGTCTATCACATTTCAATTTTCCATGGTTTTCCAAAATCAAGCCAGGTGCATGCCAGTATAGTTCTTTCAAAAGGCCAAGGCAGAATTCCTCAACATTGTGTGTTCCCAGTCCTTTCCCTCCTCAAATGACCATGACGTCGAAGAAGCGTAAAGCCATAAGAAAAATATCTGTTAACGCATTCTTGATCTGAGATAAACTCACACATCACACAAATCAATCTAAAAATATTTTTTTTATTTATAATAAGTGTACCAGACGTTACTGTTACAGCGAACTGGACATTCGATATTCATTTATAGAACAGTTTTAGTTCAGTTTGAAATGATGTTAGATCTAGTGAAAAAATTCTTAATTGGAGGTATTGTCCTAATTAGAAAGATCTAACATGTTTTCCATACAAACAGGGTTAACTTGAATTAGCCTGATTGCGGGTAGTGAATACTATATACAGAAAATCGTTTTGAGTAACGTTTGTGGAATTAAAAATCGTAAATAATATAAAAAGGAAATTTAGTTAGTATAAATTCAATTCCTTGTGCTGATAACGATATTAAAAATTATTGCAACAGCAACATAGATTTACAGCTATTTTCGCGCGAAAGAGTCAGACTGTTATACGAGATAAGTCATATTCTTAAATGGTATTCCGTAATATCTGGATACTAACACGTCTTGGTAAAATAGTTAAAATTTATGTTATTGTATTTTTATTCTATTATATTGTAATTTATAACCACAAAAATTGTACCGTTGCGATTCATATGTATCCTAAAATTACCATGTACAAAACCGCCATTGTAAATTTTCCTCTAATACCACTTTCTTTCATTTCAGGAACTTTAAGAATGTATTGACTCATATACAAGTGCAGACTATGCAAGAAGCCTGCACAACAAATTGTTTAAATGTCTCCTCTTTGTTGTAGGAGTGATGCATGCTCAGGAACTTTCCTACATTTTCGTAAGAGAAGGCGAAACACAGGACTTAAATCAGGAATCAGAAGAAAATGGCGTTCGTCGAAACATTCTGACACTATTGACCAATTTCGCTAAATATGGGTAAGTGGCTGTCCATAACAATGTCATTCTTGTCGAACAGCCGAAGTTATAGCGCCTTTATTCGCTTCTTAGAAGTAAAACTTACTTCGAATGATAAACAGTTTTATGCTAACAAACAAAGTATAGCAAAATACTTCTGCCGTGTTTCCAAATCATCTCAACAACTAACAGTTGCAGGGTGATCTGGACAGGATATCTAGATACACAAATTATTAGATACACAAATAAAAAACAAAAGGTTAATTATGAATATAAGGTGGGGAAAGAATTGCTTGCTGAAGACTTGAAATGTAAATATCTTGGCATTACATTTGATAACAAGCTTAACTGGGCAGGACACATTGGACAGGTGGTAGGAAAAGGTTTCAAAATTCTGCACTTGTTGGAGAGAGTGATGAGGGGATGCACGAGAGAAGTAAAGGAATTGGGTTACAAAACTTTGGTAAGACCATTGCTTGAATATGGTAGTGTAGTATGGGACCCACATTTTGAGTATCAAATACAGGAGTTGGAGAAGGTGCAAAGAAGGGCTGCTAGATTTGTTTCTGGAAATTATCGCAGAATGCAATCAGTGACAGATATGATAAAGGAGCTGGAATGGGATTCATTGCAAGACAGGAGGAGGATGAGGAGGTTAATGGGTGTATACAGGGCATATACTGGCGATGAGGCATGGAAAGATATTGCAGTAGGTATGAAAAGTAGTTCATGGAAGGGAAAAGATGACCATGACCACAAGCTGGCACTCGATTTCAGGCACAAGGGTGTGGGAAGATTTTCTTTTTTAGGTAAGGGTGTCAGGGATTGGAATGAGTTACCAAGGGGAATGATGAATAACCTACCGAAAACATTAAAAGAATTTAAAGTTAAAATTTGTAGAGGGCAAATGTAGGTGAGTGTAGGATAGGGGGAAGTTGGGTGTGTAGGGAAATTGCCACCGGAGCGTGTGCTCCATTGCAATTAAATTAAATTAAATTAAACTAAGACCATTGCTGATGATCTATTTTTAAATTTGGTTTACCGGGTCTGCATTTTGGTGACAAACCATTTTTGTGTACATAACTACACCGAATTTTCCGTTTTTTGAAAAGTGCCGTTTTTGTCGAGAAAGGTGCACACCTAGCATTTACATACACTGCCTGACAAGAAAAGGTGAAACACCCAGAAGGGAAGGATGAAACGAAATATCACATGTTGAGAAGCTATGTGATGATATTTCAGCGATTATAAATATGAGTCAAATTTACAATTATATTTGAAACCATGAGTCCACTTCTCAAAATGACGTGCCCCCCACACCAAGTGACCTGGATACATGCACTGATTCGATTGGGAAAGGTGTCATGAAGCCGTTACATCATCTCCTAACGCAACCTGGCCAACAACTGTTGTAACTGGTCGTTTATATCCTGGATACTGACAGTGGGACTGAGTTAACGTCCGATCTGTTCCAACACATGATCTATCGGGGACAAATACCGGGATCTTGGTGGCTACGGGAGTACCTCAACACCAGACTCCCAGATCCTAGAAAAACGCGTCGTGTGTGGACGAGCAATGTCCTATTGAAAAATACCACCACGATACTGTCGGCTTGGAGGTAACACAAGAGGACACAGGACGTCCGTGACGTGCCTCGCAGTTCTCTACAACGATGGTCGTCAAAGGTAACGCAGAATCTCTGAACAGAATAAATTGTGTCACATTCTGTTCAGGGATAAATCGCAGTTCTCTACATTATCAGACGAGTGTGGGCGCATCCTGGGAAGAGGTCCCATTTTCCCAGACCTTTAGAGAGGCATATTGATGTGGAGGAAATCGGGTATGAGTATGCGTTATGGATAGTAGCGACTTAGCGAACACCGACGGCACAATGGTACATCATGTACATCCTGCGCCGTCGTATGTTACCACTCATGCGACAGTGTTGTGGTACCATTTTTCAACACGACAATTCTCGTCCACACACGAACACGATACGTGTCTCTACGAACTGTCTGCGTGATGTTGAAGATCCCTAGATCTGTGATCTGTCCCCAAAAGAATATATGTGGGTATGTGGGACGTCAACTGCGTCCCAGCGTCAGCTTCCAGGATGTCAAGGACCAATTACAACAGTTGTGGTACAGCTGGCTTCAGGAAAGAATATGTCTTCCCAGCTGAATTAATGCATAAATACAATCCAGAGTGGGTACATCGTCATACTGATGAGTGGGTTTGTAGTGACAACCTCATTGTAAAATTGACTCGATTTTATAGTCACTGAAATTACATCACATACCTTAAAAACCTCTGAAGTTTCTTTTTGTTTCCTCGTCGGCTCTTGGATGTTTTTCTACTTTGTATAGTAGTGTTTACAGTTATGTTAAAACGAAAACATAATTGCTAGTAGGCATGATCACTTATCTGTTCTTGTTAACGCAAGGAGAAGATTAGGAGGAAAGGAACGGGAAGGAGTTTGGCTATAGCTTTTTGATGGAATCATTTTGTATTTCCATGCAGCGATTCCCGGAAACGATGAAAAATCTATACATGGGTTGCAGGGAAGCATTTAAGGAAATAGCGCCACCCAGCGTGAGAATTTGTGTTGCAGGGGGCCATGTACGTCGTGGATGACACTGGCCGTGTTCGTGCTAGCGAATCTCCACGCTCACCTTCGTCTGATGAAACCTAGGTCAACAAAAGTCCATTCAGAAGAAGATTATGCTTATTCGTACTCTGAAATGGCACCTACCAAGCGCAGTGCGCCTGCTCTTCCACAGGTAAAACCCACATGAAGAATATAGTCAAAGCCTGCTACAAGAAGAGGTTTACACACCCCCAGCTGACCAAGCTTTGGACCAGGAACTGATACCCAGTGGATTTCTACGACGGACACCGTTGGCACCTCCGACCAAACCACCTCTGACTCAGAGAGACAGCATTATCATCGACAGTACTCACACCAACAAGATGAAGAGGTTTTTGTGTTTCCACAAAGCCCAGCCAAAACACCATCTCCAACTGAAAACCTCACAAGGGTGTATGTCACCTCAATTTACAGGCATAGGAACTTCGGTCAATGTCCGGACTTTCACAGTATTTTAATTGTCAACGCTTTGAGCATTTGGCGAAGAACTGTAAAATTCCTCCAGTTTGCGTGATGGATGCTAGGCAGCACGATTCTAAACGGTGCACCTCGCAAAAATGAAAATATCCAGCCAAATAACCAAGTTAACTTACACTACCACTGAGGATTATTCTGCTGTTATGGGGATGTTGCAGGAAAGTGGAATACGGGATTATACCTTCCTATTGGGGCAATTTCACTTTTGACAGTGGTATTCAGTAGAATCTGCCGCACCTTACCCACTGAAGAACTGAAAGAAGAACTTACCGCGATGGGCTATACCGTATAGACGGTGGGCCAACTCCACCAACCAGGCAGTAACGTGCCTATGCGCTTTTTTCATGGTGGTTCTAGTGGATATTCCAGAAAACAGGACGATTTTGAGGATCGGCTGGATCTGTCACCTCAAAGTATAGGTAGAATTCAGACAACGTCCGGACCTTTAAAGAGTTTTAAATGTCAGCGGCTAAGGCATATAGCGAAGAAATGTAAAATGCCTCTGGTTTATGTGAAGGGGCAAGTGCAGCATGATTCTTACCAGTGCACCTTGCAAAAGCGAAAAAATGCAGCCAAATGCTCAAACTGTGGAGGTGGACATATAACTAGCTACAAAGGCTGCCCTTCAATTAAGAGGGCCTGTGACCGGCAAATAGGGCTAATGACGGAGAAAGATAAGTCATCTCCAAGCTGCAATCAATCACAAAAATGAGTCTCGCAGTGGATCAAGAACAGGCACCACATTAAGACCAGAAAGATCCAAGACCAAAATGACGCAGAGCAAGACCAAGTCACAGCCCAAGAATAAGCCAAACCAAAGAAATCGAAAACCAGGCAAACCACAATCATAGGGACAAGACGGCGGGAAATCGCGTGCAGGCACCTAGCGATGACCAATCATTCTAACCCACAAACACTGCTGCTAGTTCCGCTCCATTTACTGCTCCACAAGCAAATCTAATACCAATCAATGGAGCACCCACAAAACAACACGCATTCACCGAGCAGAGAAAAACACCGAGTTCCACCCTGAATAGCAATCGAAACATTACTGTAGATATGCTAGAGTCCATTTTGAAGATGATGTGCACCCTCACCAAACAGCTGGGAAAAATGACTACTGAAACGACTATGGCTCTGTTCCAAAATGAGCATGCTGCAACCATGATGTATAGATGCCAAACCATACACTCTCTAAAATTCTGCATGTAACCAATAGCATTTACGTTTAACTGCATAAATTCAGACAGTTCCTCTTCGAGCAGTCAGTCAATGTGTGTCTGATGCTCAAGACACGCTTAAAACAAGGCCTGCGTGCCTGTGTTGCGAACTGCAACAGTTACCTCCAGGAGTTGCAGAATAGATATGAAATATCCTGCACCATGAAATAACTGTGCCAGTACTGCAGGAGTAGAAGCCGTCGGCATTGATACGGTGTCTGCCAATGGCAAACTAATAGTAGTTTCTGCCTACCGACCCCTTGCAGGACATCACAATCCGAGGCAAGCTCCTGATAGGAGGAGACCTAAGTGCTAAGCACGCCGACTGGGATTGCATTATTGTTAACAAGGCGGGAACTGCAAGGAACAACTAATAGGCACAATAAGTGCATGACTCGCCTAAAAGTGCCCACAGATTATACCTTTAATAGCGGAAGACTAGATGTATTCGACATCATCGTCACGAAAAGCATACCAGTCTTTGTGACTCCCTCCTCCAGAGACCGGCAGTCAGATTGCTGTCCAGTGATGAAAGAGGTCAACATTGGATCCTGGTAAACCCAGAATGAATTCAAGCTCAAATTCCCTATAACCAACTGCAGCCGCTATCAGGTGCCACTAATGGCCGAATTCAACGATACTTCTGACATAGGCAACATCGATGACACATTCCAGACCTTTGAAATAGTCTCTGCAGTTATAACACCCTTATGGCTCCAAAGACTGAAACCTACCACAAGTTCCTCCACACCTCATTGTAGAAATTCGCCATTAAAACAGGGTACCAAAAGGATGGAGACTAACATGGAACCCTGATATGAAACGATTGCTAAACCGACTATAAAGAGAACGTAAAGGCTCCCTCACAGAGATATAGAAACAAGGAGCAGAGTGTCCGCATTTCTATGCTCGATCCTGATCATACTCGGAAATTCACCTGGCGAAGGCAACGACTGCTACCACTTGACGGTGAGGGGAGTGTTGTATTTAGCCATGAAGATAAATTCGAAAAGAATTTCCGGCCATCGCATGTCGAGCTGAATAACCAGCACCTGAATGCAGCGCATCGCCGACTATGGGTTTTCCTTAACGCCGATTACGAGTTAGAAATAGCGTCAATCACCGCAGTGGAAGTTGTAAGCTGCATATCCAAGCTTCCTACCCTTAAAACTCCAGGACGTGACTACATTATCAACCTAATTCTTCGGAAATTACCACCTCAGGCCATAGCATATCTGACAGTGACCTTTAATAAAATTCTGAGACTACAACAATACCACCAAAGCTGGAAATACACTGAAGTAGTCGGGGTCCACAAGAGCGGGAAAGACACACTCTTCGCCTAACGCTACCGGCCCATCAGTTTTCTCCTGGCCATCAATAAGGTTTTCGAGAAGCTGCTTCTCAAGTGCCCTTTTCCTCACATTTGAGCCAACAGCATCATCCCCGACCATTCAGTAACCGGAGCTTTTACTTCAAGGAGTCTCCGGGTTGGTTCTACTGGACATCTACGAAGCGCTCAACTCGGTTTGGCATTCAGGTCTTCTGCTTAAACTTGGTAAACAGGGGTTCCCAGTTCCTTATGTGAAACTATTAAGAGTTATCTCACCAGCCACACAATCAGTTTCTGCGTCGATAATACACTCTCAACTAGTAGACGGAGTCCCACAGGGCTCTTTACTAGGTTTGGTCTTATAATCGCTAAGCTACGCTGAATTCCCAAACAACCCTGGCATTGAGGTTGTGACCTATGCAGACGAAATCGCATACTATTCCCATAGCCAGAGCAAGTCTACTGCAAATTGACGTCTCCAGGAAGTTCTACAGAAAACTAGATTATCGTAGATTGCGTAAACCCAGGTAAAACGCAAGTCACAATGCTAACGAGTAGATGTGATCCATTACTGCCGGTAATTCCAGTTCCTAAACTACGTCTCAACTGTGAAGATATCTCCTTGTCGACGACTGTATGCTACCTTGGGGTTACGCTTAACTGGAGACTGACTTGTCACCACCACATTGATAACATTGGTAAGACGAGTGCAAGTCTGCAGCAACTGCATTCACTCATTAATCAAAGCAGCCTACTATCTCTATCTACAGGACTAGGAACCACTCTTATTCAGACCAATTATAGAACATGCATGCCCACTATGGGCATACGTGGCTGATAACCACTTACAAATCCTGCAAGTAATTCAAAATACGGCACTGAAGAGACCTCTGCATCTCCCCTGCCACTTCCCGACTTATGCTCTGCCAACACTACAGGAAAGATGCTTATGCATTCTATAACTATATTAAAATAGCACAAAAACATCCAATAACCCAATGGTTCGAAACATCAACCAATATGATATAACAGCTGGTTGATACAAGAGACCACTGAGTCTATTTTACTGAGCTTAATACCAATGCAATGCTGCACCATAAGAGAAGACCTGTATTACCTAAGCAATGAGGGGAAAATCATCAAGGATAAAGGCTCACATCGAAAAAATGTAGCAGTGTTTCAGGATTTACAAGATAAGTAGAAACTAACAATAATATTGTAGACACATAAAACAAGGAAACAAAAGACTAAAAAGTTGTAGAAATATTGGGTTGGCTGATATCGAAATGAGGGAACTAAATTTTCTTATCAGGAACAGTGACATAGGAACCACCGAAATCTGTTCTCCAGATCAACAGACTTGGGGAGGATTTCCATAGAAGACATAGACCGTGATGTTCAGTGCCAGGAAACTGGCCAGTAATTAGCTGCACGAGCTGGTACTTTCTAACCAAGTCGACATAAAATATGCACAATGGAATAGTTTAGAAATAATACTCAACAATGTAGTAATGAACTTTTATAAAATACCTAGAAATTTACACTTCTAGTCAATCATTGTTAAATCTCACATGAATTTAAAGCTTTAACAATCTTTACATCCAGCCTAAATCCTCAAACTTAGAAATAGTGCCGTGGCCAAATTTTTTTTTACATTGCAAGGAACTTAAACCACTTTTTGTTACTGGTATACATTAAAAAACACTTCACAGGACGAGCTATTGTATGTGTTCATAAGAGTAAACGTTAACAGCTGGTTTCAATATTTCCTCGCTGATCATGATTCTCAATCATTACAGGAACCCGACTCCCAACGCTGACAGCCCTCTGGTGTGGGAGCCCTACGACGAGGAAGGTCGCAGCTACCTGCTGATTCAGTCAAACTTCACACTGCAGACTGGCAAGGACGCTGACAGGATGGACTTCTGGCAAGAGAATGTTCCTCTGTTGCCCTACCCGGGCACCTTCTAGACTGTTCTCTATCAACCGGAGTATACAATAAACTGAAAATGAGAAAGAGATCATCTGTATATACATAACTCCAGACACAATAGAAATGTATTTTTTCCATCACTTTTGGTACTGCATTCATTTTGTTGTGTTACTTTTTTAAATCGTCTTTTCCAATCCAACCACTTTGTTAAGTCCGATTTGACTTGCCAGCATTGCATTAAATTTGATGAAATGGTATTTCAAATAAAAGTAATCAGTGTTCCACTGGTCACAGTTTCTCTTTCAATGAAATGTTACCATGGTTAAACAAAATTGATATATGAGAAAATATTTCGTATCCATTTTCCAGTTGATCGCTGACTTGAATTTTTGCTTGGTTGCATTTATGAACCATTCTATTATAAAGTCAGCTGCCTACATTCTGAGTTATTAATTCATGTGTTGTTATCTGTAACCACAAAAAAAAAAAAAAAAAAAAAAAAAAAAAAAAAAAAAAAAAAACAGAAGATTCCCTCCAGTGTTAGTGCAAATATAAGTGAAGTGTGGATAAAAAGTGGAGCCAGTTATACGAAGCAGGAATTTTATAATTTAAATCACCCTCGTACACAATTTCTGTACCTCCAGCAAAATTTGATCTCAATTAGAATTGATGAAGAATCATACAATTGAAGATACAAACAAATAAGTGAGAAATGAGCCCTGAAATCATAGCAGTTGATACAGCATCAATAACCTTATTGACACACTTGTTGAGTGAAACATTTAAAACAGCATTTTAAGATATATTCAAATGTGAGAGTGAAAAAATAACTTTAAATATACACCAGAGCCACCAAGCAACAAACTAATCAATAAATTCTTACCATACGTATTTCACACAACACAGAAATAAAATTCATTTTCTGTTCTAATCCCCTTCTGAGATAGCAAAATGGTCCAAGATATTATCATTTTTAGTCTGAATTCAGAAATTAAATAGATCTACAGGCATTAATATAGATAAATATTGCATTTGCAAATTATTATACAGTAATTACCACACAATAGTTAAGTACATCCAGTTGAAACACCATGAGTGCATAACAGGAACGAAACCTCTAAATCGAATTTATGTGTGACATCCATTTTCTCTTTGATGCCCTTAGCATGACAGGAAATAAAAATTATAGTGGAGCCCTTATATTTTGTCTTATGCCAACTAACATGGAAATATTAAATTGTAAATTTTAACAATATTTATTCCATCGTGGGAACTTCAGTTATTCCAACTACTCTGCCTAGAGCATTATCTGGTTTAAGTGGACCTCTTTACATCTCGTAAAATAGAAGTGACATGGAGCTAGAACAAACATCTGTTATGCTTAAACAAAAGCAGTGCTAAATAGCACAGCATTTGTCATTGGAACTCAACTGGTGTCTGAAGCAATGTTTCTCTCAGTGCCTTTCCTCAAACTTGCTTGAAAGCTTCACTTCAGATTCCAGCATCTTATTTGTTGGATAGTTGTTAACTCCACGCCTACTATTAACATGTGCAAATTTTTTACAATTTAATTCTCCAATTACTTTTTCCTTCATATTATTAATTTCTTCTATAAGAAAACTAATGTATTCATCCATAATCGAAATAATATACTTAAACTGTTGAATTGTGTGTTCCATGTTATTTGGTTTAATGTCTGCATGTTGTTCACTGACTTTACATACTTCAATTTAGAATACGTTTTAACTGTATTAGAATGGGATTCCGATATCTTAATCCGTCTTTGGGTTATAAAATCATAGAATTTCATGATGTTGAAAGAAAACAGTGGTACTTTTTATTTATTTTATAAAAGTATATTTGTTAATGCACTAAAAATTCCTTCAGTATTAATAACTCGTTTATCATTCATACATTTATTTAATTTTTCCTGTACAGATCCATAGAGTGGGGACACTTAAACTGAAATTTTTTACATATTTGTGTAAGATGGCTGTACTGTTAGGAAAAATCTGACTGTGAAGGGCAATCATATCATCCCAGCTGATAGTGCCAAGTTAATGTCTTTATAACCTAATGATAGTATTGGAAAAACAAGATGATCTTCACACATGCCAAACTGCTCAACTTTGATTGGCCCTAAAAGAGTTGGGCAGATTATCTTGCAGCGTCTCATAGTAGAACTGAATTTTTCTATAGTAACAGAATACGACTGGACTTTACTTCTTTTCGCAGTGACCCCAAGTGAGAAACAAATTTTTTGATAGTGACATTGAGTTTTGATGAGATTTCTCAATACTCTTCTTTTGTCATTAGTGGTTCAGACTACTTTTCATTCTACTTCCTTCAATTTCAAGTATGAGATTTGTTGGACAGACCATTGAGTCTTGAAGTTTCAGGCAAATACTGAGAATCTTGCTGCCGACAATTCCTGTGAACAATCTACCCTCAGATTGTAAACCACCAACACAATCATTAATTAGAATAATGAATAGCAATGGATCCAATATGCTATCATGTGGCACTCCCACGTTTACTTCCACTCCTTTTGATTCAGCATTTCCTACCCTAACATTTAGCTTTCTATCTTTTAAGAATTCTTCTACCCAGCAAATCAAAGAGTCAGCTTATTAAGTACATGCATAAAAAAACTGAAGGTTGATCAAGCTTAAAAAGTGAGGAAGGAATTACTTGTTGAAAACTTGAAATGTAAACACCTTGGCATAACATTTGATACAAAAATCAACTATGTAAGACAGAATGGATTTCAAAGTCCTTTACTTGTTGGAAAGAGTGATGAGAGGATGTGCCAGAGAAGTTAGGAAATTGGGTTCCAAATTTTGGTTAGACCATTGCTTAAATTTGGTGATGTAGTATGGGACCCACATTTTGGGTATAATATACAAGACTCAGAGGGGGTGGAGAGAAGGGATGCTAGATTTGTCTCTGTTAATTACTGCAGAACATAATCAGTAACTGATATAATAATGGAGGTTGAGTGTATTTTTTTGGAAGATGGATGGAGGGTGAAGAGAGTCATGGAAGTGTGCAAGGCGTATATACAGGGTGATTCAGGGGAAATGGTAAATATTGAAGGAGTTGGTAGTATGAGCAATATTGAATAAAAAGAATTCACATAAATAGGGGTTCAATTTACATTACTTTTGCAAATACAGGTGCTAGAATGTTATGCATAAAATAAACCTCAGAAAATGATCAAGAGCACACAAATAACTTATTGAAGTACTTCATTCATGCAAAAAAACACACATATAATACAAAAGTTTTTGTTAAATGGTCAAAAATCCAATCATCAACTTCGATACACTCTGCAGCTCTCATTGCAACAGTACATGTAGCTTTGCTGTGTACGGCTTGCTGTACTTTTATGTTGGCATCAGGGTACAATTTGAGCAAGTAATTCATCTCTTGTGTTTACTTTTTCTTAATATACTTTGTTTTCCAACCATACTCACACACAAAAATCTAATAGGGTAAGGTCCAGCAACCTTAGTAGCTGACCAGTGAGGCCGATTCATGTTAAGTTTAGATAACTGGTAATTAGGTTTAAATAATTTTTGCATGAATAAAATAGTTCAGTAAGTTACTTGTGTGCTCTTGATCATTATCTGAGGACTATTTTATGCATAACATTCCACCACCTGTCTCCCCAAAACATATGAATATCAGGCACATGTTAATATGAATTTCTTTTACCCAATATTATTCATGAACCACTTCCTTCAATATTTAATATTCCTCCTGAATCACCCTATATTGGTGGCGAGGCTTGGAAAGATATTGGTAGGAGAAGAGAGGTGTGAGAAATGGAAAAAATGACTGTTACCACAAGCTCGATTTCAGGTATAAGGGTTTGGGAAGATTTTCTTTCGTATATAAAGGTGACAGGCATTGGAATAAATTACCAAGAGAAATGATGAATAATTTTCCAAAAATGGTGAAAGAATTTGAAGATTAAATTTATAGATATCAAAATTAGGCTAGTTCAGGAAAGGGGAAAAATGTTGTGCAGAGAAATTGCACTGGAGTATGTACTCCAACGCAATTAAATTAAACACAACAGAATTGTGCAAGGAAAGTAACTAGTCTGTAAAATACCAACACAAATTCAGGCAAGTTTATTTGCTTGAATCATAGTTACTGGATTACATCCTTGACATTATGTGTTTTAGTTTGGTTTTGGATCTTCTCAAAGCTTTGGAAATGATCCCTGAAGTCGAGATAATTTAATTTAATTGCAATGAAGCTCACAATCAGATGGCATTTTCATGACACACCAACTTTTAAAATTCTTGTATCTATCTAATTTCTCCATTCATAAATTTTAATTTTTCGTTAGTCAGCATTGTTGAAAAATTAATTAATATTTTCCTTGATAATTTGCTACAATGTCTGAGTTTCTTGTCTACAAAACGAAATTTCTGCCACTTCCTCATACATAAAATCAAGTCTCAGCTTTTGTTATTGATTACTTTTTTCTTCCATGCACTATTCTTAATGCTTCTGCCAATATTCAACCAATGATTGCATAGACTTCTGAAATCATGGTAAATGTTACCTTGGTTCTCTCCGCTCCAGAGACACTACTTCGTAGCCAGCGGAAGGTAACTGTAATGTTACACACTCCTATATTTGATAGGTACCCAAATTGTGGGTCCCACTCAATACCACTGAATTCAAGCAGTGGTGTGACCAAAGTTTTAAAACTCATTTTTTCACCCCTCTTATACATCCCTCATCACTTTTACCAACAACAAAAAAATTAATCATTTTGTAACTTTTTCATGCCATGTGCCAAAGTTTCCTGCTCAGATGAGTTTATTCTCAAATGTTATGCCAAGTGTTCAACCAGTAATTTTTTCCCTGTCATATAACTTAGACAACCTTAAGATCTGTGTGCCTAATGATCTCACCCTTCTTAATTTAATTTAATTTTAATTTATTTTAATTCCATGTTGACCTACCCAGTTAGATATCCTCCTCAGGTTACCCAACAGCTGTTCACAAAAAGTCTTCCAACTTGATACTATTATGTACATGTTACCAGCTAACAATCTAACTTCTGACTCAAAACCAATAACACATCTGTTCTCTGGAGTAGTGAATAGCTATGATCACAATACACTATCCTGATACACTTCCATTTTCATTTACACTTATTTTGATAATGCATTCCCTGTGCTAATTTCTACCTTTTAAGAATTTCGCTATCCAGCAGGTCACTTTTTCATCCATTCTAATGGATTTTGCATTATGTAACACCATTTTAAGGCTCACCATGGAATGTTTTAGAAATATCTAATGCAACACCATCATTTTGGCCTCCCTCTTCCACTTCATTAGGAATGTCATGCATATAGCTCACTAACTAGAATTAACATAAATATGCTTACATATAGTCATGTGGTCAATTAGTAATCTAGTTTCTTTCTTCATAGATATTTCTGATGTTGTTATATACCATTATTTTCCCCTACTGCCACCACTAATGCCAAACTAATTAACCTGTAATTTTAAGCCCTATTTGTCATCTGGTATTATAAACGCAGTTTGTGGATCATCTGGTAAACAGTAAGTCTCTAGACTCAATGTAATAACATTTCTAGGTAAGGTACAATGTCATATCCCACTATCTTTCCTACATCAGTAGTAATATTTGAAACACCAGCACCATTATATTTTTTTAACTTTCTTTGTTACTTCATAATATCCTCAGGAATTATTTCAAATTTTTAGGTATGCCCATTTCAACTTGGGAGGACAAGCTCCTCCTCTGCTGTTCCCATTCCATTCATTAATTGTCCCTAATGATCTCATGCAACTATTTATTTAATTTCTCTGCATTTGAAAATCTTCAGGACATTCTGTTCCATCCACTTTTATAACTGCCTGAATATGTTCCCATCCTCAATTGTCTGCCATAGTCATAAACATTTCTAGATGTATCATTCAGAATTCCCACTGCATTCATAATATTCTTCCTTAAACCTTTCTTTAGCTTCCTCTATTTCTGTTATTAACTGCTACTTAGTTGTTTTGAATGGATAAAAAAAAATTGCTAACTGGATAGAGCAATTTCTAAAAAAAAAAAAAAAAAAAACAGACAGATTGTTAGGGTAGGAAGTGCAGTATCAAAAGACGTGGAAGTGAAAATGGGAGTGCCACAAGATAATGATTTGGGACCATTGCTACACATTAGTATAAAAATTTGTAACTGTGATGGTTAGATCAACATGAAATGAAGATAGACACCAAGAAGTGCCAACTGATACAGTATACAGATATCAAGTATATTATTTAATGATTTTATGGTGTGAGACTTCCATACGATGAGAATGTGGCTGGACGTATAAATCCTGCTTGTGACATGCTGTGAAACAATAGACGGACCTCATCTTGGAACCTAATGCAGGGTTCATTGTTCATATTGCAGGCTCTTCTACAGTACCTGAATAATTACACAGTCCATTCTTGGTTTTATTAACTGACCACATACAAGTTCCATATCACCATCACCATTTAAATTATCAAATCTGACCATAGATAAGGCAATGCCAAGACTTAATTTCTGATGGTTACAGAGTCTCACTATTCTACGGCCTTGCCAACATCATGCCTACCGTCTCTCCAAAAAGCTAATAACAACACATCCAAGGTTCTTGTAGAAATCTCAGTCAAAACTAATTAGGAATATACTGCAAATCACTTCCTTCACAACATTTAACTCACAGGCAGTGGAGACTTGCTACCATTCTCCAAGATGCTGTGATACAACAACTTAAAATTCACTAGCTGTCCACCAAACTTGTACTATTTACAACAATCACCAAACCATCCTTTCATGACACAGCCACACCTGACAATACTCCTTGAAATGTAAGAATTATTAAACAATTAATCTCACTGAAAATACTTCTTTGATTTACTTAAACTGTAAGAATGCTTTACTTCAATCCCCGACAAATCAAAAAAACATCTTAAGCTTGATGGTTCCAAGTCCACTAAAATTACTAAATTTTCTGCACGTTATACTGGTATATTAGTCTCACCACAGGGTTTATTGCTTGTTGAATATCATAAATATAAATATTTTGCCATAACATTTGACAGTAAGGTATACAGATAAAAAACTAAAGGTTGTTTATGATTATAGGGTGAGGTCAGAAATCCTTGTTGAAGGCTTGAAGTTTTAAATATCTTGGCATAATGTTTGATAATAAACTCAACTGGGTAGAGCACATTAGGCAGGTGGAAGGAAAACATTGCAAAATCCTTCATTTACTCGAGAGGAAGATAAAAGGATGAACCAGAGATGATAGGGAATTGGGTTACAAAAATTTGGTCATACCATTTGCTGAATATGATTGTGTAGTTTGGGATCCACATTTTGAATATCAATTACTGCAGTTGGAGGGCATGCAAAGAAGAGCAGTTAGATTTGGTTGAGGAAATTATTACAGGACCCAGTCAGTGACTAATATGATAGAGCTGGATTGGGAGTTATTGGAAGACAGAAGGAGGGTGAAGAGAGTGCTGGGAATGTCTAGGCATATTTTAGTGAAGGGGCTTGGGAGATTTTGGTCTAAATATTAGGAATAGTTCATGGAAGGGAAAAGATTACCATGGAGACATGCTAACACTCGATTTCATGCATAAGGTAGTGAGAAAATTTTCTTTTGTGGGTAAGGGTGTCAGAAATTCGAACAAATTACTAAGTGATGTGATGAATAATTTACCAAAAAGCGTAAAGGAATTTATAATTAAGATTTGTAAAGTGTAAAAGTAGATGGGAGAGGGATTTAACACTTATTTAAGGTAATTAAAAAATTGAAGTAAAAATGTGGTAATATGATGACTAAATGATTTGCCAGTGGAACATGTGCTCCATCGCAATTAAATTAATAACCAACAGTGTAGAAAACCTTGGTATTTTCAGTAAATAAATTTTCTAATATATGTGAATTACAACATTTCTGAATTCCAAACGATGTTGTAGTTTGTATAGTTATCCACAAAGTTTGCCTTCAGATATGTAACCCCACTTATTTGGTTGCATTTTTAACCATGTTCAGGGTTTGTTTTTCATTTTTCACATAGGATAGGGAAGAGTTTATCCAGCAGCAAATTTCTCATTGGCATCCTCCCAATATCCTCCAGAAAACAAAGTGCTCAACAGCTAAGTCCAGTTTGTTTCAGGCAATAATGGAATTGGTTAGTTAGGTACACAAAGTTCTTTCTTGTTTACAGCCTTGGTGGTTGAGCTTTATAACTAAACGGATGTTCCAAGGATTTTTTCAATTGCATATTTCTTTCTTCTATTGATCTAAAACATTAAATATCAGGAGGTGCAAAGGCTCTGGGACAACACATTTTTCTGACAAGAGATTGGCAGCATGGAAAAATGTATTCAGTCTGAAGAAAGCAAACAGTTCGGGTAGGAAATCCAGTAAAAAAAAAAAGTGGAAGTGAGAAGAGGAGTACCACACTTGACCATTCCAATTCATTATTCCAATGTATAAATGTAATATTAGCTTACAGTTGTTTGTTTGCAGATAACATAATATATTGGGATCAAAGTGAAAGATGATTGTGAACAGCTACTGGGTGACTAGACAGCATTTCTTGCTGGGTAGGTCAACATGGAATGAAAATAAAAGCTAAGAAGTCTCAGCTGATTATGTTTACAGATACAAAACTTAACATTTTTTGTAATACAGGGAATGAGAAAAAATTACTTTTTGAAGTCCTGAAGTCTAAATATCTTGGTTGTGAATAAAGTCAATTGGGTTTGACACATTGGTAAGGTGGTAGGAAGTAGTTTCAAAATCATTCATTTATTGGGATGGGTAATGAGAGGAGTGAGAGAATTGAGTTTCATAAATTTGGTCATATCATTATTTGAATATGCTGGTTTCATGTGGGCCAACATTGTGGATATCAATAATGGGTGTGGGATGGTGTAAAAAGAAGGGATGCCATATCTGTCTATGGAAATTTCCACACCACCAAATCAGTAACTGATGTGATAAAGGAGCTGAAATGAAATTAATTGGAAGACAGGAGAGTGCTGGATGTGTGAATAGCATATATTTGTGGTGAATTTGGATGAATATTGATAGAAGAATATAATTATTTAATTTAAATTACAAGAAAAGGGAAAATGACTCATAACCCACCAAAGTTGAAGGCAGCGACAGGAGAAGAACATATATCACGAACATACAAATATACACATTATTTTGGTATTAAACCTTCTTGATGTTAAAGAGAATGAGTCATGTAGTTTGGGAGGTGTGCACACGCCGAAGATTCCTACATGGGTAATTTAATTGTGATATAGCGCATGCTGTGGTGGCAATTTCCATATGACACGCATTTTTTCCCTTTTCCTGTACCACCCATCCAGAAATTTCAACATTTTTGGTAAATTATTCATCAATTCTCTTGATAACTTATTCCAATCTCTGACTCCCTTACCTACAAAAGAAAAACTTCCTACACCCTTGTCCCTGAATTTAAGTGCCAGCTTGTGGTCATACTCATCTCTTCCCTTCCATGCATTACTTTTAATTCTCACACCAATATCTTTCTTTTCCTCATCACCAATATACACCTTGTACACTCCCATGACTCTCTTCACTCTCCTCCTGTCTTCCATTTCTAATTGTGTTGTTAAGCTTGTTCTTTAATTTAGACCCTCCTGATTCAGATTCATTGTCCCTAATGGCCTCATTAAACCAATTATTTAAAATATCTGCTTTATTGAAATCCTCGGTAACTTTCTCTCCATCCTTACGTATAAGTGCCTCAACACCTTCCTGTCCCCTCAGTTTTCAAACATTACAAATGTGGTGCAAGGAGGGAAAAAGGTAACCAAGGTCACAAGTTTGCACATGATTCAATCATAAGAGAGTTGAAATTTTTTTATATATGGAAATTAAATTTTGTTAAGGGCAGAATTAAGATGGTAAGATGATACAAGAAAGGGAAAAAATTAGTGTGTAAGGAAATTAAACTTAATTCTTCTGGTTTACACTGAAAATATAGTTTACATATGCAGTAATGTTTTATAACATGAGAAGATTGTGAACAGTAACAGATAGATGTGGCCTGCATTGGTAGGGACAGTTATACTCGCCATGGACTCCATCTGAATCTCAGAGGTAAAAGGAAGCTTTCGCTTCTTATTGCTGATGAGATCAGGGGATGCCAGGTGAGTGAAAGAGGTATTCCTGTGATAAGTGGTATTAAGTCGCGTCCTTTTTTAGGGTAAATAAAATAAATGTATTAAGATGTCTAAAAGAAATTAACGTCTCTCCCGATCAAAACTTACCAAAATTAGAAATTCCATCTGACATACCAGTATATACTAATAAAGTAAACAATTTAAATTCATTGAATCAAAGAGTTCAGACCACTATTCTCCATCAAAATATAAGGGGGATATTTAGTAAAACTGATGACATTACCTTATGCCTAGAAGAGATTCATGATTCCAGAAATTTCAATTTAGATGTTTTGTGTATATCTGAACATCATTTGTCTGACACAGGAATATCTCAGCTGTCCATCTCAAATTATAAACTAAGTTCTCATTTCTGTAGATGTAAAATGGAGAAAGGTGGAGTTGCCATTTTTGTTAAAAATAATATTCAATGCAATAGTGTAGCCGTAAGTAAGTATTGTATAAAACAACACTTTGAATGCTGTGTTACTAAACTAGAATATGGTAAGGAAGAGCTCATATTAATAGCTATTTACAGGGCCCCCTCAGGAAATTTTAGTCTGTTTTTATCACAGTTAGAGTCTCTGTTACTATGTTTCAAAAATAGCAAACAAATAGTTTTATGTGGAGATTTTAATGTTGACTTTCTCAATCAAAGCAATGATAGGCTAGATATGGAAGCCTTGGTCTTTTAACTTAATGGCACTTGTAAATTTTCCTACTAGAATACAAAATAATAGCAGGACTGCAAGTGATAATTTTTTATGGATATTTCTCAGTACAGTAATTATGAAATACTTCCAGTAATAAATGGTATCTCAGATCATGATGCCCAGCTGCTATGTATCAAGTCCAGAAACACTATTAAACAGATAGAGAAAAGCTGGGTTTATAGAAGAAATATTAATGAAGACAATATAAAACATTTCATAGATTCCTTAAATAATGAACAATGGTCAGAAGTGTACAATGCACAGGGTGTTAATGCAAAATTTGATTCCTTTCTCAATATAATTCTAACACTTTTCGAAGGAAGTTTCGAAAAAAGGAAAGTTGTCAATACTGCAAACAATGAACTAGGTAACGGCTGGATAACAAAGGGTATTAGAATATCTTGTAAAACAAGAAGAGACCTGTACTTAAATGTAGAGAATCAGATAACTATACACTTAAAGCTCATTATAAACTTTATTCTAAAATACTAAGAAATGTAATAAGAAAGGGCAAGAACAGGTATATATCAAAGAAATAGAGAATTCAGGCAATAAGATGAAAACTATATGGAATATAATAAAAACTGTAACAGGAAAATCTGTAAATCACTCTAAAGACATAAAAATAGAACAAAATGGATCTGTCCATAGTGAAGTAGGGGAAGTTTGTGAAATATTTAACAAACATTTTACTACAGTTGTAGAGAAATTAGGCATAGAAAAGCAGTCCCCAAATATTGCCCTTAGGCTTCTTCAGACTGCTTACCCAAATAGATTTGTGGAAATTCAATTGCCACCAGTAACAGTCTCAGAAATAAATAAACTCATTAAACAATTAAAACCTAAAAATTCTTCCAGCTATGACAATATTTCAAGTAAATTACTAAAAAGATGTTCAGATTGTATCGATCGTGTACTTGCCCACATTTGTAACGAATCGTTAATTCAAGGTGTGTTTCCAAATAGACTAAAATATGCAGTTGTAAAACCGTTGTTTAAAAAAGGAGAATCAACTTGTATAGATAACTATCATCCGATTTCATTACTTTCAGGATTCCCAAAGATTTTTGAAAAAGTCATGTATTGTAGAGTAATAAAACATGTTACGCAAAATAATATCCTCACTAAATCCCAATTTGGGTTCCAAAAAGGATCATCTATAGAAATGGCTATATACTCATTTTTAAATAACACATTTGAGGAACTTAATAATAAAATGAGCCCTGTAGGAATATTTTGTGATCTTGCAAAAGCATTTGACTGTGTAAATCATGAACTACTTTTGGAAAAAAAAATGGAATAATATGGTGTTTATGGAATCGCAGGTAAATGGTTTAGATCATACATGGAAAGTCAAATGCAAAAAGTGTCCATTTTTGATACTAAAATAAACAAAGATGATTCATCAAACTGGGAAAAATTAAAACATGGAATTCCACAAGGTTCTGTCCTAGGACCCCTCCTCTTTTTGTTGTATATCAATGACCTTCCTGGAAACTTATCTGACAAAGTTAAGAGTGTTTTATTTGCAGATGACACTAACCTGACTGTGAGAAAAACACCAAACAGCAATCTAGAATTTAATGTAAATGAAGTTCTTAGTGAAGTAGCAAATTGGTTTAAGGCAAATTCATTAAAACTAAATTTTGAAAAAACACATTATATTAGGTTTAAAACAAAAAATTATGCACAGCCAGATTTACAAGTAAGCTATAAAAATAACACAATATTAGAAACAAAGAGTATAAAATTCCTTGGTATTAAAATAGATGAGAAACTCTGTTGGCATGAACATATCACTTCACTACTGAAGAAGTTAAGTAATGCCACCTTTGCAATACGAACATTTTCTCTAACAGCAGATCTAGAATTAACGAAACAGGTTTTTTCCTCATATTTTCATTCAGTAATGTCATATGGCATAATTTTTTGGGGAAACTCTTCACAAAGTAAAAAAGTTTTCATAGCACAGAAAAGAGCTATTAGGATGTTGTGTAGGGTAAAACCAAGAACTTCTTGCAGACAACTTTTTAAAAAACTCAGTCTTCTTACAATGAGTTCTCAGTATATAAATTCTCTCATGTGCTTTGTCATAGATCATTGTAACCTGTTTACTTCTAATTTGCAGTTACACAATCTCAATACAAGAAGCAAAAATTACTTGCACAAACCACAAACATCCCTGTCATTAGTACAAAGAGGAGGAAATTATTCTGGTATACATCTGTTTAATAAACTTCCCAAGGGTATAAAACAATTTGCAGAAAATAAAGATATATTTAAAGAAAAACTGAGAGATTATCTTATTGGCAACTCCTTCTACTCCATTCAAGAATTTGAACAAAACAATTAATTGTATTCAATATGACTTTTGAAAATCACAGTTGTAAAAATTTATGTTTATTTTATTGTCTTTATTTTTCTTTGTAATGTATAATTGTTTTTTTACTATGATTATGACTCATATTGTATGTATGTATATTTACCATGACATGTTTCACATCCCAGAAGTGCTTCCTCAGCAGGGATCCATGAAACAAGACTGATAAATAAATAAATAACTAGGGATGAGCACATGATTTCCAGTTTAATTGATAATTATGGAAAAAGATAAGTGACAGACAAAAATCACCTAGTTTGGTATGCAAAGAGGAAAATAAGTGTTTCATAACATTGTACAAGTTTGACAGATCTAAATATTGTGTGACTGTAAAGGAGAGAAGTTAAAATTTTAGGAAATTACTATAGAACGCAATCATTAAATGATAAAATACAGAAACTAGCGTGGAATAAAGGTATTTGGTGAAAGGAACACTGCACATGTTTAAATCATACATGGGAAATGAGCCCTTAATTGGTATAGTGAGAAGAATTAGGAAAGTATATGACAGGGAAAAAATAATCATGACTATAAACTAGCTCTTGATTTAGGCACAGGGTGCTAATGTTATGGATTAGCATAAATTATTAAGGGAGATTCTGAACAGTATTTCTCAAACACCAAAAGGATATTAATTCAAAAATTTATATAATACAAAAGATGGTATTTCAGAAAATTGAAACCTTCATTTAATAAATACTCTATTAAATTAATAATAATATTCAGTTCCAGTTTCTATCCCAAGGTTGTTATAATATTTGTCTGTTTTATTTGGTATCCATAATGTGCCTTCAGAATCATCCAGCCATACAAAATCAAGGTACTGACTAACACTTTACATAATAGTGCCAAGTGCCAGCTTGTGGTCATCTTTAACCATCCAAGCAACTCTCTTAATTATCCCACCTATATCTTTCCACGCTTCATTACCAATATAGGCCTTGTACATTCCCATGACTCTCTTCAACCTCCTTCCATTCTCAAATGAATACCATTTCAGCTCCTTTATCATATTAGTTACCGATTGTGTTTTTTGGTAATTACCAAAGACAAATATGGTAACCCTTATCTGCACTCCGTCCAACTTCTGTATTTGATACCAAAAATGTGGGTCCCATATTACACCACCATATTCCAGCAGTGGTCTGACCTAAGTTTTGTACCCAAATTCTGTTACTTCTATAGTGCATCCCCTCATCATCCTTTCCAACAGGTGAATGATTTTGCTTTCCCTACTACGTGTCCAATGTGTTCTGCCCAGTTAAGTCTGCTATCACATGTTATGCCAAGGTATTTCGAATCTTCAGAAAGTAGTTCCTTCCCCACTTTATAATCATAATCAACCTTTAGCTTTTTATCTGTGTACCTGCTCGCTCTTCTTTGCATTTATCTTCATCTCTTGTTGACTCACCCAGCTAGTTATCCTATCTATATCACGCTGCAGCTGTTTACAGTCTTCTATTGTTTTGATCCTTTTATATAACATTATGTCATCTACAAACAATCTAACTTCTGACAGTAAACCATTAAGATAGTGGTTACCAAATGGTGGTCCACGGAACTTTGGGATTCTGTGGAAAGGTCACAAAGGTTCCGTGTTCCGGCCGAGAATTAAATAAAATGCTCATTGAGAAGAGTCATAACCACCCATGGTTCTGCTTCCGTTTGTGATGACTTATCGATGCAAGACTGGTTTTTCAGCTTACGCTTATAAAAATGGGGATCCGCCAAAATATGTATGATCGGTTAAGGTTCCATGGAGAAAAAAAAATGTGAACTGCTGCATTAACACAGTCATTCAATAGAATAATGAATAGCAATGGTCCCAATACATTACCCTGTGGAACTCCCATGATCCCTCCTACTTCTTTTGATACTGCATTTCCTACCTTGACTTTTTGATTTCTACCTAATAGGAATTCTTCTACCAAGCAAATATCTTTTTATAAACCGGAACTCCAATACTTTTTACTTATTTAACATCATTTATGGCTCAGAATGCCAAAGGCCTTTGAATGATCGAGTGCCACACTATCAACTTGAACTCCCCTGTCAATTTCATCAGAAATATCTTGCATATAGCCTACTAACTGAGATTTGCATGAATATCCTTGTTTAAAGCCATGTTGCCGACTTGAAAACCAATTACATTCCTCACAGACATGTCTGATATGGTTACAATTAATCTCTCCATTAATTTACCAACCACCAATGTCAAGCTGATTGGCCTATAGTTTTCATCCCTATTTGTCACTTTATGGCCTGGAACTACTATTGCACTTTTCCAGTCACCTGGTAAACCACAAGTATCCAGACTCAAACTCAATTTAAATAATGTTTCAAGATAAGGTAATGTCCCATCCTACTAACTTTAAGACATCTGTATTAATATTATCCACACCCACCCCTTTATAGTTTTTTTTAGATTTCTTAGTTCCTTCATGATGTTTTCATATTTAAATTCAAATTTTCTAATCTGCTCACTTCTAACTGTGCAGATAGGCTTGTTTTCTGATATAAACCCTCCCGTTCCTGAATTATTGTCACAGAACCAGTTACTTAATAACTATGCCTTTTTTTAAATCCTCCGTTACTTCTTCTCCATCCTTATCTATAATGGTCTCAATACCCACTCTTCCTCTCTTTTCTGATATGGCTATATAAATTTATAGATGCATCAGTCAGAGGTCTCCCTGTACCAATATTATTCTTCATATACTCATCTTGGGCCAGTTTCATTGACATTATGTAACGAGAGTGTTGATTAGTTAATGAAAGAAGGAGTGGACAGCTTACATTGAGGGATGGTCTTTGGTGTAAGGAGTGCAACAAAAAAACACATGATTGGTCAGCAGGATAATGTGGTGATGAAAAGAACTATGATTGGCTGCAAGGTTGAGGTATCTAGCAGAAGGCCATGATAGTCAGAAGTATGAAGCCAGCAACCATTGAAAATGGTCATGTAACTTGTTGCTCGCTAGCAGTGTGATTATGAGTGTGTATTCAACATGTGTTGCGCCTTTCAGTGCCTTAAAGTGGCATAATAGCTGAGATTATACAGTAGGCAAATAATAACCATGTGTGTTGACAAGTTTGTGTTCCTTCTAACTGCTAACTGGTAATCTTCGTTGAAGTTGTACGATGCCTGATTCTATTTTTGTAATGTGAGACTGGTACTGGACTGGATTTGTGTACTTTAAATAAACAGTTTGAAGTCTAATGATTACGCATAAACTTTCTTTAGAAGTAGATAGCCAGGTATAAGGGTTGTAACGACAATCCATGGTTATCTTCCTGGGTACCGGGTGATGACTGATTGTTATTAACGAACCTGTAAAAGTCCATCATATAACTGATCGTCATAAAATCGCGTTACAGTTATTAATTCCTTGGTTTGTTGTTTTAAGAATTCCCTACAGCCTTATTGTTTCTTAA